>CM066329.1:318378541-318978541 GCA_033807585.1 Hydrophis major
TCATGTTTTAAAAGTTTCTATGACCAAAAGAATGTTAGCTTGCCATTTCCTAACAGTTTCCTAAATAGTCTCTTGCCATTCCATAGGGACTCTTCTATCTTTCGAATTATTTTTTATCTTTTCAGGGATATTTGTAAGAGAAAACAGGATGGAAAAAAGCTAATATTCTTGATCAAACTCATAAGACATCTCTGAATTAAATTGCAGTTTATTTATAGCCCACAAATATATCAACATTTTATAATAACTTTTAATAAATTAGAAATAGCTGTGTAGGAAACATAGTTCTCATAGTGCTAGATGGCAGGTAGTCCTCGATTTACAACGGCCATTCAAAGTTATGGCAGATTATCTAACCTGTGTTGAGGAGACACATCTAAAAATAAGTATCACAGAATCAGAATTAAAATCCAAAATAGATATTAAAAATAAGATTGAATAATTTAATGATAAAGATACATATACCCACTTTTTGAGTTATTTTTATAGCAGCTCTATTGGAAATATGTGACCAAACATAAGATGAATGAAAAGAAATACAGTTAACCAAGAAAGTTATATGACTTAACCAGTTAAATTAGATACTGTCTTTCATATCATTTTCATTTCAGATTTAATGCAGGGATCTCATCCTTTTGTCTGAAGGATACATATTACATATAAAATAGTTCTGAATATGGCTGAATCTTATATTATTAAATACTTAGGGGTAATTACTGTCAGCTGTTATTGTTATTTCAATTAAATACTTTCAATTATTGTCAATTAAATATATTTCAATTAAATACAATTTATGTTTTTTTTTATATTCCCATTTATATTTTTGAGTTCTGCCTAATACAGACTTTAACTTAAAGATATGCATACTTTAAATGAAAATTCTGCATTACATTACTTTCAAAAGATAAAATAAATCATGCACAATAATTATTTTTTGTTTGGCATATGAATTTCATTATTTAAATATAAAATTTAAAGTGACAAGACAACTGCTAATTCAAAACACAAATATTTTGCTAAAAGGATTCAGAACATAAATTCTAACCATAGAAAACAGACAACAAAAGGAACACAAATATTAAGGCCTGTGTAAGTGCTTTCTGCTTGAAGGCAAAAAGTCATTCAAAGCATTGCCTGCAACTCTTTAAACCAAACATAAGACTGTGTTACTTGTCCTTCTAATATGTTCCATAGCATCTTTTCATCTTCAAATTTTAAGTTCAGCACAACCCTATTAAGTAGAATATAAAGATGAGCCCAGAGGTGGGTTTCTATCGGTTCGGATCGGTTCTATAGAACCGGATGTTATGAGTCTGAGCAGTTCGGAGAACCAGTAAATTGCACCCCTGGTTGGCCCTGCCCCTTCCTGCCCTCCCACTCCCTGCCCTGCCCAGTTATTCCTCATCTCGCCCACCATTGCTAACCTGCCTTTGCCCACCATTGCTGCCTGCTTTCCACCACGGCCCTGATCTCCCTGGGTGAGTGACCTACAAGCAAGCCCCAGTCGAGTCAACACCCAGGCCAGCCTAGGCTGCTGCTGTGTCTCCCAACACCCCACCTCACCCCCGGGCTTGCCTGGGCTGGGGCTGTGCTTGCCAGGGAGAGGAGAGAGCATTCTCCTGCCCCCACTGGCCACAGAAAAGCCACTGTGGGGCTGGGGCCATGCTTGCCAGGGAGAGGAGAGAGCGTTCTCCTGTCCCCGCTGGCCACGGAAAAGCTGTTGCGGGGCTGGGGCCGTGCTTGCCAGGGAGAGGAGAGAACGTCTTCCTGTGCCCATGGGCCACAGAAAAGCCACTGCTGGGCTGGGGCCATGCTTGCCAGGGAAAGGAGAGAGTGTTCTCCTGCCCCCGCTGGCCACAGAAAAGCCACTGCAGGGCTGGAGCCATGCATGCCAGCGAGAGGAGAGAGTGCTCTCTTGCCCCCGCTGGCCACACAAAAGCCAATGCGGGCATGGGGGCTGTGCTTGCCAGAAAGAGGAGAGAGCATTCTCTTGCCCCTGCTGGCCACAGAAAAGCCAATGCGGGGATAGGGGCTGTGCTTGCCAGAGAGAGGAGAGAAGACTGAACATTCTTTCCTCTTCCCGGCCAGAGGCCTGACCTACCACGTGTGCACCTTCATGGATGATGGGGGGGAAAAGATCCCAGAAGCCTCTACGCTGCCCAGAATCGCCATCGCCGCCTTGCTGCTGCTGCATCCCCCATCCCCTGCAGGGCTTTCAGTCTACCTGGGCCGTGAACAGGTGAACTTCCCTCGGAGCACGACGCCTTTGTGCAAGGATAAGGTGTGTGTGTGTATGTGTGTCTAGTGTGAATGGATAATTCTAAGGGACTGGATGGCTTTGCACAGCTGCTGATGGACTGCACAATCTTAAAGTGCTGACACTCAAGCAAGCAAGTTCTAACCATGAGTGGTTTATGTTACTTTTTTGCTATCATCCCCTACCCAATAATATATGATTTTTTTTGTCTATGCTGTAATCAGTGTCTTCCATTTTTCATCATTTTGTCTTTGTAACCCATTTGTATAGTGTGGAAGTGCTTTGTATGTACTTCATGTACATGTGGTTGATCTATGTCAGGGGTCTCCAAACTTGACAACTTTAAGACTTGTGGACATAGCTGGCTGTAGAATTCTGGGAGTTGAAGTCCACAAATCTTAAAGTTGCCAAGTTTGGGGACCTCTCGACTAGATTATCAAGGAAGAGAGAATAACGTGCAGCAGATGCCTAGCAAAATTTACTACAGATTGGCTGTTAACATTGAAATCAGGTGCAAGAAAGTGATGATAGGTAAATTATTGGGCAGTTTAGTTTGCTATTTATTTCAGTAGGTGATTTTAGAAAGCTAAACAGGATCAGACCTGGTAATACTTGGCTGGGAAGCCAACACAAAATGGGGTGTGTGGGAGGAATGGGGTTGGGAAGGAAAGAAGGAAGATAGGATAAGATAACTTTTATTGTTATTTTTTATTGTAAGTACACTGGCACGCATCAAAAGTGAAATATATATACATATCCATTCACATACATAACACATGCTACACAAACACACACAAAATCATTGCCCATTTTGAATAGATAGCGAAAAGGAAGAAAGTATTGGATACATATACACAAATGTGTGTGAAGAAAACTGCAAAGAGATAGGATTATAAAAATACAGCTTCCAATCTTAGCAGTTATAGATGAGAGAAAGAAAAATGAAAAACAGAGAGGAAGAAAGAGATGAGAGAGAGAGAGAGAGAGAGAGAGAGAGATGGATGAGAAAGAGAGAGGGAGAAAGAAAGAAAGACAGACAGAGACTATACCTTTTTAAAAGAAAATAGAAAAATGGCTCTTTGAGTGTTTAAGGTTGCAGACCCCTGGGTAAGGCAAACACCATGATCGTTAAGTGAACCTTGTGGTCATTAAGCAAACCCTGGTTGTTAAACAAATCCATTTTCCCCAATGGGCATTTTTAACCAGAAACCAGAAGGAATTGTTGGAAACTGGCAAAAAAAACATAGAAAACCTCAGTCACAAGACTGTGTGGGATGTTGTAACTGGTCATAAGTGTGTGTGTGTGTATGGCTGTCAAAACACCAAAAACAGTACCTCTGTGGAGGTCAGTCATAAATTAGAACACTTACTAAGCAATTGGCCATTAAGCGAGGACCACTTATATTTGGTTTGCCAGTCACATGGCCACCTAGCTACGCCCATCCCAGTCATATGACCACCTGGCCATGGCCACCCCGTCACATGACCACCTAGCCATGCCAGCCAGCAAGCTATACCCAACCAGTCACATGACCATCAAGCCACACCCACAAATTAGGCCATGCCCACAGAACCGGTTGTTAAGAAATTTGAATCCCATGCCTGTGCAAGCCTTGCTCTATATTTTTGCCTGAATACATGAGCAATAAGAAGCAGTCCTTTCCCTCGGTAAGATTATATATATGAGCAATAAATAATTAGTGCTTCAACAGTTATAATATGATTGTCTGCAGTCTAAAGCATTCATATAAAACAAAAAGCTTCCAAGTGAGCTAGACTTTTACATTTTACAGGTTTGAATGAAAAGTTCTACCACATACTTTTATTCAGCCTTTCACTTTCCTTTTAGATAACTAATTTATTAGGTATTAAATTGTGTTCTCTGCATCCCTCAGATATCCCCCTACTATGTTTTTTAAGTTTCTAAGTACTGAACTGAGTATTTATACTCCAGGAATTAATCTTATTCCCCAAGAGGTTAAATATTTTCCTCACAACAAAAGAAAGCATTAAGAGCACTGACCAGGTTGATTATATTAGTAGTGAACTTAACCATTGTGATGTGACTACTGTCATCCAAAGAAATCAACCATTCCTGCTATAACAAAACTGTAATAACTTATTACCTTATTATTCTGAGAAATATCTTTCCGGTGTCCTTTGAAAGTTTGGGGTGCCACTTTGGGAGGTATATTAGCTGACTGACACATTCTTTCTTTATTTGAAATAATTGTCACCTGGATTAGTGGAGATATCTACAAAACAAATAACAAATAACAAACTACTGAATTTTCCAGTGCACCTGGAAATATGCTTTCACATATTTTAGTTTAGTGGTGTTATAATTCCATGTTCTCAAGTAGTAGAAGATATATCCTAGGTTAATTATCATACATTCTCAAGTTGGAATTCAAACTCTTGTGAATTTTCTCAAGGTGCCTAATTATTTCACTTCAAAATTCTTACAGGACTCATTTCTGAACTGGATTTGTGGCAGAAATATTTTTTGAAATTATAATCCATATTTACAAAATACATAGCAGAAATAGCACAAGATATGTGTGTCGATCTGGGACTTACAATTCGAATCATCTGCAACATCTAACGTTTACAACTCTTCTTTAAAAGTAGTTAAAAGTATTTATCTCTTTTCCCTATCACTTGTGCTATTCTCTCTATTACATAAATAAATCTCTTAATAAATTTTCAATATCTGTGCATGTTACACAAATAGTAATATAAAAGTTCCTATCTCAAAATGAATATTAGTTCACATAAAAATTTAGCCACAAGCAAAAATCCAAAATAAAGTTTAATATTCAATATTCTTAATTTTCAATATCTGGCAATCGGACAAGATTGTTTTTACAAAAGTAGATTTCCATTTTATTTAATGACATGTATGCTTCATTGTATGAAGCATTGGAGTGGCTTATAGGATGACTTTGATTTATAGGATGTTTAATTGGTTCATTCTAGATAAGAATGACTTTCTTTTCTGCATAAGTAAATGTTTCAATCTACCAGAAACTAGAAATGACTATAAACTACAGAGAAAATGATGGATTTGAGAGAGATGTCTTCCTGTATCTACTTATCATCAGTGAGGTTGTGTATTTCTGGATTTTCTTGATCGTCTATCTCTAAAAATTTCCCTTTATCATTAAAAGAGATATTTAGGGACATGACTACACCCAAAAACTATGAGATGTTATTAATGTAAAAGAGTTATAATCTGAAATAAATGGTAATCATAGGTCTTCAGTAAAATGCCTGCAATCTTTTTTCTCTTGCTCTAGCAAAACGGAAACCAGTTTTTAGTGAAAGCTTCATGGTACCCACTAATTAATTTTAAAAGCATTGCTTCAACTTTTCCTTTGAGATTTCCAAGAATTTTTATAAAACTCTGTTCCCGCACACACAAATGCAAGGGTAGAAACTGAAGTACAATTTAGGATGGAAAACAAAATAGTTCTTCGTTTTTGTGTGCAACCAGTCTCTATAGATTTTGAACAATTCTGTCTCAACTTCTGTAAATTATATCTCTGGCCTTTGTCTTAGTCAATAAATCAAGAATTACATAAATTTCTTAATGAACCATGATGTTCATATTTTTCCATTGATATACAAAGATTTTTAATACAAGGAGAGATACTGGATTGATTCCAGTTCAAATAAAGTAAATATATTAAAATGTATTGGTAAAACATAATTATTTTAACCTACATCAAATATTCAGGTGCTTAAAAGGTAATTAATTTGACATTTGAATGAGTCATCCATTAGTTTGACTAAAGATTGATGTAAGTAAAATTATGTTTTTAATGGCCTTTTATTTTCTGCACTAAAGTTGGTGGCAAAACTCCAATTGACGTCAGTTGCTTCAGGATTAGCTCCTAATTGGGAAGCAATTGACATACAGCTATATGCAAAACTAGTGATGTACCTAATCTCCTATAATAGATTCAAATAGACTCTTCTGTTGTGAGAACTCCACAGTCTCCACAGAGACTCCATAGACTAATCTCCACAGATTACACAGAAACTTTACAGACTAATATTTGATTCTCTTTTATTCCATCTTATCACAGTTAGTTTCTACCTGTATGGCTGTTTTTCAGCCTTAAATTTAACATTAGTTTTATCAGCAAAATTATGCTTCCATACATTTATGTTATGTTAAACCAATGTTAAAAATGTCAGATGAATATGTTTCATTATGAAAGCATTGCAGATTTAGATAGATCAAATTTTGGAAATAGGAACTATGTATCAGGGTCCAATAAAAGAGAATATCTGTAGCTCAGAGTTAAAATGAGTGGTCCTTTGCGGTCTTTGAACTTGGTTCTTTACTTGCAGACATTTCATTACTCAACTAGGTAACATTGTCAGTACTAGTGAGTCTTAGATTTTCTCCCCTTTTATATGCAGTACCTGGTCCTGTCGGGGCAGGGTATGATTTTCTCCTTGATAGTTCCTTCTAAATCTCCTATCTATCATGACTCTTTGCTTTATTTAAAAAGGTAAAGATTTCCATGTCCAATGGTGTCTGACTCTGGGATATGGTACTCAACTCCATTTCTAGGCCAAGGGAGAAAGCGTTGTCCAGACATTTTAGCTATAGAGTATTTAGCTGCTCTAAACCCTGATAAATATATATTCAAATGTATATTTCTTCCTGTGAAATATGTTGGAACTTTCCAAATTTAAAGAGAAAAATGTTAGAAGAGCTACAGAAAACATGATAAAATGCTTTTGGAATAGTCTTTGGGTATGTAAAATATACATAAGATAGTTATAAATTATGTTAAAAGTTGTAATGATATACAGAAGAGTATCTGATTCCTTGAATAAAGATAAAGTTTAGTGGTAGCTCTCTCTCTATTCATTATAGACCAAACTTAGAATGCATCTTTACAATGCTAGTATAATTTAAATAAATCAGAGCTAATTGCCATAGCATTAAAAAAGCCAGGATTTCATATTGAGTTGATATGTGTGTGTATTTTTGGGAGATTTATATAATATATAATTAAATAGATTAAAACATTATCCAATGTTTTTAATTAGATGAATAAAGGTTTTTTTTAACATAGAAGCATAACATATTTCCTAATGTATCAAATCAAGATAATAAATTATCAGAATTATCTTAAGTCTTGTTTCCCAGCACTACCAGTACTGACCATTAAAACAGCAAAAGTAATTGTAGTCTGAACTTTAGCAAGTTTATAGGATTTGTCTTTCTGTGCATGGATAAATACATAGAAGTTAACCCCTTGAAATACATCTGTCCTTTCTCTGAAGAACTCCAATTTGCAGTAGCTGTAACCAAGCTCTTAAAAATAGCAACTAAACATAGATGAGAAGAAAATAAGCTGTAAGCACAGGCATGATTGCAAACAATCAGTTTCTTTGCTTTGCTATAAGAGATGTTAGAAGAAAATATGTTCTGTTTTGCATCAGGTAAATGAACACAGGGACACCTGCTTGAAGTGGGGATAGAATTTTATTCAACAGTAAAGTAAACATAAAGTTCTACTGTCAAAGGTGGAAACAAAATCAGAATGCAGGGAATAGTAATATTTATGTAATAATGGACTTTGATTATAAGGTGCATTAGGTGTGTAAAATGGGGTGCTGTTATCCTGCAGACCTGTGAAGTCCAAAGATGAAAGTGATTTTCTTGCTCTGTGGGTGTCTTAGATATGTAAGATATGTAAATATCTATAGATATGTAAATATTTTCCTAGATATGGAATTTTATGAGGGATCCAGCATCAAGGTATTGGATGAGAAGTTTGGTGTGGAGGAGCAGTATTGTGATAAAAGATGGTTGTTTTGCTGGCTGACTTCCTGAAGAGAAACACTTCATTAACTGTAGCCGAAGGGTCTGCAGGCAGAAAAGTTTAAGAAGTTTCTTTGTATCTTTATTTGGAAGTTGCCAGTGGATCAGAGATGGTTGGGGTTCATGTGTGACTTGGCTAACAGAAGTGTCATGAAAGCAGGAGGAAAAACTGATTGAGAAAAAGTATGAAATTCCTATTTTTCCTAAGTAACATTTCTAAGGAAGGGGAATATAGATAGATAATCTGAAAAAAAATCAAAAGAGGAGATCTTGTTCAGGATTAGTAACAGAACCTCCCAAAACTGGTACAGTGTATTATAGCAGAAGTATCAACTCTGTATTCAAGAATCTAAGAATTTCTAGATTATGGAATATTAACTTGGCCCAAACAGCGTATAAAGTCTGTAGTACCCGTCTGATCTGTTTATCTACTTGGTTCTACAACTTATCTTTTTATTTACTTTTTCTTGTGTGCATTTTGTATGTGTTTTTCAAATCCGACAAAAAAGTCTTTTTTCAAAATTGTTCTAAATGACAGCATATAAGGTAGGGACAAAAAGTTTAAAATGATGCAAACAAATGAATAAATATAATACACAAATAATACGAGTTGTAATAATAAAATCCTAAATTCATTTTGGGCATAGACACCAGAAATAAGTTGCTTCCTTTTCTAATTTTAATTCCTCCTCCTAACAGGTATTAAATTGCAATGTTTCGGTATTAACAGCCATTTGGAGAAAATTTAAATGGGAAGGGATGAAAATAATTTATCTTCAGCATACCTCTTCTTTCCATGCTAAAAAAAAAATATGTTGACTTTTGTTTATTTTTTACCATTTGTTAAAAGTTTGAAGGATAAAAATGGCAGGGACTAAATGCCCACAGGTTTACTGCTCCATTATCACTCTTTGCAAATATAATCACTCCATCAAAATTTAACTTCTAGCTCTTGAAATATTTGGGAGAGCATGTGAACCCCTTAGGCCAGGGATGTCAAATTCATGGCCACAGGATGAATGTTGCATGCACTGGCCACATCCACCCCATTTTAGTGAACGGGGAAAAGTTGTGATATATCACGTAACAACAATGTGACACCCCAAGTTCGGCAACCTTGCCATAGGCTGAGGATGTCTTACCCATAACCATTTGTAGGAAATACAGATTCCATTGTGATTGTGGAAAGAAGTTAGAATGTGGGTAAATTAAAAGGATTGGGAATTGTAGAAGTCAATTATGAAATGGGATCAGCTGAAGATATAGTAATGATGCTAAGGATTTTATGCTTTGTGATTTAAGCATATAATTTTATATTAAGCTTCAATCATTTTTATCTGTAAATTCATGAAAATAGAATACTGCTCTAGGGTCATTATGTCAAATGCTGCAAACATTCCATTTGTGGCAGGTCAGGTTTCAAGCATACAATTAATGCTAATCATGGAATACAGGGTAAAAACAATAAAAACAGCAGCTTTAGAGAAGGGACATTTTTCACTGCAAGATCAAAGTCTATCTTTGTAGATTGGCAAAGCTCTTCCATTTAATTGCACTGAAGTGCTAATTGGATAGGGATGTGCTTTCATGTGTTCCCCAATTACCCAGCCATCCTTGACCAAATCTATATAAGGAGAGATTATGGGGTTTTAAAAAAGCTTTTATCTGTTCCGTTTTTATAGGCTTACCTGAGCAAAGACAGTGGTTTCTTCTTTTTATGTAAAATTAAGTCTCAGAAAGCTGTTTGGAAGAATACTTATTAGAGAAACATTTCAAGGATATAATACGTTTCAAAGTGTTACATTTGATGGAGGAAGTAGATATTGAGACTTGTGAAAAAAGTATCATATAAGTTATGTAAGATGAGTTAAACACTATATCAAGAAATTATAAATGAAGGTAAAGAGAACTTAGAATTAAAAACTAAGATATAGAAAAAGATGGAAGAGTTTTAAGATCTTTTATACAGCTAGTTTTAATTCTAAATTAAAAATTAAGTCAACTATACATGCCCATTTAAAAGTTCCTTTTAACCCCAGCGGAACATGTTTTTTGAGTTGTGCTTGCTTTATTTATTTTTCATTTAAAGCAATTTATAAAATACTTCCCAATACCACCAAGAACATGTTTTTGAATCTATCTTAAGAGTTAAAACAGCATTTTAATTATTTAATGGACCACAACACTAAATTATTCTCTTTTTAATTAAGGTAATTTGATTTTTATGAATAAACTAACATTTCATGCTACTTCGTTGCACTGAGGTTTTAAAGCAAGAGGGTAGATGTATATGTTCAAAGGCATATGATAACTTTATAGATTTCAGCAGACTGTTTATATGCTTACAGCTATAATCCCTCAGGAAATACTGTATATTGAAGGTTTTAATTCACTGAGGTAATATTTACCTCAGTGGAAAAAATAGACAAACCAAAACCATTTTAATTGCCTTGCCTAATGATTCTAGGATTACATTATGAAGAAGAACTCTTATTTTTCAAAGGACCTTAAGATTTATTACAAGAACTATTGAGGGGCATACATTACATTAAGTGGTATATGCTTATTACATTTCATAAAACTACTGCAGAAGACTAAGCTTGAAGGTGAATTATCCTAGTATTCATGAGTACATGGCAGAATTATATTCGATCCAAGGATTTTAAGATTAAAATGTAGTCTTCTTGATATGTCAAAAGGTCCATAGAAATGTTTGCTATATCTTTAGTACACAAAAAAGCACCATATTGATGAAGCAATTTATACTATTAGGGGTAAGCTATCCAGCACATTGGTTTCCTGCGAGTTTGTGGGTGCAGTTCAAAGTACTAGTTGCCGCTGTTAAAATCCTTCATGACTTATGATCAGCTTACATGAGAAATCATTTTCCACCAGTTGTTTCTACCTGTTCAATCTAGCCCAGCAGGATAATCATGCTTTAGGTTCTGCCAGCCAAACAATGTCAGCTGGCAGGAAAGAGGAGACATGCCTCCTTTGTTGTAGACTGTGCCCTTGGGAACATTTTCCCTACAGAGATTAGAATGGTGCTGACCCTGCTTGCCTTTCAGAAAGCATGGAAGACCTGACTATATGTTTGCTCCTGAAGTCCCAAGCATGTGAATGACCTGTTTCCTTGTTATATCAACACTAACAGACTACAATATACTGTATTTTGGCTGTTATTTGAATTTCTTTTTATATTGTTCAACTGTTTTAATTGTATTTTTTACAGTTTGCTGCCCAGAGTCTCTTGTTTGACATGGGTAGGTCTGGAAATTCAATAAAAATAAATAAATTATTCAGTATTCAGCAAAAATTCATTGTACATGTCAAGGACTAGATTATGCTCACATAGTTGGGAAAAATGAACTGTTAAAAAAATGAACCTGCTGATATTGGATTGTATCTGTGTCATTGACTATTAATAGATGTTTCCTTAATATGATGCTGAGAATCTTGAAATAGACTATAATCGAATTGCATACCTGTAGAGAAAGATTTATTCTAACCTCAGGCAGTTGTCTTCTAAAACTTTTTTAAAGTCTGAAAACAATATCGTTCTTCAGGGTTCATTCTTCAAGGTTAACTAGGTCAGCCTGCCTGCTCAAATAGAATATTTTCCTTCTTTTTCAATTATATATTTTCTTCAATCAGTAAATCATGCTTGTCCATTTTTAAAAATGCAAGTAAATATGCACTTGAATGCAGGATAGGATATCTAGAAATCTTAATTAAGGATATATGTCTTCACCCCCTAAATAGACCTGAAGATTTTATGGCCCATGAGCAGTCTCAATATACTCGTGGCATCAGTGGAAGGGTCAGGGCATCCTCAGGGCTGGCGTGGCAGCAGGACTAGAGAAGCAATATAACCAGGATGGTGGTGGCTGTCCACAACATGTGGCCTTTTAGAAAATTAATTGCCCATCTCTGCCCTATAATGTTAGAAACAAATACCTATTCGTCTCACAACCCATGTCTTATCCATATGCAGATCCATAAATCATCAGCTTTCCCATCCTGGTGCTAAGAAAAAGACTGTAGAGGATTGCCAGAACTCTATTTAAACATATTTTAATTTTGGTCAAACAAATCAACTTTATATTCCTTTCTACTTCTAACAATCTTGATATTAAATTCATTCAAATGCCATAGGTCTTTTCCAAAAGTTTTCCTTTTCCAATCTCCAAGGCTTCTTTGAGTCCTTAGTAAACTTTTTTATATTTAGTAGAAAGTCCTTATCCAGGTCATTATATCTCCATGCCATGCATGTTTCACTTCTGCTGGCTTTTCTATTTTATAATTTGAGTTTTATTACATTCCAGTATTTCTGGTTCTAATTTCTACTCACACAAAATTTGTTTCAACTCTTTCTTCTGTAAATCTCCCAAAATAGTCCCTTTTACACCTTTCATTCCTTTGTTAAGGAACATTTTAGAAATAGTCTATTCATAGAAGCAGACATCATTGCTGACATAGATGCTAGTTTCTAGGCCCATTCTTCAAAGTCTCCTGGAATTCATCAAATATCAAAACATGTTGTATCATTATATAAATTCCAGTACTAGCAAAAAAGAAAGGGCAAGCTTTAACTTTTTTCTTTTCCTTTTTTGTCTGGATACTTTAATCTCCCTTTGTATCCATTTTCTGAAATTATAACATCTCAAATTTTTGTTGTGGCTTTTATGGATCAATTTTTGTTGACCCATATATAACCTATTCAACTTTCTATAAATATAAATAATAGCCTTAAGATAGTTGAACAGGTAATTTCAGAAAGTGATTTAAAAAGTGAGTTTAGCAACTCAGTTTCCTCTGAAGGACTCTGCAGTACAAGTAGATGATGAAAGTCAAGTGGTATGCAGGATAGCAGGGGGCAAGGAATTCAAGGAACAAAAGGGCTCAAATGGTGGGAATGTGAAATTGAAGTACCCCTGTAGCCATAAGTGGACAGGCTTCCAAGCACTCAAATTTCAATCACATGACCCTGGGCGTGCTGCAACATCCATAACTTTGGGGACTGGTCATAAGTATCATTCAGTCAGGATCACCATAAGTTTGAATAGTCATTAAACAAATGGTCATAATTTAGTTGACTTTGTAACCCAGCACAATCTTAGCCATTGAAATCACTAATTTATACAGTAAGGTCTTGAAAGAAAAAAAATTAAAAAAGAAAAAGAATACTATTATCCCTCATCCTCCAAAATCCTAGCTATGTGTTATATTCTTTTAAATAGCTACTTAGTTTGCTTGTAAACATGACCTACTCATTTCTCTCTGAAGTTACTGGGCAGCATTTGGGCAGCAATGGTCCAATATATTCTTCCCTGAGATAAATGCCTCCTCTCCCATTCTAAAGGCTACAATTCTATTTTGCATTGTTCTCTATCTCTATATTATTAATATTGTACTAGTGGAATCCTAACAAATGTCTTAAATAAAGTGTTACTTCGGAAACAAAAAGATGAATTTCTTTAAAGAAATCATTTTAAAGTCTAACAGTTGTTTTTTTTTAAACAAAACTTGGAAATTATGAAAACAATTAATAAATATAAAATGTCTTATAGGCACAACTGAAAACTGCTCAGAAATTAAATGTTTTATTGCATGTGTTAAGTATGCAGATCCACAAATAGTCCTATTGCAGTATAGTAATATAATAGCAATAGCACTTAGACTTACATACCACTTCACAGTGCTTTACAGCCCTCTACGCGGTTTACTAGAGTCAGCATATTGCCCTCAACAATCTGGATCGTCATTTTACCGACCTTGAAAGGATTAAAGGTTGAGTCAGCCTTGAGCCGGTGAGATTTGAACTGCCAAACTGCTGGCAGCAGTCAGCAGAAGTAGCCTGCAGTACTGCATTCTAACCACTGCATCACCACAGCTCTATTAATATAGTAATAATTACGGTATATTAATATATGTTTTGCATAGATTTTACTACCTATGGAACAAATTGCTCTATATTATTCTATTCCTTTACTTAATATTTTCTTCTCCAAGTATGTCTTTTATACCAGAGTTTACACTTCATTTTTATGACCACAGAAATAATAGTGTTTATACTTCTTTTTATTTTTAATTTCCTTACTTTTCACTAAACAGATTTCAGAAGGGCTGTTTGCAATAATGCTAAATTATTTTCATTTGCTTTATAAAACATTGGCTGTAAAATGGAATTTCAATTAATTTGTGCTGAATAATTATACCCTTTAGTGCTGTATGATTATATTTATATCATGTTGTTAGAAAGTGCATCATTCATAGTTACGTTTCAATATAATAAACTCTAGAAAATAGTTGTGATTTTGAAAGGGATGCAAAAATGCTATAATTTTTGATACATTGACCTGGGTTAGCTTATAAATTCGCATTATAATGAAAGCAAGCACAGAAAAAAACTAAATCATAAAGTATGTCAACCCAGGAAATTATGGATTTGAACATAATATCTGGAAACCAAATATAATCTTGTATATGTATATACATTTAAGAAAAATAGGATTTTTAGAGCATCATAAAACTTCAGGTAAACATATTTGTAAACTTCTGGGAGCTTAATGAATGATTTCAATATTTTTGATTTCATTTGGTCAATTTAATCTCTTTTTTGCAATGTGATTTTAAATGAGTGAGTTTTAAGAATAAAAGAGTTTAGTTTTTAGCAGTTTTTTAAATGGTAAATCATACATTTTCTCGATCTTGAGGGAGATACTATTAGTATATTGTCCAAGGATTAAAATTTTCTGAAGTTTAGAATTTTCAGCAATGAGTAAAATCAATCATAAAAGTAAAATAGACTCTTGATTAGATTTGTTGGGAATATTTGTTGAAACTAATAAAGAAATAAAATATAAAGAGCTGCTGATTGATGTGTTGATAATGGCAGGAATGGTGATAAAAAAAATTGAAAGTAAAAACTTTCATTTGTAGAATAGTCATATACTGTGTGTTGGCATAATGACAGCAAAAGAATTAACCTATTTGTCATGCCTTCAAACAGAGTAATATAATGTTCTGCTTTTTTGAAAAAAATTACAAGATTTTATACTTTTCATCAATCAAGGAAAACAAAAAGCTGCCTGTTTTGTTACTTAGATGAGAAAAAAATACTATGTACAATAAGTTGGAGAATTATAAATAATGTTTTGGAGTAGAAATAAATAGGCTCTTGAAATTGTTAAAGTCATCATTTGTAAACCTATTTGAAATCATTTTAATATTTTATTTTCAATTAATAAAATATTTATCGATGTTCTATATTTCATTCACCATTAGAATTAATGTGAGGATGCATGTTTCACAAAATAACTTTCTTTTAGGAATAATATTTTACATTAGCAAGTTTAAAACTCTGGATACAGTACACTTGCAAATGGCAATTGTGTGACTGCAGGAGCCTGTGACCATATAGGATTCCTCTTAACTACAACTGGGACTGCTGGAACAGCAGCTGTGATAAGTCAGTACAATCATATAATGTTGAGCCTTATGTCCATGTCATTTAGCAATGGAGTTTCCAGTCCCCATTTCTGTTGATAAATGAGGACTTACCTATATTTGCTTGAAAGACAGAGTTCTCATATGGTTACAATACTTGGTTAATCAAGCCAAGATTCCCCCCGCCCCCCAACAGTATAGATTATCACATGAGGCATATATACAGGCATTTTTTTTATATATTCTATATACAGATATTCTATATTATAGAATATATGGGGAAATGAACCAAATAACAGCACTTAGATTATTCAAAATATTGATGGATGATAGTATGTGATGATGAATCCTTCCAAATAGCCCTTTTAATGATTTGAAGGACTTTCTTTACCCAAAAAAGGGCTTAGATTTTTCCTAATTTCCCTGCTCCCACAAATAAATGCATATACAAGTAAGACATTTGAAAATTCACTTGGAAGTGTAGTTGAAGGTAATGTAATTGAATATTGTCTTATGCTTATCTAGGTATTATTAGCTAAATAGAAGTTTAGTGGACAATACTTAGGTGACCATGTAAAACTGGAGCAGAAGGATAAATATTTGTGTATCTTAATTTGGATATGAATATTACAATCAGATTCAGAAACTTTAGAAAAAGCATTTCGTCATGAAGGATGCTGGAAAAAATAACTCAATCACTGAGGAGCCAGGAAGGGCTGTAAAAGAAAAGACTTTATAGTCCTATAAAACAAAAACTACAAATGTCTTGTTTGACTCTTATATTGACAAGATCCCCAAAGTGGCAAGAAAGTTGTTTTAAGATGACATTTTACTGATACACATGCATTGGGCATATAATTTAATATTATTTATATCAAATATGTTATCTTTATAAACATTTACAGATAAATATAGTGCAAAGATTTAAGACCAGAGACACATACTGTAAGTCTTCAGGGAAGTTTGATGGTTTATTTCAAAAACTCCTTAATATGTCTAGTAACTTTTAAGCGAATGACTTAAATAAAAAAATAAATATTGAGAAAATTGGGCTTTTCTTTTTTAGTACATTTATAGAAGGGAAGAAGAGAATTAACACATGTGGCTTTGGAATTACCATACTAACAGCTGAAATTTGTTTCTATGGGAGCTTGGATTTGTAAGAGGATTGTCCCTTCGATTAAAAAGAAAAATATTTAAAGGCTTATACCCCGAAGTAAGATTTAGAGGCCCATACCTAGTCTTGTAAAAAAGGGACTTTTTTATCTGGAGTATTACACTTCAGAGTAGGATTTGTTTTATAAATATCACTAAGTTGCAAAGTAAGCTGTGTTATCTAATGACTGTTGTCTACCTAGCTAACTTTTAATTTATTTTACACATTTTCAGTACATCAACTATATTTAGACTTAACACTGATTAATAAAGTTTCATGTAAAATACCTTAGGCACATTATATTTTTAATTCCCAGCATTATTTATTTTTCAGATATGGATTGCAGTAAAAAATTGATCCTTATGTTGCCTCACAGTTTAAAAAGCTTCTCTAGCTGTCAGGCTACTAGAATTTTTAGTGAATAAGTTTACTGTGAATATGTCCTAATCCCAGGAGCAACATTTTGCAAACTGCTGAAGAGATAAAAAGAGTGATTCGTCTAAAGTTCTCACCTAAATTTATAGGCTGTATAAATATATTGTCAGGAGGAAAACAGTAAAGTGTGTGAAATGAATGCTGGAATCTAATGGAAACAAAAATCTTACCACAGTTATGTAAAAATTTCTGTGCTTCCAAAGTCACTGACAAAAGTTTCCACAGAGACCTTTTAAAGCTTATATTTTGTGCACATTAAATTTTATATTTTTAACAGGTTTTATAGCTTAAGATTTCACACTAGAAAAACTTTCAAATATGCTTGAAAATCTTTGATGTGTGGAATAGTTATAATCTAAAATATTATTTAACTTTCTAATCAGCTTGATACATAGTAAAGCTTCTAAATGTATATCGCTGTCATTTTGCTTAAACTATAATTAGCATACTTGCATCACATTTAGCAAAACAAATATTAAAATAAAATATGTAAATCTATAAATAATAAAATTTAAAAATAGACATACAATACAATAAAACTATGTGAAATAAATGCATTTTATTTATTAGGCTGAATATGAAAGAGAAGACTCTGGTTAAAAGCCAAATTGTTCATCTGCCATAATGTTTCATCCTTTTCAAACAGTTTAATTCATAATTCATTGTTTTCTATTGCTATATTGCATACAACTTGAAAATATCTAACAGATTAATAAATCTATAATTTGGGTTCATTTTTCTTTTTTTAATATATTATTATTGGTACCCCAAATCTTCAGTGACACACACGTGGCCTGTTCAATGAAAGAGAAAAGAGAAGTCAGAATTGAGGTTCCCCCAATGTTCTTGATTGGCTCTTGTATAATACCCAGGGTTTTTACCAGGCTTAAACTGCTTTATTGATGAATCTTACTTCAGAGCAGATTATCAGTGGTCCACACTGAGAAGAGTCATATTGAGAACAGATGTGATAATATATTTTCATCCCTTTTGCATACTGTCCAGCAATGGTTCTCTCATACTGTTCTTATCTATCTATACAAAATCTCCAGAACCGTAAAGCCTACAAATTGAAATTTGGCATGTATGTTGGCTCTTGGCTTCTAGGTGCTCACTAAGAAAGGATTTTTTGAAATGACCATCAGAGCATTAGTATTTCGTATATTATTATCAACACACTCTGATGCTAAGAAGCTCTATTCCCCCTTGCCTGAAAAGAAATCTGTTCCAAATGCAAAACACAAGCAGAGGAGAGGAGTTTCAGTTTCATAGCACAAGCAGCTTTAGTACAGAACAGTTGAGCCAAGCCACGCCCAGGCTCCTTGCTGTCTCCTTCTTGCTCACACAGCAAATACTGTTTCAGTTTCCAAACAGCCCTCAACTCTCTCACACACTGACAGGACGCTAGCCAGATGAATACCAATGGATGCTGGTAAGCAGAGGCAGAATTTTTTTCCCTTATTTTTCTCCCCAAAAACTAAGCCTGAGCATATAGTTTCGTAGCGAAGCACGGGTATCGAACTAGTATATTAATAAATCAAAAATTTGTGTTTTCTATATTTTTTTATGTAGCCTATGTTTCAGCATGAACTCACATGCAATTTATATTGAACAGGCCTGTAATGGTATTCATTCAAAAGGAGTATGTGTGTGTGTGTGTATAGGAGCTTACTCAAATTACTTCTGATGGCTTGTCAATAATCCTTTGTGGAACTGGTTATTTTTGAACTTTGGCCCCTGCCCTTTTTTATTTGACAATTTGGATAAGGATGAAGCCCAGAATTGAGTGTTTCAGAAAAAAAGGGGGAATAAGACTTGTGAGGTTTATTTTTGAGAATTTTATTTTCCTCCCCCAACACTAAGCCCAATCACATAAGTTTTATAGCGAAACTATTAAGGTTGGAAGGGCTCACTAGACACAATAGAGATTTTTCTCATGAGAACCAAGGTAATCTCTACTGGCAACAGATAAGATCGGGGAAGGAGTGCCTGGAGAGCCCACCAATTAACCCAATTGGCCAACATGACCTGTGACACTTAGGGATAGGGTTGTTTCCTATTTTAATTATACTGAAACTATGGGAAAGATTTAGAGTTGGTTTTCCTTTGAAGCAGTGCCAATATGATGTCCTCAAGAAAGAAGATATTTGAGGAGGATCCTAGTTTCAGAGTTCTGATTTGCTTGGGTTTATTAGTTAGAACCTTAACACAATACAGTTTTAATTACTTATATCACTGTATGATTGGTTTTCTTAGATTCCTCTGTTTATTGCACAAAAATAAATGTTAAATCAAATATAGGATGTTGGACCAATAATTGAATCACATTCTCTTCAAAACACTTTTCTTTTATAGCAGCTTTAGGATAGATCTCAAATAAATAATTGAGATTAAAATCTAAATTTCTTTTTTTAAAGTGAAATTACTATCAACACACTTTAAGTCAGTTTATACACACACAGTTTTTTTAAAAAAATAAATGATTCTATGGACAACTATGCTATCTTATCTCTGGCTATAATCTACAATTCTTCCAAGGGCATTTCATTATCTCTGACACCGTCCATCATATTTTATCTTTTTTTGTTTTAATGCTTTTTATTTCAAATATATTACTTTTTATTTATTGTCTTTTATTATGAATTTAAAAAAATGTGCAATCAGTTTTAAATACTGTTGGAAAACAATGTGGTAGAAAGAGGCAGATAATTCTAGTTTTACACTTATTGCTGTCATCTTTGAAAAATGGAATCTTGTGCCAAATTGATGATTGATATGACTTAGTTGGATTGGTCTGTGTTCTTATCTAAAATTGTTTTCTTTGAAGAACAAGAAAGAAAAACTAGAGTTCCTAATATGTTTGCGTTCCATTGTATTGTTAGTTAATGGATTTTCCAGAATGAAATATTTTAAGTGATCAAATAATAAAAGCATATTGCAGCATCAGTAAAGACAGAATGTGACATCACAATATTGTTTAAATCAACAGTATTGTAAAGGTTTTGAAAAAGGTTTTCATTTCTGAGAAAGGAAATAAGACATGCAGCAATAACACTAAACTATAACATATAACAGATAATCAAAGTTGGAAGGGACCTTGTAGGTCATCTAGTCCAAACCCCCCCAAGCGGGAGACCCTACACCAATTCTGACAAATAGCAGTCCAATCTCTTCTTGGAAGTCTCGAGTGATGACCTCCCACAACTTCTGAGGGCAAGCTGTTCCATTGGTTGATTGTTCTCACTGTCAGAAAGTTTCTCCTTATTTCCAGCTTAAATCTCTCCTTGTTCAGTTTCCATCCATTATTCCTTCTCTGGCCTTTGGGTGCTTTAGAACAGGGGTCGCCAACCTTTTGGACCTCAGGGACCACCAAGCTCATCAATTTAAATCCCGCAGACCAGAGACCCTGGGAAAATTCCCCAAAAAAGTCTGCAGGAAATTCCCCCACCTATTTTCCTACCGATCAATCATTCTTTATTTGGGATCGCAGGATACCGTCTCCATCTCCATTCTCAGGGGGGGGGAGAGAGAGACTTTTGGCTTCAAGGAAAGCAGCAGAAGCCACAGAAGTCTTTCTATCTCTCCCCCAAATTCCACCAGAAATGAGCTTTTGCCAGCGCAGCCTCTTGGAGCAGGAGGCCTTGCAAGGTCCCAAAGACTCATTTCTGGCAGAATTTGGGGGAGAGAAAGAAAGACTTTGGCTGCTTTCCTTGTGTGCAGCCAAATGCAGAAGGAGAAAGAAGTGGAAAGAAGCAGCCTGATGGCCAGGCCAGGCAAGTGGGGCCAGTTCTCCCCCTCTGTCCTTGCCCTCACTATCTCTTCTTGTTCCTTGTGTTCCCACGGGCCATGTGGGCAGCACAGTCTTGTGTTCCCACACAGCCTGGATTAATTACTGTGGGGGGGGGGAACATTTCTCTGTGGACCAGCAAAATTTTCTCATCGACCATCAGTGGTCCCCGGCCCACCGGTTGGCAACCACTGCTTTAGAAAATAGCTTGACCCCTTTCTCTCTGTGGCAGCCCCTCAAATATTGGAACACTGCTATCATGTCTCCCTTGGTCCTTCTCTTTATTAGACTAGCCAAGCCCAGTTCCTGTAACCATTCTTCATATGTTTTAGTCTCCAGTCCCCTAATCATTCTGGTTGCTCTTCTCTGTACTTTTTCTAGAGTCTCAACATCTTTTTTATAATGTGTAGACAAAGCCCAGCTGAGATTTAATGATATACTTTAAATTCCAATTAAAATTGTACTAAAAAAGAAATGACTAGAATGAGAGCAACGTTTACAACTGAGAAAAGCAAATATTGATCTATCCCAAGGATCATATTGATTTTTTATAGTACATGTACAAAGGTGCACTTAATATTGAAAATTATCTGAATTAATACAGTTGCCATTTTAGCATAGTTGACTAAAAACCTACTATACACAAAAAAACAGGGTAGAATGACCTGTATGCTATCCATTTTTACACCGTTGCTATCATCATCCACAGCCACATTATTGCCCCTCAATGTGTATGTTGGGAGAAAAAAGTGACTACGTAGTTGATAAGCAGGGAAGTTATTAAATAAAATGCTTGTTTGTTTTCAAACATGAAAGTTTTTTTGCTAAAATAATGAGCACAGAATTTAAAGAAAAGAACGCATATCGAACTTGATGAAAAGAATCACACAGAACTGGGTGAGCCTCTGATCTTGCACATTTTAGAATTCTATGCCTGTTTTTAGTCAATCAATCAGAATAGAGCTGGAAGGGAACTTGGAGGACTTCTAGTCCAGCCCCCTGCTGAAGCAGGAGACCCTATACCATTCCAAACAAGTGACTGTCCAGTCTCTTAAAAACCTCCAGTGATGAAGCACCCACAACTTCTGAAGTCAAGCTGTTCCACCCATTAATTGTCCTCACTGTTAGAAAGTTTCTCTTTAATTCCATGTTACTTGCTTCTTTGATTAGTTTCCATCCATTGTTTCTTGCCCTGCCCTCAAGTGCTTCAGAAAATAAATTGACCCCCTCTTTGTAGCAGCCTCTCAAATACTCGAATACTGCCATCATGTCCCCCCAGTCCTTATTTTCTCCAGACTACCCAAATCCAAATTCTGCAACAGTTCTTTATATGTTTTAGTCTCCAAGCCTTTAATCAAATTAGTTACTCTTCTTTGAATTTTTTCCTTTAATTGAAATATTTAAAGGCAAAATATAAAAACTTGCAAATTTTTTTTATTTATTTGGAATATCCCCATATAAATTAGTTAAATTTCCCCAGCGGGCCTGGGGAACCAAGAGAGGGATGGAACCCATCAAATGTAATTTGCTGTCATCGGGGTGTGGGGTTGGAGTTGGTTTTTGTTTTTGTTTTATTTTGTTTTTTGTTTTCCAAATTTTGTTCTATTGTACTTTACTAATTTATTTGATTCTTTTTGTTAGTTCTTGTTTTTGTTTTTATTTTTTGTTTTAAATATGATTTTACATTGTGTAAGCCGCCTTGAGTTGCCATGGGCAAATAGGCGGCAATATAAATCAAATAAATAAATAAATATCCCATATAAATATACTTAATATTATTCTGCATCTTTGGAGGGGAGGAGAACAAAGTCTGCTAAAATTTTATAAGAATTTTTTCTCTTCTTGCTTAATTCTGCAATTAAAAAATACCAATGCATTTCATTAAAGAATTCACCATTTACATCAGAGATATGTTGAAATTTAAGATTGCAAACAAACTGACAGGGAACAGATCAAATTACATAGAATTATGATTTCATCACACACATTTTATAGGGAAGATTATTTGTTCATAAACAATAGAAAAAATTAAATTCCAACAATTTCTTTAGAAAAATTGTCAAATCAAACATCTTCCTGATGTGTATTTTTAGTTAATTAACTATAATAGTTAATTAAAAATCGATCACTTGTTTGGGAAATTGCTCTTCACATTCCCTGACATAGTTGTTTGTCTCGTTCTCTCTGTGTACAGATGCAGCAACTAGTTGCTGTAGATCATAATGTACATATTTGAATTACATGCAGTAATTGTTTATTTTTAACTGAGTAAATTGTAACAGATGGAGAAACAATGCCTGCTTGTCCAGCCTGGTTTATTTCAAATAATTCTACCCTACTCTTTAGGTGAAAAGGCTTCTAGAACAACTTACAAAATTCAGTATAATTCCTATCATCTGTATAATAAATTGATGCATTGGGGGCATTGACATTAGTAATGCAGGGAAGAGGAAAGTCCTGTAGCCCATGTCAGTCTTTGTTCATATAATGTTCGCTATATCCCAGCCCACATAGAAATGCATCTGTGCATGTTCCCCTGGTATGCTTCTTATTGGTGAATATTTTGAAAGGTAAATTATGCTGCTAAATACAAAGAGTTCTAAAAACTACTTGAGGAGAAAGTAGTCTTTTTCAAACCCTTAGGACCGTACATATTTATTTGCATTTCCATCACTTTAATTACTGTTTAAAGTGTTCCCAGGATGATTACAGTCAACTATGTTCAAGACATTACATCCCATTCTTTATATAGAGGAGTACTAATTAATGTTACTAGCTTTATTATTCTGCAGTAGTTGCAATTAAGGTGCAGCTGGCCAGCAACATCTTATCTTGGGATATGAGTTGCAGCTGTCATTATCTGAAAGCGATTTGATGAGTCTACAGAAGAAATTATGATGTAAATGTTTATTTGTATGTTTCAAATATCATGGACTTAGTTAACTTCTGAGTTAACTGGGGAGAGGGGGCTAAAAGTTATAACAATTAAGAACCTCTGTAAGGGATTCTGAAACCGTAGATTATCTCCCAAATTATGCCATTTCAATTTTGGCTTGTAAAGTGGGTAAAAGAGAAGTGCAGTATAATGTATGAATGGACATGTTTATGTTGTTATTAATATACTTCTCCTTTATGACCATGTATATTTATATAAATTAAGTATTTATATTTTTAAAATTTCCAGGTTAACTTATTTATGAAAACTACTTGCCTTATGGGTTGAGAAATTTGCTATCTAGCATGCCGGTGAAATCAAAATATCTATTAACACAGAAGATACTTGGTGAAGCCTTCAAAAAAAGCAAACTTGCTATTGATGCTGAAAACATTTTCTTTTCATCTATTACAGATTATAATATTAAACTGATTAAACTAGTCTTCTCTTGAGATTTTCTGCATGTTATTGACTTAAAAAGAATAACTACACATAGCATGCAGGGTTTTTAAAAAATCAAGGTTTTTTTTCATCTTCTTCAACTAGACAGACAGACATATCTGATAATTAGTAATGCTTTTGGGTTTTTTGCTGGCTCTGAAAGAATATATTTTAAGATATTTTATAAATAGCAGTTTTGTAGAAAAGAAATTACTTGTTACATTTTAAATTTATTTGCCTAAATTAATGCTGACATTTTTAGTAAGTTCTATAGGATTTTCATAGATTGTATCTGAATAATGAGATTTGAAGAATTTGCTTAAGAGAGCTGATTAAGACTAATATAATTCTATTGCTTCCTTTGTAAATTATGCTGGATTTTTACTGATTGTATTTGAAAAAAATTGAAAGGATTTTAAGTGATATTATAAATTTATAATAGCTATATTGTTATTTCTGGTACACCTTAGTGAATTTTTGCAAATTAGAATGGAGAACATTTTAAAGATTTGTTTGATATCAGGGATCAAGAATAGTTTTTTATATTTTAAGAGGTGGTGATAAGTTTAGGTTTACTTGATAGGAAAGGAAAGTTCCCCTTCTCTTTTTTTGTTGCTCTTTATTTTTTATAGTTTACATTAGTTTTACTTGCATTTTGTAATTTCCAATAAAGTTATTAGTAAAAAATAAATTAACAATTACTAGCAACATATAAAAGAACTAGATTAGGTAGCATATATAAACAGATAGTAAATAAAGGGAGATAGGTGATTTGGTGGCAGATAAAATCTTCTCTCAAATCATTTTTGCCAAACAAAGATATTACAAATATGATAACAAATATCTAGACTACTGGCAAATAAATAAAAAATCTAAATGTATTAGTGCAATTAAAAATAGTGTATCAGTAGTGACTAAAAATATAAGTAAAGCATTCAATTTTTTTCAATAATTATATTTTCCAAGTAATCCAGCACTAATAAAAATCAATGTTTAAATAGATTAATATTCCCAGAATTAGCTTCAGAGGCTGGCTATACAATTTATGGAATCTCCTTTCTCTATTTCAGAAACTTCTGAAACTTGATAATTATTTCAAGAGTTCATCAAAGCTAAAGAGGTTGAGAAACTTTGCCTTTATAGCTTAAGGCTGTTTATATAGTAAATCCTCCTTCAATCCTGTGAAATTAGTTGATCTGAAAGATAATGGCTAGAACTTCTGTATGTGCGTATGGATCTTCCTTATCCTAGTCCAATCCATTAAAATCAAGGTTGTCAATGATAGGTCAGGATTTCATAGAAATGATATAGATACCTTATGAGGAGGCAAGCTCCACTTCTTGTAATATGTGTGCAACATTCCAATGCATGTTGGAAAAGGACACAGTTTTTGTTGCAAAACTCTTTTATGAATTCTACCCTACACCTTTATTCTAAGTTACAACTATGTCAATAATTGCCAAGACAGTCAAATCATATAAGTGGTGAAAATACCATGAGATAGAAAGAACATGGTAGTCGACACGAAAAATAACTCAAAAGTACCAGAAAAAAAGTAATAGATAGTCCTATTAAGAAAATATTAGAAATCATGTTAGAAATGAAGCCATAATTCTTCTTTCTAGGGATAACTCTACAGCATTTTAACAAACAAAATCACAACTATTTACTAAAACATATGATCACAGGTGCGAGAATGAATTTAGCATAACATTAGAAAAGAGGAACTTTATCAAAGATACCAGATTGGAAACTAAAACTTGGAGAATAATGGCAAAATTAAGACCATATATTTACAACAGAAGTTTAAACAAATGTAACCAGTACATATTATGAAGCAAGGCAAATATTTTACAGTATGGTTTTTAAGGAAGAAAAGAACTGTGTAAAGTTCTTTGTTTATAAATGAGCTAATAAGTATTGTATATCAATCAAGGTACAACAAACAGAAAGTTCAAGAGAAAATATTTCTAACTAATATTTCTGCATGTATTTATAAAATAAACGTTTGTCTGATTTATGTTTCATTTCTGGTTCTGGTTGTCTCATGTTTTACAGCCCTGATAGCCATTGGAAGATACAGTATGACAATAGAGACAGTTGATGTGGGGTGGTGCAAAGAAATCACAGATCAGGGAGCCACCCAGATTGCTCAGACTAGTAAATCACTCCGATACTTGGGACTGATGAGATGTGATAAGGTAAGAAACATTGTATAAAAAACCTATATCCCCATGTGTTTTACAAGCCACATTCTTAAATCTATTCAAGCAAGACAGTAAAAGCAAGTTTTGTATATGATATTTTGGTCCTGTCTGATTATTTAATATTGAAGTTATATAATTTCACTTTCTGAATTTTGTAATTTCTGATTGGTTATTATATATAATTCATTAACATAATAATCTGCCTAGATTTAAAATAAAAATCTAAAAATATCCCATTCCTAAAATCTAAAAATATCCCAAGACCAAAACACATGACTTTGTAAAAGTCATAATTTTGCCTCACATTTTTGTACATAAGTCATCATTTTAAAAACAAGCATAATATATTTACTTAAGATGACATAATTAAAATTTAACCATTATATATTATTACAATTTTCATACATTATGGACTGCTTCTTGCTTATTCAAAAACACATAACAATATTGGACCTGCAAAGATCATAAATGCAAAGATTGGTTGCAAAATTATTTTTTCATCACTGTACTGCAAATGGCATACATGATATTCTTCCGATTTAAATTGGAATTCCGATTTTTCATCGCGCCTTCCCCCCCCCCCTTTTCTCCTCCTTCCCTTTCCCTCGGAGGCCCCCTGAGTCAGGAGCAGGGAAGCAGCTGCCCAGCTCCGGAGCTGATCCACAGCACCGACTGGAAAGGAAGGGTGTGTATGTGTTGGTGTGTGTGTGCGATTTCTTGGCGCGCAGCGCTGGGTCTCTTTTGGCCAGCCCCAAAACAGCGCACGCAGGGTGGGAGATACGGGAGCGAATGCGAGAAGGAAGCAAACCTCATTGCAAAGTGGGTTTGAATGCTCGTTGCACTCCAGAGGCTTGGAATTAGTCTGGGTTTGGGGAGGGGGAGAACGGAGAAAGGCGAGGCTGGGCTGCTCCAGGAGGAGAAGGCGGAAGGCGCCCTGCAGCTGCGGTTACCCCAGAACGCCCCAATAAGCGTGAATCAGGATAGTTTAGTTTGGCTTCGCGCCTGAGATGAATTTGGCCATTGGGTTGCAACTCTGGTTTATGGTTTCATGAATTTGTGAGCCCAGCCAGTGATGTAATTGGTAAACCGTGGTCTAGAGGAGGGACCTGGTTGCATGGAAGGGGGAGACTGGGAAAGTAACAGCTGGAGTTGAGAAAGTGCCCCGGAAAGGGGGGTGTGAGGAGCAGAGACACGGGAGAGAGTGCTGTTGACACCCGTGTCACTCCCCTGTCTGCGTGCCTTGTGCCTTTGATTTCACGGGCTTCCTATTTTGCCCACTAATGTGCATTTCTCTTCAGTTCGGGGGACGGGGTGGCATAAGCGGCCTGTGTCCACAGAGGTGAAGGACGGAAAGTGAGAATGTAAAGGACACGTTAGTGTTTCGAGCCGCTAGCAGCATCTTTACGCTAGCAGCAGCTCTTGCATGCATCGGAGCAACCCCATGGTCCTCCATGAATCGAGAAGGGGCTTTAAAGAAAAACCTCTGGAGGTCCAATCGCCCAGGTGGAGCAGCCTCACTTCCTGAGAGGTGGGGGAGGGGGGGAGAGGTTTCCCGGGGATGCAGAGGTGTGGAAAAAACCAGACGGCTGCAGCTCCCTGCAGAGAGCGAAAGCAATGTTCATTTAATAAAAAATTCCCCTGCAGGAAGTCGCGCAGAGGGGAAAAATAAAAATAAAAGAGCTTGGAGCCACGACTGAAACCGGAGCTCTCTTGATTAACAATTCTGAATTTTTTTCCCTTTCTTTTTTTACTCCTTTCTCGCCGTTGATAGGGCGGTGTGGGGGTGTGTGATTAGATTTGGAGAGGAGGGTGAGGTCAGAAGGAAAAGGCTCTGGGATCGGGCTTGATTTGAAACAGAAGACTTTCAGCCCATAGGACGTAACAGCCAGCAGAGCGAGCTAGTGTAGGAGCGCTGAGGCACGTGCTGGCAGCATGCATACGTTGTACGCATGCCCAAAAGTTGTGGTGTGGAAATTTTCTTGCATTTCGCACCAGACTGCTGGATTTGGCCTCCTGTACCTAAAGACAGCAAAAACAGCATGGTTTCTCGGTGGAAAATTTTGGAAAGAAAGTATGAAGCCCTTGTCAGGAAAATTGATGGAACTGTCCGTGACAAGTGGAATTGGGAATGGACCCAGAGAACTGTTGATGGCACCATGATATCTGAATGCATCAGAAAAGTCGCGGAACTAGGGAAAGCTTTTTGTGTCTGGTGTGAAAGTGTTATCATCTATGCAAAGGGTGGCCTTATTGTGATAAAGCGGCATATGACCAAGAAACACATGGACATGAAAAAACTTAGGAAGACAAATTACAGCCTTAGTGGTAAGTTTCATCTGTGATCTCATTTGTTTTGTATTTTATGAATGGGGTATTTATGCTGGCTTGATTTATTTGATGAAATTTAATTAGAGAGTAAAACTTATTTTTCAATTTATTTATTTAGTCTATTTATTACGTCTTTTTTTTTTACACAGGGTAGCTTTATCAGTGGTTATTATAAACTGGTTTACTGTATGTGATGGCCCTGCATATTAATTAATATAGCAACACAAACAAACAAAAATTGAATAAACATATAATTAGACTTGATCACAAACAATTTTGAATAAACAACATGTAAATAACCAATTGTGAACTCAGCAAGTTTAGATCAGGAGAAAAATCATGCTTCCAATTCAATATCTGCCTCAGAGGAAATCTATGAACATTTATGACTTTAGGGAAGATAAATTTGTAAATAATTTCAAGGTATTGAAACATGAAGTAAATGCGTCATAAATTGTACTTCTAAAAATGTTTTAAAGCATGACAAATCTCACAATATCTTCAAAAATTATTTCTTTCCTGTAATATTAATTATATAGGAAATGTCAGTACATAGTATCATAAATTTTATAGTAGTACATTGTTATTAATAATAATATAATAATAATTATAATTTAGTTATTATTATCATCATCATCATTATTATGATGTCATATTACTTTGTTTTACCTCTCCCTCTCTCTTTTTGCAGCTACATTTGCTCCCTCAACATCAACCTCCAGCTCAATGTATGGCTTGCACCCTTCCCTCAAATCAAACGTAGCACCATCTTGTCCACCTCTTCAAGCCTCGGTTCCTCTCGTGGACAGAGTTACTAACCACAAGGCCATGCTGTTGGCGTTTCTTGCAGAGAAGTCGCTTCCATTCAGCTTGGCACCAGATTTGATCAGCTTGTCACAGGCTCTTGCTGGAGATCCCAAGGTCCTAAGTCAACTCTCCATGGACAGAAACACTGCATCATATAAAATGCAATATGGCCTTGCGGAGACTATCAAAGATTACTTAGTGAAGGACCTGCAAAGCAGCAAGTTCTCAATGAACATTGATGAGGCAACCTCTGACAGCAACAAGAAAATTTTGACTGTCCTGGTGAGCTACTACTCTGATTCTCTGAAGAAGGTTATAATTCAGCACTTTGCCTTACTTAGTTTGATAGTGGTGAACAGTGAGAATCTTGAAAAAGAAATCGATGCATTGCTAAAACAACACAACATACCATGGGAAAATGTCATGTCTATTCTCATGGATTCCTGCAATGTTATGAGGGGCTCAAAGGCTGGATTGGAGACACAGATAAGGACAAAGCATGCTCCTCATTTCCTGTACATTGATGGAGATGTGTGTCATAATATACAGAATTCTTGTAAGAAGTTCTCAAGTGCTTTTGAACGTTATTTAGAAGAGCTATTCACCTTCATCTGCAATGATTTCAAATGGTCTACGGATCTTCGCCAGTACCTGGAGGACCTGAGCATCATTCTTGGAGTAAAGTTCACCATGCCAGAGAGATACGTTCCAACCAGGTGTGTTAGTGTGTATGATGTAGCAGTTGACACTCTAAGGTTGTTTGAAGTGTACACTATCTTCTACTTCTTCCTACCTTCATTCGACTGTCAGCATTTTTTCTTCTTGTGCAAGGGTATCTTCAACACAAAGGATATCGGAGACAAAGCTGTCAGGCCTATCAGAGCAATTCAAGTCAAGCTCAGAGAGAAGAAGATGACAGGAGAGGGGAAAGAACGAAAAGAAAGAATCACACAGAAGCTGTTTGTGAATCACAGCTACACAAGATTGCTCCTTCATTTCTACTGTGCTTCCTTGCCTCTATTGAAGAAGTTTGTTCTGGTGTTTCAGAAGAAGGAAACAAAAATCCACAAACTGCATGATGAAGTTGTAGACTTGACAAAGAACTTCTTTGCATGCTTTGTGAAGCCAGAAGTACTTTGTGACTGTAAAGTGTGTGCAGTAGATGTCCAAGCTGAGACTTCTTTGTTACCATGTATAGACATGTTTGTTGGGCTTGAAGGGAAAGAGATTCTCAAGAAAGAGAAGAAGGAGGTGAAGAACAGATTCCTTACTAGAGCAAGGTCTGCCTATGTTTCAGCTGGAAAATGCTTGCAGGAAAAACTGCCTATCAAGAACAAATTACTTGCTCATTTCTCAGCAACATTGTGAGAGGACACTCCCAAGCACTGAAGTGCATGAAGGCACTTCCACAGCTTCTACCAAATATCTTGGAAGCTTCAGAGGTAGAGCCCTACATACTAGAGGTTCACCAGTATCATCACAGTGATGCCAGGATACTTAGTGCAGCAGACCAAGCAATAATAGACAACTGGTGGACTGGGATTGCTTCAACAGGAAAGTATCCTTGCCTCTTCAAGATGATGAAAGCAATCATGAGTTGCTTCCATGGACCCCAAGTTGAGAGTTCTTTCAGCCTAATGGGTAACATTATAACTTCCAAGACATCTCGCCTTGGCATAAGGACATTTGATGCTCTTCAAAGTGTTAAATACTCATTGAAGGCTTCAGGGAAGTCTGCTGCACAGCAGTATCAAAGGAAGGATCTTGAACATGACCCAGTGAATCCAAGTCTTGTAAGAAATATGAGAAGGGCACATAAATCGTACATGGAAGAACTGAAGACCATAAAACAGAAGCTTGCAGCAAAGAGGGCCAATCTGGAACTGAAGAGGAAGACAACTGTAGCCAAAAGACAGGCCAGACTCAAAGTTATGCTATCAGCTCAACTAGCTAGAAAGAAGCATAGAGAAGCAATGCTAATCAAAGGAAAGGGAACAAAGAAAAAGTCCAATTAGAGATGAAGCATTGTGGCTGTTTTTCTGTCTGTTAAGCAGGGTTTGTTTGTTGTTTTTGTTTGTTTGTTTTATTTTTTAAATGTGAAATCCTTTGCCCGAGAGCATTCTCATGGTTCTTTTTATTATTTTTTGTCAAATAATAAAACTATCATGCAGACTCACCTTGAAAAATCACTTTTGATTACTTTACTCTGCTAAAGCTTAAAGGGGGCATTGGCAATTTAATTCCCACCGGGGCGCTGCACGGACTGCGACGGGTGCTTAGGTAACCCCTGCATCCCTGGCTACTTTTCAGATTTTTTTTTCAGAGGGGAATATCATGCCTAAAATGGTCACCATACAAGTCAATTGCTAAACGTAGACTGCCATTAACTGAGAGTTTTATTTGAGGAATAATGCACAAATATCTGCTTAACTCCTTGACTTTAAGTTAGGTCTTCAATTATCTGATCAATTTTACATATTTTTGTGGGTATAATTAAACTTGATTGTACATTAAAAGAAGCTTTTATTTTTTAAAAAAGTCCATGTCCATTTCAGTGACCTTTGTGTTCTAAACAGATTTTAGTATGCCATCACTTAAACCATGTATAATCTATATACACTATTGTCTGTATTCCTTTAATTGCTTGCTTATATTTTCCCGACTTGTTACAAAAAGACGTGCATGCTCTGAAGGGAGACAACTTAGCTGACAAGAATAAGAATCTGTGAGAGTGCTACAGAGCAAGTAGGGAAAACTGTTCTGGAGAAATATATATTGGCTATCTTGATGAGAATGCTGTAAAGTGTGGCATAAGAGTCACCATTGGGGGTCGTTTAACTTGCTTGTTAAACCTCTCTCTGCAAGGGAAAGCTGAATAATAGCCATAAAAAGAACAAAATTCAGAAGCTGCATTCTGAATTTAAAATGTTTTAAATGCAATGTTGGCAGCTTAAGAGCTTCATTTCTCTTTCATAGTCAGAAAATAGAGAACTTTTCTTTCTTAACTTTTCATATTTCATGCAGAATTCATTTATTTTCCAACTAATGCTTTTAGAACATCATTATAGTAATATTTGGCAAGTAGGAAAGGTCATTGTGACAACAAAATGTTCAGCCATGCACTTGGGTTCAATTTTTCACCTTAACCTTTTCCAAAATATTGAATAAAGTTGCTATGCCAGATAGACACTTCCCTTTATATGTGATGTTAACAGGTATGGAAGAAAAACTAATCGAGACAATGACTATAAGCAATATGTAGCAAAAGATTCCAATATTTCCCCTAAAACATTATTTAATGACATAATCTCCTTGGAGTCTCTTTCATGTGTACTTCATATAAATTTAGAATTAATATGTGCTAACTAATCCAGAGACTCTACAGAGCTGGCTAAAGCCAGTCGCTGCTTAATTCCATTTGATTATATAACTGGTTCTAGGCCACAGATTTCACTAGTGGCTATTGCTATTGATCCACCCTATGAAAATAATTAGATTAATTGCTTTTTCATCAAGTTCCATTAGTGTAGTTCTTTTGATTTTCATGCAGTTGAAGCAACAACTTTAAGGAACAAAATGGCTTGATAATAATATTAAGTAAAATATTGTTTTATTGTCCTGTCAAGTCATTCTTCCACTAAAGTAGAATAGAAATGTTAATTAAGAATGGTATGCTTTTAGCTGTCTGAATGAATAAGGTTTCTAGGATGAAACTATTGCATGACTCCAAGCCTAGTTGAGAGTAGTAGTCTTCTAGAAAAAAATCATTAAATAGAAATGTTCTTTTAAGAAGAAGAAAAGGTTGGTTCCATTAATGAAATAAGTGAAACTTCCCATGTACCCTCAAAATCCATTCTGGGGCAGATTTTGAGATAGTGGAGAAAGAGAAGAAAATAACATTTTGTTTCTGAAAAATTCCATTTGAATATAGGATTTGGAGGTTGTTGAATATTTTTCATGCATAATATTTATCATTTAATCAAAATTAATAGTTACATACATTTATTCAATACTAAAACATTTATAGATTTTTAATTATTTAAAATGTTGTTCAAAAGAAAGTACAAAACTATGAGCAGCAAGATATAAACAACAATATAACCAACATATAAGGAACCATACTTATATATGAACTATACTTACATCTTCATTTCAAAATAGGAAACAGTTTAGAATTTTCAAAAGAACAAGACACGAATATTGTTACATTTATTGTCTTCCATTAATTCATACACATTCACTGCCTAACATAGCTGTGTTTAAAATATATATTTATTTTAAACCTTAAAAATAGAAAAGTGGAATTGTCCCAAACAAGCCACCAGTTTGCAGCTTCATTAAATAAATAATTTTAGTAGCTTCTATGAACCCCAAATGTAGAAAATACTTTTTTAAAGAAAACATTAATTGAAGAATGTCTACAATTATGTCCCAATGTAATCCAATTAAGCTTGGTTTAGACTGTTCTTTCCCAGCTGCATTAAAATATACATACAATCTGCATAGGGGAGAAGGCTTAAATTTTTCAGTAAAATGAACCCATTTGGCTGAACATGTTTATTATACACTGACATATTCTGTAATATTACTAAAAAGGCATAAAGAATTATCAATAAATAGTAAATATTAAATAATAGTTATGAATTAATTAAGAATTGTAGTGTAGATAACAAAATGTTTCTTCCTATTATGTCAAATAAAAATGGTTTTCACAATATTCTTGGTTTAAGAATTGCAATGATAACTTTTAATTTATAAGAAAAGACATTTATTTATGTATGCAGCATTTATCCCCCCATTCTTGTGAATACCTATAATTTGCAGAAATCAAGAAGCTTCATAATTGATTCCGTGAATTTTTGAAATTTTATATGTAATTGGAAATCTGATATCCAAAACTCACAGAATCCTATTAGAAGACAATTTACTTGAATGCTTTCATCCACTTTCATCCCCTTCATCATGCTGGCTTTATTTTAAATTTAGATCTACAACATTAGCTTTTTGAAAGATAGAATAAAATGAGAAACCGTCTAAAAGTGGTTGCTAAATCAACTAATTAATCCCCATATTATTAATAAAAATCATAAAGAGAAAGAACTTTTCAATACATATTTAGCTGAGTTGAATGCAACATTAAAAGTTTTGTACAACTGTTTTATCAAGTCTGATGTAGGAGTGCATATAATTACTATTACATTTATATATATAATTTTATTCTACTGGGGCAGTTAGTTACTTGTACAGGTTGTATTAGTAATGTTTTATTAGTAATTTTTCCACAATTTATTAGTTTAATACTGGTACGGTATTTCCAGTTCAACATTTCACCCTTACTCAGTTTGTAATATGGGAGTTATACTAGATACTCCCTTCAAACAACAGGGTACCATATGCGTCAGGTGATTGAGGTAGCCACTTGGGAACGAGTTAAGCTTTAAGAGAAACAACCCTTGTTTATTATTTTGCATACAGACTTTGTGGTATTTATGGCAGAACATGGAAATTATGATCTACTTTACAAGAAGAATATATAAGAAATGGGTCTGAGTAAATTCACTTTGACAAAAGTAATGCATCAGTATTCAGGTAGATGCTAGTCTTGCAAGGTGCCATCACTTTATCCACTTTTGTTGTTTTTAATCCATAATTCAGACTGAAGCACATTGTCTGAGATGCAGATGTTTTTCTGTGACTGTATTATTCAGCTACCCCTAAGCCATCAGCACTGAGGTAATCACTGAAACTCTGTGGAACATCTCAGCTGAATAGATCAAGTACCTAGCACTTCACAGAGAATGATTTCACAAACCTTTTATTATGTTGTGGCTACAGGCAGAATTATAATTAGGCCACCTGAGAATGTTATTCATTCAACTATTAAGTTAAAAAATATACTTAAAATAATTGAGAAAGTAATACATAGGATATATACACAGAAACTTGTTAAAACTATTGAAAAGAAAGATGAACATGTGAAAGGTTTCTAAACAGTAGATATAGTAAATTTGATATCTTAAGCATATAAATAGTTCACCAGGATTATTTGTTTATTTGTAAAATTTGTATAGCTGACCATCTCCATAACAGACTCCGGGAGAAGCCAATCCAAAAAATAAAAGTAGCAAAAATAATATAACGCCATATAAAATCATAAAACAAAATTGATATAGCATAATATTAGATATTACAATCAGTTTCTGGAATAAGAATATAGTTTGGTTTTGTCTGTGAATTGTAGAATTTCCATAATTACCACCAGTGCTTTTATCTGATAGACATGGGCAATTTTGGGTCGTTCATAAAATAGGTTATTTTGGTCTTTATGTTATCTATTGCTGTCTGTTGACACAAGTCCCAAAAATTCAGGTTTCTGTATTAGTTTAAAAAAAAAAAGATGATATTCATTATTATTCATCAGGTTGGACAGAGCCAAATCTTAAAGCTTGCAGTTATGAATCATACACATGATATGCTAATTGATACATTTGTTCTCTCATACTGGATATACAATAGGAGATTCTAAATATGATAACCAGAATTTCCAATATTAAATTATCACAATAAAGTTTTATTTAGTGTGTTAAAGCTGCTTGTTGCAACTAGTATTTGGTTTGGTCTTTCATAGGAGATTCTAGACAAATATGATAACCAGAATTTCCAATATTAAATTATCCCAATAAAGTTTTATTTAGTATGTTACAGCTACTTGTTGCAACTAGTATATGGTTTGGTTTTGTCTTTCGCCATGAAACATCCAAGTAAGACAACCCACATTCATCCTCTGCACTAACTACTACAATTGCTTCATAATGGTGATGGGAGTGGGGATGGAAATACATAAGCATTACATTATTCTAAGAAGGAGTGGGGCAGTCAGTTTTATGTAAAGCACAGAAAATGTTAAAGATTTGAGTTTTAAAAAGGAAATACAAATAAATCTAGTTCACCAAAACTATTTACTATACTTATACCTTTCTATCATTACCAACTAGACTTGATTTCATCACTTATATGCATCATTTATATATATTGTTTTTTATTGTTGACAAATTTCATTGATTTTTTGAGGATTTCACCATTAAACTGTTATTTTTTCAGTCTCCTTCCCCTTTCCTTAATATATTTTCCCTCATTTTCTCATTTACTCATCCTATATTACCAGATCACCTTAATATACTTCTTTTGTACTTGTCATTCACTTTTACATTCAGTCCACATTCATTCAATACCCATTCATATTTTTTTCTATTTTATTAGACACACACTTTCTAAGTAACCTATTCCCACTGCATTCAGCTTTTATTTATCTCCTGACGTACAAAGTACACAGAACAATGTGGTTATATATATATACCCATTTTTGCTTCTTTGGAGAAACATTCCTTGCAACAGACCAATTATCATTCTGCAAACATTTTTATTTCCATCACATTTTTATGTTCATTCTCTGCTTCTTTTAATACTCCGTTTTCTGACCATGTTCTTTGCAATTTGAGGAGAGTTTTTTCTTTAGAACTCAAAACAAATGAGTTCCATTTGAGTCACGTTCCAGTTCTGCTGAACTTTTATATGATTGTTTTGAAAAAAGAAAGCCTGTGTTAAAATCATAAGGGATCCTGGATAATTTTATTCAGCAAGTAGGGCAAGGTTAATATATATCACTTTTCTAATCCCTTCAATAATTTCCAGCATGGCATATCCTATCACCAGCTTATTTTTCTGGCTGCTCAGCACCTTCCTTTTCTCCCTTGCCCTCACCAATTCAAATTATTGATGTGCCTCTTCCCTATTAAAGTGACAACAATAAACACAGCATACCACATCCCACTGGCCTATCCACTTTCTAGTGCATGCCCTCCCTCTCTTCAGCTCTTGATATATTTGGATTTTTCTGTCAGTTACATGCCACTCCCAAAACTCTTTTGCTCAGAACTTTAATGTCATCACGTATAAAGAACAAAACATCCAAAACAAGTGTTTGGGTTCAGATATTATTCATGTGAAATGCATTGTTTGGTATACATAATAGTTCATTCATATAACATTTTGAAAATCTTTATTTGCAGGTATTTTTTTTCTATTTTTTTTCTCATCCATATTTTTACAACAGGATGCTATCTTTTAAGTTCTGGAGCTTTTTGGCCAGTATTCCACTCATTCAACCTAAGCCCAATTTATCTGAAATATGCTTACACTATTCTATGCAAGTTAAGATATCTAATTTAGAGACTACTTTACAAATTAGGAGATCATTGTATATATCCTATCAACCAGTAGGTACCCACAATATTATGATACTTACTCAGGATGATCATATAGTATGTAGCCCTATCTAATTAATATCTCTTCAGCCTTTTGCAACTATTTTGTATGATAAAGCCCACACACATATATATCTAAGCAATGAATATAGTTGTTAAAATACTGCTCAGTGTTCGAAAGTATCATGTTTTCATAGAAGTCTGGGAAGTGCAGTCTCAACATCTGGAAGATGCCAACATTGGCAAAGGCTAATATAGGCCTTATGTGATCATCCACATATTGGAGTAATATTTCTCGTCAGTTTTAAAATGTGATTTACTGATATGTCTGAGCTGCCATAGAGCTTGTACCACTACAGATTTCATTCTGATTGATGAAAAGGTGCTTCCTGTTTTTTAGACACATTCAGTGTTGCTATAATGTAGTTGTTTACAAAAGTGTTTAGAGCATGCAATGTCTCTGTGTACTTGAAATAGAAGTTAAACCAATTTTCTATCCAAGTTGCTCTTCAGTTGACAAATCTCCCAATGAAGATTGAATGTTTCTATTATCAAAGCAGAAGAACTGTAGATTAAACCCGTCATTTATCCCTGTCATAAAATGCAATCACTGTTCATTCTCTGCACTGCCTAGCACAATTGCTTCAGTTTGGTGTTTGCTCAGGACAGTGGGACTGGGAGGGGAGACGGGACAAGGTAGGAAATAACAATAGAAAAGAGATATTTGAAGAGCATCTGTTATTGTTCTTTAATATATCCTCGCCCAAGGATTTTAAAACAATTAAATATATATTTGTGGTAAGAATGGAAAATGCCTTGGATATGTAAATTTATTTTAGTTCAACACTGGACTCAATAAAGTACAAAGTGAACAATTGTAACAGAGGAGCACTGTTAACAGTATTGAAATTAAATATTGATGTATTTTAAAATTCAATAAAAAATTCTAAGGAAAGCTACCTAGAAGTCATGTTCTTAGGTTAATCTTGCTTTTTAATCTAAAGAATGATGGAAGCTGTCTGGCTCTGTGATATGAACTATAATCAGCTTAAAAATAATTGACAAATTAATCCTTTCACAGCACCGCAGTTGTAGAGATGTTAAGTTTAATTAGGCCTTATTGATTGCTTTGTATGATCGAAGACTAAAGGTAATATCTCTACTTAAGGTCTAGCACAGATATTTCTGACCTTCTAAGCTGTACGTTTTAATTATTGATTGTGACGATTGTGGTTATTACATGGGGAAGACTTTAATTCTTTCGCAATGAGAAATGTGGGAGAGGGGCAAAATTGCCCTCCCTTCTCATGAAAAGATGGGTTTTTCATTGACAGCTAAAAATATATGATTCAGGTTCATATATTCAGATTCATAGTTATCTTTTGCCTGAATTGTTGTAACAATACAGCCTGTCTAGACAGTATTACAATCACTCTGAATGATAAGATTCAGAGTTTGGAGACATTTTTCCACCCAGTATTGCTACTGGAAGCCCAAGTAGCTGCTATATTAACCATTTTTGTGTTGTTGTGCCCTTTTCTGGAGATGTTTGTTATGATTACAGTGGATCAAAGTGTGATTGCAATGGGTTTACCTGAAGATGCAATTAAAGAGTGTTCAGAAACCCCAACATATCTAAGATGTTGTGGGCAAATTGTCTTTTAATATGATTATGCTATATCAACCTTGTTCTAAATCCATTGATTTCGGGTGGGAGTTTAATTCAAGATTCTGGTTCTTATGGTCCAATATGTGTACCTTTATTCTTATTGTGAGATAGCACTCGTACGAGAGACTGACACGACACGGATCTGAGTTTTCTCTCTGGTTTTATTGCGGTTCTGCAGAAGCGGGTTCACATCCAAGGCAGCTGGATGGAACCCCGAGCACACTTTGCACAGCATACTTATACCCTAATTCCCCTGCCCCATCGTACGAGGGCTTGGTTCACAGACGTCATCAAACCTCACACCTTCCAGGGACACTTATTGCCCATCAACATTCCCCAGACCACCAACTGTTTGTTGATGGTTCCCCTATCAGTACTGGCGCTGCTTTTGAAACACACACGTATACAAAATGGTTCATATTGTTCTAATCCTTATCTTCCGGAAGGTTACAAAATACATGCTTTTGTAAGCAACTCTAAGCGTAAGCAAATTTACAGAAGCAAAAGTAGCATTACATTATTTCACTTATCACATTATGAACCTATTAGACTCATGTTCTTCTAAGGTGCTAGGCCCATGTTCACTGGAGCAGCCCACTCCCAGCCTCTCACCATACCTACCTATGCCCATACTTATTCATACTTTGGAGCTTCTTTGCTTGGGATGTTAGAGTTGTTTTACTTTTGTTTAATTTTAGGCAAGTTATTAATGCTTTGAAGGATATTGCTCCAAAAGATTTTCTGATAATTCTAAATACAAACAATTCTGTATTTGAAAGGTAGTCATTCTCTTGTTCTTGTTTAGAGTGAGATTAAAAGACAGCATGTGGTATTAGTGATAAATAATATATAAAATTATTTCTTTTACATGTAGGTGAATGAAGTGACTGTGGAACAACTGGTACAGCAACACCCACATATCACCTTCAGTACAGTGCTACAAGATTGCAAGCGGACCTTGGAACGGGCATACCAGATGGGTTGGATACCCAGTATGTCCAGTGCCTCTTAACTCATGCTTATGGCATTAAAAAAAGAGATTTAAACTGAACAATTGAAAATGATTAAGGATTTTTAATTAATAGTTCTTGCTTTTTGTTAAATATATGTTTTGTGTATGTATATGCAAGAGAGAGAGCATGGGTGTATGGCAAATGTTTATTCAGTCTTTTAATGGAAATATCAGAAGAAAAATATGGTCAGATATATTTAATTTTTCTGAAATGTTTATTTGTCAATTTAAAATCTGCAAATCAGTAGATTTTGCAGAGAGCTTGCCCTTTTTTGTAAATTGAATGTTTGCATAAACTAGAATACTGCTTGGATGTTTTTTCAAGGTATATGTTCATGATAGAAAAAATTCTTTAGAGATGCATTATAAGGTTTTTTTTATTTGTTGTTTAAGAGCTTTAGGTTTTAACTTTGCAAGTGAGTTTCTTCTAGCTCTAAGATTAGTTTCAGCACTATAATATGTTGTTATGCTTTTTTGTTTCATGCTATTTCTTTATTATTAATAGTCCATAGTTCTTTTTAAATTGTAAGTTGCAACTCCTTTCCCAAATTCCTCTTAAATTAGAAGGAATAGATAATCTTAGATCAGATCAGATATGGCTAACTTCTTGTGCATTTTTGAAATGCACATTTATAAAAATCTACAAAGGTACAAAAAAATAACAATTTTTATGATAAATTTTATTTTGAGTGGAATCTTTAATAAATGCTGGACATAGCATAATGGCAATTTAAGTAGACTATCTGACGGGTCTCTAAAATAATATTTTTCGTTGTTTGTGAATGTATGTATTTAAGTGGATATTCCTTGATTACATTTCTACATCTTTTCACTTTCCAGTTTTGTACATCCTCTTTTTAATTTTCAGCACTTTTTATTATTTAGATTGGTGAAAAGTAGAGTATCTAAGGATTCAGGATTCCTCAGTGTGTAAAGAAACCTCAGACTTGCATTTCCTGTATGCTTCTACAGCATCTCAGGGGAGAAGGAAAGAAACATCTGCCTCCACTTAAACTTCCTGTTATATCTAAATCTGCAGGAATTGTAGTTAATTGAAAGTACGGTTAGGTCAAACAAGTCAGAATCAAACTATAGTATCTATTTCTGGCCTATTTCTTCATATATATAATTTAAACAAAGATGTTTGGAGATGTATTTCTCCAAAAATGTTCATAATTTATTTCAAACTAGAAATGAATTGTTTTGCTCTCTTTCTATGAAGCTGAACTGCTGACTCTTTCTATGATGCCCAACTGTGATTCAGATCTAATGTTCATAATGCATTTTTATAAAGCATTCTCTCATCCATGCCAATATGGTAACTTTTTCAAAATACATGGAAACTCCTGTAGGAAGTATGCAAGTCTATTCATCGGCCTTGGATTTGAGTAAAAATGTTTGCATGTGTTAACTACTGTACTTATAAAAACAAATTAGGCCAAGCTCATAAATATTTTTATGCTGTCATTCACTCAGGTTTACAACTATAATGACAAGTTATAATGAAATATGTAATCTCAGATGGAATCTTAAGAACTTTTTAAAAAAATGACAGCATATAAAACCACTTGCTCAAAATAAACTTTGTATGACCATGTATCTGCATTCATGTTAACCATAAAGCACACATACTGATGTAAATCATCCCTTAGTAAGAAGCTTATTATCCCACCATGTTATATAATCCTAGGAATAAATTTTATGGAACTCAATCTGGCCAGATGTGTACAGAATGACATTGTTATTCTTCATTCAACATAGAATATCAAATGCTACCGTAAGGTAAAGATAAGATTTTGATTACATTAGATACTTGGTACTGATAGTTGTAAAATCTTTTTTGATGAGAAACTTCTATCTAGAATTAGAGTTTCATTTTAGTGAGGCATACTAATTTTTATTTATCAAATATCTACACTGTTCATTTCACATAATTAAGTCTGCATGGTTTACAAAGAACACAATGAAACAATATAAAATATGACTAAAAGCAAAATAGTTAAAAACAATTAAAATCAAAGTTAAAATATATAAGTTAAAAGTGAAAATTAAAGTTTAAGTGTTCACAAGACTAAAAAGGTAAACTAGATTGAGGGAGAACCCTCAAGCCACCAACCATTCCCACGGTTGCATAACTATCTTAAATCCTCATGTTAAGTGGCACAGCCAAGAAAACTAGAACAGTGGGGGCTCGCCTTACCTCTGGGCTAAAATGTTCCAGAAGCAGGGAAACAGCAAAAAAGGCCATCTTCCTAGATCTTGCCAGTCAAAATTCCTTAACTGACAGGATTCACAGCATGCCCTCTCTGTTTAACCAACTTTGATGGGTTCATGTAATTGTGACAAGAAGGTACCTTGGATACCCTTGTCCCATGCCATGACAGATTTTAAAGGTGATAACCAATATTTTAAATTGGTCCCAGAAGCCAACTGCTCACACCACTACATTCTGCACCAGTTACAGCTTCCAGGTAGTCTTCAAGGGTAGCCTCATGTAGAGCACATTGCAGCAGTATATCTGGGAAATGATCAGGGCATGAGTGATTGAAGGGCTTCTCAATCCAGAAAAGGGAATTAACTGGGTACATACCCAAACTTTAGCAAAGGCTTGAGTGCTATCTACTAAGGAATCAAATACTTCCCTATTATTTATAATTAAATTGGATAATTTTCATATTATTATTGCATCTGATAGAATCAGCATTATTGTATTACTATGAGAATTCCTCTGATTCCCCAAATGGATTAACTGAATATAGTTAGAAAATCACCATAATATAAACAAGAGAATGTTATTTTTATGTACTATGAAAGGTTACATTTCAAGATAATTGACAAAGATACACTGAAAACAAATAGTAGATAACCTTTAGAATGTAACAAATTAATAAAGGATTTTTTAGATGTTGTAACACTGAATTTGTTTTTTAAAGGTTAATGCATTTTAATCCATAATATCAAATATTCACAACTGACCTGAAAGTTGTCATTTTTCTCAAAATGCAAAATAATTTATAAAATAACATTTATATTTTTAATCTTGTTTCTTGTTTAGTTTAGTTTAGTTTATTGTCATTGCACCTCGTACAACAAAATCAAACACTATCTTCAGTGCACATCATGACCATGACCATGAAAATAAACATAAACACACATTAAACTGAAAACCCCTGACACCGCACCAATACTGCAGTATACAGCAGAATTCAAAAGAGCTACTGCCCTGCGATAGAAGCTGTTTTTCATCCTATTTGTCCTTGTTTTTATTATTTTGTACCATCTGCCAGATGGTAATAGCTTTGTTTGATGTAAATATGGAGGGCCCTCCTAACGTCCAGGGTGTGCCATTTTCTTTCCAGTACATGATTAGGCTCTGGACAAAAATCAGGCAAAATCAATTCCCATGAACGATGGAATAAGGAGTTCACCTTGGGCAAAAAGAGACTCCGAATTGTAATAAATCTCACTAATATAATTTTTTCAAGGAAAATATTCTGTTTTCCTTCTTTGACGCGAGTACTAAAAGGGGATGCAAATAGTGTTTTAACTATTATAATGTTCGCTTTGAAAATTACTTAATGGTAAGTAATAAGTAATTTTATAAGATTTTACCCAATACAACATATGTAGAAAAGGTTTAAAGAGTATATATTTCAGTAGCAATTGTACAAGAGGTGACTGAAGTTGAAATAAATTGTGAATGTGCCTATACAGTGACTATACAGTAAAGGTTTCAACACTTATCAAAGTGAAATCACGATGAAAGTGAGATTTTTACCAACTGTAAAAGCTTTGTTCAGCAATGACTAATAAAATATGCAAGTGTAGCTTTAGCTTTATAACAGTCTGAAATAAAAACTGCCCTAATAGAAATATTTATATGCAAATTTTACATGGTAGGTATGATTAGTAGAAAGGAACATGTACTTAACTCTAAAATGTCTGTTAGAATTAAGGCTTTTATTTAAACCTATAATTTTCCCTACTGTAACAATCATCTACTCCTATATCATTTGTCTGTAGCAGAGTTTCACACTGAGAATTGGCATGGGACTAGGTGCAGACTGAGTAAGAAACAGAGTTTTATGTGCACACATGGATCAATAAATCTTCCATATTCTTACCATTCATTCAAAACAATATCAGAATACCATCTAATGACCAATCCAGCTTTGACTCATGCTTTGGAATAATAGCTTCAATTGAGTATGTTCATAGCCACCAATGTCACATGTTGAACAATTTGAGTGCAATCCAAATAACATCTATAATCTGCAAATTTGCACACAGTATGGCTGTTTTTGTGGAACAGGGTAAACTTAGGCCAATGATCTTGATTTTTTTATTAAAAAATCAGGATCGTGATATTGGAGTGGTTTGATACTGGAATCTTGAACTGAAAAATAGCTGTCAAATGTTTAGAATTAAAGTGGAAAAATAAATCATTGATAGAGCAATATAGTGCAAAATATTCTGTAACCATCTATGTATTAAAAGTGTATCTTTAAAGAGTATATTAAAGGCAAAAAACCAAAACTATTTTGAATGAAGCACTCAAGCATAAGTTCAAAAAGCTAATATTAAAAAAGAACAGAAAGAAGAATATTTAATATATGGTTCAACACTATTTTATATATACAATATTGAGAGAGAGATAATCCCTTTTTATGTTGTTTTTTACATGACCACTGGATTTATTCATTTATATTCAGAGGCCAAAAAAATAGTGTACAAGAAATGCAAGTTATAGAAGTCAGTTGATGCTAATGCTATGATAGCTCTTTATAAAAACAATAGAATAAAATAATTAGAATAAAAATTATTTAGATAGTTATATGGTCCTTTAACCAGGACAACAATCAATCCAAGAGCTTCTAATAGGAATTGCAATCAAGCAAAATGTTAAATCTCTGTAAATTTCAGTGAAGTCACAAGGAAAAATGGGGGTGGTTATGAACTCTGCATAGGAAGTACAATTGAATGAGTAAAAGGAACTCCTTTTGTTCTCTAGCCATGCTATCTTTAGCTCATAAAGAAGATGCAGCCCTGCCTCTTTGGATCTTCCCACTGCAAGTTACTAGGCTGGCTTAGGGATTCTGAATGTCTGAAAATTGATTTATAATTAATCAAACAATATATTAATATTTCAGATTAATGATACAAAGACACCAAGTACTAAGCAACTGATAAAGAGGTAATATGCAAAGCAACAGCTTATCTAATGTAATGTGCTAAATTCCTACATTGCTATTTCTTAATACTGGTAGTAATGTAGGCATTTTGTACATTGTAATAGATACACTATTATTAAACAATTTTTAAAAATCAGATATTCGTTTGATTTTATTGGGATGAATTTAAATTTCCTTCAAATGTCCAACTTGAGACCTCCAATGGGTCATGTCATGTTTAAGTTAACTAACTGGGTATCTATTTTTTTTGTTCATTTAATCATAACATTTGATGTTGAAAATGTGAATATTTGAATTAGATAACCAAATATATGTATACTATGTGTATTCATGAGTTTATAGCCTAAGAGTGCTCAGATGGCTTTAACAAGCTCAGGAGTGATTGATTGACTGATTTAGTATTAAAGCAAAGGGAAGTACATATAACTATAGTAAAACCTGCAAAGTAATTTCAAAGTAACATAAGGAATGAGACCATTGTTCCCTGCAACCTTCTGGTATTATTTATTTATTCCAACAAGAGGATGCAATAAAATAAGAAAAAGTCAAGCAGGAGTTATTTTATATGTCAATATATACAGAAGTTCGGCAAAACACTGAAACTTTCTTCTATGATTTTCCTGTCGTGGATCAGACCAGACCAATGGGAAATACTTAGTGACTCAGCAGTTGTTTATGGATATCAACCCTGCAGTGACATTTTATTTATGTTTAAAAATTACATAGGCTGAAAGCAAAGAATATCAATTTGAAGAGAACTGTAAGAATATGAGGTGCCAATATTCCACGTATTAGATTTGTAAATGCCATAACATATTTATTCAAAAATATGACAAATGTCTGACTATATGATGTCATAAGTATTGGTAAAGTATTGGTAAAGTAACAGCACTGCTGTCTCTTGAGATGAGTTGAGATAAATAGCTTCTGCAGCATTAGAAAAATATTTACTGTAGCAAACTAGAAAAGATAATTTGAAAGATTTTGCAAAATCATCTGTATTACTCTCTAGTTTGGATGTATTTAATGAGGTATCTGTAAGACAGATTTTTTTTGTGGCATTGATATGTTGTTGAACACTAAGACTGTCTGCAACAAGACCACATCCATTCATAACTGCAGCTTTAGGCTAGTCCAGTCAAGGTTCCAAAAAGCATGATCATGTACTGGGAGTGGTTTGAGCATGGAACTCGAGAAAGTAATCATTCAAACTGGTACTGTTAACCCGGCTACCTGTTTGTTAGATTCATATTCCTCCTGGTTTGTGAAGGCTATTGAGAAACTAACATGCAACTCAGCCCATGCAATGGTGCTGGTCTCTCCCAGTTCTGAAGGGGCAATGGATGCAACAGTTCTGAACAACTTTCACCCAATACTTCTTTTTTAAAAAAAGGATAATTGTTGAGAAGATGGTTTGGTTGCAGTTGCAAAAGATCTTGGAAGAAATGGATTATCTGGATTCTTTTCAGTTAGGTTTCAGCTCTGGAGACAATACAGAGCTGATTATGATGGACCTGAGATTGAGTCAATCAGGGCCTGGCTCCTTAACCTTTCAATAGTGTGATTGTAGTTAATCTGGTGTGTTTCATGAAGAAGAAAAGCATTGACAAAAGCTTGAAGGCCATTGGAGGACATTCTTCAAAAGTTAATACTGGCTATGAATGTGTTGCTATGCACTGGGTAGAGGCCAAGCCAGAGCATCCACTTGCTGGAAGTGATTGACTGGTCTGAAGGTGTGTACAAGCCACCTTTGACATGCAATAAAGCGGAAATGAAGTTCATTGACAAACCAATGTAAGTACCACAGTGGCCTGTCATGCCCAATCAATAGAGAGATGTGTGAAACAGGTCACAGAGGCAGCACGCAGAGTGTTTACACATGAGAAACATGAGTGTTATATCAGAGGCTAAGAAGCAAGTCGGCAACAGATGTCAAAGAATGAATCAAAACAAGACTTGATGAAACTCACTTAAATATTTTTGTAACTCAGATAATTGCTTTCCGATGTTAGTTTATGATTGTATGGATTATTTTTTGCTTAGCTAGATAAGATTCATGCAGAATTTTTTTTTTTGTAGCACAGGATGTAATTTTGAGAAGATAAAGTATTTGCACGGTATATGATCAGATGTGGATTTACCATACCAAGCTAAATGTTGTACAATTGTAAAAATAACAGAGATTTGAATTCTTGGTGTAAAAACACATTTTTTTACTCCTCACTGGAAAAAAAATGTAAAAATTAATTTTCACTCCATTAAATGTCACACCCTAACGCTGTTATATATCTTAGTCCCTGCCTGACTAAATTATGCTCCCAAGGTCTTGTCCCAAAGCCTGAACATTATAAAAGTGTGGGTAGGGATGAGACTTTGACTCAACCCTTGCAAGACCAAGTGGCTGGGGATCAGCAAGTTTTGGCCCTTAACAAATTGCCCATTTTGGATCAAGAAGCATTTCTCACTGTCACTCATGATTTGTTCATCTTGTGTTTGGACAATTTATATATGGTGCTGCCCTTAAAGATCATATGGAAGCTATAGTAGATAGTTGAATGTGGCAACACAAGCAGGGAAAGATTCACTATGCACATATAACAGGCTGCTATTTGAACTTCAATGGTTATCAGTTGGATTCTGAATAAAATTCAAGGTGCTGGGTGTCATTTATAAAACCATACATGGCATAGGATCTAGCTCTTTGGGAAACTATCCATCTTCTATACTGGATGTTAGTCCTAAGTGCTGTAACAAAGTTGGCCTGCTTTCAGTGCCAATAGTTAATTGGTGTGATTTTGTTCCGGGTCATGAAGTTATTGTGGCAGGTTTTTTAAACAGCCCTAGTCCTGGCTTTTAAATGAAGTGTTGCTGCACAGAACCTAGCACTGGCTCCTGTGAAACCTGCCACTCTTGGGGGAATCTCTGTGTTCAGCTTATAAGAGATTTGGTTATTATCAAAGGCATGTTATATGTGCTTTTTCTGTTATGCTTTTAAATGTGTTTGCTTGAGTTAATAATAAAGCTTAAAATCTTGTTATTCACTCAAATAATTTGCTCATTGTCTCTGAATCCAAAAGACCTAATTGCCTGGGCATCTGATCATTTTCCTATTTAATCTTTTCTTCATAACTGCAGAAATTTCCTGTATTGTTATAGTTCCATTTATATTTTGTCTCTGTTCTGCTGTATTTCTAAATATTTTTCTTCTTTAGATATGCATCTATTTTCTCTAGTCTAAGGATATGTCACCTCCTTTATACAAAATAGAATAATATTGATGAAATACATTTTGTATGGCTGCATTGTCCATTAATACAGCATTTCCCTCTTGTAATTTCAATAATTTATTTTCCCTGTATTTTCATAATTTATATGCTAACTACTTCCCTGGTAAATTGGAAGCTCTTTTTTTTTTTTTTGCTTTACATAATTCATTTATTTCATTTATCCTAACTGTTAACATACTATAGATAACTGCCATTGTAGAGGTTTAATTTGTTGAGAGATACTTGTCATGCCTGGAGAATTCTTTGGCTCTTATTTTCTCTTTATTCCATTCAAAATAGCATATTTTCTCTTGACTCTTCTTTTTAAAGTCATTGTTATATTGTATAAAATGATTTCAAATACAAGATTTATTTGCATTCCAAACCATTCTTAAGCCAGTGCTTTTACCTAAACTATTTTCAAAAATTCTTTTAACTTTATTTTACAAACCTTCACTATTTCCATAGCAACAGTTGGTTAGTCTTCATCTAAAAGAATTAGATTTTCTTTTATAAATCAAATTCACAGGACTGTAAGCTGAACAAAATCTTTGAAATATCTATTTTAAAATTTCAGTGGCCAAATGATTGAAGTCCAAAGCATATCTATTCTTGAAAAGATTTATGCCTTTCAGAAAGGTAAGTAAACTTTCTTAAATTGTCATTGTTTTTATCTTGATGTATCAACCAGACTTAAATTGTCCATTAGATTAAAAAAAATGTGGATCATTTTCATTGAATAATGCTAATATTTTATTCAGAGATTCTATTCAATTGAGAGGAAATCACATCATTCCAATTCGCCATCAAACCACCAATTTTCATAAGAGAAAAAATATTAATTTCTACATAAATAAAACTGCTTTGCCCTCATTTGAGGTATAAATTTTCAGTATCAAAGTCTTAACCACACAGAAATTAACACCAACAAATCTACCTTACTCATTAATTAACACTTCTGGTTTTAGTTGGGGAATTTATGCACAAAATTCCATTTTTTTCCTTTTCTTCTTTTGTTGCTACAGAATTAAATTCTTCACCAAATTTTTATCAATCAAACATTTTACATCTAATGGTTACATTTTCTAATTAAATATAGTTGCCTTTGTCCTTCACTCAGAGTTTCTGATGCCAGTCTGATTGCTACCCTCCGAAATAACTTGAATTCTCTTTTAAATAAACATGATGAAAATCACAAAAAATTCATTATCATATAGTCTCATGAATGCCAATTAGATCTTTGGCAGCCAAGGAAGCATAGTTTGTCTGCCTTTTATAATTTACTGACTTGCCCTTGGTTATCACTGAAATCTTCCCATTTGTTGTCAAGGCTCTCTTCATGCAAAGAGTTCCATGGCTGACTTCTTAGCATTTTTATTGCAGGTGCCAAGGGGTGCACTATTGCCATAATAAAATATTCCATGTAAATAGTTAAATCTAACCATGTTGCAACAGTGAAGTACTTACTCTGATTGCTGGGCAAAGAATGAATGACACTTTTGTTTCTTCTTTTCTTTCTTAGCCATCCTCTTGCGCATATTTTCTGAATGAGTTACAAAGCAGTTATTCTTCATTGCTAGCCAACAACAGCTTTTCCAAATAATCAATCTTGTTTTTATTTCCTGACATTTTCAGTACCCATAGGTATGTGAACTAGAGGTGGTTAGAACTAAGCTTCCATTCTTACAAACTGCTTAAAGGCACACTTCACCATCATCATTCAAATAAGAGAAATGGGGGGGGGGATTCAATAATGAGTCTTTTCCCCATTTCCTTTCCTCCTTTTTCCTTTTTCTCTTTCCTTCCACCATTCAAATATTTTTGGAAAGAAGCCTAATCCATGCTGTGAAATAATATGGGAACTCCAGAAAGACCTTGATCATGACTTTTACTGCCATTTTAGGGAAGCATAAACATACATCATCTATCTAAAAGAAACAACTAATTTACAATGGTGCCTGCTTTTAACATGTCACCACTAGCAGCATATTTTAAAGTATCCTCTGTTTATGGGGCCTGAGATGCCAGATTTGCTTCCATCCAAACATCAGAGCCATGGCAAACTCTTCACACATTTCCCAGACATGTTTCCTTGGAATCCAGTCCAAGGTTTCATTGTCTTTGAAACAAAAGAGAACCCCCCTAACAATGGGATAACATTTAACTGTCTCAGTCATGTAGAAGGAGCCAAGTGTATGGATTCCTAGCAGATCTTAAAGGATACTTTCTGTGATTGTCACTTTTGTGAGAAAGTCTGATCTACCATTTTTGCTATAGCAAACTTTAAAACATAATGCTACAAGTAGGTTGCGGTGTGAATAATGATCCAACCCCCCAGGTCTTACAGACACTGATTGTTGTTTGAACTTTCTGCTAGTTTCCTTCTTCAGCCACCTCCATCAGCCCTTTGATGGAATACTTTGATTAGGACGCTGTGCAGTCAATGGTAAGATCATTTCAAAGTGGCAGAACCACTCTCTTGCTCATGAAATACATGCAGGATGTATGGCTCAAATATCTCCCAAAGCAATACAGTGAATTGTTTGTTTTGGGCTTCGCATGTTTATCCATCTACAGTAGTTTGTAAATCATTGTTTCCTGTGGTGCATTCATATATCACATGAAACTAAAAATAAACAAACTTAGGTAGCATGATTTGTGAAGCATTGAAGGGCAATTTCAGACTTCCTTCACTTCTTCTCTAACGAAGCTACATCAAATACGATACCTGATCCATTGCTCCATTTGTCTGAAATTCACATAAAAGTGGATAGCTGAAAATAAAGTGTATTTCAGAAAAGAAGTTTAAACTATGAAGCCTACTGAAATAATTCACTCATTTAAACCTGTCATCCTAGTGATAGATATTACATATGGCATCTTGCAGATAATCTGATTTGACTTTTCTAAATCAGCATAAATAGCTTTTCTAATCTGTATTGGTGGTGGTCTCCCTCTCATACTTGGGTATCTCCAAGATTTGTTAAGATACTGTTTAGATTCTTTTGTTTTATATTGATTTGAGCTAAAATAATTGATTGAAAGTAGGGATTCATATGTTATATCATGACACAACTCTCTGTCTCATTATTAAACTGTTCTTAATAACATGCTAGCCAAAAGAAGCACTTAGCATTTAAATCGCTTCATAGTGCTTTAGAGTATTTTCTAAGAGGTTTACAGAGTCAACATATTGCCCCCCCAAAATCTGGGTCATCATTTTACTGACCTTGAAAGCACAGAAGACTGAATCAACCTTGAGCCAGTCAGGATCAAATTACTGGCAGTGGGCAAAGTCAGGTTGCAATACTGCATTCTATCCACTGTGTCATTACTCTCTGGCTTAAAGCTTTGAATCAACAAATTTGGAACATCCAAACTGAATTTGGAACATCTAAACTGATATAAGTACAGAGTATTCTGCAGCACTAGATTGTTTTCTTTTTCTCTATGTGACTTATAAAAAAAATGAATACTGCTTGAGCACAGCTGACTTTTCACTAAACAGAGCTGCAGTGTTCTGGGATATAAATGTAGGCCTTTTGTAACTTTCATGGGTACCTATCTCTGCATGCATCTCTAGGCATAATCAATATAAAGTGGTTTGCAAAAAAGCTATTTTCCTGGCATGGGAACAATCTGTCCCTGGGTCTTTGGGTGTTACTACTGGTAAGTATTATTCTATGTGCTCATCTGCTGAACTGACTCCAAGGATTGTGACAAAATCTGGAATAAGCTGATAATTATAATTTCTTTTGGAATAGAAATAAGGCAATTCTTCTAGGATAAATGCTAATATATATAGTCTCTTCAATATTGTGTACATTATATATTTATTTAGACAAACTTCAACTTTGCATTTGAATAACAAACTTGCCTAACTTTACAGTTTAAAAGTATTTGGATGGATACAAAGATTTTCCTATCAGAATATAGAATAAGAGAGTTGGAAAGAACCTTGGAGGTCTTAGTCCAATCCCCTGCTAAAGCAGAAGCCCATTCCAGACAAATTGCTGTCCAATCTCTTCTTAAAAACTCCAATGTGGGTGCTCCATCATCAATGGCAAACCATTCCATGATTAATTTAATTATATAATAATTACATAATATGTTTACTTCTTTTTGAATATAAGGTGTATGAAAAAGAATTAGATCACTTGTAAATACAGAGTACTGAGATTCCTATTGTGTTGGTTAGGCTCATTGATGCATCTCAGTTTAATAACAAAAATGAAATCAATCTTCCTCAAATTTTTCATTGACATGCAATTGGGCTTTTTAAATATTTTATTAGAGATGCTGAGGAGGCATTGGTTTAAGAAGGAAGAGAAGACTGAAGGCTTAAAACACAAAGGAGAAAAAGTTAATTTAAAGTGATGTTTGGTAAAAAATTCCCCTTTGAGATCCTGTTGTGTAATTGAACAGATTAAGATAACTGACAGTAACTTCACAGTGTGTCTAAGTGGAGGTCTCTATGGGTCAGCTCTTGGATCCTGTGCCGACACGTTAAACAAGTTTGTCAATTTTCCATCAGATTGATTTTTCTCACAGGTCTGGAAGGCTTGTTTCATTTCATCTTATTTCCACCGGGGTTCTTAACATTGCAAACTGGCATTTACTTTTTCTCAAAGTGTGAAGAATGATTTTTATCTTAGTGTAGCATGCAATCAAGGCACCAAGGCCCTCTGTTTCCTGCATTGCCCATTTTATTCATTGGGAATATTTTGGGGGAAGAGGGTTGAAGTCTCCCTCCCCCTTAAAAGATTTAAATTTGTGGAGTAGATTAGTAAGATTTGTACTTCCATTGTACTTCGGGATTAGTAAGACTTGTACTTCCATTGTACAATTTATATTGTAATTTTTAAGATGGTGCTTTATGAAAAGAAAAGCTAGTGCTCTTTTCCCATTTCAATCTTGTTGAAGAATTGCATGACAAACTACGGTGCCCCTAAAGGTCACATAAAGCCATATTAAATCTATTTTCATGTCATGGTGAAATGACCCCAGTCCTCCAAGAGTTGTCAAAGAAAATTATATGCATGAATAAATGAAAAAAAAAAACCTTTTAATGATCAAACGTTATAGGCATCAGAAGAGGTACATCAATTGTGTGGCAGCTAACAGAGCTTACCTGGAAGATAAGTCTGTCACGCTCCTAACCCACTTTTTCTTAACTAATGGACTGGCAATCATAAAAAGATGAGGCATTACTGTAATGTTTACAAAAATGTACATTGGTGAACTATTTTGGAAAGGATTGGTGACAAGTGAATGGCATAATAAATAATTCATTAAACATTTACAACTATATTAGGTGCTGTGCAGAGATTAGAAACCAAGTTAGCTTCTGCTTATATGTAAAATATTGAAAGGAATGTGAATTATAAAATATATAGATGCAGATTTTGGCCCACATACATTTTGAAAAAAAACCCAACAACATATATTTCTGGATTTATTTTATTTTTAGATGATTTTTAAATAGTTAATGAAGCAGCTCTATTTTTCCTGTTCCACATTGCTTTCTGACTTGTCGCTTAGTTCAAAATGTTAACTCTACAACTGAAAAAAATGAACTAAAACTTAAAAACAAAGTTGTACTAAAAATAATTAAACACATTCCCTATGTGTTTATCTGTAAAATCAGATCAAGGTTATATTTACATATATTTTATATAATGCAAGCATCCTTTGAAATGTATATTAAGGTTGTTGTTAGGAAATGTGCTGCTGTATAAAAGATCTAAAAAGTACAATAGTTATGAGCATAACAATTCTTAAAATAGCATATTATTAAACATAGATGGTTGCATCTGCATTCTTGCATTTGAGCTTCTGAAGGCAGCGAACTCATAAAATAATGCCTTTGAAGTAAAAATTGCATTAGCCAAAACATATATTTTCAAGACCACAAATTAGGTTATTACTTAGTACAAGGAAATGGAAATGGAAAATCAGTTAAATGGTTGAGTGGAAATTGAATTTTAATCTCTTAACAAGCTTTTTCCCATTATAATGTACTTCCTTCTCAGTAATGACTGTTGTTTATTCTGCTGCAATATTTACTAGCATTTGAAAATTAAAAAAAAATCCATCTATAAGGACATAGCATGGACTATGTAATATAGTCTGATTAACAGAAGTATCTCAGACTCTTATTATTTTTCCTCTTCATTTTTCTGAATTCCTTGCAACCTCATGTTTGGCATAATAACTCATATAGTCAGTTGCCTGTGAAAATTATAAGAAGTCTTTAGATAAGAATGAATAAAAGTTCAAAACAGGTTGTTCTAGAGATGTCTCAAGCCTGAAACATCCTTAATTCAAGCTCAGAAAGAGTACAGTACAATTTTTCAAGCATGATCATGTTCGGAATATTACCACAATAATTAGAACAACCTGTTTCATGCTCAAAACAGCTGCTTGGAATTTGAAATGTAGCCTTTCAAAATGAATCCAATTTTGAATTCAAAGCAACCTTCCATTGGGCAGTGTCTGCTGACCACTTTTTTTACTGCTGCTTTCTCTGACCAGCTCCAGCCTGATAAACCTCCTGCCTGACTCCTGAAAGTGAAGAGAAGCCGTTTGATGCATTCCATCCAGCCCAAGCCCTCAATCCAATCAAAGACGATTCCCCAGCAGACCAAGAGTTCAGTGGCCTATCATTAAAACCAATGACTGGCAATGGAACGGCTCTCCCATTTCTCACTGACGGACTTTTTGCAGCTTTTCCTGAACTTTTTCCAGCATCAGATTGCCTGACCGCAAGGAAAGCAACCCATTTCAGCTACTGTACTAAAGTCCACATTATAATATTTTCATGATTTATTTTACGTTTCTGGCTTGGATATACTGTACAGCACAACACAGAGAACCATAAACTGACCACAATAGAATTTGAATAAAATTTGTTTGGCTAATTTGTGGCTTAAGAGTATTGTGTCACAAAGATACAATGGAAGTAGAATTGCTTCTACAGAATTAAGGTTATTTGGAAAACAAAAACCTTGCTTTCTTGTTAAAGACATGATCAGGGGTGGGTTTCTACCAGTTCTGTCCACCTCTGTAGAACGGTAGCTCTGAAGAGCAACAGACATAGAACCGGTTCTATGTCTGCTGATGTTTATGCCCACCCACCCACCCAGTTTTACAACTTCAGCTGCCGAGGCATAGCTGCAGTTAAAAAAGCAGGAAAAGAGGGCTGTTTCAAAGGCTGCGTCTCTGCACACAGCATGCTGATGACGATTTACAGGTGCGCAGCTCATAGCATGCAGGGAAGCTTATAAATCCGGAACCAGTAGTTAACCCTGTCATATCCCACCCCTGGACATGATGCTTACAAATTTACAAATGTTAAAGCTAATCTAATGTTGGAATGAAATTCTATATTAATAGTAAATGGAAATTTCTTCCACCTTAAAAGGGAACATCTTCCCAGAGCAAACAGCAGCTGAAAAAAAAAAAAAAGTCACCTGGACTATTATACTACAGGGCAACAGAACTAAACTTTTCCAGCCAACTACTTTAGGAGAGTGAGAAGGTACGGTGCACTGGATATGCATAAAATAAAGTAGAGCTTGAAGAAGCAGCCTTCAGGATTAAGAAATTTCAGAAAAGAGATTTACTCAGCAGAGGATTGGAGGCAGTTGACAAATACATTGGTTAAGCTTGGACTCCCAGGACCTGTTAAAAGCCAGTAACAGAACACAGATGGACAACCTGAAATTCCTGGTCTACCTTGACACTTTATTTGTAGTTCCTAAAGAATGCCAAATTTATGCCATTAAAATTCTGGAGAAATATGGCTGATTTCCATTGTGCAATTTCTATTTGGCTGTATGGTGTCCTATCTTTAAACAAATCCAGCACTAAAAATCAGGTGAAAATGAAACAAACATCTCCTTTCAGGGATATCATAGAACATACAATGGAAATTTTTTGGAACAAATTTTAGTGATAGAGATTCATGATTCTTGGTAAAAGAAGCTGATACACATTCAATGTCAGTATCAGAAGCTGCTAGGGTGGCCTAGAAGGAGGTGTTGAGATATTGTCAAAATAGGTTGACCTCTATGTGAAATAAGGCAGTCATCCCATCTGAATTCCTGATGTTGGTGTTTACAAAAAAGTGCCTGAAAATGGGCAATTAAATCATTTGAATTCCTAGATTTAATGCAAAATTATGGTAGGAGAGGTGTATATAGGCAGTAACAGTTGTGAAGGCCAAAAGTAGCATTATTTCCTTTCCTCAACTCTTTCAATTTACATCCCCTTTTACATTCCAGATATGTAAATTAAAGCAAACAAGCAAAAGAACTGTTCAATAACCAAAGGGTAACAAAGGATATTAACCTCTCCTTAAGAAAATTATAATTGAGATGTGTATTCCACAAACGAAAGTAAACTGATTCTATATTTCTGGACTTTTAATTTGACCTTATTATAGCCAACAGAATGCCAAAGTCTAGAGAAGTAAAAAGTACTTGCATTAATATTGCACCATTTGGCACATAATGTGTTGGGTTGGGTTATTTTAATATTTCTAGTGTCATCAGATTCTTGTCAACTTGATTCATAATATTAATATGTCTTCCTTCCCCATATGTTCTTTGAATGTGCTTTTTATTATTCTGCTTTTTAGTATGACATAAATAAATTGATTTGTTATAGGGCGTGGCTTCTCACTGAATATTGAAATATTCAGTGAATATTGAAATTCTCACTGAATATTAAAATTCTCACTGAATATTGAAATTCTCACTGAATATTGAAATTTGAACTGCAGTAGTTCTACTATTCATTCTCTCTCTCTCTCTTTCTCCCTCCCTCCCTGCCCCTCTGTCTCCCTTCCTCCCCCCCTCTCTGATGCACATGCATGCATCCTTATATTAGGTATGTATAGTTTAATTTTATAAGCTTGAGGAGCATTTTCCATTTGTTGAATAGCTATGGATATTTCATTTGGATACTTTGACAAGAAACTTAAGTTACCTGCATTTCTAGAATTGTTCTAACTTCTTAAACATTTTCTGCCTTTATACTGGAAGATACATATCTCAACCTAGGGGAAAAAAATATAAAAGATAAGTCTAGACATTGAAAAGAGTTCAGGAAAGAGTAAGACAAAGCCATTCTCTGCCAACCTTTAAAAAAAAAAGGATGACCAATTTCTGTGCTATGTTGCTTTGTCACACAATCAACCTGAACTATAGTCCTCTGAAGTTCTAATTATTAAAAGCCCACTGAAAAGTGAAGGCAGAATTGTCATTGTAGCTGGCATTTTTTAAAAATGATATTTTTATGAAAGAACGATAAATGTTTTAATTCAAGGCTGCCAATATAGTGTTACAGTAGAAGTCATAATTCAGAATTAACTGTCTTGGACAACTTATACATCTTCCATTTTTCAAACAATAATTAGAATGCAGTACAGATTAATTTCATCTCACTTGTGATTCTTATTGCTAAGTGACTTCAGAGAACAAGAATTGCAAATGTAAACTGCTTTGTTCTTTGTCCATTTTTTGGTGATCTTCCTTCCTTTGCTTTTTTTCCCTTTTTCAACTATTTTGTTACTTAAACGGGATTGTTTTATATTATTAAATCAAGAGTTCTTCCATGTTATGGATTTCTAGCTAATAGATTGTCCAACAAAGTGTTTCCCTTATGACTTGAATCTTCTGCTTGTCAGTCTTTTTATATGGGCAACTATGACTGGACTTAATCAATGAAGTCCTCTTTCCTTGGCTGACTGAAAAAAAAAAGTGGAAAAATTGTGCACCATTTGATTTCTTTTTAATAAAAATGAAGGAAAAAATAGGAAACTCAAGAAAAGAAAAGTAATTAAAATGTTCTTCCTGGCCTTTACACGAGCAATCTTCTCTTTATTGGCAAGAATTACAATCATTTTGCTACCATACCATTCATGATCAAAGTTGTCTAAAAACCATTTTAAAACACTAGGATAATAAGAAAGGATTTCTTTACAATTGGTTGTTCACCAAATATATTTTGATGCTCTTTCTCTATGTATATATATTTTGTGTGTGTAAAATCAATTTAACTATCTTTATATTGATCTGACTTTCAGTCGATCTATCTACATAAAAGTATATACTGTTTATCCAAGAAAGTGATTAGTAATTGTTTTTCTGGAAAAGGAAGGGGCAGAGCACAACAGCAAGATTGTCCAGTGAAGGATATGATAGTCTGCAATGTGAACTATTATACAGTCTGTTGCCAGTATGGACAGGATTTTCTCATGTCTATGTATAGTCAAGTTACGTTTTCAGTGTTTTCATGTTTTAATGTTTTCAGTTGTGCTGGTGTTCAGTTCCCATAATTACTAGCCAACAGGAAAGATGGAATGTACCATACCTGGAGGATCTCAAATTGGGGTAGGCTTATGAACATGTACATGTAGAAAAGTCAGTTTGGTAGTATCCTTGGTCATTATTTCTAATTTAACAATTAATGCTAATATCAAAAATAACCTGCTGCCAAATTTGATTAATAGCGACTTCATAAATATGACCGTATAGGGGTTTTGGAAAATAGTACAGAATTTGAAAAAGGGCCCCATTCAATTGTGGTTATGAGCGGTCCTTGGCTGTCCCAGTACTCCTATGATCACTTGATCACAATCTGGGCACTTGGCAGTCAGTTTGAGCCGTTGCAATACCTCACTATCACCTGGTTACCATTTAGAAAATTCACTGCCAGCTTTCAAGCAAAAAAAAAAAAATCAATGGAGAAGAAAGCACCACTCCCTTCCCCACTTTGAACAGTTACTGAAAAAATGATCATTAAGTGAGGACTGCCTGTACATGGAAGATGTCTTCAACTGGATGGCGTTCAGGCCTGTGAAATGGCCTTCCTAAGAAGATGCTCTTAGCCTTCATTCTTTCAGTATGGAGAGTTCACTAAGCCCTCTTCAATATCACTCATATATCAGTCACCTCAGGATAGGACTATTGCATTATCTACATTAAAAAAACATTGGGAAACTATAGCAGATCTAGAATACACAATTGGTGCTGGGCAAGTCTTGCTGGGCCTGTGTGTCAGTCAGCCTTATGAGGTAGACTAGACAGGAAACACAACTAGATGAGCTAATTATACTTTACTTTAAGATCACATTAGCAGAATCTTACAAGTCTGAAGATACTTCTCTCTCAAGACCCCTTTACAGACCCCAAACTAGGAGGGTCTCTTGCCCTGCCCAAATTTCTGCTGTGTGCTCAGCTAACTTTTATTTGACTGTTCCCTTAGTTGTGTCTTGTTGCTATGTCAAAGTCATTCCCGCATACCATGACACTGTGTAATACCCTGGCTGCATAAGTTGCATGGCTGCCAATTAACTTTCAGGTACAATTCAGGGTGCTGGCTATTATCTATAAAGGCCTGCATGGCATATGGCCTACTTCTTTGAAATATCACCTGTCCCTGCCATGTCTGTCAGTGCATTCCAATAGTGCTGGCTTGCTGAGAGTCTCTTCAATTAAGCAATATCATGTAGTGGGATCTAGGAGGTAGGCATCTGGAGGGCTGCATGGTTTCCCCAAGGGTCTTGGGTTAGATAGATAAATTGAGTATGTCCAATTGTGAGACTATGGATAGGATAGGACCATGAATGGATGCTATTTTTATTGCTGACTACACAGAGTCAGGGCAGGAATAGGACTGCCACAAACTCAATATATGATAAATAAATATTGCTACATTATTCATTTTAATGTTTGATTATAATTAAATTAACATAGCTTGTTCGTAGTTTGTGGGGTTTTTTTAGTGTTGTAAGCTATAGTGGTAGTTAAACTGATAGACATGATCTCAGTAGAAGGGATAGAAGTGGCATAATAATTCAATAGAAAAATAAATCAGATCCTTTTGGTCTTTTTTTTTTAAAGGAATCTATTTCAGAAGAATTCTTATGAGGATAACTGGAGAAAATAGAAAAATCACCCTCAGGTGCTTGGTAAAAAGATAGGTAAATATATGCTGTAGTTACCCAATAACTATTTCAGTGGAAAATAGTTTTGAGTATTAATAAGTTGGGTTTTTGTATACTCAAGACACTACTCTTTTATTGTTTTATTTTACTCTACTGTTCTGCTGTTCTGTTACTGTTGCTCTTAAAAGAGATTTAGTTTCAAGAGTAATGACTAATAGCTCTTAAACGAGCACATAAAAAGTGCCAGCATGCTTTCTTGAACCATTTGTAAGGGTTACTGATATAACTAAGTGTTCTGAATACTCACAACTGTTACATAAATGTGAAAGAATTTGTTTTTCTAGGCCCTTGAGGTGAAAAAGATTCTAATTCCTAGAGAAATTCATAAATGGCTAGATAAAGCAAAGCATTTATATTTTGAGGAATGAAAGTGTTATGTGTGGAGCATGGGTGCGAATAATGGAGACAAGCCGGTGAAAACAGTGAACTTCAAACTCTTTATTTACATGGCGTGACAGCTCAAACTGCATGGCTGCTATAGCCTTCCTTATATAGGCAACTTATTAACTATTCAACCAATAGCAACCTGGGAGCGCTAGCTCCGTTAACCAATGAGAATGGCCGGTTAATGGCCAATCAGATTCTCCTGAATGGACCAATCTGATCTTGCCATTTAACAGCCAATCAGAAGTGCAGGGCCAGAACCCTGCACTTGACTTCAAGCTCAAGATAACTTTATTTAACATTATTCATTCACAACAGAAAGAAAGTAGTGCGCATTTCCTGTTCCTTTCCTAACTGAAGATTTTTGCTAGAAACAACAGGATGATTGAATAAATTTTAGTTATTATCATTTTTTAAACAAAACCCTTGCTACATGTCTCTCCAGCAAGCCTAGGCCTAGAAATTAGAAAATGATTTTTAACACAGAAATAACAGCATGAAGGAACCAATATTAATTTTTTCAGACTCAAGATACAATATGGCTTAACTCCAGGCATCTTCTTGAATTACTGATGAAATTAAAATAAGTTAATTTAGGCATAGCCAATGCCAGATTAGTGCAATGGTCCAGCAAGGATGTCTCTCTTTTGAAGAGAAAAAATAGGTTCCAGCTATTTAATGATTCCTTACAATTGGCTCATGTAATTCAGGCTTGTCTACAAGACTGCCATTAATGCTCCAGATATTCCCAGAGTGGCCAGTGCTTATATAACTGGGACCTTCTCCATCTAAAGTTGAGTGTGTGTCTATAAAGCTCCATCCTTTCCTTTCAACTTGGAAATGCTGCTGCTTATTTTTGCAGGGGCCAGTGTCTTGTACGCTGAATAAAGGGAGAAATGATATTTATTAATAGTATTTATTTATTGTTAATGTTTGAATTGTGCATTTCAACATCAGGATTTCCCCGGATAGTGTACAGTGGCTGCATACTGTATATCTGGTGAAAGTTTACAGCTCATTTATGTTGCACAATGTTGACCAGTCACTTTTCTCATAGACTTTTATAGTATTTTAATTTTAAGCTGTATAAATACTTGTGCAACTGCATATTTTGCAATTAGAATAAGAAGAACTTTATTGTCATTGTACAAATACAACGAAACTGTGGATATACCCCAGCAAGTGTTCGCAATACAATAAAACCAAAGCACTTAAAAATGAAGATAAGAAAAATAGAGTACCCATGTCTCCATTTGCAATTTGAGAGTACAATATCAAGAAAATACACAAAATATACATCCAACACTGACTGTAACGCTTAGCCAAGTATAATATACAAGAGATGGATTGTACTGTAATATGTTATTATACATCTGAATGGGGTATTGAGATTTCACATCTTTTCACATCTTAATAAGGTAGTGACTTCATGTTTATTTGTGGTTCGGATGGCCCAGGGAAAGAAACTATTTGTTATTCTAGTGGTATGGGATTTTATTGACCTAAAAGGCCGTGCAGCTGGCAGCAGGTCAAAAAGATAATTGCCAGGGTGTGAGGGGTCTTCTATAATGGCCTTGATTCTGCTTTGGCAGCGGGACCTGGCTAAATCTTCCAGGGAGGGAAGAGGGCAACCAATGATCTTTTGAGCTGTATTTATCACCGTCTGTACAGTTTTCCTGTCCTCAACTGAGGAGCCTGCATACCACACACCCAGACAATATGTCAGAGTGGTCTCCACAGAGGCTTTATAGAAAGCCAGCAACAGCTTTTTATCTAGATTGTTCTTCCTGAGAACTGCTGACCCTTCTTCACTATGGCCTTGGTATTAGGGGACCAAGAGATATCAGCTGAAATATGGATGCCAAAGAATCTGATTGTAGGGACAGTTTCCATTCATTCTCCGTTGATGATAAGTAGGGCGTGGTCCTGTCCATGTTTCCTGAAGTCCATAATCAGTTCTTTTGTTTTATGGACATTCAGTGACAGATTGTTCTGTGAACATCAGATAGACAGGTTCTCTACTTCTGCCCTATATGCCTGCAAGGTAGTTCTTGACCTACAATCATTCATTCAGTAACTATTCAAACTTACAATGGTGTGGTAAAAAACCAGACATGACAGATGGTGGGATTCAAATTGTTTTACCACTGGTTTGGTGGGCATAGCTTGGTGGGCATGCTTTGCCTAATGCCAGCATGCAGCTTTCCCCACAGCAGCTGAGATCTGCAGCGCCAATCAGCTGAGAGGATAAAGAGGAGAAAAGTGCAGGGGTGGATGGGAGGGCCGACCCTGCGCTTTTATCTTCTTTTTCCTCTCAGGTGATTGTTGGAGGATTGTTTTCCTCCACTCAGCTGATTGTTGGCTTTTTTTTTTTATTACTGGTTCGGCCGGACTGGTTCAAACTGGTAGCATATCACCACTGCTTATGACACAGGACTGATGATTGTTGTGGTGCCACCAGTGGTCAGATAATTATTGTAGTGTCCTCGAAAATGATGCCAGGAGTCGGTGACTTCAAATCATGCTCTTTTATTAATGTAGGAACCGAACTGGCGCTTTGCAAAAGGTTCGCGGCTTTTATTCCTTTAGCCACCGCGGCCGCGGCCAATGGCACCGCTTTGAATCTCCTGCGATTCGAATTGACCAATCGCGGGAGATTCTTAGCGAGCCAATCGGCGCGGCTCGCCTGACCAATCAGAGTGCCCCGCGCTTTGGCCAATCAAAGCGCGGGGATCTCAAAAATGCTAATGAGGGGACAGAATACCCCTCCCCTCTTGGTTTAGTCCTTATGTCGCGTAGTCACGTAGGTAGGCAGGGCTCCGTCTGAGCCTACTGGACCTGCGCAGCTCAGTCGTAGGTTGGATCCCGGCTGGTTCGGTCGGGATCTCTGTTTCTCCTGATGCCGTCGTGGGAACCGGCTGGTCGGTCGGGCCAGGCCACTCTCCGTAGCTCCCTCCTGGGCCTCCCGGGTTGGTTGAGCTGCGGGTTTCGCCGCTCCCGCTCGGTCTCCCCAGGTCGGTCGAGCTGGCCTGGCTGTCTCTTCCTGGCGAGGGGTCGTGCTGGCTGCTTTCTGGTAAGTATGTCTGGTTTATTCTTCTTTGGTTTTGGTCCCCTGGGTATTCCCTCCCCCCTTGGTTTGTGTTGTGGGGGTCGGTTTCACCTGTTTGTGCGTCGGTGGTCTCTTGGTTGGTCGTCCTCGACCTTAATTGGTCGATGTGGCGTTTCCATGCTCGTCCGTCTGCTGTTTGTAGCCGGTACGAGCGTGGGCCTGTTATTTGTGTGATGACGGCCGGTACCCATAATGGGTCTCCTGTCAGGTTTCTTGCGTACACCTGGTGCGCCTGGTGCGAAAGTTCGGTGTTTGCTGTTTGAGTCTGGGGGCTTCTCCGGGTTATACGTGGGGTGTAACCTGTCGAGTGGGGACCTTAATTTCCTCCCCATTAATAGATCGGCTGGGCTCTAATTCATTGTGGTATTTGGGGTTATGTGTTGGGTGAAGAGTAGTTTGTTTATTTTCTCCTGGATCTCCCCGTGGTCTATTTTCCGGATGGTTTTCTTAGTGAATTGCACCATCCGTTCCGCCCTACCGTTCGTCGCCGGGTGCACTGGTGCTGTCAGCGCATGGCGGATACCCCTTTCCGCTAGGAATTTTTCGAATTCCAGCGAGGTGAATTGGGGCCTGTTGTCGGAAACGACGACATCTGGGAGGTCATGCATTGCAAAGAGTTGGCAGAGTTCCTTGATCACGGCCTCCGTGGTTGTTTTTTTCATGTTGCTTACCTCCAGCCAGTTTGAGTAAGCGTCTACTGTTATAAGGAAGTTGTGTCCTTTTGTGGGCCCGGCGAAGTCTATATGGATCCTAGACCAAGGTCCCCTTGGGGTTTCCCACTCTAGGACGGGTGCTGTGGGTGGGCTTGGCCTAGTTTCCTGGCATCGTTGGCACCTTGCTACCCGGGTCTCAATTTGTTTGTCCATCCCTGGCCACCAAGCGTAACTTCTGGCCAGGGCTTTAGTCCTAACGATGCCAGGGTGCCCCTCGTGTAGTAGTTCCAGAACCTTCCCTTGTAGTTTTTCTGGAATGACCACCCTATCCCCCCATAGTATGCACCCTTTTAATAACGAGAGTTCCGTTTGCCGGTTTCGGAATGTTTTGACGGACTCGTTGTTGTCCCTTTCCGGCCACCCTTTCTCTACCCAATGCAATGCCCGCGCCAGATGTTTGTCTTTATTAGTCTCTTGGGCAATGTCTGACGCGGTTATGGGCAGGTTGGGTAGAGTCTCTATGCTGAGGGTGGTCGTCGTGGGTGCTGGGTCGGTGTCAGGTTCCGGTAGCGGCGAGCGGCTTAAGGCGTCTGCATGGGAGATCGTCTTACCCGGTCTGTGTATGAGTCCGTAGTTGTAGGCCGCCAGGAACTCGGACCACCTTGTCATTCGGGGAGACAGAATGTTCGGGGTGGCCCGGTTTCCTGCAAGGATTCCCAGCAGCGGCTTGTGGTCGGTTATGATGGTGAATGTCCAGCCGTAGAGGTACTCGTGGAATCTTTTTATGGCGGCAACGATAGCCAGAGCCTCTTTGTCCAGCTGGCTATAGTTCCGCTCCGGTTTGGTGAGGGTCCTTGAAAAGAACGCGATGGGTGCTTCTTTTCCATCGGGGAGGGTATGGCTGAGGACAGCGCTGACGCCGAAGGGTGATGCGTCGCATGTGACGGCCAGAGGTAGGGTCTCGTTATACTGTATAAGGACGACGTCCGAAGTGAGGAGGTCCTTTGTTCTTTGGAAGGTGGCTTGCTCACGTTTCCCCCAAGTCCAAGTCGCCGCCTTGTCCAGGAGCCTATGCAAGGGCTCCGCCACCGTTGCCTTTTGGGGCAGGAAAACATTGTAAAAGTTAAATAGCCCCAGGAATGCCTGTAGTTCCATCTTCGACTTGGGTGTGGGGGCTTCTTTGATGGCCTTGATTTTTTGGTTTGTGGAGTGAATGCCGTGATGGTCTAGGAAGTATCCTAGGAATTCAACCCGTTCCGTGTATAATTGGCATTTCTCCTTCTTTACTTTGAGCCCGGTCTCTTTGAATTTGGTTAGGACCTCTCTTAGGTGACCCTCTAGTTCAGCTTGGTTGGTTGCCGACACTAGGACGTCATCGAAGTAAGGTACCACCCCCTTGATGCCTTGCAATAGTCTTTCCATTAGGCTTTGGAATATTCCCGGTGCCACGCTGACTCCGAATTGGAGTCGGTTGCATTTAAATGCTCCCCGGTGGGTAACTATGGTTTGCGCTTCTGCCGTTTGCTCGTCGACTGGCAACTGTTGGTATGCCTGGGCGAGGTCGAGCTTGGCGAAAACCTTGCCCCCTCCCAGTGAGTGCAGTAGGTGTTGCACTACTGGGACGGGGTAGGCGCTTTGTTGCAGCGCGCCATTTAGGGTGGCCTTATAGTCCCCACAGTTCCTCACCGACCCATCAGGCTTGATCGGGGTGACTATGGGGGTCTCCCACCGGGCATGGTCTATTGGCTGTAGGACCCCTTGCTTGACGAGCTTGTCAATTTGCTCGTCTATCTTGGGTTTAAGTGCGAATGGCTCCCGCCTTGGTTTCAGGCGTTTTGGGGGGACGTTTGGGTCCAGGCTGAATGATATAAGGGGCCCTCGGTACTTGCCTAGGTTTCCGTCGAAGACCTCTTGGAAATCCCGGGCCAGTTGTTGCTCCCAGCTGTCGTCGGTGACGTGGTCGACTCCCGTGACTGCGAAGCCGAGCGGGGCAAACCATTGCAGTCCCAGTAGGCTTGGGCGGTCACGGTCAACGATTGTCAGGGGAAGCCTTTCGGTGTGTCCTTTATATGAGACGTTGAAGTGTCCGGTTCCGACTACCGGGATGCGGTTTCCCTGGTAGTCCTTTATGATGAGTCTCTGGCTGTCTAGGTTCCTCCTTTGGATGGTAGGCACCAAGCGCTTTATTTCATGCCATGCTATCATGGAGAGGTAGGACCCAGAGTCCACCTCCATTTTGCATGGCTCGCCCTCGATGCCTACCTCCATGTGGACCTTCCGGGCGTCATTGGTTATGGCGTGGCCGATGGTGACCGTCTGATGGGTCTCCTCTCTTCGCCGGTTATCGCCGCCTCATAGGGATCGTCCGTTCCGGTCCCATCTGTTGTCCGAGGGGCGATCTCTGGTCCGGGGTGGTGTGTTCTCTCTCCTCCGTTTGCTCTGGTCCCATCGGGGCGGGCTGTGGTTCTTTTTAAGGCGGCAGACGTGGGCGATGTGACCCTTCTTGTCCCAATGCCGGCAGATCGACTCGAAAAACCGGCATTCGGACCTGGGCTGGTCGCCTCCGCAACTGGCACAGTTGGTCCTCGACTTACGACCCTGCCGGTTCCGTGGGTCTGGAGGCGATGAATTTCCTCCCCGTCATCGGAAGTGCCCGATACCGAGTGGAAATCGCCCTGGTGGGTGGTCGTCTCGGGTTGGGCCTCGGCCGACCTTGCAGGGTTGTTGTTCCCGCTGCAGTCCCCAGCGTTCGGTCGGCGCATGCGGTCGGCGGATGTTCGGGTTGCTTCGGCGGCTGCGGCTGCGGTGAGGGTGTCTGCTAGGCTGATGTTGCCCTTGGCCATCAGCCGGCTCTGGAGGACGGGGTCCCACAAGCCGAGCATGATTCTGTCTCACAGGGTGTCGTTCAGGTTGTCGAATTCGCACAGCCCCCCTAGGTGCTGTAGTTCGGCGACGAAGTCGCTGAAACTCTCACCCGACCGTTGGTCCCAACGGTAGAATTAGTTGCGTCGGATCAGGATGGGTACCTCTGGAGCGTAGTGCCGCCGAAGTATTGGCTCGAGGACGTCCCAGTCCATCGCGGTCGCATCGGCGGGTTTGGCAAGCGCCTTGGCCATCTTGAATTCCTCGGTCCCGCAGTGAGTCAGGAAGACGGCGTGCTTCATGGGGCCGGTGGCGTCCTTCAGATTACTGCACTCGAGGAACATGCAGAATCGGTCAGAGTACGATTCCCAGTCCTCGGTGGCGGGGTTGAAGGGTGCGGGGGGTGCAATTTTCGCCATCGTGGAGATTCGTCTGGTTTCCGTCGGACACGTGGTTCGGTTCAGGGTCTGGATCCCACCTTCGCCGCCAGTGTAGTGTCCTCGAAAATGATGCCAGGAGTCGGTGACTTCAAATCATGCTCTTTTATTAATGTAGGAACCGAACTGGCGCTTTGCAAAAGGTTCGCAGCTTTTATTCCTTTAGCCGCCGCGGCCACGGCCAATGGCACCGCTTTGAATCTCCCGTGATTCGAATAGACCAATCGTGGGAGATTCTTAGCGAGCCAATCGGTGCGGCTCGCCTGACCAATCAGAGTGCCCCGCGCTTTGGCCAATCAAAGCACGGGGATCTCAAGAATGCTAATGAGGGGACAGAACAATTATGATCTGGGCACTTGGTTTCCCATTCATAATTACATGTTTTCAAGTGCTCCACCATCATGAGATTGCCATTTGGAACTTTTCTTGCCAGCTTCCCCAGAAAGCCAATGGGAAACTGACAGCAAGGGCACAAGCCACTGTTACTTGCTATGAGGAGTCCCTCTAATCTCTGGAAGATGGCTGAAAAAGGTCCGTGTCAAAATCCACACAGAGAGATTTGTAAAGTCTCTTTACTCTGGGGCTGAAAATCTTCGTCGCTGGCAAACCTGCTTGGATTTTGGCATGAACATTTTTCAACCCCAGAGCAGAGAGACTTGCTTCTCCATTCAGGTGCTGAAAATCCTGCTTGGATTTTGGCACAGAGGATTTTCAGTAGTAGAACAGAAAGGCTTTGGAAACCTCTCAACCTAGAATTAAGTTGGCCTGTCAATAAGACAGAAGTGACTTAAGAATACAGTGTGGATAAGCCTGAAGTATAGATGTAAATATATATGTAATAGCTTGCAACTATTTTGATCGCAATGCTCTACTGATCACTATCCTGGTCTGCATTTTTCTGCATCTTATTTCCTTCTGGCCTTTTTACTATTCTCCACCTTCTCACCTTGGCTACACATGGATTTCCTTCTCAGTTGAATACTTCAACGTGAAGAAGTGGACTGTGGTTCATGGAAAACAGCACTGAAATTAACATATTGGTCTTTAAAATGTCACATGTCCCTTTAAAGCATAGGGACAGCTTAGCATCACTGAGATTTGATTGCAAAGAGAAGGAATCTTCCATATGCATAGCCAAACTGAAATTGCTGCTCTTAATGAACCTGAATGATTCTTTTTGCTAGGACCCTAAAGGATAAACACTCCCAGCATGAGGTAAAGAGCTTCACTTATCTCAACTCTTTCCTTTCTTGTGAGTTATGCATGTTACCGGAATGCTTCAACATGCCTTTGAGAAGTGGCCATACACAGCTCAGTAGAAACAGCATTAGCAATGTATAAACATCTTTCAAAACTCTTCTAATTTCGCAGTACAACTATGTACAATAAACATATATTAAAATCTTGCTGCCCCACACCCAATTTCCTCTCAGGAACTCTGCAATAACAAAAAATATCCAAAAACAATTATTTTTCCAGCTTTAATGAACACATCCCACAATAACGACGATAGTTATAACAAGAGTGATAAAGTTAGTGAATATATCTGGAGTCTTGTAAAGACTTCTGCTTTCTGGCAGAGCCCCCACTGGGACTATTTACAGCTCCTAGTATTACAAGGCACAGACATCTAATTATGCATATTTGAATTGGTTTCTTTTATTTTACTCCTTGATTTACCCTTAATGTTCTTCACCTCCCTCCCTTTTGTTTTACTTTTAATTATTTAATTTTATGTGTTAAAAATGAAAAATATGACCAGGCCAAGAAAAATGTGTTGAGGTGCTAGCCAATAGGAAGGCATAGACAAAATGCAGCTTTCTGGGATATGTTGTGTCATCTAAAAAAGATTTGCTAGATGAATCTCCAGCCAACATATTATATTAGGCTTGTGTGAATCATTTTGAAGAAAGCTCAGGAAATGAAAGATAGAAGACTGGGATTGCTGATGTATGATGCTTTGGAAACTGCTGCACTGAGTCTTTAATAGGATCTTGTGCTTTGACCAAATTGCCAATGAATTAATGCTATAGTACAAAACCCTATGTTATTTATCTTAATTATTCCTTGGTAACAAGATGTTTTCTGATATCAGACATTGATTCTCACTCGTCTTATTTACATTAACTGTCAGCAGGTGTTTGCAGGTTTCAGGCAAGTATTTTTCCATAACTATTTGAAAATGCTAGAAATTTATTCTTCAGAATACTCTTCCATTATTGAGCAACTGTCCCTCCTCCACAAAATCTCTGTCAGGATCAAGATGAATATCCTTACAGAAACTATTATGATAAAATGGTAAAATTCCATGAAGAAATTTATCAAGTAATAACTTGAAAATATCCCATGGAAATAAATTGCTTCTATAAAACTGTTGTTTACAACATATGTAGAAGATGTAAATAAAACTGGTACTTTCTGTACCTAAAGAGTACACAACTGAGAGTCTAGGGCCATGTATCATATCATAAAGCCTTAATATTACCCAAGAACTTTTCCAAAAGTTGCCATCAAACTATAAATCAAAGTTTTGAGTATGACAAAAGGAAAAAGTCATGGTATCCTTGAGGAATAATAAGATGAAATTGTTTTAATAGCAATTGTATTTAATCAAATAATGTTCCCACCTACTTTTTTGGACTATGTTCTCCAGTATACAACTCAAAGTCCGAAGGCTTTTTACCCCTGAATTAGTGGATTGGATTATGTAATTATAAATTAGTTAAATTCTTCTATTAGTACAAACAACTAAACAAAACATAATAATATATATTCATCTTTCCCAAGTGTCTAAATTAAATTTCAGTACCATTGCACATCCTTGAATTTTAATGACTATTTTCATCTCTTATTAGTATGGCTTAGAGTTGACATTTTGTCACTGCTGCATTATGAAGTGAAGCACAAATGAATTTCTATAACCCAAAACTGTCAGTGGTGCAAAGGGTGGAACAGCTGGCAGAAAGAAAAGGCAGGATCTGTTAGAGGAAAAGGAGATCTACCTCTTGGGACCAATTCTAGAAGAAATAAACATCAAAATGAATGACTTAACATGGCACTGCCACCTCATTTGTTGGGAAATTGGATAATCTTATAGCACAACTAAATATTCTTCAGAGTGATCTGATACTGTTAACTTGCTATTAAAACAACATGGTCTTAACAGCATATGGGGAAAAGGTTAAGCAAGCATATTAGCTGTAAAAGCCATTTATGAAATTTTATGAAAAAGTCATTTTGAGCATGAAAATCCTTGTCTATCAGACTTTTGGCATTTGTATTTTGAGAAAATTAGGAGTAAGTAGCATTAGCTGAAGTAACTGTAAAAGCAACTTACATATCTAGTGCTAAATATCCATTGGAGTCCTGACTGAATCAATTGGTATAGTGGTGAAGACAACCAGGCTAGAAAACTAGACTTGATTTCTAGTTTTTCCTTATGCATGAAAGCTGGCTAGATGACTGAACCAGTCACTCTCTCTCAATCCAGCCCACTTTAGAAGGCTGTTGTTGTGGGGAAAATAGGAGGAGGGAAGAATATTAGATTATTTATAATCTGGAATTATTTATAAAAATAATAATGACAGAATATAAATAAATCATTGCTATTGCAAGCTAAATTGAAGCCTTGTAGAAGGCTTGAGTAGTTCCCTTATAATTCTACTGTTGCTAACAATATTACCCTGAGGATATAGTGCCCAGATGTACAAATGTCTACTAGAGGAAAATATTTGCAGACACAATTATAGGACATACATTTGGATTCTATATAGGGGACCTTATACTGCAGATTCTAAGTAAAGATAAAGTTCTGTATAGAATTTCAAGGTATAGGTAAGCTCTTATATCTACTGAAGCTTTAAAAAAAGGTCATTCTAAGAAAATTTAGATGCCATTGATTATTCAGACAGTACACTATATACAGAAGCTATTAAGAAAGCTCTGTGCACTGGCACCAGCTTTAAATCAATATGCCAATTGTTCTCACAGCAGAACATATTTTTATGCCACACATAGTGACATTCACTATGGCTGTCACAGAGACTTTTCCCCTTACTTGCTGATTTTGATTCATAAAGTCTGACACAGTTTATGAGATTATTTTTTTTTCTTTTCAATTTTTTTTTTTAAACAAATTTTATTAATTTTACAGAAAACACAATACACAAACATAAACAAAACTAAAAGATCTTTTCTGAAGGTTGTCTGATCCCGGGTTGAAACTCTTCACACAGACACAAATTCAAACATCATATTCACTTTATATATCCTTCCATATCTTATTATCATTTTCTTTTTTTTATTTATATATAAACCATTTTTATCAATTTTGTAAAAACAATGCACAAAGAATCAAGGCATAACAGCTTATAAATTCTTTTCTAAGAAAAAATAATAAAAGAAGAAAACCAATAGAACATAACAATTCCAAATTATAGTATCAATACTTTATCTATTTAACTTTATATCTTATCCCAGCTTCTCCTTTTCATCCAAATTATTTTTTGTTAATTAAAATTTTATTGCCTTTTATCAATATACAAAATCCCAAAAAAAAAAAAACCATAACAAAACCTTTATATATCCTTTCATATCTTATTACCATTTTCAATAACATTCTTTGTCTGTTCTGTTTCCAACTAACCATTCATCTTTTTTCTTTTACTATACTTCTCCTATACACCAATTGGAGTAACATCTATAACTCATTACCCTAACTTAAAAGTATTTCATATAACAATTTTTATTGGGATTCTGTTTAATAGATTCTAAAATTACACAATGAATTTTATATTCTAAATACACATATAAAAAACACAATCTTATGTACCCTCCAGAATCCCTCTTTTATCCTAAATTAAATTCACCCATTGCCTCTGAATAAACTTTTTTTCTTTAGATCTTGCTTCCCCCCATTGAGGCTTCTCCTCTCCCCCTTTCTCTCTTGCTTATTCTTCTCCTTGCCCTTTTTACCCCTTTGTCTCTCCTCCTCCCTTTTCTTACTCCCTTTCCTTTGCTTTCTAACCTTGCCTCCACCTTTCCTCTCATTTTTCTCTTTTTTGGTTGTTTTTATAATTCTTAAAATCCCCTTTTTCTTATCCTTTTTCTCCTCCTCCCCGGAAAAAAAAAATTGTTCATCAAAGATGGCTTCTTCTTCCTCTTCTTCTTTGTCCCAGTCCTTCTGCTGCGTAGTCAACTTTTCATAAGTACATAACGCCATTTCTAAAAATTGAAACAAAGTGCCCAAAGTATCTTCCTTTTTATATTTTTGATATTCAGTCTTTAGTTCATCCACAAGCGATGCCATCATGAAAAGAGAAACTTTTCCCAAAACAACCACAAATATTTTTAATCAAAAATAATTCAAAAAAAAAATTCCAAAAATTAATACTTTTCTTCTTTCTTCTCTTTCTCTTTCTGGGGTTAATGTTTAATCAAAGAGGTCCAATTACCATATACCTTTCTTTGGGATTCTAGGCAATCTCCTCCTTTTTCAGTTTCTACTCCAATTTTTTTTTCCTCTCCCTTCCCACTTGCAACATCAATTTTAAATAATCAGAAATCCATACCTCTAATAAGGGTTTTCCAATTTCTTAAGTTTTTCAATGTCCAGGAACCCTTTTGTCCCTTAGCTTCAACTTTCAGAATAATTCACCTTCAATGTCCAATATGTCCAAACATATCTGCTGTTTCCATGGGGTGGGAGAGTGAAGAAAAAAAAAAGTTCCCTTTAACAGCTTCTCCGCCGCTTTCGATCTTCTTAGGGATACAATGTATCCTCCAGCAATTCAAACAGCTCAGTTCCAACAAATTTGAAAGATGTTACTTGACCCAGCTCAGACAGCACTTTCACTCTTCTTGCTTCCTCCAGCGCAATCTTACCCAGTTGCTGGCTTCTTCGTGGTGGCCATTGCTGACCGCCGCTCCATTGCCTTGGGAAAAAGGGGTTTTCCAGGATGAGGAGGGGGTCTGCGACATCCCCAACCCTCTGTCCGGCTCCCCTCTCTCTTCGGCTGTCCCTACAGGGCAGCCATATTCCCCTGACCCATCTGGATCGGGGGTACCTCGGCGGCTAGCACAGCAGGAATCACGAGCAGTCGCGAATTCCTGCTGCCCTGAAGCCACGCGAAACTGGAAGCCTCTCAGTTTATGAGATTATTATCTGCATAGACATCTTTTCTGTATGTAATGTAGTGTGTTCTAAGATCATAATCAGAGTCTCTCTTCCTATTCTCTTCTCCATCTGAAATGGAGATGGAGATGAAAGAGCTGTTCAGAGCTGTGTTCTCTTTATGAAACCTAGCCTAGCACTTACTTTTAGAAAAATAGCCATGCTTTTCTCTTAGGTCTTCATATTTTGTCTTAAATATTATTCTTACAGGAGTCATATTAATATTTTATCTTCTAAAATACCTTATAGTTTGTTAAAAGGTTTTCAACTTAATGCCTCCAAACTTTTCTCAGCTAGTTGTTTTAATGCATTTGGAGAGAGTGAGATTGAAGAAGTGGTAATGGAATTTCAACTTGTCTTTCAACAGATGAATAGGACTGGAATGATCTTCCTATGGCTGACAAGCAATAGGTGCAGAACATCATTTCACTAGAATTTCCTTTCAGTAACAGCTCCTTTGAGTTCTTATGAACTCATAACATCAGTGATAGTATTTAGCACCTTGCTTAAATTTGTTTAATTCAGGACCCTTTTTATACAGTTTACTACAGTTCTTCTATATAGTCATTTCTCCTCCATATCATTTATATCTTTCTTCATTAGATCTTTAGCTATTTTATCTTTTATTAAAATATATAAAAATGTTCTTTTGGAATTAAATACATTTCTTATCCTTCCCATTCAGTTATCTGTTATCTATTTAGTTAGAAATAATTCTTTGTCTCCTCATGATCTTCTCTGGAACTTAAACTTTAGTTGGGCATATTTTCCTTTGCCACTATTGTTGTTTTCATCCTATAGTTCATCCAATGTGTCTGCAAATAACCATTTTGTCTTTAGTAGGGGGGTGTTTGAATTTCAGGATGTTTTTGTTCTGTAGTAATATCACAAATTTCAGAGTCCTCCAGGAATTTTATCAAATTTAATTTTTAATGCATAATCACATGGAATATTGCTGAGATTGTATCCTGTTGGTCTGATGATTTTATTCATTTTCTTTAATTGAAATTCTAATTTTGATCATAAAATGAATTTATGGTCTCAGCACAGTCAGCATTAGTTCTTGTTTTTGCTGACAATAAAACTTCATTATTGCTTTTAGAGTATGTAAGGCAATTTGATCTCATTTTTGTCCCTCTGGTGATGTCCATTTCATATTTTATAATGTTAAGGAATTGCATTTGTTTGGCAGAGCTCTATTAGTCTGTCTCATCTTTCTTAATACACCAGGGCCAATCTTTCCCATTATTCCAGATGCTGTTTTATTTCAATGTCAGCATTCCAGTTTCCTATAATTCGTATAATATATTTTTTTGGAATTGGTGTCTATCAGGTGCTTCAAGTAAGCATAGACCTGTTCAGCTTCTAGTTTCTCTGCAGTTATTGTATGCAGAGAACAGATCAGATGCAGAGATAGATCAACAAAATCTTGACTGGCACTCATTGGATCCAAATGGAAATTACGTTATCATTTTCTGGGTTCCACATTTGTTTTATTTTTTTTTCTACAACAAAAGAAATAATGTTTCTTTAATGTGAAATAACAAATTACAGTCTATTTTACTTTACTGATGCTCAGATACCAATATTCAATCTTTGTCACCTTGTCCTACATAAATATTTTTCCCTGAAAAAACATGTATTTGTAGTTTAATGTTGACAATTGCATAAGTTAACACTAATAATGAAATAATTATTAAATTATGTTATTAATGCAAAAATTTTAATAAACTAACCAGCTCAAGTTTAAAATAACAGCCAGGATTCCTGGACAGTACAGAATATAATAATTCAGAATAATTTTTTACAGGTTTATATCAGGAGTTCCAATTTTAAGAGTTTAAATGCAAGAGTCCATAATCATATATCAGACACTAATACTGATGCAAAAGTATATTGAGATATTCAAAAGGAACTTGAGGTGTAACTTAGATTAGTATTCTATGGGCTAAAATTAATAATAATAATATTGTATAATATAATATAATATAATATAATATAATATAATATAATATAATATAATATAATATAATATAATATAATATAATATAATATAATATAATATAATATAATATAATATAATATAATATAATATAATATAATATAATATAATATAATATAATATATATATTTTCTTAAGTTTTCGCGGGTACTTACATGTCTGGCATTCAGCTTTGTTCGGGTATTTTCCCACGTCATAGTAGTGGTGCTTTTAAAGTTGTAGCAACGTTTCAGCAGAATCTCATCTGCCATCATCAGGCTTCTGTATAGTGTTCATCTGTGAGTTAGACTTTTACAGTGGTTTCAGATTTAAATTTGGGGCAGCCTATTGCTGTGACAGAATGGTTTTTTCTTCATCCTGATTAGTTGAGAGTCTTGGTCTGTGTTTATTGGTCCTGGAGTTTGCTGTGTTCTGCTTCTAATATCTTCTGTCTGTTTTTTTGGCTCTTTTTGTATCTTGATTGGGTGGCAACATTGTGTTACTTTATTGGAGGTCTTTAGTGCAGCTTGGCTTCGGGTAAATGGACGGCTATCATTAGTTAGGAAGCTGGGTTTCATCTGGGTGCCTGGTTGGGGTGTGTTTGAGCTGGAGGTATCAGGGGGGATCTGTTTGTGCCCAGGTGTTTGCCTGGCTTGTGGTGTGGAGATTTTTTTGTTTGTGAGTGCAGGCTTCCAAATGATTGACAGCCTGGTGGAATCATCTCTTCTGTTTATGCTTTCTGGTCTTTTTTCAAATCTCTATGGCTTCTCTGTGGCTGGGATTCTGTGGCTGGGATTTTCTATAGTGGCTAGGGTTTTGGTGCCATTGAAGTTGATGTTATGACCTGTGGCTTCCATGTGTTGGACTAGTGAGGAAGTGTGTTCCAGCTTTTTGACTGCATTTTTGTGTTCATCCAGGTGGGTGCTTATTCTTCTATTGGTCTGTCCAATGTATGTGGCCGGGCACGATGCACAGGGGACTTCATATATGCCTTGGTTTTCCAGGTCAATTTTGTCTTTGGGGTTCCTGAGGATGGCTGCTATTTTTCTGTCTGTTTTGAAGGCACTCTTGATGTGGTGTCTGTATAGAATCTTACTAATTTTGTCTGTAGTGCCTCTTATGTAGGGCAGGACAGCTGTTCCATGGGTCTGTTCATCTTCTGGGACTCTATTATGTCTCAGTGTGTTTTTTGTGGATCAAGTTGGTGATTTTGCTTTTGTGGAAGCCGTTGGCTGCCAATATTTTAGTCAGGGTGCATAGTTCAGTCTTAATGTGTGTCTTATCTGCCAGGCGTTTGGTTCTAGTAATTAGTGTTTTAGCCACGGAGTTTATCTGTGCTGGGTGGTGGTGGGATTGGGCGTTGAGGTAGCGGTTGGTGTGTGCTTTCTTCTGGTATATGGTGTGTCCTAGTGTGCCATCTGTTTTTTTGTAGATTAGTACATCTGGGAATGGTAGTTGTTTGTTTGTTTCTGTTTCCATGGTGAACTTGATTTTGGGGTGTGCGCTGTTTAGGTGTGTTAGGAAATTGTTTAGGTTTTCTTGTCCATGGGGCCAAATCACGAATGTGTCATCGATATATCTTAACCATAGTTTGGGTTTGAGGATGGCATTGGCCAGGGCTCTGGATTCGAATTCTTCCATGAACAGGTTTTCAATGACTGGTGACAGTGTTGATCCCATGGGGGCTCCTTCAATTTGTTTGTATCTTTGTCCTTTGTATATGAAATATGTGTTGGTTAAGCAGTGTTCTGTTAATTCCATGAGGTGTTTAGCTGGTTGGTATTTATTTTTGATGATTTCAAGGGTCTCTTTTATCGGGACTTGAGTGAATAGTGAAACCACCTCAAAACTTACAAGCAGATCTTCTTGCTCCACGTGTAGATCTTTGATCATTTCCAAGAAGTGGTATGAGTTTTGTACATGAGAAGCTGCTGTTTCAGCATGGGGCTGTAGCTCTTTTGCTAGGTGTTTAGCTAGGTTTTGTAGTGGTGCTCCTCTGGAGCTGACTATGGGTCTGAGAGGTATGCCTTCTTTGTGTATTTTTGGGAGGCCATATAGTTTGGGGCATCTGGAAGATTTCTCTCTGGGTATCATCCTGTGTTGGATCTCTTTGCTTATGTGGCTGGTTATAATTTTCTTCTTGGTTAATTTTTCCAGATATGTGGTTGGGTCTGTGTTTATGGGTTTGTATGTGGAGTCTTGGAGTAGGTCTGTCAATTTAGTTTCATAGTCTTTTCTGTCCATTACTACAGTGGCATTCCCTTTATCTGCTGGGAGGATGATTATGCTGCTGTCTCTTTTCAGGGTTTGTAGCGCTTTAATTTCATTTTGCTGCAAGTTGCTTTTGGGTGGTTTGCTTGTGCATAGGATGTTGGTAATTTGGTGTCTTATTTTATCAGCTTCATCTGCATTTAATTTAGTTAGGCTGGATTCTACTGCACATATGATGGATTCTGTGGGGATTTTTTGGGGTGCTATAGCATAATTGAATCCTTTGGTTAGAACTTCTGTTTCTGTTTTGGTGAGTTCTCTGTTGGAAACATTGTACACTAATTGTTTCAGGTGTTGTTGTGAGTTGTTGGGAGTTTTCTTGTCATGTTCCAATTTCTTTAATTTTTTCAAGAGCTTTTCCTGTTTGTAAATGTTTGCAGATTCAGCTCTCCAAGTTGTAAGTTGTTTTATCTCTTGAAAAAGCTCTTGAAAAAAGCACCCGCCTGGATGAACACAAAAATGCAGTCAAAAAGCTGGAACACACTTCCTCACTAGTCCAACACATGGAAGCCACAGGTCATAACATCAACTTCAATGGCACCAAAACCCTAGCCACTATAGAAAATCCCAGCCACAGAATCATCAGAGAAGCCATAGAGATTGAAAAAAGCATGAACAGAAGAGATGATTCCACCAGGCTGTCAATCATTTGGAAGCCTGCACTCACAAACAAAAAAATCTCCACACCACAAGCCAGGCAAACACCTGGGCACAAACAGATCCCCCCTGATACCTCCAGCTCAAACACACCCCAACCAGGCACCCAGATGAAACCCAGCTTCCTAACTCATGATAGCCGTCCATTTACCCGAAGCCAAGCTGCACTAAAGACCTCCAATAAAGTAACACAATGTTGCCACCCAATCAAGATACAAAAAGAGCTAAGAAAACAGACAGAAGATATTAGAAATAGAACACAGCAAACTCCAGGACCAATAAACACAGACCAAGACTCTCAACCAATCAGGATGAAAAAAAAACCATTCTGTCACAGCAATAGGCTGCCCCAAATTTAAATCTGAAACCACTGTAAAAGTCTAACTCACAGACAAACACTATATAGAAGCCTGATGATGGCAGATGAGATTCTGCTGAAACGTTGCTACAACTTTAAAAGCACCACTACTATGACGTGGGAAAATACCCGAACAAAGCTGAATGCCAGACATGTAAGTACCCGCGAAAACTTAAGAATATATATGTCGTGTCCTCGAAAATGATGCCAGGAGTCGGTGACTTCAAATCATGCTCTTTTATTAAAGTAGGAACCGAACTGGCGCTTTGCACAAGGTTTGCGGCTTTTATTCCTTTGGCCGCGGCGGCCGCGGCCAATGACACCGCTTTGAATCTCCTGCGATTCGAATTGACCAATCGCGGGAGATTCTTAGCGAGCCAATCGGCGCGGCTCGCCTGACCAATCAGAGTGCCCCGTGCTTTGGCCAATCAAAGCGCGGGGATCTCAAGAAGGCTAATTAAGGGACAGAACACCCCTCCCCTCTTGGTTTAGTCCTTACGTCGCGTAGTCACGTAGGTAGGCGGGGCTCCGTCTGAGCCTACTGGACCTGCACAGCTCAGTCGTAGGTTGGATCCCGGCTGGTTCGGTCAGGATCTCTGTTGCTCCTGATGCCGTCGTGGGAACCGGCTGGTCGGTCAGGCCGGGCCGCTCTCCGTAGCTCCCTCCTGGGCCTCCCGGGTTGGTTGAGCTGCGGGTTTCGCTGCTCCCGCTCGGTCTCCCTGGGTCGCTCGAGCTGGCCTGGCTGTCTCTTCCTGGCGAGGGGTCGTGCTGGCTGCTTTCCGGTAAGTATGGCTGGTTTATTCTTCTTTGGTTTTGGTCCCCTGGGTATTCCCTCCCCCCTTGGTTTGTGTTGTGGGGGTCGGTTTCGCCTGTTTGTGCGTCGGTGGTCTCTTGGTTGGTAGTCCTCGACCTTAACTGGTCGATGTGGCGTTTCCAGGCTCGTCCGTCTGCTGTTTGTAGCCGGTACGAGTGTGGGCCTGTTATTTGTGTGATGACGGCTGGTACCCATAGTGGGTCTCCCGTCAGGTTTCTTGCGTATACGGGGTCGCCTGGTGCGAAAGTTCGGTGTTTGCTCTTTGAGTCTGGGGGCTTCTCCGGGTTATACGTGGGGTGTAACCTGTCGAGTGGGGACCTTAATTTCCTCCTCATTAATAGTTCGTCTGAGCTCTTATTCGTTGTGGTATTTGGGGTAATGTGTTGGGTGAAGAGTAGTTTGTTTATTTTCTCCTGGATCTTCCCATGGTCTATTTTCCGGATGGTTTGCTTAGTGAATTGCACCATCCGTTCCGCCCTACCATTCGCCGCCGGATGCGCCAGTGCTGTCAGCGCGTGGCGGATTCCAGCGAGGTGAATTGGGGCCCGTTGTCAGAAACGACGACGTCTGGGAGGTCGTGCATTGCAAAGAGTTTGCAGAGTTCCTTGATCACGGCCTCCGTGGTTGTTTTTTTCATGTTGCTTACCTCCAGCCAGTTTGAGTAAGCGTCTACTGTTATAAGGAAGTTGTGTCCTTTTGTGGGCCCGGCGAAGTCTATATGGATCCTAGACCAAGGTCCCCTTGGGGTTTCCCACTCTAGGACGGGTGCTGTGGGTGGGCTTGGCCTAGTTTCCTGGCATCGTTGGCACCTTGCTACCCAGGTCTCAATTTGTTTGTCCATCCCTGGCCACCAAGCGTAACTTCTGGCCAGGGCTTTAGTCCTAATGATGCCAGGGTGCCCCTCGTGTAGTAGTTCCAGAACCTTCCCTTGTAGTTTTTCTGGAATGACCACCCTATCCCCCCATAGTATGCACCCTTTTAATAACGAGAGTTCCGTTTGCCGGTTTCGGAATGTTTTGACGGACTCGTTGTTGTCCCTTTCCGGCCACCCTTTCTCTACCCAATGCAACGCCCGCGCCAGATGTTTGTCTTTATTAGTCTCTTGGGCAATGTCTGACGCGGTTATGGGCAGGTTGGGTAGAGTCAGTGTCAGGTTCTGGTAGCGGCGAGCAGCTTAAGGCGTCTGCATGGGAGATCGTCTTACCCGGTCTGTGTATGAGTCCATAGTTGTAGGCTGCCAGGAACTCGGACCACCTTGTCATTCGGGGAGACAGAATGTTCGGGGTGGCCCGGTTTCCTGCAAGGATTCCCAGCAGCGGCTTGTGGTCGGTTATGATGGTGAATGTCCGGCCGTAGAGGTACTCGTGGAATCTTTTTACGGCGGCAACGATAGCCAGAGCCTCTTTGTCCAGCTGGCTATAGTTCCGCTCTGGTTTGGTGAGGGTCCTTGAAAAGAACGCGATGGGCGCTTCTTTTCCGTTGGGGAGGGTATGGCTGAGGACAGCGCCAACGTCGAAGGGTGATGCGTCGCATGTGATGGCCAGAGGTAGGGTCTCGTTATACTGTATAAGGACGACGTCCGAAGTGAGGAGGTCCTTTGTTCTTTGGAAGGTGGCTTGCTCGCATTTCCCCCAAGTCCAAGTCGCCGCCTTGTCCAGGAGCCTATGCAAGGGCTCCGCCACTGTTGCCTTTTGGGGCAGGAAAACATTGTAAAAGTTAAGTAGCCCCAGGAATGCCTGTAGTTCCGTCTTCGACTTGGGTGTGGGGGCTTCTTTGATGGCCTTGATTTTTTGGTTTGTGGGGTGAATGCCGTGACGGTCTAGGAGGTATCCTAGGAATTCAACCCATTCCATGTATAATTGGCATTTCTCCCTCTTTACTTTGAGCCCGGTCTCTTTGAATTTGGTTAGGACCTCCCATAGGCGACCCTCTAGTTCGGCTTGGTTGGTTGCCGACACTTGGACGTCGTCGAAGTAAGGTACCACCCCCTTGATGCCTTGCAATAGTCTTTCCATTAGGCTTTGGAATATTCCCGGTGCCACGCTGACTCCGAATTGGAGTCGGTTGCATTTAAATGCTCCCCGGTGGGTGACTATGCTTTGCACTTCTGCCGTTTGCTCGTCGACTGGCAACTATTGGTATGCCTGGGCGAGGTCGAGCTTGGCGAAAACCTGGCCCCCTCCCAGTGAGTGCAGTAGGTGTTGCACTACTGGGATGGGGTAGGCGCTTTGTTGCAGTGTGCCATTTAGGGTGGCCTTATAGTCCCCACAGTTCCTCACCGACCCATCGGGCTTGATCAGGGTGACTATGGGGATCTCCCACTGGGCATGGTCTATTGGCTGTAGGACCCCTTGCTTGACGAGCTTGTCAATTTGCTCGTCTATCTTGGGTTTAAGTGCAAATGGCACCCGCCTTGGTTTCAGGCGTTTTCGGGGGACGTTTGGGTCTAGGCTGAATGATATAAGGGGCCCTCGGTACTTGCCTAGGTTTCCGTCGAAGACCTCTTGGAAATCCCGGGCCAGTTGTTGTTCCCAGCTGTCGTCGGTGTCGTGGTCGACTCCCGTGACTGCGATGCCGAGCGGGGTGAACCATTGCAGTCCCAGTAGGCTTGGGCAGTCGCGGTCGACGATTGTAAGGGGAAGCCTTTCGGTGTGCCCTTTATATGTGATGTTGAAGTGTTTGGTTCCGACTACCGGGATGCAGTTTCTCTGGTAGTCCTTTACGATGAGTCTCTGGCTGTCTAGGTTCCTCCTTTGGAGGGTAGGCACCAAGCGCTTTATTTCATGCCATGCTATCATGGAGAGGTAGGACCCGGAGTCCACCTCCATTTTGCATGGCTCGCCCTCGATGCCTACCTCCACGTGGACCTTCCGGGCGTCATTGGTTATGGCATGGCCGATGGTGACCATCTGATGGGTCTCCTCTCTTCGCCGGTTATCGCCGCCTCGTAGGGATCGTCCGTTCCGGTCCCATCTGTTGTCCGAGGGGTGATCTCTGGTCCGGGGTGGTGTGCTCTCTCTCCTCCGGTCGCTCTGGTCCCATCGGGGCGGGCTGCGGTTCTTTTTAAGGCGGCAGACACGGGCGATGTGACCCTTCTTGTCACAATGCCGGCAGATCGACTCGAAAAACCGGCATTCGGACCTGGGGTGGTCGCCTCCACAGCCGGCACAGTTGGTCCTCGACTTACGACCCCGCCAGTTCCGTGGGTCGTGGCCTGTCTGGAGGCGATGAATGTCCTCCTCGTCATCGGAAGTGCCCGATGCCGAGTGGAAATCGCCCTGGTGGGTGGTCGTCTTGGGTTGGGCCTCGGCCGACCTTGCAGGGTTGTTGTTCCCGCTGCGGTCCCCAGCGTTCAGTCTGCGCATGCGGTCGGCGGATGTTCGGGTTGCTTCGGCGGCTGCGGCTGCGCTGAGGGTGTCTGCTAGGCTGATGTTGCCCTTGGCCATCAGCCGGCTCTGGAGGACGGGGTCCCACAAGCCGAGCACGATTCTGTCTCGCAGGGCGTCGTTCAGGTTGTCAAATTCGCAGAGACCCCTTAGGTGTCGTAGTTCGGCGACGAAGTCGCTGAAACTCTCACCCGACCGTTGGTCCCGACGGTAGAACTCGTTGCGTTGTATCAGGATGGGTACCTCTGGAGCGTAGTGCCACCGAAGTATTGGCTCAAGGACGTCCCAGTCCATTGCGGTCGCATCGGCGGGTTTGGCAAGCGCCTTGGCCATCTTGAATACCTCGGTCCCGCAGTGGGTCAGGAAGATGGCACGCTTCATGGGGCCGGTGGCGTCCTTCAGATCGCTGCACTCGAGGAACATGCGGAATCGGTCGGAGTACGATTCCCAGTCCTCGGTGGCGGGGTTGAAGGGTGCGGGGGGTGCGATTTTCGCCATCGTGGTGGTTCGTCTGGCTTCCGTCGGACATGTGGTTCGGTTCAGGGTCTGGATCCCACCTTCGTCGCCAGTGTCGTGTCCTCGAAAATGATGCCAGGAATCGGTGACTTCAAATCATGCTCTTTTATTAAAGTAGGAACCGAACTGGCGCTTTGCACAAGGTTCGCGGCTTTTATTCTTTTAGCCGCGGCGGCCGCGGCCAATGGCACCACTTTGAATCTCCCGCGATTCGAATTGACCAATCGCGGGAGATTCTTAGCGAGCCAATCGGCACGACTCGCCTGACCAATCAGAGTACCCCGCGCTTTGGCCAATCAAAGCGAGGGGATCTTAAGAATGCTAATTAAGGGACAGAAATATATATATATATATATATATATATATAATAAAAGAGTATACATCTACAAAATGAATATATCCCAAAATTGAAGCAGACTTTTGGCACTGAAATTTGATGAAGTTGTATAGCCAATGTGCTTTTTTCTCATTTTCTTGTGTCACTAGCAGGAGGATTTCAGATGTGTAACAATAAGCTGAAAAGTTTAGTAATAATGTAAATATTTATACAGAGGGAAAGAAAGGGCTTTGTTTGGATAATATGAAAAAGGACACCACTGCCACCACCATCCTGGTGTTTTATAATTCGGCAATGAGATGCTTCACTTCCTGTCAGACGTACTCATTTTCAAGTACTTACTAAATTCTTGTTCGATTATTAATCCTTGACCACACATCACAGATTTAGAGTTTTATTTGGATTTTCAGGAAAGAAAAGGATAAATGGAGTGCTTCTTGGTTTAGCATTCCAGCATGGGAAGAAATTATATTTTTCTTCACATTTCAAGGTAGTCAGATTAGTGCATTCTAGGTCTTGGCTATAAAAAGTCTCAGAGCTAAAGAAAATTAAAATAAAGGTCACTGAATCTGGCTTCATTCATTTGCTTTCACTCACATATCTTGGGCCTGTGTTTTCTTCTTTTTGTTGTAATCCCCTTATTTGTGTCTAGCATATTTAATATAATCATTTTCACTTGTGCTTTCTTATTCATCTAGTGTGGTTTTCTCAAGCTGAAACTGTTTTTTAAAAAAATCATAAGTTACCTCTGTATGTGTATTTTGAACTGGTTGGGTAATAGTCACATTTTTCACCTCACAAATGTGACAGAAAACATGTAAGCACTGAGGGTTTTTTTTTTTTAAAAAAAAAAAAAAACTTTCCACAATAAGCAAGAATAACGTGGCAGCTAAGAGAAAGAAATATGGTCTCGTTTTCAAATATTTTGTGTGTGACATGGAATTATTACATATTCGTTTATTCTTGTGTCATTTTATAGGGCATAGCCAACTTTTTTTTTCTTCCAGAAAGTGCTCTGGATACTGGAAACATATCTATCACACACCAGGGTGCTGGTAAAATATCAGAGCAGTGTACTAAATCTTTAAGTAAGTATTGTTTGAAGCATTGCATGTAATGTTCAATAAGCAATAGTGTATTAAAGAGGGAAATTAATCTATAAAGTTTATACCAGAGGTGGTATTCAGGAGGTTCTGACCAGTTCTGGAGAACTGATAGCGGAAATTTTGAGTAGTTTAGAGAACGGGCATATACCACCTCTGACTGGAGATTTACAGTATCCTTCCCCCTGCCACACCCGCCAAGCCATGCCCACAGAAGCAGTCATAAAAAAATTTGAATCCCACCACTGGTTTATACTGTCAGACTTGGTATGTTGTAGTTTTAAACATGTTCAACAATATTGCTGTGGATTACCCTTAACATTAACCATAAATCATGATTTTAAAATATAGTGACTTGATTGATACATGAAGTCAAACCTAACAACTGGCCTAACAAGATTTATGAATTCAGTGAAGTTTTGATTAATCTTTGATCTGGAGCTATTGAGCTAAGCCAGGAATACTTGGCCTTTTATAGAGCTGTTCCCTGTATTGAACCACTGATGTATGCCTGTGGCTCAACTTTAATATGTTTAAAATGGCATATTCTCCAAGATCACTTAGAGCAGGGCTGTCAATATTTTGTGGCTCGTGGGCAGGATATGTCACGTGCTGGCCATGTTCATGTCTGGTTTATCAAAGGGAGGAAAATTGCAATATGTCATGTGATAATACCATGATGATGTGAGGTTGAAACCCCTGACTTAGAGCAATATAGTTTCCTCAACAACCAAACTAGTCTCTGAGATAACTGGTGGTTATTGTAGTATTGTTGTGTCAGCTTAATGCACCGAGCTTGAGAAAATGCATTCATCCCTAAAAATCTCTAAAATTAACATGTTTCTCAAAGCAGAAGCCTTTTAAGTACTGAGTGTGCATAGCCTGTCTGCAGATCGGCCTCTAAATCCGCTAGCAACATTCATTTTACTACCTACCTACCTACATAGTGCTGGCTGTATCTTATCTCTCATTTGTGATATCAACTAACTTCTTCCTATGCTTTATGTTTCCTATATCTTTCTTCTATAAGCTGGTGTGAGCGCTAATAGTGTTCCTGCTCCTTTTCAGTTCATGTGACCAACTTAGCCTTGGTCATTATTTTATCAACCAAGTCAATGACTTTAGTTAGCCAATCACAAATGCAAGATCAGGACTGTGTTTTGTCCAATGTGCAAAATATTACCACAATTGTAATATTTGGGATATTATGAAGCTCTAATCAGTAGAGGAAGGGCTTTAATATCATATGAAACAAAACTCTGTAAGGCTAATGGGACTCTCAAAAGACAATACTTGATTTGCTCAGATCAGGTCTTTTTTAGAGTGAACATAAAAATGTTCATTAATATATTCATTACTTGGTATTGCTAAGGACCAATAGTTAACCTTACTAAAAATATGTAATTCTTATTATACAAATATTATTAACCCTAAATAAAAACAAAAGGCACTAATTTCAATAGAACCTAATCCAGATAAATATTTATGGAGATGTGGCTAGCTTCTAGTACAATCAGTCTTTGCTTCCTCAAGACATCTCATTTTTCCTGGAAAACAGAATTTCAGAAACAATGATGGAAAAAGATAAGAAGGATACAAAAGATCTCAATCCTTATCTGGATTCTCAAAAAAACTCTCTTGATAAGATAGTGGAATTGGTCAATGAAAGTCTCATCTGGTAATATTCTAAGACTGCAGACATAATGATTAAGATTATTGAAAGAGCAGGAATGCAAAATATTTTCCAGAATTTCCATACAAAGAAGAGCATTTTCTAGCATTTACATGGATACTTCCAGTGCTGTTAGAACTGAATAGCATCCTGGCTGAAGAATCCTAAAATCTACCTATTGTTATGACTTCATATTTCATGTGGAAATAAAAAATGATACAGGCTCTCTATCAATTCAACTCCTTTCTTTTGAATCATCTCTGTGAGAAACTCTGAAGATTTTCTGAAGATCTCAAAGGTGCCTAGTGTAGAGCTTGAGAAGTCTCAAACATAACACAATGAAAAATAGGCTCTCCTACAAATGCAACAGCCACATCATTGGAATTTATGTGCCTTTCGGCTATCAATCAAACTCTCTACCAGTGAAGGAAGCTAGATTGATACATTCCATTTCTGCAGAGAAGACAAGTTGCTAATAGCATCAGTTAAACCTAGCTGACCATCTTTTTTGTTTATTGACAGGAATTCTATGCTCATGAGCATCTACAGCATGGGAAGTGGCTAATGAAGAAATAAGCATTGAAATATTGAGTTGTAAGATTCTCTTGCAAACATAATATTGCACCAGGCTCATCTAAAAAGGGCAGAGCTTGTACTGCAATGATAGTTTTCCTGATATAAACACCAAATATTATGTCTGTCTTTGTCAATAAGCCATGTTTTCCCCATTTTAATATATTTATATTATATTATTAAATATTTATTTAACATTATATTTAATAAAAATTTCTGTAGATGTGCAAAGCAACAGATATAGATGTAAAGAGATATACATATGCAAATATCTTTCCAATAATTTCTGAGAGAGTATGAAGTCACATTTTTAAATTATTATTCTGACCTAGATTTCAGCTGGAGATCTGGCCACTACAAACTGAACATTTTATTATCAATCTTTCAATCATTTAATTGTATCTTGGCATCTTCAATGTTTGTTTCTTTGGGAGGGTGAAGAATTCTGTTTTTTGAAAATAAAGGTGTTTTTTTTAATGTCTGAATTTTAATAAAGTCACATGTCCCTTATGGATAGACTAGCACAACAATTGCATCAGTATATCTAATATGATCAGATTTGATCATGATAGATTGGCTAATACAATATTCAGATTTAGACATGCTATTTTTGCTGTTTAACTTCTCAGTAAGCTACTAATGATTGGGTATACACATCACACTAAAGTATTAAACAGAGTTTATAAACTGTGCATGGCTAGATTCACACAGAATTGGACATCTATTAAACAAACCACATTAGCATGGCATGTAAACCCAGATAATATTTGAATATATTCACACAAATGCCCTGGGTAATTTAAGATACCCAAAGAAAAGTGCATATAACACCTCAGCTCCGTGAACTGCACTGGGCTCTAGTTTGCATCTGGATCTAATTCAAGGTGTTGGTTGTGACCTATAAAGCCCTACATGACCTGTTCTACCCATTGCATTAGCCCATCTCACTCAGTCTGGCAGGGAAGGTATGTTGCAGTCTCTGTCAGTTAAAGAATTCCTACTAACAGATCTAAGAAGAGAGCTTTCACTACTATTGTCCCCACCCTATGGAATTTCTTCTTCTGGAGAGGAGGCTTCCCCCTCCCCCACTCTCATGGCGGTTCTGAAAAGGAGGTAAAATGTAACTTCGCAGCTTCATGTGGAGAGCTCAGAGGAGCACACTGCTATAGGCCTGGTGGTCTCCTGAAAGGCCTCCCTTCACATTTTAACTAATTTTAATCTCTTCTCTCTCTCTTTTAACTAAAAAAAATTATATATACTATTTAATATTTTAACACATTATTGTACACCATTCAGGGTCCTCTTTCAGGAAGATGGGCAGTTCATAAATAAATAAATAAATAATACCTTAAAATATGATAAGTGTTAAGTTCTGCACATGGGCGCAAGGAACGGAGACGAGATGGTGAAAAGTGAACTTCAAACTCTTTATTAAACATTCTGAACAGAGCAAAACTCTAGGGCAACAGCAGCCCTTTTATAGGCAAGCTGCTGCTCTTGTAACCAATAGGAAACGTGGAGTGTTAACCCACTTAACCAATGAGAGTGGTTCATTAACAGCCAATCAGATTCTCCTGAACAGACCAATCCAATATCACTATTATCGGCCAATCAGAAGTGCAGGGCTAGAACCCTGCTATTTTCTAAAGCTTTTGAAAAACTTTATTAAGTGTTTTATTAGTTCATAACACCCCTTCCCCCCGGGTTCCATTTTGGGGGTGCGGTGACGTAATCTCTGAGGTAGGAAGGTTGCTTTGACTGTCTATTGGATTTGCGCTGTCCCACCAGTTCTTGTCCGTAAGCCTGTTTTGGCGGGGCATTTTCGGGCAAGTCGGGTGCTGGTGGTTCCTCGTTGGAAAACTCTGTGCTGCTAATGTTCTCGTCGTTGTCCTCTGGCCCTTGCAGGTTTGCCTCTATTGGGTTGTTCCTCTGTGGCGAGGCCACACCCATCCCTGATCCTTCTTCACTTGTTACGCCCAATGGCTGCCTTCTTTCGTTCCTGCTTTCCGCCATCTCGAATTCGGTTTCTTCGACATCCCCTCCCCCCTCAGTTTGGGAGTTACCAGAGTCACAGAAACTAGGTTGTAGCCTCGAGCAAAGCTGATCAATATGATATTTCCATATTTTTCTGTCACAGGTTTTCACCCGGTACGACCTGGGTCCAGTGGCTTGAATAACAGTGGCCTCGATCCACAACGGTTTGCCAGAAAGGTTTCTGGCGAAAACTAAGTCACCTATCTTGAACTCGTGGCATTTTCTGCTAGATCCACAGGGTTTCTCTGGCTCGTAAGATGGATGAAGCCGGTCGAGGTGGGAGCGGAGTTTGCGTCCCATCAATAGTTCCGCTGGAGTCTTGTTGGTAACGCTGTGCAGAGTGATGTGTTGGAGGAGGAGTATTCTATTTATCTTATCTTCAATGTCCCCATAGTCCATCTTGTAGATGGCTTTTTTAACAAACTGTACCATGCACTCAGCTCTTCCGTTAGCCACAAGGTGTGCTGGTGAAGTTCGCGCATGGCGAATACTGCGGTCTGCTAAGTATTGTTCAAAAGGAAGCGCAGTAAACTGGGGTCCGTTGTCGGATACCAGAACGTCTGGCAGTCCATGCGTCGCAAATAATCTGTTCAACTTCCGGATGATGGACTCGGTTGTAGTACTTTTCATTTCATGGATCTCGAGCCAGTTTGAGTAGGCATCCACTGTTAATAGGAACATATGTCCCTTAGTAGGTCTCGCAAAGTCAATATGAATGCGGGACCACGGTCCTCGAGGTGTTTCCCATTCTGTTGGAGTTGCCTTTGGTGGGGCATTGCTAACCTCCTGGCACTTATAACAAGTCTTTACCCAGGCTTCGATTTGTTTGTCGATGCCCGGCCACCACACGTAGCTTCATGCGAGCGCTTTCATACGCACGATGCTGGGGTGGCCCTCATGCAGTGTCTTTAGTACCGCTTGTTGTAACCGCTCTGGGACGACGACTCTATCCCCCCACAGGATGCAGCCCTTTTGCGAAAAAAGTTCCATTTGTCGATTCTTGAAGGGAATGAAGTCATCAGGGGTTTGATCTACTGGCCATCCTCATTTGACCCAGCTAAGAACCCGCTTTAAGATAGGATCTCGTTTTGTTTCGATTGTGATATCTCTTGCGGTCAGCGGCGGTGAATGCAGCGTTTCAATCTGGAGTGTTGTAAGGGTTGGAGCTGGGTCATCGACGGTTTCTGGAAGTGGTGCACAACTCAATGCGTCAGCGTGGGGAATGGCTTTCCCTGGGCGGTGCTGCAGCTTATAATTGTACGCAGCCAAAAACTCCAACCAGCGAGTCATTCTAGGTGATAATATATAGGGGGTTGTCTTGTCTCCCGCTATAATCCCCAGCAAAGGTTTGTGGTCGGTAACAATAGTAAAAACTCGTCCATAAACATAATCATGAAACCGTTTAACAGCAGATACAACAGCAAGAGCCTCTTTATCAATTTGACTATAGTTACGTTCAGCCTTTGATACAGTTCTTGAAAAATAGGCAATAGGGGCTTCACTACCGTTTGGTAACACATGGCTCAAAATGGCTCCTACTCCAAAGGGTGACGCGTCACATGTGATTGTTAAAGGCAAAGTCTCGTTATACTGCATTAAAACAGTATCTGAAGTTAATAGGTTTTTCACTTGTCGGAACGCGTGCTCCTCTCAGTGCCCCCAAACCCAGGTTGCTTTTTTGTCAAGAAGCCAATGTGGGGCTCGGCTACGGTCGCTTTGTGGGGCAGGAAGATGTTTTAAAAATTAATAAGCCCCAGGAAAGCTTGGAGATCAGTCTTGTTCCCGGGTCTTGGGACGTTCTTGATTGCTCTTAACTTGCTACTGGTGGGGTGAATGCCTTGTTTATCGATTAGGTACTCCAGGAACTCTACTTTATCTGTACACAGTTGACATTTTTTTTAACTTTAAGGCCAGAGTCTTTACATTTCTGGAGAATCAGTCTAAGACGCTCCTTTAGTATTTCTCTATTCGGGGCAGCAATTAAAACATCATCAAAGTATGGTACAACCCCTTTTATACCCTGTAATAGTCTCTCCATCAAGCTCTGAAAGATCCCTGGGGCCAAGCTAACTCCAAATTGGAGTCGGTTGCACTTAAAGGCGTCTCGGTGCATAATGATCGTTTGCGCCTCTGCTGTTTTTTTATCTACAGGCAGTTGTTGGTACTCCTGTGCTAAATCCAATTTAGCGAAGACTTTTCTGCCTCCCAGGGAATGGAGGAGGTGTTGTACCACTGGTACCGGGTGAGCATTCTGTTGAAGGGCGTGATTCAGAGTGGCACAGTAGTCCCCACAAATCCTTAACGATCCATCCGGTTTGATGGGTGTTATGATTGGTGTTTCCCAACGGGCGTGGTCAGTTGGTTCTAAAACACCCTGGGCTATTAATTTATCAAGCTGCTCGTCAATCTTTGGTTTTAAGGCAAAAGGTACCCAACGAGGCTTAAGGCAGATGGGGGCTACTTCAGGTTTAAGACTAAATGATATCGGGGTCCCCTTGTACTCACCTAGTTTGTCTGCAAAGACGTCCTGGAATTCCTGGATGAAGGCCTCCTCCCAGTCGTCACCTCTGGTTTGGTGAATGCCGGCTACCTCGATCCTGAGTGGGGCGAACCATTGAAGGCCTACCAAACTAGGCCGGTCGCGGTCGACGACGATCAGTGGTAACAATGCAGTGCGATTTTTGAATGATACTTTGACTTGGCTGGAGCCGACGACCGGAATTCGGTTCCCCTGGTAATCTTTGAGTATAATTCTTTGGGCTCTGAGGTCTTGACGCCGGACGGCAGGGATCAATTGTTTAAGGGTCTTCCAGGAAACCATCGAGAAGAATGATCCTGAGTCGACTTCCATCACGCAAGGTTGATTTTCGATGGCGATCCTCACTTGGATCTTCTTCTCATCTATCGATGAAGCGTGACCGATTGTAATGGTTTGGTGTGCCTCTTCCCATCTCGTTGAAGTGGCCAGTGTTTTATTTCTGTAGGAGTGGTTGTTCCATTGGTGGTTCAAGTGTTCTCGACTCACAGGACGATTCCCTGTGGTCTGGCGGTAGTTGTTTTCTCTCTGAAGTGGGCTGGATCCTAGCTTGCTTCGACAGACCTTTCCGATGTGGCGTCTCTTCCCACAAAAATGGCAGAGCGCGTTGAGGAATTTGCAGTCTGATCGTGGGTGGTTTGCCCCACAACCTGCGCATTGGTACTGCAGTCTCTGGTTACGCTGGTGGCGTTGGTCTCGTTCAGTCCGGAGCTGGCTGACTTCTTCCTCATCACTTTCTGATGAAGATTCGAGGTCCTCGTGGTGGGTTGCTGTTGCATGTCCCTCAAGGCGAGGTGAGGTTTCGCCGGCAAGTTGGCGGAGCGGGGCGTTGGTGCGGCGCATTCGGGCAGCCGACTTCCTGGTTGCTTCTGCTGCAGTAGCGTCAGTGATGGTATCTGCAAGGGTGATGTTGCCTTTTGCCATCAGCTTACTTTGCACGTGCAGTGCATCTAAACCCAGAACTATTCGGTCTCTTAGAGCTTCTTCGAGGTCGGCGAACCCACAGAGGCCTCCCAGGTTCCGGAGATCCACGATGAAATCTGCAATGCTTTCTCCTTTCCGCTGGTCTCTCTGGTAAAATTCATGTCTTTGGACAAGCGTTGGTACAGTAGGTGCATAGTGGGTCCGTAGGAGGGGCTCAAGGACGTCCCAGTCCATGGATTTCACCTCAGCCGGTTTCGCCAGTGCCTTAGCCATCTTAAAAACGGCAGGTCCGCAGTGAGTCAGGAATACCGCTCGCTTTTTCCCAGTAGTGGCATCCTTCAAGTTGTTGGTATCCAGAAACATCTGGAACCGGTCCATGTATGAGTCTCAGTCTTCTTGTGCCGGGTCGAATGGAGCGGGTGGTATGGTGCCGCTGGTCATGGTTTCCGCCGCTGATGCACCTTCAGCCACATGCTCTGTTTAGTGCTCTGTAGTGTTCAGTCAGCTCTGACGTCTCCGCATCCCACCTTCGTCGCCAGTGTTAAGTTCTGTGCATGGGCGCAAGGAACGGAGACAAGATGGTGAAAAGTGAACTTCAAACTCTTTATTAAACATTCTGAACAGAGCAAAACCCTAGGGCAACAGCAGCCGTTTTATAGGCAAGCTGCTGCTCTAGTAACCAATAGGAAACGTGGAGTGTTAACCCACTTAACCAATGAGAGTGTCTCGTTAACAGCCAATCAGATTCTCCTGAACGGACCAATCCAATATCACTATTATCGGCCAATCAGAAGTGCAGGGCTAGAACCCTGCTATTTTCTAAAGCTTTTGATAAACTTTATTTAAGTGTTTTATTAGTTCATAACAATAAGCATTTATACATACATACATACATACATACATACGTGTATGTGTGTGTATGTGTGTGCATGTGTGAAAATAAATTCCCAGTGAACCACAAAACATACCGTATTTGCCGGCGTATAAGATGACTTTTTTGCCCTGAAAAACATGCCTCCAAGTGGGGGGGTCGTCTTATACGCTGGGTCGTCTTATACGCCGGCAAATAGTAATTGGGAAGCACTGCGGCTACCCACGGCCGAGGCACTTTTGTGCACCGTGGAAACGAATCCCGTGAAGCCGAAAGGAGCAGCCAGCCTTTAGGCTGATGTAGGCGGGCCTCCTTCTCCAACTCCCAAGGAAATGAGGTGCTCAGTGGCCTCCGCTCGCACTGCCCGGGCTCCGCTCAGGTATCTGGCTGGGGCTGTAAGGAGTTGTTACCGCTGGCACGGCTCCGCGCAGCTCTGGCCCCGCATTGCCTCGGGAAGGGAAAGGCAAAACCAGGAGCCGCTGCTGCCGTTGCAAAGTGCCGCCACAGCTCTTCCTTTTTGCCTTTCCCTTCCCGAGGCAACGCGGGACTGGAGCCGCACCAGCAGTAACAACTCCTGACAGCCCAGCCGGATACCTGAGCAGAGGCCGGGCAGTGCAAGCGGAGGCCGGGCGGTGCGAGCGGAGGCCGCTGAGTGCCTTGTTTCCTTGGGAGCTGGGAGAAGTAGGCCCGCCTACATCGGCCTGAAGGCTGGCTGCTCCTTTCGGCTTCACAGGGTTCGTTTCCACGGTGCACAAAAGTGCCTCAAAAAAAAAGTGCAAAAGTGGAAGGTGTGCGGAAGAGGGGGTAGTCTAATACGGCGAGTATATATCAAACTTTATATTTTGAGTGGAAATGTTGGGGGGTCGTCTTATATGCCCAGTCGTCTTATACACTGGCAAATATGGTAATTATTTGTTTATAAGCACATTTAATTTGTTTAAAAAGAAATTATTTAGTTGTCCATTGTACAATAACTATGTTTATTATTAAATCCAACAACAATAAAATAACTAATAATTCATATAACTAAGGTTCATGGTCGGGGGAAACAACAATAAAATAACTAATAATAACATAACTAAGGTTCATGGTCTCACTTGCAATTTGCCATAAAGAAGCAATACAACCTGTCAAACAATCAACTGGCACAATGTTAGCATAGCCCTACTTCACGTTCCTTCTGAAAAGCTAACAGGGTGTGGCAACCATCCCAATCTCTGGGAAAAGTAATCATTACTAATAATGACACTGAAAAAGGACAGAATTAAAAGGTGACAATACTTGCAGTTAAAACAAAGTAGCTTGTTTACCTGTTTAAAATGGAGTATTACGAAGCATAAATTAGGGAAGCTAACAATGGTTTTCTTGTAAATGAAGTGTTGTTGTTTATCCATCGGTTGTTGCTTTTTAAAAAGTATTTTCTTTAGTGTTCTCTCTATGACAAAATACTACTCATGTGCATTACTGTGAATCGTCTGTTGGCAAGGACCTCTGAAATTTTATGAGCTTCTGTTGGCAAAAAGGAGCAGATGCCCATATATTCAGTTCTTTTTGTTTCCCAGAGTCTCTCCAGGCATTAGTGAGATCTTCCTACAATGATGGTAAAGACTTTTCCTGGATGGTGCATAACTTGTCCAGTGACCCCAGCCATTCTTTAAATATCTGTCAGGATTTATCTTGAATGCCCAAAGAGGCCAACTGCTGTGAGCTGATTTGTTTTCTGAAGATGAAGGCCCTGCCCCATGAAAACATCCATAAACAGACCAATCTGTAAAATGTTGTATAGCATACACTTATAAATTACCAGGGGGTCAATGTACCTGTTTGTAGCTGAAAAACTACTACTGATAATGCTATGATACTGTGCAGCCTTGTATCTATATTGCTCAGATGATGTGACTATGGACAAACGGAGCTCTAGAAATTAGATTGGTCAGAAAGCTTTGTTCAGTCGAGTGATAAATGCGGCATGCCAGGAAAACATAAAAGAGCCCGCTCTTAGTTTCCCATTTAAAGAATCAGTTGGGGAATGACATGCTAAGTAATTGTGCAGCAAGTTGTGTGTGAAAAATTATCTCGCTTGCAAAAATGCCTTTGGTGATAGATAATCAGAAATTTCAATGGTCCTCTACATTTAGAAAGCACCTTAAATAACAGTGCTTGTATAAAACCATTTATATTTAAGGGAAAGCCTAAATAATTTATTGCTGAGCAGAAATGTGTAACACCAGGTAGATAAATGAGGAAATCTCAGCACAGTCTATCTTGCACAGTTGCCACACTAATTACAGATCAATTGCCTGCCAGTTGTTTGCAACCTTATCAAAGAATATACTAAATTTACTGAGGGGAGAATGTGATAAGATGACTTTTCATTATTAGAGTAGATTTGTTGGAATAACCCTGGCACTGAATAAGTCAGGGCTTCCCTAGAAGTAATGTGATCTATAGACAAAAAGCTTGTGAGCTGAAGAGCTGAAGCCCTATTATCAAAGTCCTTGCTTATATATACAGTATTTTTTTGTTTTGAAAATTTTATTTGGGTTTTCACAAAAAAACATAATACAAATAAAACATCTTTTTTTTTTTTAAATAGCATGGTCCCGGGTTACACTTCTTCATACAGACACAAATTTCATGCTCATTCTTGTGTTCTATCTTATTACTGTTTTACATTTTCTACATAGTTTTCCCCCTCTTTTAATTTTCTCAACTTTATTTTGATTATCTCATCTCAATTCAAATTATTATATTTATACTTTTGTCTGTCATATTATTTTTTCTCATTAAACAAATTTTCTCCTGTAGTTACTAATTGGAATATGACACCTTTATATATTTTAATTTTATCCATTCAACTCTTATTTAAGCTTCAATGTATACCTTTAAGATTATAGCATTCAATATAATACATAACTTCCAATCGAATTCTGCTTGGTATATTCTTAAAATACACACTATATTCTTAAAAAAAGATTTTATATATATATATATATATATATATATATATATATATATATATATATATATATATATATATATATATATAAATTTTATATATATGTGTGTGTGTGTGTGTGTAAATAAAACACTCATTCCATTCCAAAACATCATTAATATTCATTAACATCTTAACATCTTTAACATTTCAATTAAATATCATACTTCCTTGGGAACACTTATAAACTTTCCATAATTAATTTTTTTTTCATATTTCTCTTCACTTATATTTTATAAATCATTAAAAATAATGAAGATGTTCCCATCCTTTCCTAATTTAATTCCCTCATTCACTTTATTTCATTTGTTTATTAACAAGCATTCCACTAGATTACAATAAATATTTTATCTATCATTTTAAGCATATTTTCAAAGATTATTTCTATTTGTAATATAACAATACTATCCTATGTACCTTTGCAGAATCCCTTTTATAATTAAGTTTTCACCCATTATCTCTAAACAGGCTTATACTTTCAATTCTTATACCTTTGCCCTGTTTCTTTATATCTTGTTTCTGTCCTTTATAATTTATTTTCCTTTCCTTCTTCCTTCTCTTCTTCTCCCTCCCCTTTTTACCCCCTTGTCTCTCTCTACTTCTAATTCTCTCTTCTGTAATCCCCTCTTCTGTTGCTTTCTAATATTATACTTATTTTTCGAACTATTCTTCTTTTTTGGTTGTTTTTTCAAATCTTAAACTTTTCATTCTCTTTCCCCCCTTTCCTTCCCCCCCCCCACATAAAATTACTTGATCATTAAAGATGGCTTCTTCTTTGTCCCAATCTTCTTGTTCTGCAAGCATTTCTTGTTGTTTCTCTTAGTTCCAGATTTCCATTTCTAAGAGTTGAAATACGAAGCCAAAAGAACCTCTCCTTTCTTGTGCATCTTCTTTGTAACTTTTTAAGTTCCATTTTCAGTTCTTCTATAAAAGTGGTACCATTTTAAACACTTTTAAACAACCATCCGATTGATTTTAGTCCTTTAAATGCAGTAACCAAAAATCCAGAGATCATCAAATAATCCAAATAATCCCAAGCTGTTTCTTGTTGCTTCTTTTTTCAACTTTCTCTTCCTGGGGTTCTACTATTTTGTTGCCAAGTTTCAGTTAAAATGTATCTTTTAGGAATCTTGTTGAGGTTTTAGTTCCAGGCAGTCTCCTCCATTTTTCCAGATCCTGCCTTTTTATTCTTTTTCTCTCCTTTTCTGCTTTTCAAAGCTTTGAAGTATCCAGAAATCTTTATTATCACTTTGACATTTTATTTTCAGCTTAAATCTGTTGATGCCAAAGTGGATTTTTTTTCAATTTCTTGCTTAAGTCTCTTAGCTGTCAGTATATAGAAGGAAAGAGAAAAAACAAACTAAATCCTTTCCCTTTTCTCTTTTCTTCGCTGCTTCAAAATCTTCTTTGGGAACAATGTTACTTTTTTATAGTTTAAATACTAAGCTACCTTGCATTGTTGCTTTTGCAGTTTAACCCGGTCAACCAAGACTTTCACTTCTTATCTTCCTCCTGCACATTCTTTTCCAGTCGAGTTCTTCTTTGAGGTGGCCATTCCTGACTGCTGCAACCGCCGGAGCAATGGCCAGCTGAGGAGGAGAGATGCGGCTCTCCTCAACCCTGCTGGCAGTCTCCCCCCCCCTCTTCACCACCTCTACGGGATGGTTTAGCCCTCAAGCCAGTCAGCTCGGGGCGCTCCAGTGGTGAGCACAAATTGAAACTGCTCACAATCACGGTTTCGGTCTGTCAGTGAAGAAACTCAAACCAGAAGTCTCATATATATATATATATATATATAGCAATAGGCTGCCCCAAATTTAAATCTGAAACCACTGTAAAAGTCTGACTCACAGATGAACACTATACAGAAGCCTGATGATGGCAGATGAGATTCTGCTGAAACGTTGCTACAACTTTAAAAGCACAACTATTATGACGTGGGAAAATACCCAAACTAAGCTGAATGCTATACAGGTAAGTAGCCACGAAAACTTAAGTAAACACACACACACACACACACACACACATATATATATATATATGGATCTTTGGTTATTCGGGTTTTCTCCCACGTAAGATTGGAAGTATCTTGGCGAAAACCTGAATATCCAAAGATCCACATACAAATACCCGCGAGGTTCTCGCGGGTATTTGTATGTGGATCTTTGGTTATTCGGGTTTTCTCCCGCATAAGATTGGAAGTATCCAGGCAACGTTTCGATGAAGTCTCATTCATCATCTTCAGGCTTGGTCTTCAGCTCTGTGCTTCTCAGAGTGATGTGAGCTTGCAGCTGCTTCTTCTTTTTAGCTGCTAGTGGGGGTGTGACTTGATTGGGTGGGGGCTTGGCTGTGTTCTGATTGGGTGGGGTTGTGTTCTAATTGGTTGGGGGGTTGGCTGTGTTCTGATTGGCTGGAGGCGTGTTCTGTTCAGGTGGGGGCTTGGTTGTGCTCAGGTTAGTCTTAGTTGCTGGGGGATTTGAGCTGGGGAATTGTGATCTTGCTGTTTGGCTTCGAGTTCATGGTCGTGCTGCATCTTCATGGTGGGGGTCAGTTCGCTTCATGTATGGCTCAGAGGGGTTTGAAGTGGGTAGTGATGCAGCTGCAGTGCGGCTTCTGGTCCGTGGTCGTGTTTCATCTTCTGTGTGGGTGTGAGTTTGCTTTCTAAGTGGAAGTGTGGTGGTGGCATCTTGTGTGGCTATGCACAGTATTTTTAAAATGGTCATTGAAAACTCCCTGTCAGACAGATGATCCATGGGCTCAGGCAGGGCTTTCTTACAGCCCTTGGAGATAGCAGGAAATGATCTTGGATCCTTCTGCTCTGCCACAGAAGTATACTTCTCTGAACATATCATTGATTCTGGCCCCAAATCTACTACAATACAAGAGTACTACATTTTCAAAAAATGGTATGGAATGAACCAAACAAAACATTTAAAAGTTATGATATTATGTAGTTACTTACCAAGCACATCTAAATTATATTAAAGTAATCAAAATATATTTACAATCCCCAAGGAATGTCACAACTTTTGAGCACCCCTAATTTTTGGAAATCAAAAGTTGAAAAATTTAACATGCCCTAAAATTGAGCAGTAATAAACATCTAAGAGGTTCTGACCAACAAGACTTTTCTCTACTTACATTTCACACACTTTTAGATATAAAATCACGATGTGTGACTTTCCATTTTTTTTATGAACTACTTCCATCTTGAATGGGATTAGTTCTTATAAGCTGTATAAGCAAATAAATAGCCAAGTGGCTAGGGAATTTGTAAACTGAACTTAAACACAGAGGTGGTATTCAGCAGGTTCTGACCAGTTCTGGAGAACTGGTAGCAGAAATTTTGAGTAGTTCAGAGAACCTGCAAATAACACTTCTGACTGGCCCCGCCCCATCTACTCTCTGCCTCCCGAATCCCAGCTTGGCTGGGTCTTCTTTTGTTGCCCTGCACAGGAGAACGGAGCTGGAAAGCAGGTTAGTGGGGTGGGGAGGGAATGGGGATTTTGCAGTATCCTTCCCCTGCCACGCCCACCAAGCCACACCATGCCCACCAAGCCATGCCTACAGAACCAGTAGTAAAAATTTTGAATTCCACCACTGCTTAACACATCTAATTACTCTTTAGAGAAAAGTGGCATGGGCTATTGGTCCAGGGTTGTTCTAAGTTTTATTTTTCATGTATTAGTTATATGATCATATAGAGATGTCTGCAGAAATATCATCTTAACACCCACCATTCCAATTTTCTATATATATATTTTGTAAAAATAGAAATCTGCACACATCATGGAGTTAAGTATAATAACTTCTGAGAAATAGGCTGCTTGTCAGGGTTCCAAGTAATAAATTTATTGTAAGCAAGAGCTCCAAGGCAGGTCAATTCCTCAAAGAATAGCTTTATTGGAAATATCATATTGGCACATAGCTGGTGAAAACCAACACTGAGGGGGCCTTTGGTTTTCACCTAATTAAAAAAAGTTTTTCCCTCAACCCCAAACAATCAGTCACATGGCCCAATCACTGCAGTGTCTACTGGTCTGGTGATGCCTCCTTCTTTCAGCCAGGTGTGAGAATGTCCTTGGTTCCCAGGAGGAAGTCTTGAGAAAGTATTTTATTCTGACTACACAAGCCCAGCTATTTCTAATCACCCCTCCCTGTCCCTTGCTCCAGTGTGGCAACACTGAAGCTTCAAGATGGTTTTGCCCAGGTCAATTTCAGGGTTGACACTTCTATTAAAAGTCCATGATTAGAAGTGATCCATGAGAATAAAAGAATTGTAGTAGTTGTTTATAAGAATTGGTTATCCCCAAATAAGGTGCAAGACTCAGGAACTATGCTCAATGCAGGCATATCATTACAAAAAAAAAAAAATACATAATTTTTGTGAACCCCTGGAATCGAAAAAAAAAAAAAATGGGGGGGGAAACTACCATCTTTTGGCAAGGATATCTTGAAAAAAATGGAAGTGATTGGTACCAGTTGCTTGCTGTGTATATAATATTAATTCCCAGTCCAATGCAGCTCAAATACTAAAGCTCAAAGGGAGTTATCACTTGAGCAAGTGCCAAAATCATATTACTTTTTCACCCCAAATTGAGTATTTTCCTAGGGGAGTATGCAATATACCCTTGGACAAATACCATCAAATGAAGATATTTGTGCAATGGAACCCTTGAGGAAAGACCAGTTTGGTAAGTATTCTGTGCTGAAATATACTTAAGCTAGGAGAACAACCTTTCACTACCACACAGTATTTCAACCCATCCTTCTTAAGCTAACAGGCTATTCAATGATTTTCCCTGTTAGTAACAGGAATAAAGAATTTGCAGTAGAAAGTAGTGCAATACTACATAATATGAACCTTGCAGAAGCAAGTGTTCCTCCCATGTCATCTTAAATTTTAGCACAACCCTTCCAACTCATAATTGCTACAGATCTTCCAAAAATGTGAAACTCTATGTGAGGAGTCCAAAAAATATATTAAAGATAATTATCTTTAACATTATTAAATATATATTAAAGGTAACTAAGACCTTTACCTCAAATTTTGCCAAATGTGCATGCAACAATATTTGGAGACAGAAAACCGGCCTGAGTGTGGCAAACTTTGTTAGTAAATCAGAGTAATGAATTAGTATTCACCAAACTTTCACTTTATTTTCTATTGTTATTTTCTTTTCTTTTTGTTAATGAGGTAGATCATAACCTTTAACCCTTGACACTGAATGATTCAACCAGAGTACAACAGATCAGAGCTCTTCTCAATGTCCTTTGCCCTCCAATATGTCTGAAAGGCAACCTTCTCACAGAATCTGAGATAATCACTTCTGAACACTTTGCACCACTGGTGTTTCAAACAGCCAGTTTAAAATGATGAGTCTAGTATACCCTCTCTGAAAGTTACAGTGCCGACTTCTGCCTACATTTTTATTTGAATGTAGCCTTTATTCCTATTTAGAAATATGAGAGATCCATTTACAATAATGTTTATATTGTGTGACCCAATCTTTCTTTCCAAAGTAGAATCCAATATCTGCTCCAAGAAAAATCATGATTAAAGATGCAAAGGATCTCCTGTATTAAACTCACCTGAATCTACTTAAGTAAACACTTGATGATAGACTGTACTTTTCATTGGTTTGCTTTAGAAACATCTTTTTTTTCCTGATTACAATTGTCAAGAGTGGAGGTGATTGTTGTTGTTTTTAATTAGATCTTGGTAACATAGATATTTGAGTTACATTTAAGGTAATTTTTGTTAAATTATCATCTCTATGTCATGGAATATTCTGTGAATAAGAGAAAATCAGAAGTAATATTATAGCTAGATCTTTTAAAAAGAAATTGTTTTTGCTTCCCCCTCTCCCAGTTTTATTTAAATGAATAGCTCAGCAACAGATTCTAGATGAGAAAACTCTCATGAGAACGATATTAATGAATGTTTAAATACTGGAGAAAATCACAAAATACAAGGACCTGCAAATAGAAATAGAACAATTGTGGTAAGCCCCCCCCCCCCCAAGGATAGCAGCAAAGGACAGTAATAGGTATCTTGAGTGCAATCCCAAAACAATTGGAGCACCATTTACATCACCACCACTTAGTTGTAAAAGACAGCTTTACTTGGAACATCTTAAATCTGATGATGATACCTTTTATTTCCATCTGCGTATCCCAGATCCTGGGAAGGACTTGATAGGTAGACAAAAATCTAATCTAAACATCTGGCTGACTGCGCTATCAACAACAACAACAACAACAAGGCTTTGTGGTTTTAAAATGGCAAGAAGAGAGCACAGCTCTATTAGGAATTTGACAACATTTTGTGATTAAATACCTATAATCAAATTTCAGTGTATATATCTTGATATTTATAAACCATAGATGTTTTCAGCAAACTGCCAGTCTTTCTTTTAATGTTTCTTTTTAAAAAGAAAAATATCTTGATGGCCAATAGCAAAGTATGTAATCACTTAACCTGGAAGATATTTGCTAGTTGCCAAATAGATCTATGTGCTTAATTATTTTATTCTGATTGAGAGCTGCAGTTACAAGAAATAAAGAGCTCTAATGACACCCCATTTTGAACAGCATTGTCCTAAGAGATTTTACAGTTGGCTATGTATTATTTCACAGATAGACTTTACCAACTCTTGCTTTAGCTGGTGCTTTAATTTATTTCACTTTTCACGTCTTTATTTTTAAAGCTTTGTGACAGTCAAGAACAATTTAAAAAGTAATTTAAGACAAAAATAGCAAAAATACTATGCCTTTCCTGCCAAGACACTAATACGCAACTAAATGTAATGCCTGAGGAGTCAAAACACAAAATATATGCAGCTGACTTTCTATCAAGAAATTATGAAGAAAGAATGTAAAACATATACATGAGTTAGCAAAACTGAGGTGAAAACATACATTAAAAGTGTTATCTCCAAAACAATTAACAAATAAATGTAACTGCATAGTTTTTAATCTGACTTTTATTCTGGATCAAACCATCAAAGGAAATTTTAGGAAAGGAATGTCTGGATTCCAATTGCCTGTGACATAATTTGGCTTAGTTTGCTATATGAATTCAGAAATTGTGAATGATAAATGATTTGTGGCTAGGATCCCCTTGTGGCATTTGTGGGAATCAACATTGATTCTGGTCTGAGAAAGCTGAGAAAGAAAGAATTGAGACTCCTTTTCAAAGACATTGCTATGAGATAAGATAGAGGGAAGACCATGGGAGAGTGTTATTACAGGTGCTCTTCTGGATTTCTATCAACAGCTGGAGCCTGGTGTTGAAGCTTATGAAAAGAAAAGGTGATAAGTCTTTGGAGAAGAGAGTTATAATAAGAGCCTTGGATAACTAAACAAAGTGCAGTGTGTTCTTTTTAATTTCTCTAAGCTGTGCTATCCCTCCTTACCAGCTTTACTGTATTTTTTTTTTTCAAAAATCTTTGGCCTGTTTGGAGCTTGTTTTTGTCCTTTTTTTTTTTTTTTTTTTGTCCTTTGGAAGTCCAATCTCCACGTTTGCTTTTTATTTTAAAGGGAAAGCCTTAAAAGCCTTTTTTCTTTTCTTTCCTGGCATTTTTTTTTGTTTTTATCTATATTTTTGGTTCATTTTTATGCACTTTTTTATATTAAGACCTTGCAATTGGATTAAGGTGTTGAAGAACCTGAATAATTTTTCTCCTTCTTTGTTTTTGTTTTTTTAAGAAAAAAACTTTTTTTTTCTTTATTTAACCACTGATTGGATTAAGGCTTACAAGAACCTGAAGAAATTTTGTCTCCCCTTTTTTTATTATTATTATTGGGCTTTTTTCCTCTCTACCATTTTTATTTTTTACTCTGAATTATAATTGGCTACTTTACAATTGGATTAAGGCTTAGAAGAATCTGAAGATTTTGAATTGTTAAAAATGAGTAGGAAACTTACAGCTCCAGGATCCTCAACTTCTACTTCTGCCTCTCCACCATCTGGAGGACAACGTTCAATACAGACAATGTTAAAGCAAGAAAAAGAACAAGAAAAAGTGACTCTACAGATGATTATGCAAGGAATCTAAGATCGTAAAGCAAGATCCGAGACTATTGAAAAGAGAATAGAGAATATCAAACAAAGATCAGGGAAAACTGATCAAAAGTGGAGAACATTCAACAAATGATGATGAAGTACGATGAGAAATTCCAAAAAATTGAAGAAGATAAACAAAGAGATAAGAAGATTGGAGACATTGATAACAGAGTAACTGTGGTTGAACAAGATAAAAGTGGTATGCTGAGATGGGAGATGGACAGATCAGAATTTTATCTTAGATTTCAAAACATAGAGGAAGAAAAAGGACAAAATCTAGCTGAGATAATGATAGAAATACTGGGCGAAGCTTTGGAAATAACTGAAGAGAAGATGATGGACGGAATAGATGAGGTATATCGAGTCTTCACAAGATATGCAATGAGAAATAGCTTACCAAGAGAAGTTCATATTAGATTTACAAAGAAAGTCATTAAAACACAAATATTGTAAGTGGCAAGAGAGAAAACATTGAAATACAAAGGCAAGGAGATTGTGGTCTTAAAACAAATACCCAGAAGAGTGAGAGAGATGAGAAGAGAATACCAATTCCTGACTAAAATGCTACTTAAAAAAGAGGTGAATTATAGATGGCTGATTCCAGAAGGGCTAATGTTCATATGGCAAGAACAGAGACATAGAATTGACTCAGTTGAGAAAGTGGAATTATTTTATACATAAATTTTTGGAAGGAAAGAGGAAGAGGCAGAAAAAGAGGTCTCACTAATTGAATTTCAAGAGGACTGTCAAATGGAGACTGAAAAAGAAGAAGGCACAGTAGGTGGAAAGGTGGGAGCCAAATAACAATGTGAACCAAGATCTATGAGAGCTGCTCAACCCAACTATAAAATGTAACCATGGAAGAGAAAAAACTGATTACAATTAATATAAATGGACTTAACTCAGCTGCTAAAAGAAGGAAAACTTTTCATAAATTAGAGAAATTAAAATTTGATATAATTTGTCTGCAAGAAGTACATATTAAAAAACAATATGAATAATTGTTGGTTCAGCCAAAATTAGGGAAAATATTTACTTCCTTGACCCAATGTAAGAAAAAAGGAGTGGTTTTATATATTAAAGAGATCACCCCAGCAAAATTGATCTAAACTGATGAAGATGGAAGAGTACTAATGGTGGAAATAATGGACAATAATATGAAAACACTCCTGATTGCAATCTATGCTCCGAATGATAAACAAGAAGAATTTTACAAAAAATTGCATATGAAAATAATTGAACTGGATTATGTTAATATAGTTATGATGGGGGATTTTAATGGAATTGTAGACAACAAATTGGATTATACAGCAACAACAAGAAAGCAAAACAGAAAGACTCTCCCAAAATCCTTTTTTAAAATGGTTGATGAATTAAATTTAAAAGATACATGGAGAGAAAGAAATGCCAAAACTAAACAATATACCTTCTATTCAAAAAGACATTTATCATGATCCAGAATAGATATGATATGGATGTCAACAGAATTAATATCTAATATTCAAGAAATAAATATTGAAATAAGTACTTGGGCAGACCACAATCCAATGACAATTAAATGGAAAGGACAAAAAAGAAGATCGAGATGGATGGTAAATAATACTATCTTAAAGGAACATTGACTCTGGTCCTACCTTGGATTTGCCTAGATACTCATGCAAAATGAAAAATGGAATTAGCTCATTAGATCTTTCTAAGAATGCCCTTGGATTCATTTGAAAGCCAATTGAACAGCATAAAATACTAGAAGCCAGAGAAAAAAGTGCAAGTGGCTTCAGATGAAACCATCAGAATTACTGATCAGAGAAATGCAACCAAAGCAGCAACCAAATATGAGAAAGCAAAGAAATTGAATGCAGATTTCAGAAGACCAGCAAGGAAAGTTACTGGGACCAGCAAGCACCTTGAAGAGGACTCCAAGAAGGACCACACCATGAATGTGTTTGTGTAACTGAAAAAGATTTGCATACCATTTCCTGTTCATAAAAGCATCATAAAAGCATCCATACAGGCATCAATAACAAGCAAGCATAAGAATTGTCTGACCAACAAGGTGTCAAGAACAAATAGTGAAAAATACAGAAGAGCTGCATGCCAGCAACAAAGAGCTTCAATCTTAAGATGAAGAGGAAGGGGAAGCAGGATTAGAACCACCCATTCTTCAGGAAGAAATGGTTGGAGCAATGAAACAACTGTCAAACAAAATAGGCTCCATGTGAATAAATTCCATACCTGCAGAAAATATTAACAGGATTGGAAATGAATTGGAAAGGAATATTAACAGGATTGGAAATGATCAGTGCTCAGAGGTGGTATTTAGCCAGTTTGAACCGGTTCTGGCGTATCCATAGCAAAAATTTTGAATAGTTTGGAGAACTGTCACCTCTGGCTGGCCCCACCCCCACCTGCTCACTCCACCTCCCCATTGGGGATGCCATTTAGGATGGGGAGTCTGCATGACTGGGAGCCACGCTGATCAGCTGGGAGGTGCCAATGGACCAGCAGCCCAGATCAGTTGGGAAGCTAATCAGTCAGTTCAATCAGACCTTACAACTTTGTGAGATCTTTCCCTCATCCCCAGAGAAGTTGGAAGGTCTGACTGAACTTTTTTTAAGCTGATAGTTACATAGTCTTCTTTTGTTGCCCTGCACAGAGGAGAATGGAGCTGGAAAGCAGGTTAGTGTGGGAATAGCAGGTGTTCTGGAATGGGATGGAAGTGGGGATTTTTCATTATCTTTGCTCTGGGATGGGGTGGAAGTGGGGATTTTGCATTATGATTGCTTATAAGTAAGTAAGAATCAGTAAAAGAGGAATGGAAAAATCCTTTTCTGTAGATCAGCATTTTTCAGTCTTGGCAAGTTTAAGATGGGTGAACTACATGCAGCCTTGGGAATTCTAGGAATTGAAGTCCAATAAACTACCTTTTGGTATATTTTCTTTTTGTTGGCCATGACCACCCAGTCACATGACCACCCAGCCACACCCACCAAGCCATGCCCACCAAGTTACACCCACCAAGCCATGCCCTCAGAACCGGTATTAAATTTTTTTGAATCCTACCACTGTAAATGTTCATTCCATTACCAAAAGGGTGACTCAGGATTGATTCAATTACCGCACAATTTTCCTTATGCCTCATGCTAGCAAGATTTAAGATTACACAACAACGTTAAATCATCCAAAAGAAAATTAGCAGATGTTCAACTAGCTTCAGAAGGAATTGTAGCACTCATGTCCTTAGTGCAAATCTGTGCTGGATCATAGAAAAATTTCAATAATATCAAAATAACTTCTGCTTTATTGGCTACAAGACATCCTTTGTGTCATTTATGATAAGCTGCCGAGAGCTGTAGAAGACCTGGGGAATATCTACACATTTGGTCAAATTGATAGTCATTGAATATAAATCAGGAAGCTACTGTTTGGACCCCATATGGAGACCTTGATTGATTTAAGATAGAAAAAAGAGTGAAAAAATTTCATTCTTTCACCTTTCACCATATGGAGACCTTGATTGATTTAAGATAGAAAAAAAAGTGAAAAAATTTCATTCTTTCACCTTTTTTATTGAAATTCCATGCCAAAATGTTCATGAGAAAGCTGGAATTTGACAGATGAAAAATCAAAGTAAAGATTGGAGGAAGGAACTGTGGTGGTCTCCCATGGAAAGAATGAGACACAGGCTGGTGTACTCGGGATGGGAGTCCAGAGCAAATTCTAGTGCTCCCTTTTATTGAGAATTTTGTACATAGTAAGCATTCACATTGTGGATTAAAATAATTACACAGAATTGTTTACAGTCATCTGAGCTGCTTAAATGTTTCTGGTGTTTGCTTTTAATTTCCTTGCTTTATCTCAGTGACCTTTAGGCAGACATGTATGTATAAGGTCTTAGACTAATCATTACCCAATACTGAAGTCAAAGTTTATTCCCACAGGAACATCAACGGTCTTCGACATGTTGACAACATAACTTTCCTCTCAGATATCAAAGGAGACCTGAAATATCTGATCAAAAGGATTAAAGAAGAAAGAAGTTTGGCCTCTTCCTGAACATCAAAAAGACTATACTCATGACCACTGCAAGAAATGAAAATGTCAAAATAACAATTGACTGTGAAGAGATCGAATGTATACAAGAATTATTTTCCCAGGATCACTGATTGATCAAAGCAGTGAATGCATTCCAGAAATAAAGTATTGCATTGCATAGCAATGATGAACATGAACTGAGTATGGAAAAGCAAGGATTTAGGCCTGGCAATTCAATGCAGATTAGTCTGCATTATCGTCTTTCCCAATTGCTAAAGTTGGACCATGAAAAAAGTAGACATGGTAAAAATCGATCCATTTGAGCTGTGATGTTGGAGAAGGCTCCTGCACATTCCTTGGACATCAAAAGTGACAAACAAACAAGTACTGTATAAAACCAGGCATTTTGCTGTAAAGCCAAATCACAAAATTCCACCTTACTTATTTTGGACATGTCATGTGAACAAACTCACTGGAAAAAGCAGTGATGCTATGAAAGGTCAAAGGAAATAATGCTGCCAAAAAACATCATGGCCTGACACTATCAAAGCTGCCATCAGCTGGAGCAGAAAGCAACTGAAAGAAGCTGTACAATATCAAAAATTGTGGAAGGAGCTGTTTCCCAGAATCCTCAAGAATCAAACAAAATTGAATAGATAGCCTCATCATCCAACCCAAAAATAGCCACCAAGAACAATAACTTATCCCATTTTATCTCTGATAAAATAAACATATCTTGTATAATCATCTTTCTCTGAAATACTTTCAGATAGTTGTTGATACTTGCTGTAAAGTTCTTCAGCGCTTTAAACCATTTCTTTTGTGAATCCAACAAAAGGAAATTATTTCAATTGTTCTCTGGAATTGTCATTTTCATTTGCTTCTTAGTTTTCTCTTTATATCTAATAACAAATTCTTATTCAGGTACTCGTTCATATTTATCTTAGGTAAATTTCACTGCCTATCTTGTTCTGTAACATCTTCAGGAACAAACTGTTTTCCAAGAAGACATACTGTAGCTGATGAAATTGAATCAAATTCCCAATGGAAGTTGTGGTTCAGTTTCTCAATGATGTTTCTGAACACTATTATAAGTTACTTATCTTATAATTACTTGTCCAATCTTAAAACCATTTTTCCACAAGCACACATTGACTCTTTAAAGATTGTTTTAAAATCTTAATATTCATAGTCCAAAGTTCTGTTTTCTCAGTTCTTAAAACTTTCTATGGCAAAATTGTCATTCACAAATAGCCAGACCTACACATGTAAGGTTCAAGCTCACTACTATATTATATTCTGCCTATTATACAGAAATCTCTCCAGACTGCCAGTCTGGGAATAGATAAGGTTCTAAGGAACTTAAGGGGAAATGTTCTACTTCTGGACCTTCTTGTGGTTCTGCAAGGACTGTTAATTCCACACTTGAGGTCTTCCCCCTGCCTGGCTAGATGTTTCCAACAAAAAGCTTGTATTGCTTTTTGGTGTTGATTTTAAGGGTTATAAAAATAGAACTTTATATACTGAGGATTGAAGGTACTCACACAATATTTCTAGCCTTGTTATTTTGCAGATGTCTTAACTTCTTTGAAGCAATTAATAGGCAATTTTTGAAAATAGGAAAATTTTGAACGAGAAAAATGCATGAATTTAGTGCCTTTGAAAAGGTTCTATTTGTAGCTGAAGCAATTATGGTGAATTCTCTTGTCTCCCAGTTCCACTCCCACTTCTACAAGTTGCTCTCTTGTAGTGTCTTTGTGATGAGCAATCGCAAGGAGAAACAGCTTGCACAATTTCATATCTCTCCCTTTTATCCAGAGAGGATAATAGGAGCCATTCTACTCATCAGCTCCCTTGCTAATGCCACAAAAGTTGGCTCCATTTTTCCAGAGTTGTCATCAGTCCAGCATTTTCTCCTGGAAACCAATTATACTTTCATTCTAATCATACATCATAAAAATAAAATGCCTTATTAAGGAGCTAGCAGAATTAAAACATCTACATCAAACTATTTGTTTAGGAATATAGTTCAGTCTTCCAAAGTAGGTCTGTTCATGAATCAGATATTGCAAGGACTATTGGAGTACTTTATTGTTATAGAATGTGATAATAAAATTATGAAAGCATGCCAGAATTTCATTTTGTCTTTTATTATATGATACAGAAGCAAGGTGAGGTTATTTTGAGTCTCTTTCTTACAGTTATTTCTGTCTCAATATTTTCTTTACTGTCCTTTTTATCTGTTAATGGCTTTTGAATTCCTTTAATATCTCTTCTCCCCTCTGTATACAGGTTGGATTTAAAATGTAATTTTCTGAGCTATAAGTACCAACTGGGAGAAAATTTGAATACAAATCTAACAAACAACTAAACACACCAACTGTGCAGAATATACATGCCACTGAATCCCAATTTGCTATCACTATTCAGGATGTAGTTCTTAAAGTCCTCTCAATCCCAAACTTGCTTTAAATAATAGTTCTGCATACTATTGAAAATTCTATGCATGCGTAATGGGAATTGTCGTACTATAGTTAGTGAATTTCAACCTCTGCAAATGTATTTGGGAATGCTAATTCTAGTCAGTATTTAGCCATTTAGGAAGCTCCCTGTATTTTACTTTGAGTTTCATGATGGAAGAAAGGCATAACATAAAACAGAAAAATTTATGTTCAAGTAAGGATATAACCTCGCATGTGCTGTCAGGCCTGGAAGATCTTAGGCAGGTTTAAACGAAACAGCAAGTTTTGTAGAGCTATTAAACAAATCTGTCCTATATGAACTTTCATTTGGAATCCTATAAAAAGATTCCTGAAAGAATAACTAAAAGAATCAGGACATCCTTTTTAACAAAGGAAGTTCACAAGAACTTTTTTTTTTTTTTTTACTTCCAGAAAGACTATTTCAAATAACTAGAATTTAGATGATCCAATTAAATTGATTGGCATAAGATTTAACACCAGAAAAAGAAATAAGTTTTTTCTACAATGAATAATTAACATCTAGAATTCATTTCTGAAGTTATAATGATATGATATTGACTAGGTTAGAGGATACATAGGAAGAATGAAATATTATCTAGCCTTATTTTTATGATCTTTATGATAGTTAAATGTGACAGTGAGAAGCAACACATTTCTAATTACTAGATGGAGGGCACAAACCACAGAAGAATGCTGCTGCCCTCATATCCTGTGCTAATAAATTTCTCAGTAGCATCTGGCTAGTTAAGACAAACTATGCTGAATTAGGAATAAGTTTTTGGTCTAAACAATGAGACAGTTCTTAAGTTCTTGCTACTGAATACCATTAGGATATAAAAAGAGAATATTTGGTTCAAAGCAAAGGCTTATATAGTCCAGTATCCCATTTCCAAAGAAGCTAATCATATACTCTGAGAAGCCCATAACTAGAATATCAAGCAACAATCCCTTAAACTTGCAGGGGTCTCCAACCTTGGCTCCTGGAAGCCTGGCGGATTTCAACTCCCAGAATTCCACAGCCAGCTTTGCTGTGGAACTCTGGGAGTTGAAGTCCGCCAGGCTTCCAGGAGCCAAGGTTGGAGACCCCTGCCTTAAAGACTATTGCTCTCAAGCAACTGGCAATTTAAAAATATTCTGCTATAGAATTTAAAAATATATAGCAACCTTTCCTAGCATGATACTATCCAACTGTGTAGACGTTCTGACTAGAAAGTCAGGGAGTTAAAGACTATGCATTTGAAATATGCCCAGAATATAATATGACTGATAATTATTAGTAAACTTATCTTTTCTAATGCACTATCTAAAGAAGTTCTTTGTTTTGTCTGTGTTATACCTTCCATTTTGCAGTATCATTGAATGTTTCAGGCTTTCATATTATGAGAAAGAGGGAAAAGTGTATTTACACTTTGCACACAGCATGTATTATTGCCATGTTGCTTTATGCGCCATTTCTCTAAACAAAAAGCATTAAATATTATGACTTTTCCTCGATTCCCATTTGGCTTAGAAGGCATGCTCCATAGTGTGGCTAACTTTGCAAATGCCAACCTGCAATTGCTATAATTTCTGACAGGGGATTAATAATCAAAGGCATTGCAATACAGAAAAAAACATCATGAAACAGATTCACATCCAGATTAAAATAGGACCAGATAAACCATTGAGTCACTGTTTCAGATAGATTTTTTTTAAAAAATGTATCCTACCCTCTTTATCCTCACTTTTGACCATAATAAATATTTCAGCTTCTAACAGTGTTACAAAGAACTTTACAGAATAAAAATTGAACCTAAAAGTCAGAAGCACGTAGTGATCATTGTACTGGGCTTAGGTATGGCTCAGTATAATTTTTCTTTCTAATTTAAGAGCAGCAGTCACTCAGCTAGTAGGGTTCAGTTGAATAGGATTCAGCTTCTTTTCAATTTTTTCTGTGATAATATGCTTGATGATGTCATCACTCTAGTGCTGCATATTATGTAATTTGCATAAGGAATGATATATGTGGCATCAGTACTTTCTGCTTCTAATAGGAGTTGCAAAAATAATAATCATGGCCCCTAAAATTTCTATCCTATCATATAAATTAGAATCCCATCCAAATGGCAACTAGTGAAGTTCTTTTAGCCCATCATTATGCCATGATTTACTTCATCATGGCATCAGTAAATCAAGTTAGTTGAGTTCATAGAATATACTAAATCAAAACCATGATACAACAATCACAATGTTTGGATTTGCCCAGCAGGCTAAATCAAAACCAACTAATCCACAAATGGGCAAACAAAGTGTGGTTCTCCTATTATTGTTAACTACAATTCCCACTACCACTCCTAACAGAATTATTGCTGATTGTGAGGGAGGTTGCAAACTCAGTATATGAAATGTAAAAATGTAAAAGTTAGCTTAGATGACAGAAAGGTTTAGTAGCCTTTGATATGCCCCTCAACTTGCTCTCAGCATAAAATAATCTAATCTGTTGCCTGATTTCAAACATTTATAAAGTGCTTAGCGGAGACAAATGTTACACAGCAGAATCAAGCAGACACTCCATACTGACATTTACTGAAAGTAATTTTCCCTCTACAGACTCTTATAAAAATGCAAGTCAGGTACTGTCTGGAAATCTGGGTATTTTTAAGTGAAAGAGGAATATGTAATTGTGAGAGAAAGTAGTGTGGCAATTTTAAGTCAGCTTTATGTGAAAAACTGAGGAGGGGATACGGGGTATCAGGGAGAAGCAATGATGCCAAAATATTTCCCTAGGGCTAAAGTAGGCCATTTCTTTTTGTCTGGCAGACTTTTGTGTTGTTTTTAGCTGTTGGACCAGTAATTCCATGAAACTGTTATTTGCCTTACTGGATAATTTGCAATGTGCCAGTCAAGGCTTGCAGTTACTTTTTCATTCATATGTGTTCTGTCCTTAATTTACATACTCGAAATCCCCGCGCTTTGATTGGCTAAAGCGCGGGGATTTCTGATTGGCCAGTCGAGCCGCGCCGATTGGCCCATTTTAGGTCTCCCGCGATTGGCTCACTCCAAGAGCGGGAGACTTGAATCGCTGCCATTGGCCGCGGCCGCCGCAGCGAAAAGGATAAAAGCTGCGGGCTTTTTCCTTTTCGCTGGTTCGGTTCGCAACTGTTAAATAAAGAGCTTGAAACGTAGTCACCGACTCCTGGCGTCTTTTTGCGGACACAACACTGGCGACGAGGGTGGGATCCCGACCCTGAACCGAACCCCGTGTCCGACAAGAGCCAGTTTCAGCACCGAAATGGCGAAAATAGCACCGCCCGCCCCCTTCAACCCCGCCACCGAGGACTGGGAATCGTTCTCAGACTGTTTCCGCATGTACCTCGAGTGCACCGGAATGAAGGACGCCCCGGGCCCGCTAAAACGCGCCGTTTTCCTCACCCATTGCGGAACCGAAGTCTTCCAGATGGCCAAAGCATTGGCCAAGCCGGCCGATGCAACCGCCATGGACTGGGACGTCCTCGAACCTATCCTGCGGCGCCATTACGCCCCCGAGGTCCCCATCCTGATCCGGCGCAACGAATTTTACCGGCGGGACCAGAAACCGGGCAAAAAACTGAGCGATTTCGTCGCCGAGCTGCGGCGCCTAGGAGGACTCTGCGAATTTGAAGGTCTGAACAGCCTCCTAAGAGACCGATTCGTACTCGGCCTATGGGACCCTGCACTCCAGAGCCGGCTTATGGCTAAGGGCGACATCAGCCTAGCAGATGCTCTCACCGCAGCCGCAGCCGCAGAAGCAACCCGCACCTCCGCTGACAGCATGCGAAAATCAGACGCGAAGGGCGGAAACAACAACCCGGCAAGGTCGGCCGACCCAAAAAACGAATCAACCGCACACTACGGAGAATTCCAGTCTGCATCCAGCACGTCAGAAGACGAGGAGGACGTACATCGCGTGCAGACGGGGCGCGGCGACCAACGGAACCGAAGAGGTCGTAGGTCGAGGACCAACTGTGCCGGTTGCGGCGGCGACCACCCCAGATCAGAATGCCGATTTTTTGACTCTATCTGTCGGCATTGTGAAAAAAGGGGACACATCGCTCGCGTTTGCCGCCAAAAGAAGACTCGCAGTCCACCCAGATGGGACCAACACGATCGTAAAAAGGAAAGCCCCCCGCCCAGGACCAGAGATCGCCATTCGGACGGCCGGTGGGACCGAATCCAGCGACCCTCAAGAGGCGGCGACAGTCGGCGCAAGGAAGAAACCCACCAGACGGTAACCATCGGCCACGCCATCTCCGACGGCGCCAGAAAGGTACATGTAGAAGTCCATATTGAGGGCCAACCATGCAAGATGGAGGTGGACTCCGGGTCCTACCTCTCCATGATTGCATGGCACGAGATAAAACAATTAGTGCCCACCCTCCGTAAAAGGAACATAAATGCCCAAAGACTTATTATAAAAGACTACCAGGGAAACCGCGTCCCGGTAGTGGGCACCAGGAACTTTAATGTGACTTATAAGGGCCGAACCGAACAACTCCCACTCACAATCGTCGATCGCGACCGCCCAAGCCTGCTGGGCCTTCAATGGTTCGCCCCGCTCGACATCGCGCTAACAGGAGTCAACCACGTCGCCGACGACGGCTGGGAACAGCGGCTAGCCCAGGAGTTCCGGGAGGTCTTCGACGGAAGCCTGGGCAAGTACCAGGGGCCCCTTATCTCATTTGACCTAGACCCTAGGGTTCCCCCCAAGCGACTTAAACCTAGGCGGGTGCCATTCGCCCTAAAACCTAAGATCGACGAGCAGATTGACAAGCTCGTCGAACAGGGGGTGTTGCAGCCGATATACCATGCCAGATGGGAGACCCCTATAGTGACCCCGGTCAAGCCAGACGGGTCCGTGAGAATTTGTGGGGACTATAAGGCCACCCTAAATGGCGCGTTGCAACAAAGCGCCTACCCCGTCCCAATCGTGCAACACCTACTGCACTCACTGGGAGGGGGCAGGGTCTTTGCCAAGCTCGATCTCGCCCAGGCATACCAACAGTTGCCGGTCGACGAAAAAACAGCGGAAGCCCAGACCATCGTTACCCATCGGGGGGCCTTCAAGTGCAACCGACTCCAGTTCGGAGTCAGCGTGGCACCAGGCATCTTTCAGAGCCTGATGGAACGTTTGCTGCAGGGCATCAAGGGGGTGGTGCCCTATTTCGATGACGTATTAGTGGCGGCGCCAAACGAAGCTGAATTAGAAAACCGACTCAGAGAGGTCTTAACAAAATTTAAAGTAACGGGACTTAAAGTAAAACGGGAAAAATGCCAACTGTGCACGGAGCGAGTGGAATTCTTGGGCTACCTTCTAGACCGGCATGGCATTCACCCTACAATTAAAAAAGTGAAAGCTATCAAAGAGGCCCCCACCCCTAGGTCTAAGACTGAATTACAGGCTTTCTTGGGGTTGCTGAACTTTTATAATGTCTTCCTACCCCAAAAGGCAACGGCGGCGGAGCCTTTGCATAGGCTCCTGGATAAAGCGGCAACCTGGACTTGGGGAAGACGGGAGCAAGCCGCCTTCCAAAAAACTAAAGACCTCCTCACCTCCGACGCCGTCCTGATCCAATTCAGCGAAACCTTGCCCCTGGCCGTCACTTGCGACGCATCACCTTTCGGCGTCGGCGCTGTCCTCAGCCATACCCTCCCGGACAAAAGAGAAGCACCCATCGCGTTCTTTTCCAGGACTCTAACCAAACCGGAGCGGAACTATAGCCAGCTGGACAAAGAAGCCTTGGCTATAGTTGCCGCCGTTAAGCGGTTCCACGAATACCTTTACGGCCGCCCTTTTATCATTGTGACAGACCATAAGCCGTTGCTGGGCAACCTTGCAGGAAATCGAGCCACCCCGAACATTTTGTCGCCCCGGATGACAAGGTGGTCCGAATTCCTGGCAGCCTACAGCTACGAACTGATACACAAGCCGGGTAAGAAAATTTCGCACGCGGACGCTTTAAGCCTCTCGCCTTTACCAGACTCTGATCCTGACCCAGCACCAATGACAAACACCCTTAACATCGAAAACCTGCCCAACCTACCCATTACCGCGTCAGACATTGCCCGGGAAACTATTAGAGACAGGCGTCTGGCGCGGATTTTACATTGGGTGGAAAAAGGTTGGCCTGAAAGGGACAATGACGAATCCGTTAAGACATTCAGAAACCGCCAGACCGAACTCTCGCTACTGAAGGGGTGTATCTTATGGGGTGACAGGGTGGTCATCCCGGACAGGCTGCAAGGGAAGGTTTTAGAGATGTTGCATGAGGGGCATCCTGGCATCGTCAGAACTAAAGCCCTGGTCAGGAGTTACGCTTGGTGGCCAGGGATGGACAAGCAGATAGAAGCATGGGTAGCTAGGTGCCAACGATGCCAGGAGACCAGACCCAGCCCACCCGCAGCACCCATCCTGGAGTGGGAAACACCAAGGGGGCCCTGGTCCAGAATCCATTTAGACTTTGCCGGTCCCACGAATGGGCATACCTTTCTAATAACAGTTGACGCTTACTCCAACTGGTTGGAGGTAAGCGACATGAAATCTACTACCACGGAGGCCGTAATCAAAGAACTTTGCAAACTCTTTGCAACACACGGCCTCCCAGACGTCGTCGTCTCCGACAACGGGCCCCAGTTTACTTCCCTCGACTTCGAGAGATTTCTGGCGGAGAGGGGCATCCGCCACGCATTAACAGCACTGGCGCATCCGGCGGCGAACGGTAGGGCGGGACGGATGGTACAATTTACCAAAAAGACCATCCGGAAAATGGACCACGGGGAGATCAACGACAAAATCAATAAACTCCTCTTTATACAACATATCACCCCGAACACCACTACCAACAAAAGCCCAGCCGAGTTACTAATGGGAAGGAAGCTGAGGTCCCCACTTGACAGGTTACACCCAACATATAACCCGGAGCGGCCCCCAGACTCGAGTACAAAATACCGAACATTCACACCCGGCGACTTAGTGTACGCGAAAAACCTGACGGGGGACCCCCTATGGATCCCAGCCGTCATCACCCAAATCACAGGCCCACGATCCTACCGGCTCCAAACCACAGATGGGCGAGCCTGGAAACGGCACATTGACCAGCTCAGGTCACGAACAGCAACAGAGCTCAACCCCCAAAACACGAACCAAGGGGGGAGGGAATACCCGAACAAGCAAATGCAAGAAAAAATAAACCAGCAGTACTTACCGGAACGCAGCCATCGCGATCCCCCACCGGAGAAGAACCACCTAGCCAGCTCAACCAACTCGGAGAAACCAAGCGGGAGCGGCGAAACCCGTAGCTCAACCAACCCGGAAGGCCCAGGTGGGAGCCATGGAGAAGGAACCGGCCCGATCATCCAACCGGTTCACACAGAAGAGGGAGCAGCCAAAAACATGACCGCTCCGGCTGAAATCCAGCTTGCAACTGAGTTGCGCAGGTCAAGTAGGACTAGACGGAGCCCCGCCTACCTATGTGACTACGCAACGTAAGGACTATACCAAGAGGGGAGGGGTGTTCTGTCCTTAATTTACATACTCGAAATCCCCGCACTTTAATTGGCTAAAGCGCGGGGATTTCTGATTGGCCAGGCGAGCCGCGCCGATTGGCCCGTTTTAGGTCTCCCGCGATTGGCTCACTCCAAGAGCGGGAGACTTGAATCGCTGCCATTGGCCGCGGCCGCCGCAGCGAAAAGGATAAAAGTCGCGGGCTTTTTCCTTTTCGCTGGTTCGGTTCGCAACTGTTAAATAAAGAGCTTGAAACGTAGTCACCGACTCCTGGCGTCTTTTTGCGGACACAACAATATGCATAATAGAAAATGATAGTGAGACTTTACCTTGAGATCTAAGTATCCCTGACATTAAAAATATTTGAAGAAAAGGATGCTGATCACAGCCTCTTAGATTCTGGAAGAAGAATAGCTGAATGGATAAGAACAGCCAAACAATGCAAAGTAAATAGAAAAATGTTCAGCAGAGACTGGAGTATGTTCTCCTTTGCTTGTTCATTTAGTTGCTGACTGTCTGAGAGAGTTAAGACTTGGCACTGCACACATCCTTACCAGCTTTCTCTAATGGATGAACTGGGAGGCGATGATCAAAATAGGGAGCAAATTGATATGTCTACCCCCAGATTTCATACACCGAAGAAAGTTGTAATGAAGAAACAGAAATGTCCAGAAGAATAAATGCACTCCAGACAATGAAATCAGGATTAAAGTGATGTGTTTCTGTAAGATCTCTCTCTCTCTCTCTTTTTGGCAAGCATGAACATTTGGGATCCCCCTTGTGAAAAGAAGGATTATTTTTGCGTTCACTAGGCCCTTAATTGCTTTGCTAATAAGGACCAAATAAGTTTGAAAAACAGATGCAGGCATACATATTAGAGTTTCCTACTACTTCTCAGTTTCCTTGAAATTAAAATGCTATGACTACTACTCAAGTACAAACCAGAGAATATAGAAAAACTTACTTTTGAATAAGCATGTACAGAATTAAACTGCACTACTGTTGGTTTTTTATTTTTCTCCTTCAAGAACAAAGACATAGCTTCCTTTTACTTTAATTTTTGTGAGACAAGAATGTCTCCCTGTGCACAAGTTCCCCTTACAAAAAATTTACAATTCTTTTATGTAGTCCATTTAGTTTGCACTTTTTTTCTTTTAAATGCATCTGTTGTTCCAAATTAAATGACGGGAGAGCAAACAAACAAGCCAGCAAAACAAACCTCTCTTGGTGCTGACTCTCAAATTGGTTCCTTCTTGTTAGGGAAGACCATTTTTTATTTTTAATAGAAAACATCTGACAGAGACAAAAGACCAAGAAAGGAGTATGCCTCATGTGAAAATGCCGATGGGGAGAAAAAAAATCTCAACCATCACACAACACCTCTGTCCCTGTAAATGAATCAAGCATTGTTGAAGCACACTGTAATTTATCCAGCTGCGTATCTACATCTGTTAGCTTAATAGGTGTCACAAGGCTCAATTTTAAATGACTTTAAACCTATAACTTTGCTCACAGAATAGACTTCATGAAAGGGGGGGGGGAAGAGGCTTCTGTGTTAAGAAACCCTAGATCACTGTATCAATTCAATCAGCTGAATGGCTGACATTAAAACTTTCTATCCTCCGCTATAGCTTTTCCTTCTTTCAACCTCTTTGCACTATTCCTCCTCCCTTTGCCCTCTCCATCAGTCTCCACAAATGTTCAGGTACATGCATAATAGATGAACAAAGGTGCTCTATTGTTTGTGGGATGCCATCCTGATTGAGGTTGCTTACAAAAGATGCATGTGACATGCTGCCATTTTTCCTCTTAATTACACCTGAAAATTCAGCCATCAGCTTCGGTGTCCCATTCGTTCTTGTTTCCCAAGTTGAAACTTTTCTCAAAGGCTTTCTTATTTGGCTGCTGATGACTGGCAGTAAATCTAAAATTGACCTTGATTTAAGGTATGGAAGGGAAACATATCTCTTAGGTCTCCTCTGATACCTTTTGTCTTTTCTCAAGTTTGCAAGTAATTGGCAAGAACTTTCTCACGTGTCTATTTCTTCCATCGCAAAAAAAAAAATCCTAGTAAAAATTATGTAGCATCCTAATTTGTGCAGTGTGTCACAAAAATAATTTGTATACATGCAAAAATAGTATGTGGTTTCAGCTTAATAACAAGTTTGAAACACAATCTTATGCATATTTGCATAAAAGAAGCACAACATCCATTGAGCCCAGAGAAAACAGGATGGCAACTGAACTCTTTAACTCTACAAGTTAAAAAAATGATTGAAAATGTTTATATATGTACTACTTGAATAATATCTGAGTAATGAATTCAATTTTGCATTGTTCAAAAATAAATTAAAAAGTCAGAAACTTTTTATATTTCTGAGTTAACCAATGCAGCAGAGAGAACCTAGTGAAACATACTTTAATCTGTTATTCACTGTTATATTTTATTTATTTATTTAGATTTAGATAGTCGGCTTCCTGCAGGTTTTAGAACGATCAATATTTCTCACTTCTATCCAACCATCACTGGCTGTGAAACTTCCATTAATTTTAGCAGGGCTTGGTTTTGGGAATCTAAAAATGAAATAAATAGCACTTGTGCACCAGGTGTCTGTTAGTGCAAGCGGTTAAGATAATGGAACACGATTAATTTGCCTTGCTTTTCTTTTTCATAAAGATACAATAAAGTTCACTCTTCTAGGTTCACCTTTGTTAGGCATGGAGAAAACAGCATCATGGTGTGTGTTTACACCTGTGGCCTTTAGTCTGCTTCTTTAATATTAATTTGTCTCTTAGCTCCCAGTTCAAACTTATCTCGCTTCATATGTAGAGAATTCCTTCTTCTTAGCCACGTGGGCTGAATATAGCCCAAATATATAAGAAAGAAAATGCCAGAAGAAAACCGAATATCTTAAAGGCCAAACTTAGTGATGGAAATACCATTAAGGGTATTAAGGTATCTGAGTGATTCCAGTCATTATATATGCAGCTGGAATAGTGGACTGGGTTCAAACTGAAGTAGAAGCCCTGGGCAGGAAAACCAGAAAAATGTGACATTGAATCATGTCATTGAATGATATTGAACCATTATGTAGTGGTATTGACATAAAGATGGGTCATACAATAAACCAATCCAAAGTTCTTGTATGGATGGACTTGATTAGAGCAGCAATGGTACACTGAAGCCTGAAGGACTAGACCAGGGACAAATCATCCTAGATAAAGTATTTCAATGTTGTTGCTAATGGCACATACTGTATATCATATCCAACCATCCCATTGCTTAGAAAACTTTCATCCATAGCTTTCCTTTCTTGATTTTCTCAAGGACATATCCTACCACTAGTACTTTCCACCTAGAATTAATTTTGCTACTACTCTCTGAAGTATTTTGCTACTGCTCCCTGAAATATTGCCACTGCATCCTGGAAGATGCAGTGGCAATATTTACTATCTCCTTGCTTCTCCTGTTCCACTGCTCCTGTTCATTAGAAGTTCTTTTTCTTCCTGCTGACTATCCATGACAATATGCTGTATTATCAACTTGTCCTACAAATATCAACTACAATTCCCAGAACCTCCATCAGTGTGCTGGGAGTTCAGTACCTCTGCAGTAACATAGGCTGTATCTTTAGCTCTTTCACATTTTAAAGTCTACAGCCTTGCCTTATTTTTCTCTAACAATATTACAACCTTTCTTGTTGGTTTCAACATTCTTGCTGACAATTTCAGACCCAGCTGACTGGCCCAATCAGTCAGGCTGATGGACTCTTTTTTAATCTCTAAGAACTACTATGTTATTAGCCTTCTCTAGATAGCCTTTTTTTCTGTGTTAAGCAACAGTTTGTCAATTTCAGCATTGCTCATTTTCTGTCTTTGGCCTCCTCTACTTTCCTGACTTGTGATGAATTGTTGCTGGCTCAGAAATATTCTAGCCTTCTGTTTATTCCCACTCTATGCACTTTCATATTATCAGTTTTTCTCTGTTTCTCCTCTTTTTTTGCATGTTGCCTCTAGATTTTGTTTTTTGGGGGTTTTTGGTCACTTTCTGGGTCAGGCAAAGCTATTGCCCAGCTGTCCCAAAGGTCCTTTTTTCAAGAGGCAACTGGGCTTTCTGGTTTTTCTCTGAAGACATTTCGCTTCTCATCCAAGAAACTTCTTCAGCTCTGACTGGACGGTGGGGAATGGAAGGATTTATACTCCTTGCAGACAGCTGTTCATTTACATTCTTTTAGTGAGTTGTTAAGGTCACCTGGAGGTTTATCTGTGCCATCAGGGTGTATCTCCAGGTGACCTTAACAATCTGCTAAAAGAATGCAAATGAACAGCTGCCTGTAAGGAGTATAAATCCTTCCATTTCCCACTATCCAGTCAGAGCTGAAGTAGCTTCTTGGATGAGCAGCGAAATGTTTTGAAAGAAAAACCAGAAAGCCCAGTTGCCTTTTGAAAAAAGCACCTTTGGGACAACCATGACCTGGATGACTGAGAATCTCCTTAGACAGATTGCCCAACTGAAATAAAATACATGATGCATTGCATTTATTCACATCCACCTACTATTATGTTAGCCTCTTATAGAACCTCTGGTTGCACAAATTAAATTTATTTGTAATATATTGAGATAGAGATATTTCTTTTCTTTATAATCTATAAAGCCAAGTATATTGATATGTAGTTATTGTCATAATTAATATCCTTGATCCTTGGCTCAGCTTATTCACTGACATTATTTCCTTCCTGCACTTCAAAGCCATTTACTATATGCCTACAACATCATTGCCAAGGACATTTCTATATAAATAGATGATATATAAAATTAACCAGGATACAGTACTTCAGTACAAATGTACTGAAATGTACAGTACTTAGTACAAATGTAACAAACCTGTTATGAATAATATAGTCTTATTTTTGATAGGATCAATTATAGTGATTTTTTTCAATATATCTACTATTGCAAATTTCAGTTTTCCTCTCCAGAACAAAAGCAAACTTGGGAAGGTTCAACTGATTTTAGATAAAGCAAAGAAAAATAAAAACATATTGCAAAATAAGGGAGGTGCTTGTATTTTTTAGAATCAGAAAATAATTGTTGTTTTCTAAATATGACATTCATCTAGAAGATTAAATTCAAGGTTATCTGCAACAATGATCAAACAATACACAGTTTATGTTAAAGAATTGGGGCAAACAAATACAAATTAAATCTACTTTGGGGAGTACATATTTGTAAAACTTAAAGTTTAAACAGAGAGCCAGTTTGATCTAATGGTAAAGGCACCAGCCTAGAAACCAGGAAATTATGAGTTTTAGTCTTGCTTTAAGGCATGGAAGCTGCTTGGGTGTTCAGGCTAGTCATTCTCTCTTAGCTCAACCCATATCACAAGGTTGTTTTTATGTGAAAAATAGCAGGTGGAAGGAGTATTAGGTATGTTTACCATATTAAGTTATTTATAAAGATAATAAAAGTGGGATCTAAATACCTGCATAAATAAATATATAACAATTCTAACCCAATTTTTCTCTGGAAGAAAAATAACATATTTTTGTTCTACTTCGAGTAAAGCAATTATTTAAATGGTAAAGAACATAGTTGTATTTTAGGCACCCACATCTAAAGGAAATGAAATTATGTAACAATCCAATGGGCATGATGTTCAAAGAAAGAGAACAACAGCAGCAGCACCAACTATAAACACCCTTGTTTAAAGCAGTGCAATGGTCACCAAATTCCCAATGAGATTTTCAATTTCTTTCTCTAATCTCATACAAAAATTCTGTTTATTTCTGACTTCTGATCAAAGACAGGCCTTTCTGTGAATAAAAGGCTATAAACAACAAAAGGTAAACTTTTTTCAAGAATGCAGAATAGAATTGTGGCAAATGAGTATACTGAACAACAGTACAAATTTTAACTTGTATACCAGTCCACTCCTTGCAAATAGTGATTTGAGTACCATCATCCCTCAGTCAAATTATAGGATGCTACAAATATTGCCATAGAAGATAATTTTAATTGCATAAACATGCAGCTTTTAAAATTATAGATATCCAAGAAATTGTACAAGTGAGTTGTCAGGGGCCTGGGGGTTCATGAGGTGGTTGTCCCAGGGTCTTAGCTTGGCTTTTTATCCAAGCACCAATTGGGGGGGGGGGGGCAGAGAGATTGAACACCATGGTAGAGTAGTATCTGAGATGCTATGTGAATTATCAGCAATTGATAATTGGGCAGACCTCCTGCCTTTTGTGGAGATCGCGTACAATAATGCTGTTCACATTAGCATGGGATTCACCCTCTTCAAAGCAGTGAGCAGCATGGACTTTGTCCCAATGCCTGAGTATCCAACCCCTTCCTCAGTCAGCCTGACCAATTGGATGTCAATGCTGAAAGCAACTTGGGAAAATGTAAAAAAGGCACTGGCAAAACTGGCACAAAGCTATAAAAAACAGGCAGACAAACACTGGGCCCTGCAAAGGCCATTCCAGGTGGGAGAGAAGGTCTACCTATCCACCAAGTACTTGAGGTTAAGGCTCCCTAGTAAGAAGTTGGGGCCATGGGACCTTTCCCCATAGTAAAGGCCATCAACCCAGTCACAGTGCAACTGAAGTTGTCCTGACTGTTAGGGAAAATACATCCGGTATTCCATAGTAGCCTCTTAAAACCTGTGGTGGGATCAACCCTGAGGCCATCACCTCGTGAACCCCCAGACCCTGTGGTCATAGGGGATTAAACCCATTATGAGGTGCAGCGAATCCTCAATTTGAGGTGATAGAGGAGAAAACTCCAATATCTAATCAAGTGGAAAGGCTTGATTAGATTAGGCTTTATCAGAGGAATCTTGGGTAAAGAGTAGGAATGGCCAAACTGATCATCTTGTGACAAGGTTCCATGCAAAAAACCCAACCAAATCTGGCCTTTTTTTTCCTCAACCCTAAGTTCTATACCTATAATAAATTTGTTTTCTTTCTGTATTGTACAGGTCCCTTCAGAAAGTGAGGGGAGCTGAATGTTAACTAAAAAGATATTCCTTTGATCTTTTTAGCTGCCAGAAAAAGGGAGTGGGGGAAAACAGGGCATTCCTTAAATGCCTAGATAATCACCTCGGAAGCCCAAAGTTGTTAGAGCATAAGAAGGTTATTGGAGAGCATTATGGATGACTCTTGGAGATGACTCTTGGAGCATTATGGATGACATCCAGGGGGTGGGGGGAAGACCAGGGTCAAGGGGGAAATGTATGGTGTAATTTAGTATTGGCTATGCCAACATGTCCATTCCTAATAAATTAATTTACTTTTCTCTGAGATGCGGCTAGAGTCTTTTGATTTGAATGAGGGTGGATTTGTTGGAACCCTGGCATGAGTCCTGTTTGATGCGATCTCAGATTTAGACAGCTGTATTTGCTCCCCAGCACAATTTAATCCAACTTTGTTAATTTAAAAGGAATCCTATTTGTCACAATATTTATAACTTATAACGAGGTCTACATCAACAGATCTCAGAATACATACAATAGTTAAAATACAATTAAAAACACATATGCCCATAGATTCAACTGCAATCACTAGAATCCAGAAGTTAAATATCAATGCCCAGCTGCAGTATAGAAAGATGGACTGAATGACTTAAGAAATGTTTTTATGTTATTATCATTCCCTATTATTGTATATACTGTTCCCAGTATACAGAATAGAGGAAATTGCTCTTAATGGTGAAGTACAGAAAGATACCTTTGTTCAATCAATGAAGGTAAATTTTGGGACAATGAGGTCTTTATGGACGCCAGTTTCGTCTTTTGGTTACCATGCTGATCTAGAAACCAGGAGATTGTGAGTTCTAGTTGTGATAGCTTTCTAGGTGGCTTTGGGCCAATCACTCTCTCTTAGCTCAGTTCAACTCACTTCATAGACCTGATGTTGTGAGGAAAATAGGAGGAGGAAGCAATATTAAGTATGTTTGCTGCCTTGAGTTACATATAAAGTAATTAAGGCAGAATTAAAATCTAATAAATAATCACGTAGTTTCTTCTTGTCTGAAATTTGCGTGATGGAACAAAATTAAAATTTTTCCAACTGTGACATAGTTTAATTTGAATTATTGCTCTGGATAAACTTGCCAGATCCTCTCTTTTCAACATTTAAAATCATTCATCCCCAGTGTCATTATTTAACATTTCATCTGACATGATGTTGTTTTGCTTGGTGTAAATAGTTTTCACAGTTGTGTATACAGATTGTGATAGTTCCTTTGTATGTAGTGTTGTAGATAATATATTATTAAAGGATTGTCTTTTGCTAAAGACCTCTGAAGCTATTTTATAGAATACAGATGCAGTAAATAAAAAAAGATAATACATATAACGAGAGTCAAAATATTAGGAAAAATCATAATTAGATAACATTTTAAGTACTGATGCTGTGCAGAATTTGATATGGACTTTTAAGGCATTTTTGTACATGTGGAAATTTCTACTTGCATATTAAAATATTGTACTCTTCAAAGTTAATCAAAGAAGTAGAAATTGCCTTAAATCCCAAAAAATGTTTTAAAACTGTGGGTTAAAAAACAGAATAAAACATTTTAGCTGTTCTTAGGTGAAATTACATGCTGTAAGAGGTGTGATGTTACCATGTCAGCACAAGTCCATATCTCTCCTTATATGTGATTCTTCAGTAATGTTCCCTGTAATCAATGCAAATGAAAATGCAAATGAAAATGAAAATATTATTTACTTTCTGCATGGAGGTAAGATTCAAAGATCTAATCATAGGATGCTGCATCTGTAACATTTTTTTCCAGTTTTTCCTATCACATGCCATGTTTTCTTTGGCCCCCATAAATATCTTGGGAAAACTATTCTGAACAATGTCTTGGCATGTGAACTGCCAAGAATAATTTTGATTGCTGTTGGATAAAAGCATGTTTAATGAAAATTCATAAATTTCTTCAACTTGGGGGAATTTTAGTGGAAAATATCTTAATCAATTGTATTATTTCCATTAATACTTTTTTCTACAATCAAATTACATACAATTCAACATGTTTTTTATTTACTTCATAAACACACATAGTTTATGTACAAAGAAAATCTCACTCTTCTCCTGATATAACCAAAACCCAGATTGGCATATAACATTGGTAAATTGAGATGAAAAAATTGTGTCCTGGCAAGCAACACACATTTGCTTTCTCTTTCCTCTCCCCAAATTTAATGAATAGAACTTCTGTCCTAACTGAAGAAGTCAAATGCTGCATTATCTTTTCTACTTTTTCAATCTTCAAGCTGTGATGTCATTGTTGTAGTCATCAGGTGCCACTTCCACCCTAGAGGGTTTCATAGGGTTTTAACTTTTGCCAAGAAATGCCACAGAGGAGACAAAAAAACCTAATTAGATAAAGTTGCCCAAATTAATAACATGGACCAAGTATGCTCAGTGACAGAGAATGTTGACCACTTGAGGATGAAGATAGGAAATACTATAGTTATAGATCAACCAGGAAAATTTTACATCTTGTATCTTTCTATTATGTTGTTGCCTATATTACAGAAACAGCATCATTCTGGACCAGGGGTCACCAACCTTTTGGACCTCAGGGACCACCAAACCCATAATTTTAAATCCCGTGACCACGATTATGAATTTTGATTGATGGTGGCTTGCTGACATTGGTGGGAAAGTCAGTCCCATATTCCAGACCTGCAGTAGTCACAGGACTGGCCCTTTGGTCCTCCCGGAGCAGCTGCTCCTCCAGTCCATGGCAGGCCAGTGCACCCGTGTGGAGGAGCAGATGCTCTGGGATGACCAAAGGGCCAGTACTGTGACTACTGCAGCTCTGGAATATGGGACCAACTTTCCCACCAACATCAGCAAGCCAGCCCTGGGTGGATTTCCCTACCCTGCCATTGGTCTTACCTTCTAGTTCCAGCTTGCAGAGCTCTACTCAAGGTAAGCTTTGCGCTCAGCTGAACGGTGGGGCTCAGCGGGTGGGCAGGCCATCTGGGCAGTGCAGCCTTGTGTTCCGATGCAGCCTGGATGAATTGCTTTGGAGTCTGTGCTTTGGGGGCAAGACATTTCTCTGTGGGCCACCAGTGGTCCCCAGCCCACTGATTGGCAACCACTGCATTGGACAACCCAGCCAAATGAGAGCAGAATATGCTGAAAGTCCACAAAATGTCAGTAATTGTGAAGCATGGATGGAAAATAAATTCAGATGAAAGGGAATACAATATCTAAGATGGCACAGCTCCCTGACTGTAAAGCAATCCATGTGTCCTACTTTTAGTGTGCATTGCAGTAGTTCTTAAACTTGGGGTAATTAACCTCAAAGGAGTAATTTGGGCATTTCCTGGATCATGGAACTTTTAATTGCTTGTTTGTGAATCAAGATCCAGTTTGGGAGTACTTTTGCTGAGATGCTGTATAAAACAACAAGTTTTTTTTGTGTGTATAATAACATTATTTGAGACCAGGAAAAGGGCTTATTGCACTAGACAGTTTAGGAACCAGAGGTGGTATTCAACAGGTTCTGACCAGTTCTGGAGAATCGGTAGTGAAAATTTGGAGTAGTTCAGACAACTGGAAAATACCATCTCTGGCTGGTAATTTTACAGTATCTTTCCCCTGCCATGCCCACAGAACCCGTAGTAAATTTTTTTGAATCCCACCACTGTTAGGAACCATTGATTTATTAGAGGGATCGTTTGGTAACCAGGAACTAGTTTTCACTGAAGTTGTAAATTTGTCTCTTGGTTGTTGGTTGGTTGATACAACAAAACAGTTTTTTGCTACCTACCTACCTATTATATTGAACATTCTTAGCTTGTTTCCTACTGTTTCTAATTGTCTATGTGGGTATTGTTACTCATTTTCAGAGTAGTTCAGTCATTTACTAAGATCTCCCTTGCACCCTGGATACAGTTCAGATACAGCTTATTAACTGACCTTGGTCTTCAAGAACTTTATGTGTGTATGTCCATCTGTGATATATACTGTTTTCTAATTAGTATGCTTTACTTAAACATATGAGAAATATACTTCCACTTTATTTATTGAAATGTTTTAAATTTAATAACTATTTGGTATGGTAAAAGGCATTGACTGCTATGGGCAGGTGTGGACAGAAAGGACCTTGTTCTATATTTAAGGCTGATATTGAGTTAGCACATTACGATATCAAATCATTCAACAAATGGAAAGAGCATTCATTTATCACCAATTACAACAATTGCTTCCGATATAGTAATTAATTAGATGGACATCGGCCAGTTCTTCATTCATTATATATTTATGAAGCATTAAGTTTCCAGGGATATTCAAATGACTTACAATTGATGCACATTTTCTATGTGTAAAAACAAACAAAAATTAATATTGAGAAAAATATATTTGTGATAGACTTTCCTATTTGGCATGGCATGTTGCTTCTGAGTTCTTATCAAATATTTAACAATTTCTTGTGCAAAAAGGAACAAAGCAACCAGTCTTACATGCAGAAAATTCCTATCAATTTTTAATATAGCATAGCATCGACTTTCTTCGGTATGCAAAGAGGAAAAGCATTGTATACATTGTGCCATTTTTCAACTCAGCCAACCCCTAAGAAGCATCAGAGTTAAGTTCTTTATAGCTGCTAACCTTCAGTTACTTGTTTTCAAAATTTAGCTCTATGTTTCCTGTTCCTCTTTGACCTACCACACCTAACACTCTTCATTCACAAACTGCCTCTTCAGCATCCTTGGAGAAATAGTGGTTTGAAGACTATCATAAAACAAATTTCTATGTCTGACTTTTTGACACCCTAAATTATTATTCTCTTTGAAGTGATAATGTTCAATGATGTTAATTATATTTCTCTGCATGCTTTTGAGTTCTAAATTCTTGGGCTGGATTCCAATGAGCGGACATGAATATATGAGAAAAGAGAACCCACCAGAGTTTCATAGTCTCTGCTTACAATATAAATCTGCCAACTTGTCCTCTTAGAGTTGTGTTAGAGTTAGACTACATATCCTATTATCTCCAAACACTATGTTCTTTCCCAAAGAGATACATGCTCCTTTTCTAGAACACCAGCTCATTTATATGACAGGAAAATGCAGTTAAATATTTTTATATGTGCATGTTCATATAAAAGGCTACAATGCCTTTTATTGTCCTTACAGAAAAGACAGAAAACAGAATTAAATCAAAGCAAGCCAGAACTGTCCTTTTCTAGTATCATCCTGAGGACCAGATATTCAATCTATTTATATTTCCATGGATCAATATCAACAATTTGGGGAGTTAATTCACTGATGATTAGGCATATGTACACTGCTATATATGACAGATATATATGGATATGACAATTGCCTGAACCAAAGCATTTATTTAGAGATGGAAGAGATGAAGTCTCCTTTGTATATACTGCACTATTGAAAGAGGTACAGACAAAACTGAAAATTAAAATTATGCATAAATAATGTATCAATAGCGAACATGAGCATTGAAATATATATAAAGCACTGAAATGATTAAATGTGAAGCTAAATGGGCGCCACATTTTATTTTGTGGTTTTCATGCAAGTCAATGTCATGAGGAATGTTTTTGTGAAATATTTTTAACTAAAAAGAAAAATATATCTCTGTAAAGTAGGAACACTATTATGTATATAATCCAATTAATTATGTTACACAGACAGAATTGGTTGGCCTCAAGTTCTCAGAAATGCAGAGTCAGAGCAAAATAATTTGGCTGCATGTGTGTACATAACAGATGCTTCGGGCTTTGCATCTCCAAATGTGTTAATATATGAGAAATACACAAACTGTAGCTATTTTGTTGTTGATGACCTTATTCATGCATTCCTTGAAGTGCTCAGAGCTGTTTATGGCCAAAATCATGTAAAGGCAATTTTAAAAAACAATGTCAGAATCACATATAAATGCTTGGTTTTAAACGTAAATTTAAATAGGTCATTTAAATACCATGAATTACCACAACTTAATTTTACTACCCATTTCATAGAATATGCAATATGGTAATATTAAAAGCAAAATAAAATGTGATATCTTGGTTGTCAAAAATACTGTTATGAATTAATCTGCAGTATTGTTAAATCTTGTCACTGAAGTGTATGATGCCTGCAGAAATAAAGTTGAAAAATGAACCATGGTGAAATGCATAGTGCCTAGTTTGCAAGACATGGAAGTACTTTTGGAGTCTATAATATTGATATATTTTATTTCCATTGGTAGTGAAAGTTTTCCATAGGAGTTCTTTCAGTCCATCTCACCACCCAGTCCTTAAAAGGGACTTAACCATCCACCCCCAGAAAAGAATCAGACATTCTGCTATGCTGCCTTTTGTTATACATGACTACTTTAATGTTGTAATTAACTGCTATTAGCCATGTTTACAATCCTGTGAGATCTGAGGCAATTTAATTAGGAGAAGGCATGGGCACTATTGTGGCATGCAATGGGCATCTGATACTACTAAGATGACCTTTGCCTTAATTCACTTCATTTGAACAAAAACCCTGTAATCCAAAGGCCAGGCTCTTTCATTACTTGGAGTCAAGCTATTGATATGCTCTTATTTCTGAACGGAGGATATGATGCAAACAGAACTATTGTGATTTAATTCCAACATTTGCCTAAGGATTGCCACCTTAAGTATTCTGTTTTTTTCAGTACTGTTTGTTCTGTCCTAATTTACATACTCGAAATCCCCGCGTTTTGATTGGCCAAAGCGCGGGGCTTTCTAATTGGTCAGGCGAGCCGCGCCGATTGGCTCGTTTAGTATCTCCCGCGATTGGCTCATTCAGAGCGCGGGAGATACGAAGCGCTGCCATTGGCCGCGGCCGCGGCGGCGAAAGGAATAAAAGCTGTGGACTTTTTTCCTTTCGCCGGTTCGGTTCCAATCCTTCTAATAAAGAGCATTGTATGAAGTCACCGACTCCTGGCGTCTTTTTCGCGGACACGACACTGGCGACGAGGATGGGATCCAGTCCCTGAACCGAACCCCGTGTCCGACGGAAGACAGACAAAGCACCGAGATGGCAAAAATTGCACCGCCCGCCCCCTTCAACCCCGCCACCGAGGACTAGGAATCGTTCTCAGACCGTTTCCGCATGTACCTCGAGTGCACCGGCATGAAGGACGCCTCGGGCCCGCTAAAACGCGCCGTCTTCCTCACCCATTGCGGAACCGAAGTTTTGCAGATGGCCAAAGCATTGGCCAAGCCCGCCGACGCAACCACCATGGACTGGGACGTCCTCGAACCTATCCTTCGGCGCCATTACGCTCCCGAGGTCCCCATCCTGATCCGGCGCAACGAATTCTACCGGCGGGACCAGAGACCGGGTGAGAAATTGAGCAACTTCGTCGCCGAGCTGCGGCGCCTAGGGGGGCTCTGCGAGTTTGACAACCTGAACAACCTCCTGAGAGACCGATTCGTGCTCGGTCTGTGGGACCCCACGCTCCAGAGTCGGCTGATGGCTAAGGGCAACATCAGTTTAGCAGACGCCCTCACCGCAGCCGCAGCCGCAGAAGCGACCCGTACTTCCACCGATAGCATGCGCAAACCTGACACGAAGGACCGCGGCGGAAACAACAACCCGGCAAGGTCGGCCGAACGAAAAACCGAAACAACCACACACCATGGCGATTTCCACTCTGCATCCAGCACGTCCGAAGACAAAGAAGACATACATCGACTTCAGACAGGGCGCGACCAACGGAACCGGAGGGGTCGTAGGTCGAGGACCAACTGTGCCGGTTGCGGCGGCGACCACCCCAGGTCGGAATGCCGGTTTTTCAATTCCATCTGCCGGCATTGCGAAAAAAAGGGGCACATCGCCCGGGTCTGCCGCCAAAAGAAAAACCGCAGTCCACCTCGATGGGACCCAAACGACCAAAGAAGGGAAAGCTCATCCCCCCGGCCCAGAGACTGCCACTCGGACAGCCGATGGGACTGGACCGGACGATCCTCGAGAGGCGGCGACAACCGGCGGAGAGAGGAGACCCACCAGACGGTAACCATCGGACACGCCATCACCGACGACACCCGAAAAATCCACGTCAAGGTTCACATCGAGGGCCAACCGTGCAAAATGGAGATAGACTCCGGGTCCTACCTCTCCATGATTGCATGGCACGAGATAAAACGGTTGGTGCCTAGCCTCCAAAGGAGGAACATAGACAGCCAAAAACTTATTGTAAAGGACTACCAGGGAAACCGCATCCCGGTAGTTGGCACCAAGAACTTTAACGTGACATACAAGGGGCACACCGAACAACTCCCCCTCACGATCGTCGATCGCGACCGCCCAAGCCTGCTGGGACTACAATGGTTCACCCCACTCGACATCACTCTCACGGGAGTCAACCACGTCGCCGACGACGGTTGGGAACAGCGACTGGCCCAGGAGTTCCGAGAAGTCTTCAACGGAAGCCTGGGCAAGTACCAGGGGCCCCTTATCTCGTTCGACCTAGACCCAAGCGTCCCCCCCAAACGACTAAAACCTAGGCGGGTGCCATTCGCCCTAAAACCTAAAACCTAAAATAGACGAGCAAATTGATAAGCTCGTCAAACAAGGGGTATTGCAGCCCATAGACCATGCCCGGTGGGAGACCCCCATAGTCACCCCGGTCAAGCCAGACGGGTCGGTGAGGATCTGTGGGGACTATAAGGCCACCCTAAATGGCGCGTTACAACAAAGCGCCTACCCCGTCCCAATAGTGCAACACCTACTGCACTCACTGGGAGGGGGCAGAGTCTTTGCCAAGCTCGATCTCGCCCAGGCATACCAACAGTTGCCGGTCGACGAGCAAACGACGGAAGCCCAGACCATCGTTACCCACCGGGGGGCTTTCAAGTGCAACCGACTCCAATTCGGAGTCAGCGCGGCACCAGGCATCTTTCAGAGCCTGATGGAGAGGTTGTTGCAAGGCATCAAGGGGGTGGTGCCTTATTTCGATGACGTTCTAGTGTCAGCGCCCAACCAAGCCGAACTAGAAAGCCGACTAAGAGAGGTCTTAACTAAATTTAAAGAAACAGGACTTAAAGTAAAAAGGGAGAAATGCCAACTGTGCACGGAACGAGTGGAATTCTTGGGCTACCTCCTAGACCGGCACGGCATTCACCCCGCAAGTAAAAAAAGTCAAGGCCATCAAAGAAGCCCCCACCCCTAGATCAAAGACTGAGCTGCAAGCATTCTTGGGGTTACTGAATTTTTACAATGTTTTCCTACCCCAAAAGGCAACGGCGGCGGAGCCTTTACATAGGCTCCTAGACAAGGCGGCGACCTGGACTTGGGGGAAACGGGAGCAAGCTGCCTTCCAAAAAACTAAAGACCTCCTCACCTCCGACGCCATCCTCATACAATTCAACGAGACCCTACCTCTGGCCGTCACTTGCGACGCATCACCCTTCGGCGTCGGCGCTGTCCTCAGCCATACCCTTCCTGACAGAAAAGAAGCACCCATCGCGTTCTTTTCGAGGACCCTAACCAAACCGGAGCGGAACTATAGCCAACTGGAAAAAGAGGCTCTGGCTATAGTTGCCGCCATTAAACGGTTCCACGAATATCTCTACGGCCGACCTTTCACCATCGTAACGGACCATAAGCCATTGCTAGGCATCCTTGCAGGAAACCGGGCCACCCCGAACATTCTGTCTCCCCGAATGACAAGGTGGTCCGAGTTCCTGGCGGCCTACAACTACGAACTCATACATAGACCGGGTAAGACGATCTCGCATGCGGACGCATTGAGCCGCTCGCCGTTACCGGAATCCGACTCTGACCCAGCACCAACGACGACCACCCTCAGCATCGAGACCCTGCCCAACCTACCCATAACCGCGTCAGACATTGCCCGGGAAACTAATAAAGACAGGCGTCTGGCGCGGGTTTTGCATTGGGTAGCAAAAGGGTGGCCGGAAACAGACAACGACGAGTCCGTCAAGACGTTTCGGAACCGCCAAACCGAACTCTTGTTGCTTAAGGGGTGCATCTTATGGGGTGACAGGGTGGTCATTCCGGACAGACTACAGGGGAAGGTTTTGGAAATGTTGCACGAGGGGCACCCTGGCATCGTAAGGACTAAAGCCCTGGCCAGAAGTTACGCTTGGTGGCCAGGGATGGACAAGCAGACAGAGGCCTGGGTAGCTAAGTGCCAGCGATGCCAGGAGTCTAGGACCAGCCCACCCACAGCGCCCATCCGGGACTGGGAAACACCACGGGGGCCCTGGTCCAGAATCCATTTAGACTTCGCCGGACCCACGAATGGACACACCTTCCTAATAACAGTTGACGCTTACTCCAACTGGCTGGAGGAAAGCGACATGAAGACAACAACCACGGAGGCCGTGACCAAAGAACTTTGCAAACTCTTTGCAACGCACGGCCTTCCAGACAGTCGTCGTTTCCGACAACGGGCCTCAGTTTACCTCCCTGGAGTTCGAGAAGTTCCTGGCGGAAAGGGACATCCGCCACGCACTAACAGCACTGGCGCATCCGGCGGCGAACAGTAGGGCGGAACGGATGGTCCAGTTTACCAAAAAAACCATCCGGAAAATGGACCACGGGGAGATCCAAGAGAAAATCAACAGACTTCTCTTTACACAACACATAACCCCGAATACCACTACCAACAAAAGCCCAGCTGAACTACTAATGGGTAGAAAGCTGAGGTCCCCACTCGACAGGTTACACCCTAGGTATAACCCGGAGCGGCCCCCAGACTCTAGCACAAAGTACCGAACGTTCGCACCCGGGGACCTCGTATATGCCAAAAACCTGATGGGGGACCCCCTATGGATCCCAGCCGTCATCACCCAAACCACAGGCCCGCGCTCATACCGGCTTCAAACGACAGACGGCCGAGCATGGAAGTGGCACATCGACCAGCTTAGGTCGAGTACAGCAGGCGAATCCACCTCCCAAAACGCAAACCAAGGGGGGAGGGAATACCCGGGTGACCGATTACAAGACAAAATAAACCAGCAGTACTTACCGAGACGCAGCCATCGTGACCCCTCGCCGAATAAGGACAGCAAAGCCAGCTCGACCGACCCGGAAAGACCGAGCGGGAGTGGCGAAACCCGTAGCTCAACCAACCCGGAGGGCCCAGGTGGGAGCCACGGAGAAAGAACCGGCCCGATCGACCAGCCGGTTCGCACAGGAACAGGAGCAACCAAAAACCCGACCGAACAGGCCGGGATCCCGCTTACGACTGAGTTGCGCAGGTCAAGTAGGACCAGACGGAGCCCCGCCTACCTACATGACTACGCAATGTAAGGACTATACCAAGAGGGGAGGGGTGTTCTGTCCTAATTTACATACTCGAAATCCCCGCGTTTTGATTGGCCAAAGCGCGGGGCTTTCTAATTGGTCAGGTGAGCCGCGCCGATTGGCTCGTTTAGTATCTCCCGCGATTGGCTCGTTCAGAGCGCGGGAGATACGAAGCGCTGCCATTGGCCGCGGCCGCCGCGGCGAAAGGAATAAAAGCCACGGACTTTTTTCCTTTCGCCGGTTCGGTTCCAATCCTTCTAATAAAGAGCATTGTATGAAGTCACCGACTCCTGGCGTCTTTTTCGCGGACACGACACTGTTTGTTTCCATGTCTGGTATTGAATCCACCGGGCTGACCAAGATGGTTTTCAGCATCAATAAGGAAACAGTCAAATTAATGGATGCAGAAATGTGCATTTATGGACTATTCCAATATAAGTTTCTTATGGGATTTTATTTTCAAATAAGATTAAACAAAATGGCAGCAAAAAGAATGTGCACAATAATATAACATTGACAAAGATGCTGTATTAAAACTTTTGGACTGGCATTATATATGCAGTATACCGCCATTTTTTACAAGTCCACTAAACATGATTAAAAGACTTTCATACTGTTCACAGTTCTAATAAATTTGATGCACCCTTATTTATACTAAATATTTTTAGGAGTCATGTGCCAATGGTACATCATTATACAAATTATCTTTTAAATTTTAATGTAAATTTCAGTCCTTTCAGCCACATATTTTCCAATTGTTCCCCGTGTATTAGGTCATGTTATTATATAGTCTTTCACTTATTCTTCTTCAAATTCAAATTGCAACAAAAGTTTATATACTTTAATGATTACATGCTAGTAGTTTGTATGTAATTCAACTTCAAAATCTGTCTTATGCTGTTCAGTTCCAAATGCCTCCTTAGCTACCTTAAGTCTTTTTCTTAACTGTGCACATGAAAACTTTTGAAAGCTGAATATTTTTGCAATTGATTTCTTGATTTTATCCTATGTTCTCCATGCTTTAAATATTTCTTTACGTATTAATTATTTGTTTTTGTCTGATACTTTTCTGTGTAATGCTTCTTGGGCCGTGGCCCATACAATCACAATTTGGGTTGATATCCATTCTATAATTCTTAATTATGACACTTCCAATATAGTTATTTTAAAAACCCATATTAACCTTAGCTTTATCATATAAAAATCCATATCATCCAAATCTCAGGTCACGCTCTTCTAAAATTCTCTTATTTTTCAGCAGAACCTACTTTTTCATCCAAACTAAGAACACGGCTACAAATTTTTGTTTCAAAGCAGGAAGTCCCAACCTCCCTCAACACTTTGCATATGACCCCTGGCCTTTCCCCTTGCTGTACAAAACCAGATACATGTATTCTGCCATTATTAAAGCATATTACATTCTCAGACAGCTACTGTAAGAGCTATAGTATATTCCAGGGATATCCATACAGGGTGTCAGTGGCAGCTGGCACCATATCCCTTTGTTATTCCACTGGCAGATACCTCAATTCCAGCTATTTTTTTTGTTAATAAATATAAAAATTAGCCCTTAGTTCCTTATAGGCAAAGCCCTTGAAACACTGAACTGCATTGAAAACAATTGTAAGCAGGCATGGTATTCTACCAGTTCAGACTGGTTCGGTTGAACCCCTTGCTTCGGATCAGCTGGAAGCAAACCGGACAGGCCTGCCTGTCCGCGCCTGCACTGAACTTACCTATATCCTCTTAGATAATTTGAACAGCAGAGTGGATTGTTGCTCCTCAGCTGTGTTACTCCCCAGTAGTAACATAGCAGGTAAGATTTTTTGGAAAGCAGTTCACGTGTGCTATCACCGAACCAGTTGTTACATCAGCAGCATCCCACCACTGATTGTAAATGGTATTGTGAATCAACCCTAATATAGTTACGCTGGCAATAACTGTGATCAATGACCATAAAGCACATTGGATCAGCAACCTGATTTTAGTTAAGCAAACTTCTTCTGAGTATTTGAATGACAAGGGAGAAGAAACGCCATATTGTAACATATGCACCATATAAATATCTCTTGGCACCATTGTTCAAGTAAATATGCTAATTAAGGTCAGACTACAGTGTTCAGTACATTGTTACCCAATTTAATTTTTTATCCTATTACTTGATCCTTATGTGCAAAAATGGAGTTTAATAGGGCTGTCAGAAGGATGATTTTATTTCCTTTTGTAAAGTAAAGTCTATTATTTGCATGTTAGAGATAACATCAGTTGTCTTTAACAGAAAACTTTATGTGTAATAGGCAATAACTAATGTCAGCTATGTCCTCTGTATCCTGCTTCCTCTAGATCTCCTTCTGATTAAGAATGTCACACTAGTCAAGTCAAAATTCTTTTTCATTTATATTACTATACAATCTTTCATAAAAAAAGATAATGCACAACTTTGTAAAAGTTACTAGCATTTTCATTAAGATGTCTGACTTGTGAATTCTTTTAATTAACTTTCTCTTTTACAATTTACCAATCATTATGCAGCTCTTGACGGCTGCGCACTCATGTTCTGCAAAGCTCCAGTTATGTTCATGCATTTTAGAAAGATGCTTTAGAATCAGCACTGCAGCTGCTACATGTTCTGATGATTGAAACAATGAAGGCACATCTGAAACGTCTCTTTAAACGTCTCTTTAAAAAAATTCGTATGAGGAGACAAACAAGCATCTTTGCTTCTACTTGGATGTACCCCTCTACTCCCAACAGATGTGCAAACCAATTATATTATAATGATGATATTGTGTGGAACTTCAAATCTATAATTATTCAGCCTCTTTTCAAAACATCCCAGCACACTTATATGACTCTCCCTCCCACTCTCTCTCATATTATTGGCTTAGGTGAAGTTTGATGCCTTTCAATATCTGAAATCACTGAAAAGGAAGACAGTAAACAGAAGCTTGGTATACTGGAGAAATGTGATTAGATGGTGTATGGCTGAGTTGCCCTGCCTTCTACTTTAATACCTTTGAAGTTTCTAGCTCCCAAATAGCTGGTCAATAATCTCTGGGGAGAGAAATGAAATCATTCTAAATTTTGATAAACCATTTTCCCATGGAATTTTTTTCCATTAAGAAAGAAAAAATGTAAAGTTTTATTATACATTAATAAATAGAATCCTTTATTATACATTAAATAATCCTTTATTATACATTAATAAATAGAAAAATTTAATGATGCTATTCATGATTATTCCTGTCACCCTATAATTAATTTTCAAACATTCTCCTCAAGACATTTTCTGAAGGACCTCTTTAGCAAACACAAAATGCCTTGTGTACTCTGAAAGAACTGAGAATCAGTTCTTGGCCAGAGGGAGTCTTTATCTTTTTTTTTTTTTTTTAAAGACATTCAAGTGCTCAGTGTCAAGCAATCAAAATCTATACCAGAGCAGGCAGCTTTCTAAAAGAGTTTCCTTACTTTAATAAAGTGGCAATAAAGATTGACACATACCTGTTTTATTTTCGTCCCCATGGCAGCAGAAACACTCTGAAGCCCATGCTGCTATTGAGAAGGAACCTGCTCCTGTTATGGAAATCATTTTAAGGTAACTTCTGCTTCTTGCACATCTTAGGGCTGAATGAGTACTTTCTCATCCCCCCCACCACCACCTTTGAGATTTTAAGTCAGCAAGTGGGAAAGCAAAGTCAGTAAGTTGTTTGCTTTCATCTTATCTTTACAAGATGAAGGCGAACAACTTACTGACTTTGCCTTCTCACTTGCTGGCTTTTTTCCTACTTTGCTGCCCCTTCAATCACAAGGCATAGATAACCATTGTAACCAAGATCCAGTGCAATTGCAAGTTTATATTTGAGAATGCAAGAACAGAGCTGATCCTAGGATATGTGGATATGTTTTTTTCCTGCCAGGGAAATATTTATCTTTCTTTATTATCATTTAAGGCAAATTATGTAGAACTATTTAATCAAACATATTAAGTCTTTAAGATGTTACTTAATTGACTGAAACAAACTAACATGGCTACTTTTCTAAAAATAAATGCCAAAATGAAAGTCTTCTGAGACTGTTTGTCAATAGTCAACTGTACAATATGCTTTTGAAACATAATGTCCATTTTGTGTTTTGCCAGCTTCCCTTCTGGAAAAATGAATTTACATGCACGCAGATACAAAAGCAGAATAAATATTCTTCATACAACTTCAATTAGCTGTGTGTTAATAGGCCTTATTATTGTGTATGTTACCAAAGTGAAAAAGGCAAATATTCCTCTTTCAACCACAAGCATGGATTATTTGGGGCTAATTCATTAGTAGCAGGTAGCCCTCAAATTTTCTTTCGTCTGCTTCATTTTCTCCATTCTGCATCCTTAATTAAAATGGTAAAGGATGGGAATCAATAAGCTCTCTTCAAACAGCACAATAGCTTAAATGTGAATATTGAGCTCAGTTCAAGAAATGAAAAATAATAGAAGGTAAGTGGATCAGTGAACTAATTCAGTGCAAGACATTTTTATGTTGAGTATTAAAAATCTGTAAAAATGTATTATTCCATTTTAAAACGCAGTGTCTTCTGCATTTATTTCCTATTAACAACTCCTATGCAATGCACTCTAGATATTAGACATGACTTATAAAATAATCTCTTTAGTAGGTCCCATTTGTTTATTTTTTATTTTAGCTAAGGAAGAAGTTCCATGGAAGTATTTGTTGATTGTTAGAGTGGCAAGGGGAAGCATCGCAACTATTGTGTTATATTTGTATTTCTCAGTGAAAATTCTTTATTTCAATTTTTAATGCATGTTTATGCAGAATAACTCACTTCTTTAACGTACCTTATGATTCTAATTATAGGCAAAAATCAAAGGTATTTATTGGCAAAAATAAGTAGCTTCAATAATTGTTTAATTACAAGGCACACAGATTAATAGATAAATGAACAAATTTAAGTCAAAAAACCCCCATGAATTGTTTTGTAGTGGCACTTGCCATGAAAGCCATGGGGGAAAAAGGATAATGGATCCAAAGTTATTGTGCTATTGCTTCTGTTTATTCTTTAATGTCAATTGGTTGAAAATAGAACTATGACAATTGCATTTTGCTTTTAACCTGTTATCCTGTTAATAATTTATCACTATAGCAGCTTAACTCTATACTGGCCATTTTGGGCATAACTACAAGGAAAAAAACCAGCTTCAACAATATGGAAAACTATAATGCAGAGTACAGTGGCATACTTTTCTGTTTCAGTGTCAGCAAATATTATATTTGTTATGTATATTTACATCTATTATGGTATTAATTTGAATCTACCCCTCCATGACATGAAATATATTTTAGTAGATTTGCATTCTCAAAACCTTTCCTATTCTTAGATTATTTTCATATTTGTAGCAACTCTTAATGGATTTTTAAAAAAATACTGAAGTATATCTTACCTGGTATAGGCAAACTGATTGAAATAAATCCAGTGCAAAATGCCTGAAGTGTTGTCTTACAATTCGCCACTAGAGGGAACATGGGCACTTTGAAACAACTGGAAAGCTTCAAAAAATTAGAGCTAGAGAGAGCAGTTAAAACACATACTTCTAGGGGAGGGCGCAGTTGCTGAAAAACTATTTTGTTATACTTGAAAGAACATTTCTCACAGAATTAAAAGTAATGCTGTTAGAAAGCAGGAAGGAAAACCCCTGCCCAAAATGTATTGCATGTCTTTCCCCAAGTTGTCAAAAGAACAGACACAAAGCAGGCTATATTCTTTTAAGAAAATTAATTTTATTTATTTATATATCAAATTTAGAGACTGCCCATCTCACTTACAGAGTGATTCTGAAAGGCGTACAATTCATTACACTTCCTTTCTTCTTAATTTATTTTCTTGTATAGTCAAGTTCCACTTATAACTTGTGGAACAGCGTTTATTTTTAGTTATTGGCCTGGGATTTTGGTCCCCACTGGGGTAGTTTTTTAAAAAAAAATTATGTGAAGGGGTGACGGGTGGATCCATATAAAAGTACAACACCTTAAAATTGCTTTCTGGAGAAAGGTCACCTGAGCCGGCTCATTAGGGGGGTAGCATACAAATGCATCTGCCTGGAGACATTAAGATATCTGTCCTGGGAACAAAGCTGATGAAATGGGACTTGCTAAGGTACACAATTCCTCTCTCAGCAGCACATGTTCTGACATTACAGCTTGCATCAAAGCATGACATGGCATTAACCTTTTATGGCATACTTTTTTTCTGCCATGTCATCTGAGTTTGCCTTGTCCCCACCCAGGAATAAAACAGAGTTAAAGCAACATCTTCTGTGATCTTTGTAAAATTGAATAGGCTTTATCACTTGCTATTCTGGAAAGAAGTTAGGTAGCTGGCCGACCCTGGAAAAAGAGAGCAGGATATAGACAGTCAAGCACTGTAGTTTTTGCAGACTCAAGGATGGGAAAGGGTATTCAACTCAGTGAGAGGCTTGGGAACCTGCAAATGTAAGAGCGCTTTATTTTGAACAATCTTAGCAAACTTCCAGGATTGACCTGCTTTTTAGCAAGGCATCCATCGGGGAACAGAAGATTCCACGCAAATTGTTTACCAGATAGTTAAGCTCATTTCTCCCCCTCCCCCTCCCTTTAAAAACAAATCACACTCGAGAGCCAGACTAAGCTGGCAAGTTGGGATGAAATTCCACTGATCTCGGCATATGATAGCTTCCTTCAGCAGCCGATGCCGCATTCCTTCCTCCCAGATCTGGGTATATGGCTTTCACTTGGTTCTCCTTTCACCTCCCTTTCCACGGGAAGCGGGAAGAGCTAAGAGCCAAGAGCCGGCACCGGACATCGCCCTGCAATTCTGTCGCTGTTCCCCAGTGGAAACGGTTACCTGCTGCATCAAGAAACCACTTGGTATAATTCAATTAGTCAGGTTTTCAGAAGGTGGGCGAGTCTGTTTGGTGTAAGGGCGGGCCATAAGGCGAAGGAGACGCCTCTTTTGATAAGATCGGAGTCCAATCGGGTTGGAGGGACAGGAAAAGGGGAAAAGCAATCAATAAGCAAACAATCTGGGCTCTGACTGGCTGCTCCGAGCTTCCTCGTCCTCCTCCTCCTCTTCCCACACAAGTAAACTGCCTGCAAAAAATCCCACATGATCTACCAGCAGCGCTTTCGCTCCCAAGCCAGCCGCTTGCGCCGTTTTTGTGCACACGCGCTGACATAAAACGGAGGCTTCCCAACCTGGCGCGCAGACACATGTAGGATGTCTGCCACGGTCCCCGCATAGAGCATCTACGCAGCCCGTTTGTTGCTCACAGCAAGCTATCCCGCGAGCATCCTCGCTTTTCCTTGGTGACCCTGACGATTTATACGCGGGCAAGAAACCGGTCGTTGCAAAAAAAAAAAAAAGAAAGAAAGAAAAAGGAGAAAAAAGTGGGCGTGACTATTTAAAGACCCCCCCCTCCCCTTTCCCTTTCCTTCCTCCTCTTTGGCAGTGTTGACTTCTGCTCCTCCAATCCTGGCTGGTCCTTGCGGTCCCTGCCTGCCAGCCGCTGCATTCGACTTTTCTTTCATTTGCTTGGCGGACTGGGGAGAGAGTCTTTCCACTCCCGCCGCGGCGATTTCTGAGAGTGGGGAGCAGCTGCCTGCCGGGCAAGCCCCGGAAAGCTTTCTTCCTCTTCCCCCATCGCCCTGCCTTTCTTGCTCGCCCTCTGATGCAGGCGTCTGCTGGGTTTCCTTGACCTCTTCTCCCCCCCTCCGCCTTTCCCATTTTATTTTAATCCCACCGCCGCCTCCCTCTTTCGCAAAGTTGACATTCCAGGGACTCGGACCTCGCTTCGCTCCGGAGCCACTTGGCGAAGCTGGAAGGAGAGACCGCCTGCTCCCACCTCCCGGGGAGCGGAAAAGCTGCTTCCTCGCCTTCTCAGCGAAAGAAGCCCCGAGAACTGGAAGACGTCCTTTCTCCCACTTTCCGCTTCTCATCCTCTTTTCCGAGCACCCTTTCCAGAAGCGAGTCGGTTGGGATTGCAAACTCCTCTCGATCCTCTCTCCCCTTCTTTCCCGCCGCCGGTTCTGGGTCGGTGGATTCCGGCCGGGTTTTCCTCCCATCCATCAGCCGAAGAAGAAGAACGGAGCATCCTTCCCAGAGCGAGCCAGACGCTTCAACTCCGGCCTCTCGCAGCAGCAGCACGAGATAAGCGAGGCCAAGCAGCTGTTTGCTGCCGCCTCGGAAGCTTTGTCGCAGCAGCTTCTTCTCCTCGTCGGCCTCCATCTCCGCTCCCTCGTACCCTTCGCGCCAAAAGGCGGAAAGAAGAAAGTCCCAGAGAGGGAGAGCGCGGGGCGGGGGGAGAGCAGCCCTTTCTGAGGGGAGGGGAAGCCAGGACGGCGGAGCCGCCCATACCAGCGCTGGACGGGGGCAGGGCCGGTGCATGTCTCGCCTTGGGCTCCACACAGGACTCGCCGCGGTGAATGAGCGCCTCCCGCCTTCTCCTTCGCCGCCGCCTGCTGCTGCTGCCCGTCTCGTCACCCAGCTCCCCCTATCGGGGCACTCAGGCTCGCTACTAAGGATCTCTCGTCGGGACCGGCTTTTTTTCGGCGGGGATCTCCTCAAGCCTCCTCGTTTCCCTTGTACTTTTCTCTTTGTGTGTGTCCTGTGACTTTCTGTGGTTCGTCCTTCCTTCTCTCTCTTTTTCCTTTCCTCCTCCTCCTTCCCTTCTCTCGGTGTTTTCCTTTGTTCTTGTTCTTTTTTTTTTGAAAAGACGCACACGCGCTCGCAGCTTCTCTGTCTCCCACTTCGCCGTGTCTTGCGGCGGGGAGTGATGTTCCACGTGGAGATGTTGACGCTGGTCTTTCTGCTGCTCTGGACGTGCGTCTTCAGCCAAGATCCCAGCTCCAAAACGGTGGCCGATCGCTATGCCGTCTACTGGAACAGCACCAATCCCAGGTAAGGAAGGAAGACGGCGCACTTTTAGCACCGGCGCAGTCTTGAGGGGTTTGGCACGGCAGCATTGTGCTTCTTTCAAAGGGGTGTCTCGGGGAAATGGACAAACGACTTCTCTTTCGGACGCTCCCAGGGGCTTTGCCTCTTAAGTACGCGTAAGTGGGTGGGTGGGTGTGGGGAGGGGGGGGAGAGAGACACTTGTTTGTGAAAAGAGAGCAAACTTTTTTTCTCGTAGTCATCAACCCGGGAATTGCCTAGAACCTCACTTCTCTTTATTATCCATGTCGCCTCAGTGATGAGTCCAGCTAATTTCTCCCTAATGACCTAGTTGTAGGGCCGGCAAAATCTCTTCTTGGATCATCGGTAAATCATTCGCGAAAGCGAATATCGGTGGAAACGAAACGTCCTGAAACGGCGCGCGCGCGATCCTATGGAGGACCGGTTTTTGGTGTTTTTCTGCTTTGATAGGTAACAAATGTTATCAGGGGAAAAAAAAAAAAATCACCCTCGGGAAATTTTGAAGAGGCAGCGTAGCGAGAATTGCCGCGGTGCTCTGAGATTATGTCAGTCTGAAGTGTGTTTAGGTTTAAAATATTAAGTATGTTTATATTTGTAGTCGCCCTGGGCTGCTGCAGGGAGACTCCAGTTACATGTAGCACCTGTTCTGAGGGCTCTAGAAAGCAGAACTGTTGCTCTTCCTCCCCGGGGTTCAGTTTTTTCCTCTTTGTTTAACAGGGTTAGTCTTGAGTAATCTGGTTAAGTCAGACTAAAGGAATAAAGAGAACCTCCTCCTGCTTCCCCAAGGTTTTCAGTGCTTTCAGATGATCCTTGGTCTTGGAGGCTTTCCACAGCAGAATGACTCATGCTGTCAAGAGTATGCATTCACGTGCAGTAGTAGTTGGTGATGTTCTCATAGTGCAAAAGTAAAGTGTCCTGTCTGTAGCTGATGATTTCATGGTGATTTAGCATCATTTGTCAGTGAATGAAATTAAGGTTATTCTGCTATTAATATATATACATGCTTTATGTCCCTGAACATCCTCAATATAAAATGTTCAGTTGAAATTATGTAAAAACAACTTTTCTGTTGCTTCTTTGTTTCCTTTGCTTTAAAAAAACAATTGTAAGTACAAATAAAACTTTTGGGGGGGTTGTTTTTTAATTCTGTAACAATTATAAGAATGAGTCATGCAATTGGATTAGAAAGTTCTTTTAGGGGTCTACCTCCCCCTGGCATTTTTCTTGTTTTTCACCAGCTGATAATAGTAATCCTTCCATTGCTGTTTGTGCATATATCATAGGATTTTTGTTTTGGTTTTCTTAAACCTTATTGGACTACTCTAGGTTTATAGATGTTTTTACCTTATGTTAGCTTTGCGCTATGGATTCAGGATTCAGAATACTGTAGCATATTGATTCTGTTGTTGTAGATAATGTTTTAAAATAGTTTAGTAGTGCTTGCCAAAAACTGTTTTACTGTGTTTGATGGTAGAGAAAAAGTACACATTGCCAAGTAAAAAATAAAAGGTAAAAACTGTTTGTTTTTAAATACATCAAGTTTATCTGGCTGTTCATCAAGTTAATTGTAATGTATTGTTTTAAGTAAAACAATACTTGAGGATTAGCAGTGAATATGTTCCTGTAAGTTAATTTCCTTGATAGTACTATTGTACTTCCAAACCCTGGCACATCTTCCCATCGTATTAAAAATAAAACTAGCTAAAATATTTCAACTAAAATATGACAATTTTGTAATAGGTAGAGAGCTGTGGGAGAATTTGTGTTTTTTTGAATGATAAGTGTTATAGAATAAAAGTAACATGCTGAAATATGCATTTGTCAAAGGTGATGAAATAATAAACTGAATTTGCCCACTTTGCTTGTGAAAGCGGAAATGTTTGCTGCTTTGAATTTGACCAAATGACTTACACATGTTGCTCTTTTGCTTAAATCAAAGCACAGTATTAAATGTTTTGTTTCTCTGCCAGTTGTGGTATCAATTAAACATGCAGTGTAGTGCAATACTTCAGTATAAATAATCGCTAGGACAGTGAGGTCAGAACTTGAACATTTAAACCAATGAACCCAGAAACCAGTTGTATTAGTGAATACCTTTTTAAACACTGCAAAGAAACAGACATGTACATATGTATGTTAAAATATCAGAAAGTAGTTGGTTATAGAACTTTATCAAAGTGGTTGATGGAGTGATACATTTCCTACCATATTACTGTATTAAAATATATGAAATAGATTTTCTGATCTTAAATAGAATATGATGAAATTATATATTTTTCCATACATTCATTCATTTGACTTACTACAAGCCTTTTTAAGACAAATTCTAGATTTTAATACATTTTCCCAATTTATGTTTTATCATTGGAAGTTCAAAGCCCATTTATCATTGGAGTTTTAAAGTTTTAATTTTAACATGAGAGATATTACTTGACAAGCAGACTTTTATATCTTTTGTAAGTTTATGTATAGATTTCTGTAACAATTTCTGAGTTTATAATGCACTTCTAATTAGAATGTGTACCTGAATTTTATATACAGTTAATATACAGAATTAGAAAAAATAATTTAAATGGGATATACTAATAGTCCGCTGAGATTTAAATGGGTGCCCATTTACATTTTAATCAATTAAAAGTAATATGTTACAAAAAATAAACATATACAAATATATGTAAAAACTGATGAAATTTTATTCTAAAATACATTTGATTATATTTTGAAAACTATGTTATGAATGCAAATCAAGTATTGAAGGAATTATGATTTGTAATATTGCTATAAGCACTAATTATGAATTAAAATAAGTTTATTCTTCAAATGTGTTCACAATTCTTAAACAGGTTGCATCATCTGTACTATGAAATATTTGAAAAATTCTTTTAAAGCTACAGTTGGCATAGCAGATACTATTAAGGACATATATAGACCTTAAACTTTAAATTCTTTATCACTGATGTCTATGATTTATGAGTCTGAATTCTATTTTCAGTTCTTTTAAAGTGATGTTTTATAATTTTGAGTACTGAAATATATTTTCCTGTCTATTGTGTTTCTAGATTACAGATACATTTTGAAAACTTGCAAATGCAGATATATTTGAGCAGTATTTTATAGAAATGTATTCATAATTCCATCAAGAATTTTAAACAAAGTATGCATACAGTTAGTCTTTCCATTTATATAGTTAATCATATGAAAATGAAACATGTACGAAACCTATGGCCATTTAAGTATTTCCAGAGAAATATGGTAAATACAAAAAAGGTATTCTTATGTGCAAGAATGATACTATGCAGTACATTCCTGTGCATGTTTACTAGAAATCTTTCCTTCTAGGGGATTCAGTCTAATATAATAATGTAATATTAGCCATAGATTCATTAATAGTAGTTATCACTACAATTTATCAGAGATGTGAAAAGGAATATGGAAGCATAAAATGAATAGATTATCCTCAAATTGCTCTTCTTGTTAAAGAAATGTTAAAAGAGATTCAAAGATAATCACAAAGCTATAATAATGATTGTTCTTGTGAATTGTTTTCTAGTGAACTTAATTAGACTTAAATATATTATTATATTGAGACTGTACCTGTGCTTAATTGTATTAGGAACTTTAAGCTGAGCATGACCAAGCAGGCTACTTTAGAATTATAACTTTTAATAAATTTCATGTTACATTAAAAAGTGCTTAGCTATTCATAATGAAAGGTCATTCATATTGATAATATCTTATTGTGTGCATTTTTTTCTGAATTTTGGATATTACTTAAAGTTCATGACTTAACATGTTGAAAACCTGTAGCAGATGACTCAAGTAGTTTTGTTCCAAATGGTGTATAAATTTTCACTAGAAATAAATACAACTGTAATGTTATTTAAACATGTTTTACGTTTATTTTTCTTTAATAAGAATATAACACTTTATTTAATACAATAATTTTATTTTTAATAAGAGATCAGTGGCTTTATTTCAGGCTTTCACAGCATAAAATATTGGCAATTAAAAGCTGATGAAACCATTCTCCAGCCCAGGGAATTTCTTAGGATTAGAAGTGTATAGGAAAAAACTTCAGAAGTGCATTACATACTCTTTAGTTGGGCTGAAAATTGTTCTCTGTATACAGTGATTATCAGTACAGTCTAGCCTTTTGCTTTAGATATCATCCATTCAGCAGCTACATAGACTTTACAATTCATCAGTAAAAGTAAAGTAAATAAACACATCCCTACTTTTACAAATATTCTTTAAGGATGTGTTTTGAAATTTAGGACACGGTGGCCTGTTTTATTGTTAGAAATAGCTAGATAATGTTCCTTACACAATATTTCTCTTCTTGCAGACCTAGCAGTCTGCTAGCTCTGAAACAAATAAAGTAAGTCCAACAGACATCTTGGGCTTTCTGCCTGTATTGACTTGATCAGATAAATGTACACACAAGCACACAGGTGCTGACATTAAGGTTAGGGTGGGAAAAACATTGTTGAGAGTAGTTGCCTAGTTAACATTATACTCATACTTTTTAATTACACTGTATTTTGTATTTTGTTTATGAACTAACAAAACTAACAAAAAAGATATAATGATTTTACTGTTTGTGTTTAATGAGAAAACTAAGTATTTCCAGTTATGATGGATAATTCTGAGTTTATAGTTTGGCTTCATCAGGCCTTATAAGATAACTATTACTGATTATACATTTCGCTTCCATAAATTATTATACAATATGTAATAAAGTATGTTCCTTGAAATAAAGATTACTTAATTAAAACTAAGAATGATCAGATCTTATCCTTAGAAGCTGAATATATTGTTTTGTATAGTCAAATACTTTTATTTTTATTAGTTTTCATTGAATTATTGTTCAGTGCAAACTAATGTTACAGTAGCAAAGTTTGTTTTTGCATTTTTAAAAACTCAAAATTGCTGAAAGCAACATCGTGCGATTATAAATCTTTTATCTTGTACATTTTATCTTGTACATTGTCTGTATGTTCTATCTTGTAGATCTAAGTTGTAAATGTTCGTTTTATTCAGTCTAGTTTGCTGATCTATAATAAAGAATTTAAATATTACAACAACGAACAATTCAAACTAAATTTCTACATTAAACATGTTACTTTTCAACTTCTAGATTATTAAACCATTTTTCCAGCATTACAATTCTAATGAGGCATATGCCTTTGAGAGCAGTTTCTTTGTGTGTGTATGTGTGTATGCGCATGTGCGTATATTTCTTCCATTTATGTTTAAATCTGTAGTCATTCAGAAATTAAATGTCAAATTTATAAGACAAATGTTTTTGAAACCACTTTCTGCTGACCTTAGAGCTATTGATTTATCACCCACATGTAACACTCAACACATTCAATATTTCTTGTAGCTAGTCTTAAACTTGGGTATGATTCATGCACATTATTCTAAAAGTCACTAGAGATAGACTCGTGACTTTAAACAATTGCAAGAGAGAGACACACAGAGAGAGGGAATTGCTAATTAGAATATACCTTGTACTGAAGAAGTTGATTTTGTACCTAGTGCTGCATTAATCATGTAAATATAATGAGGTGTTTGGCTTGATTGCCAAAGAAATCCTCTGTATATCTGATAGTTTATAGATCAGTGAAAATGCCCTGCAAAGTCCTGATCTTTCAATCATGTGAGAAAATGTGATCAAATCTAAAAATGTTATTAATAAATGCAGAAAATAAAAACTTTGTTCTATTTCTTGTGATTAAAATATATTGTCCTCAGTGCCTATATGCTGCTAGTATATTTCTGTAAGCAGAACAGAGTGGGGGAAAATGGATTAAGTAAAAAACAAAGCCATTTATATCACTTAATTAAAAAACAACAACAGATCACTGACATACATTTAAATTGTACATGGTTATGGTCATATTGGGTATACTCAGCTGTTGTCGGCACTTCAAACTTTTCTGCATTCTCCAGTTACAAGCATAACATACGTACAAGAACTGTTCAGAGTACAAATTCTGTTCTTAATGATACGTAATAACCATGTATCTTGTAAACAATACCTTCCAATTCTTTTTGACTCTAGCCTTAGCCCTAATTCTTTAAAAAAAAAAGAAAATCCAGGTTAGAATATGCCACCATATAAATGAAAAACTGCAAGAAAATTTCCTACTAAGACTTTAAAAAAAATTTTTTTTTAAATAAGTAATTTGGTATGTCATAATCTCAAATGGCTCTACAATTTATTTATTAAATTTATACTCCACCCAATTTAACATTGAGAACAACTATTAGCACATTTGTTCATGTATTTGTAAATGTACAAATTGTTCTGGCAAAGAATTGTGTTACTAATCCAATGATTCAATTTCTAAGGGTAGTTTTCATCTATTAATTTTTTAGTTATGTGAATCATTGAATTATTTTGAGTCTTGTTTATTATGAGTAACAAAAGGGGATGGAAATAAAGCAAATGATATATTTAATATTTAAAATCAAATCCTAAACTATTGTATATGTATAAGATTCAAAAGCTATTATATTTTTATATAAATAAAGTAACATTCTTTGAAGGACCCCACACAATATTTATGCAGACAAAACTGCAGTGATGAATCTTACTTTGTAGATTTCATTTTTTTGTCACTTAAGAGTTTTTGTTTAGAAATGTGGCTTCAACCAGCTTTTTTACTTATATTCATTTTTCTATGTTATGCCAGTGAACTAGGCCTATATTTTAATGCGAAATGAATATTAAAAATTATAAAATATTCGTCATAAAATAACATTTCTTTTACAATCCATTTCTAGTCAGATCTGTTTGCTCAGTAAACTTAACATCCATTTCATTGAATGTGTATAGGTTGAAATATGATTCAGATGAACTATCTCTGAAAATGGAATTTAATTTAATGTATATACATTCCCATAGGGTGGGGAGAGGTGATTTTTGCTAGTTTTTTTCTATTCCCAGATTTAGATTACGACTAACTGTTGGTCAAAAATGTTGAAGAGGATGGAGAAATTTGTAAAAAGCCTTCTGTTTTCTTGAGCCAAAGCTTCTGCTGCACTCAGTATTCTCTATTATGAAAGACCTAATTTTATACCTACCAGTTTTAGAATTATTAAAAGTTTTATAATCTCCTATACACATGCACCATCAACAAATAGTAATGGTTCAGATTATAATAATGCTTTTTTATAATAATCTCTTTTCTGTATTTTTAATTTAAAGCATTCTAAATTTGGTATACATTTACAGGGAATGAATACATAAAAATAGAGTGATAATAAATAGATACATAGAGAGATACAAACCACACATACTGTATACAGGATGTATCAAAAGGCCCTTTCAGCTAATCAAAATCTTTTCTTAATGTATCTTTTCAGAAAAAATGAACATTCATAGGTCATGTATCAAGTGAGAAAATATTTAGAACAAAATGGCAACCAATTAGTACTTTTATTATAATTTATATAACAACTGATGGGTATATCTAAATATATATTTAACATAGTTTTTTTTTAACTTTAAATTTCAAGATGTTCAGTTGATCATTATGTCAAAAAGTGATGCTTGTAAATCCTCTAATTGGAAATTGTGGTATATGATGCTAAAATGTTTCAAAGAAGTATTACATTTGAAAATTTCCAGTTAAGGTGAATTCGTTCTTCAATTAATTTTGAGATCTGCTCAACAAATTAGAAATAGTTTTAATAAAGGTAAGGTAGTGACCGAATCCTACACATTTCTCATACTCATAGAAAAAATAGTATTTTGTAACAAATTAGTTTAAGAATACAGGATTTATTTAATAATTTTTATAAAGAGGGATTCGTTTGAAATGAATGACCTGAAACATAAGCGGAACTCTTTTTTTTTTTGCGTTGCATCAACCAGTGTAAGGTTGTATTGTAAATGAAGGCTTGCATATCCTCTGGAATATGATTTGAAAGAAGGGCGTTGGAATTTGAGATTGCGCACCACCTCTTTGCTATAATTTCAAGCAACTTGAGTTTTTTCAGGCTTTGTGATGGAATTTTAAGAAATTCATTCATTAAAATTTTATGGGATTCCAGAAAACATCATTTTTTGCATTGATGTGTAAAAAATATATATGTTGCTTTATTCATCAGCAGACAGGTACTGTGCATGCATAAGCTATTGAAATATTTCTTCCAAATCATAGTTCTAAACCAGAATAACACTAACTATATCATTCATTCATGTAATCAATCAATCCATTTCCACCTAACTCAACTGGATCTGCTTGCAATTCTAAAATTATAAAAAATTAAAAGTAATAAAGCAATATTTAGTACCACACATTCTTGTTTGTTCCTAACCATGTTAGAATTCTAGGGCAGTTCTTCAAAGAAAACTTTTGTAGAATAATTTTATTTATTGGTGAAAACAAGGATTCATAATCCTTGAAGAAAAAAAATATTCGTTGCTTCGCTTCATATATTTTGTCAAAAAAAAAATATTGGAAACTGATATCAGTTTTTTTGTCTATATGCATGCATTTATATTTTGTTAAATGCATTTATTATTGGTAAATTAATTCAAATCAGACAAGCCAAGAACATGTCCATGCAAGACAACATCATTCTTTATTTGTTTACTCTTGTTGGTTCAGTGCATTTTGCCATTCTTTAGCAGCTTGGCTTATTAAAAATTAGTGATCCATCACTAAGAGGGATACAGTAGTAGTGTGGCTTCTTAGAGGAATTTTGTGCCAAGCAACAAGAAATAATAGCAATACAAGAGCTGCCAAATGTGTGCCTTCTAATTCCTAATTAGGCAACAACTAGAGCTGACATTGTAGGAAGAGGGAGTTTCTTCTACATATCGAATAAAAAATACAGAAAAGGAAACAAAAGGGAGAGAATAGTGAAATATTAGCTACCACTGTTTATAAGACTTTTCCATCAGTTCAGTTTGAAAAGTAAAATAGATCTTGGGTTTTGTGAAATAATGGTTACTGATGCTTTCAGATACTTTAACATATTAATAAACAACAGCTTCAGCAGAACATAAGGATGAAGGGTCTAGTCCTTTCCCCCCAATTATGTGAGCAATGGCGTATGAAAGTAAAGCAACATATCAATATTTCTACTAGCAGGGTTGCCAATAACTCTTGGCACAGACTTTATCATAATTGTGATGCCATAATTAGCACATTTTTAATAGTACAGTGGGAAAGGCAAGAGTTGCAACTGTCATGGGATTTTTTTAAAAACCCTCTTACACTGCTATATTTTTGTTTGGCATTTAAGAAAAAAAATCCAAGATAGAATACATGTGCATTTTATTTGGCTGTATTTTAAAAAAAGCTGTTAGGAAAAAAAGTATGATTTATAGTTTCTAGTTATTTATATATTGATTCAGACTTGTATGTTGCCTCATTCTATAGAATCTAGGTAGATTACAAGTATAATACAGATGTAACACCAAAAAACAATCTATGTTAAAATTAAACAATAATCGGAACATTGATCCATCCATCTGCCAACTACTCTGACCACTGCATGGCATAACATTATTCCTGGAAGGTTTTGTAGAAGAGTAGCATTTAACTCTTTTTTGTACATTATAGATATAAATTATTCCAAACCTGTCTTATTTCTGAGGTTCCACTATGCCTATTTCTCTTAGGAACTCTCATCAGTCCCTACTTTTAATTGGTACTATTGGATGAGTTAAATTTAATCAGTTGGACACAAAGATATTGTGAACCCAACCCATTTAAGATATTACAAGGAATCACCAGTAGCTAGAATAAGTTGATAACTGGTGCAGCTCTTACTGTAGAAGTATTAGGTGACTTTGCCAATTTCTAACAGATACAGTAGCTATTTTCTTCTCCAGTTGCAGCATCAGAGTGGCCTTTGTTCTTTTAATCAAGTTATGGTAATTTTTTAATAATAATTTAATGGTATTTTCTTCTCCACTTGTATCAAGTCAATTATTCTTTGTTTTATTTATAAATGTACAAATACATACTTAAATCTAATAGCTGTGAGGGAAGTAGCAGTGAATTCTGAGGGCTGAACTTAAAGGTTGCTTAGTTTACAGCATGCAATTGCAATTGTTTTTTCCTTATCACAATTTAGGAATGTTGGCATCCATATAGTCACATGCATGTAAGAGACTTTCTTCTTTCCACCACACAGAATTATATTCCCTTCAGTTTTAGTAAGGTTTTGAATAACTTTCGGTATATGTTGAACTTTTGAAAGATGTGTTTTGGAAGACACAGAATTGCATTGTAATATTTTTACAGATTGCTGAAACAATTACAATCCTTAATTAAATGTTTATCTAATATCCATTTACTTGGTATCTGCTTATCTAAGATAAAAAAAGTCTAATGGAACTTACTTTTGCATTGTTATGTATCAGATTCAGACAACATATCCATGTATCGGGCAGTTCATTTTATTTTCCAGCTGCAGGCTTTATGCAATATGAAATACCAGCATAAGGGGCCAGTATGACTTGTGTTTGTATGTCAATCACTGCTTTTCTGGGTGTACAAATTGCTGTTGTAGAAAAATAGGGAGGACAATAAAACCCTGAAACATCCAGAAAGTCTTTTACATTTTCGCCATACAAAATATTATTTCATAATTGAACTCTTCATTTTCAAAGGTCAGATACCTGCAGAACAATATGTGTGTGCACAAAGGAATTTAGCTATATTTTTGGTAATAAAAGAAATCATTTGCTTTAATTCACAATACATATTTATCTCGTATTTTAATTATTGACCGCTACATTTATTACTAAAATACTAAAATATTTTGCAAAAGATCATGTTATACATAATAAATGTGTTAATCTCTGGCATACTATAATACAAACATTCATTTTGCTTCAACAGATTAACAGAATTAGTATTTTCAAAGTCTATAGCTATGTAACTGTTTTGGGTATCTGCAAGTTTTAAATCCCCAAATAAATCCATTAGCAGTATGAAATAAGTAATCAGTGAAAACATAAACAAGTTGGGATTTTATAAACTTAACACTGAAATCCTGGGCATGTTTAAGCAAAACAAATTCCTATTGTTTTCAAATGAGATTCACTTTCTAGTAAACATGTTTAGAATTTCAACCCATTTTAACTGCTTCCACGTTGCAGACATTATATGAAAACAACACCAGATAAATCAGCTAAGTTTTTGTATAAATTTGGTTTGCATTTGGAAAGTTATTTGTTAAAATAAATAACAGTTCTGATCGCATTGACAATATGAGATCTAATGTTTTAAAACTGGTGTTTTTACCAAACAGATTAAGGACTTTTGTGTTTGCAAATTGGATATGTAACAGAGTCTCCCTTGGAATACATAGGTATTTTTTTAAAAAAGCAAACTGAGCTAATAGGGATTGAAATCCATGCAATGACTTAAAATAGCCTTTGCGTGATAAGATTTTATCTGAATTTCATTTTCCATAAATTTGAGTTGAGAAAATATGCAGTTGCATTTCATAAACAAAAAGCAATATTTAGTTTGACTTTAAATTATTTGTTGCAGTCATAAAACACTAGAAATTATTCTTAATTAAAAATAAACAAATGTATATATTATATATTTTACACATTTTGGTACCAAACCCTTAGAAGAAATATATACAAGAAAATGTTGAGGATGACCTGGAGTACATGAGGAGGAGCATATGATTTTCATTTTTATCAGCTTCTAAATTGGGATTGGCCTCGCTGGAACCCTCTGAAATTGTTCTGTGAAAAATTTGTGCAATTGTGCATAATAGCATTGGATTTTGATAAGGAAACAAAGAATAATTTTTAAAAATCGGATGCTTTAAACTTTGAATAAGATTTAGGTAAAGGGTTATAATGCTCTCAAGTTCACAAGTGAACAAAGCCCCAATCATCAAAACTCTTCCTTTCAACTCTTCCTTTAAACAAAAGAAAAACTGGGCATTAATTGCCAAAAAGTTGCAAAAGCAAGGGAATAATTTTGCAGATTCGCCCCCTCCCTTTGGTTCAATAATTATTGGGTTCCAAAAAATAAGGTGGTAAAATTTGTACTGGAAACTAGTACTATTCAATGCTATTCAATGCACAGCATGGGAATTGCTTTGTATTTTCTAAAAATTAAGATAGTAAAATAGACTAGAATAGAAAGCCTGTGGGCTACCATAGTAACTCAAAATAGGGTATGACCCAATTTTTAAAAAGCTGATTTAATGCAATCATATAGTCATCCCTGACACCTTCACTGTTAATAACTAAAAATAATAACTACTGTGCAGAAGAGATATTTTTAATGTATTTATTGTACTGTGTAATGTATTTATTGTATTGTACTGTGCAGAAGAGGGATATTTTTAATGTATTTATTTTATTTTATCCCTTCTCCTTTAGCAATAAATATTACCTATTTGGGCCTAAAGCATAATTGTGGCTTAATGTTACAATTTTTTTATGAAACAAATTATATAGTATGCTATCAGATACTTTATTATATAGTATACTATCAGATACTTTATTATGTCATACTGCAAAATAATTCTCAAGATATTGAAATTAAGGAATTCTTAAATGCTAATTTATATCATTAAATAAATAGTTCATAGATTAAGTGATCTCTCTCTTATTTTCCAGTACCTAAGGCAACATTTCTAATTTCAAGAGGATTTTGCACTAATATGGGGATCAATTAAACAGTTGTATGCTGATGGACTAATTAGCGTTTAGGTGAATAGATAGATGAATTGATTTTTATCTTACCTAGGGAAACCCAGTGTTTTCATGCAATTAAAAAATTCATAACACTTTTCTTTTAAAAAAGTGCAGGTGAAGAATTTATTCTGCTAGATCACTCTCCCTCAATCTTGAAACAGTTGAATAGTTGAAGTGTTAAATTTTTGAGATCTTTCAGATACGCTCAATTCATAAAAGATCCAATTTTTTAAAATAACCCTAGCAAATACACACACATAGAGGATTGCTTTCCATTGCGTTGGCAAAGCATAATTTTCAGAAAGTTACGATGGACTAAATATTAACTCTTTCTAGGGTTTAAAATGTTCCTGTTCCTCTTTTTTTTGAAAAGGGATGCTTGAACATCTCTCAGTGCTTCTAATAATTGTAAAACCTAGTCCCGTGAATTATGATCCTTTTCATAATATTTGGCTGTAATATTTATTTTGTAGTGGACTCATTTATTTGGATTTCTGCAATCTCACAACAATGGGAAAATTATCTAGATTAAATTGTTAGTATTTAAAGCACATTCTTTTTAATGGGATATTTCCAATTTAAGGAATTGCCTCTCCCCAAATATTTCTGTCCACCATATCAGGTCTGACAGGAAAGCTATGGTCTGGATCCCCTCTACTTGGGAATGTCGTCTGACGGTGCCCCGGGGAAAAAAACCTTTCTGATGTAACTTCTTTCTTTAGAACATCCTCCTCCTTCTAAAGATTAGATTAGACCCTGACCCTGCTTAATTTTCATGAGGCTTAAATACATGGTTCTGTCACTAAGCTTGGAGATTTGGATCTGTAATAGAGCCTGTACAACGGTTATATTAATTGCTATTGCTATTTTCTTGTTCCTTAGCTGCTGACTGCATTTGTATGTTTTTATATTGTATTTTTGCTGTTATAATTTTTAATATTTATTACCTCCCAGAGACATGCATTTGAAATCAGTGGCTGTATACATTGAAATAATAAATATTAAATGAATTTCTAATAAAAATTACTTTTTTCACAATACTACCATTTTGACAGATGATTTGTTTTACCATTTGATTTCTATACTAACTTTATAAGGTTCCTACATCATAGCATTTTCTTATAGTTACACTTTTATCCCCAGTAAAACATATAATATATTCAGTTTTAGTATGCTATTATATGAAGGATATGTATCCAGTTTTTCTCTATAGCCACATATTACTTGTGTTATTCCTATGAATTTATAAGAGTAATATTATGTTCATATTTTAGATGAATTGTTCCAGGTGATTTCTTCTATAAACCTCTGGCAGTTTGGTATTTTATCCTTTTTGGCAAGCTTCCCTAATAAATAATTAAATCTGAAAAATAAATTATTTTATTTATGTTATCATTAGAATAATTACCTAAATCATCCATTTCATTGTGTTCCTCCTTTTTATCCTTATTTTTTTCCTGAACCTTTTTCTTAATTGGTATTCATATATGATTTGTCTACATTCTGCTTATATTTTTGGTTAAAATAAGATATAGTAATCTTAGATCTAATTGTATATTTTGCTTGAGGCTATTTGCATACCAAGTCTAAACTGCTGCAAAATACTGATAGGATCTGTGAGCTAAATTCTTTTCAAATATATCTTCAACTATTTAAAAAGCCAATTATTTTTCCATAGTCACACACCACAGCCAAGATTGAAGTATGCATCTGTTAGGAAAAAGTAATGGTACACATAAAACACAGAACGCAGTTGAATTCCATTCTACTCTATTGAGAAGAAATGGGTGTTGTCGCTATGAAGGGTAATAGCTTATTTTAAATTTTTGAAACTTTGAATGCTTTAGAAATAGATTACTTTTTTCTGTAATGGAATAGATGTATATATATATACATTTGTGACCTACTTCACATTTTAGACTTTTCTGTAGTAAGGGGCACTTACATTAACTTTCTCATGATGAAGGATCAGAGATAGGAAAACTGAAGAATAACCTGGAAGAATGCACTGTAGAATGATACCCCCTCTTCCCATCCCATAAACATCAGGCTGTCACAATTTGACTACGCTTTAGAAAAGCTAGTAAGACCTATCCAAAAGATGTTTTCTCCAAAAGACAATGGGAGTTCCTTGAATTTTTTTCCTTTGAAATTATTTCACTTCTCATCCAAGAAGTTTCCTCATTTCTAACTGACTGGTGGGGAAGAAAATAATATCCCCAAGAAAGTCCAGCTGCCTTTTGGAAAAGGCACCTTTTGGACAACCATGACCTGGATGATTGAGTTTAAAATTGTTTTTTTCCACAAGCATTTGGGTCCAATTGAGTGGAATCCACTTTTGATTGTTGCATTATTGTGCCAAAATAGTACAGATTTTGGAGGAAGCAATAATATTTCTGCTTTCCCTTATAACCATATAATCTGGATTGCTATCTAGCTGCCCTTGTCACGTCAAAAAATAAATAGTTTTATTCTATGTTTTCTATAATTGCCATCTTATATTGACAGTACTTTTTGTCTTTTAGTTCAACTCATTTGTATAAAATTACTTTTCCACTGTATTTATTTAAAGGAGCATGTTGCATGTATAAAATTGGTTTGTGTTTAATAAATGTAGTTGAAATACACATAATTATACACTGATCTTTTTCAGTTGTACATTTGAATACCGTATATACTCGAGTATAAGTCGACCCGAATATAAGCCGAGGCACCTAATTTAACCACAAAAAACTGGGAAAACTTATTGACTCGAGTATAAGTCGAGGGTGGGAAATGCAGCAGCTACTGGTAAATTTCAAAAATAAAAATAGATGCCAATAAAAACTTTCACTAGGACAGTTGAGAATAAGTTTGATGTTCACAATTTCCTCTTTGAAAGAGACCAGTAAATAGGGAACAAGAAGATGAAGAAAAAGAAGTGTGTTTTTTCACACTTTTCACACTGAAGTGAACAAAAATGGCATCAAAGGAACAGGCTTATTCTCAGCCCAAAGGTTTGTTTCTGATTTCTTCCCTGATTTAAGGGAAATTTGGGAAACGATCTCACTATCATGAAAGGTTTGATTGATTCACTAACCCAAAAGATGATGATGATGACAGTGGTAGGCAGGAGTCACTCTCTCCCTTGCAAGAAAAAACCAAGAGCTATTCTTATGATATCTCTCTCTCTCTCTCTCTCTCTCTCCTCCCCCCAATAAAGTCAAGCCCTTTCCAGCACACGTGCACGATCCGCCCCCGCCCCTTTGCACCTTGCAAATGCAAAACCCCAGGGTTTTTTACTGAGGAAATGAAGCTGAGTGGAGCGACCTCGGCTCGCGTTGCTTTCTCAGCCTCGAGCTCAGAAAAGCCTCCCCCTCCTCCCCCTCCTTCCAAGTGGACTGAAAGCAGCTGGAGCTGAGGAAATGAAGCTGAGTGGAGCCGAAGCAACCTCGGCTCGCGTTGTTTTCTCAGCCTAGAGAAAGGGGAAGGGGGCTCATCTGGACCAAGGGTGAGTCTCCCCCTCAGTTTCCCCTGAAGGATCTTCTGTCGCTTTTGCCTTCTCCCTACATCTTCCCTCTGTTAAAATCCCCCCCCCACACTTATTTTCGGTTGGATAGATTTTGTGTCTGAGCATTCTCACATGGCGGTGGGTCTTCCCCCCAAAAAAACCAGTTAAAGTAAGAAAAAACAATATATCCTCAAGCAAGAACTTTTCTGCTTCCGATTACTCCCATGCTTAAAAGTTGCAAAGGAAACACGGAAGCAGGGAAGCAGCTGCCCAGCTTCGGAGCTCCACACCATTTTTTTTCAGAGGGGAATCTGACTCGAGTATAAGCCGAGGGGGTTTTTTTTCAGCACAAAAAATGTGCTGAAAAACTCGGCTTATACTCGAGTATATACGGTATTTCTAACCATGTTCATGCATAAAGAAGTACTGGTAAAGAAATCATCTTGAGGTGATAAAACATAGGACTCTAGTGCTAGTTTTTGTTCTGCTTAAAGTAATACTTTAACTTAATGTTAACACAATTTCCTAAGGTGCAATATTAAGTACTGTTTGTATTACTATAAAGCATAAAAAATTACAGTATTCTAAACCATTAATGTTTTTATACAATATCGTGTATGGCTTATTAGTTATCTCGAATATATTGTGGTCTAGCTGCTTTTCTTCTTTAATAAAAATAGAAAAATATGTAATGGATTGAATTTATTATAGAAATCAGTTTGATTTAAATACACTGTTTTGATTATAAACTCTACAAATAAAAATCAACAAATAATAGAAGTATGATGGGTGCTTATTAAGCATGAAAATTGTGGTAAGATATTTAGAAGTATGTTAAAGTATTTAGAAGCATGTTAAAGTAGTTTGGAATTATCCAACCAGCAGTAGTTTCAATTACAGATTATTTTAATCAGCTCCCTGAATTCATCAAAATAGATCAAATAATTTTCCTGTGAAATTCAACTTTGTTAAATTAGTTTGCTGATAATATGGAGCATAATAAATTATCAAAAAGATAGGACATATTGTTTCAAGTAACTTATATTTTTCAGTGGATGTATTAAATAATAAACATGAACAAAGCTAATTATGCCTTTGAATAGCATATTTATTTAATTCAGTCATTTGTTTAATGTTATTAATACAGTTATGCATGCTTTGAAAACTAATAATGTTCTATATTAGACAAGTGCAGCAGTTCTCTTCATTAAAGTGACCTGGTCCTTTTTAGCTCCTTCATAAATCTTAAAATACATAGCAGTTTTGAAAGGAAATTAACCAAAAACATTACTGTGAGTCTTCAAGTAGCAGTACCACACCAAGACTATCTTCCTGTCTGCCTTATATAACCACCAATCTTACTTAAAGTGATTCTGGATAGCATACAAGAAGGAAATAAAATCACAGAATAAGATAATGATAAAAATATAGTTGATTATTGAAAAAACATTTATTAAAAAAATAAGATATTCAAATATGACAGAATGAGTAAAATATAAATCCCACCCAACAGTCTACTTCCAGAAAAGCAGGGATTAATATCAGACAAATGAGTAAAAACAATACCCTAATCAAGGAACTTCCAAGAAAAAACACACATCCACACTTTTGAAATTGGTAATTTAATTTAAAAGTGGATAGCTTGTATGTCATGAAGTTTATATCCATTGATCTCAGGAAACTGTTTGACAAAGTGGCATAATCAATCTCTTATAATCACATTTTATAACAAGGAACAATTTGTTCAGTTAGCCAGTTGTACGCAGAATACACCAGAAATCATGTTATGATAGAAAATTCTGAAATTCATTTTCATTTACGAAGGTTTTCTTTTTACATGGGATAGAAAAGCTTAAAGATTTGACTAAGAATATAAACCTCTAAGGAGATGCCATTACAGTTTGTTAAAAAATAAGTGGGATAAATTAACAAACTAGTAATATATGAAAGAAATCCTGGCTTTATAACATGTTACATGAAACTCAGTTTTGTGGTGTGTGTGTGTGTATTGGGGCAACAGAGACATTAGCTCTTGGACAAATATTTGCTTGAAGGAAGAATTACAGTTGTGCAAAAATAGCTAGGGCTTATGTAAAATATTAGTAATATGTTATTCTGCAATCAATATATCTTCATAAATGTTCTTGCTTTCAATACAAACTGATTTTATTCTAATTAATTGTCTTTTACAATAGATCCCTTAAGGACTATAGTATTCTTTTTTTTCTGTATAGAAAATTTATCCTATTGAACTCATGAGTAATGATTGTACAAAGTTGAATTGCCTTTCTGTGATGGTGGTTTGAGAAATAATTATTTCTCTGTTTATTTTACTGGAGGATCATAGTAAATGACCAATCAAATGTTGTTAACAAGTTAAATTAGAATATAGTTTTCAAACATGATTCTGCAGTACTTTAGAATCAGAGGCAAAAAAAGTCAATTGGAAAAAAATAGGACTTCATCTTCTCAGACCAAACTTCTTTTTCTGGGAATTGCACCAGAGCTGTTGAGGTCCATCAGCTGCAGTAATCCCAGGTGCTTTGAGTTGCATGAGTGTCCTATGTACTCCCAGATACTTTTTAGCTTTAAATCCAAAGGGACTTCACATAGCGGATAAGGGAAACTTATCTACGATCTTATCTAATTGAAAGAACTATTCTTAGCTTCCGTTTACCTGTCTATGCCTTGTGTCCTGCTTATTAGATGAAAAGGATCCTTTCTTTCGTTCTTTCGTTCTTTCTTTCCCTTTCTATAGTTTGGTGGCTTAAAAATGTATATCCAAAAACCCATGTAGTTTGGACTGGTTAAAAAACCCTTTCATGAAAGTTAATAGAAGATAAAGGAGTGTTACAATGTAATGTTTGTCTAAAGAATTTGATCCAAGATGTCCATCTGTTTCTAATGGAGGGTGACAAGCAAGGTTTTAAGAAGTCATCCTATTCATTGATTCCAAATACAAAAGCCTTCTGCCTGCATTGTTCAACTTTCTGCACCTCTTGTGAGGAGCCATGAGCAAAGCGCTGAATGTTTATTAATCAGCTCTTACAAATGAAAAACCTTTGCAAAGAAAGTAAGATTTTTTTATATTTTTGATTGTTTTTACACAAACACATTTTAGGAATCTTCTGTGTGTTTGGGGAAACTTCAGATTCAGTTTGGATTTTGGGTTCTCGATCTATTCTTCATTTTAGACTTTCTGTCCCAATATGTTCATGAGATATTTTGGAAATACAAAGAAGTTTGAACAAGAGCGTGTGTTTTGTGTTCTTTGAGGAAAAGGAAAACAGCAGGGAGAGGAATACCTTTTGGGAACTGAGGCAAGGAAACCTAAGCTGATAAAACATGACTCTTCTCCCCCTACTCTCTCCCCAAGGGAAGTTGTTTGGATAACTTGCCCTTTTCTAAATTCTTTTCTCTTTCTGTAGCCCTTTCCTCTTTTCTCTCTCTTGTCAAGCCCACTTCATAAACGGTAGCAGCTGGAGATCTTTTTAGTGGCATTCAGGGATTACTGCCCTTCAGGATTTTAATAAGCTTCTATGCTTGAAATGTCTGTAAGGGTGCTCTCTGAGACAATTACCATTCAGGGCCAAGAAGTGAGGACCCTTCAGAGGCCCAGATGGTTGTGGTTCTGCATGTGAGCAGATCGTATTCCAAGAACAACAGCTCACTGGAGCAAAGAAGGGGAGGGAAGTGAGGCACCAAAAAAATAGAGAATGAAATAATGTGCATGTGCATACTGAGGTTCATCATATAGCCAGGTTTTCTATATAATCAAACAAAAAGCTCTAAAATATAAAGAAAAAAGTTAATACTGTTTTAAAAAGTTAAATAATTCTACTGATTGTAAAGTGTTCAATATGTTGTTTACAAATCGAGTTACAGAACTTTATAATTTTTATTATTTTTCATTTTATTTCAGTTCTAAATGAGTAGAATATTTTACTCTTTTCTAACACAAAGAGGAAAGAAAGAAAGAAAGAAAGAAAGAAAGAAAGAAAGAAAGAAAGAAAGAAAGAAAGAAAGAAAGAAAGCTGATGATAGATTACTGTCCAGGACACATGGAAATAGTACTGATAATCCTTTTGTATAAGAAAATATGCTGAGGAATGATTTTTAAAATCTAGAATACTGTGCAGATTTTGAAAAATAAGATGGCTTTGACAAAGAGTCTTAAAAAGATGCATATTTTTGCTATTGCATTCTGAAAAACAAATTCTTGTGGAACATTTCAAAAGTTGTTACTCTATGTAATCATTTATCTTATTGTAAACACTCCTCTGACTATTGCCCATCTATCATTTTAGCCACATGTTGCCATGTAATGGATGTATCTATTTCTGGCTTAGTTACAATAAAATATATCTGTTTAAATCTTAATCAAACCAAATTTTAGATTGACTGGAATTTTGGAAGTCAGGCTTTAAGTGAAAAGATGTAAAGAATAAGAGAAACTGAAGTCCTTTGCATCTAATTAAAGTCCTGATCTTTTGATGTCTAATGAAAAAGTATCCATTATGTTTTACTTTTATCCTAGCTTATTTATTATATTGTAACTCAACATAATAATGCTGTGATGCTAAAATGCAGAGAATTCATGATTAAACCAAAGTTAACAACAAGAAGACTTGTGATGTAAAATTATAAATTCAGCTGCATAGGTGTTTTTGCTGTAAAAATCTGTATTGTAAATAAAAACAACTGTCCCCTAAAATGTAATTGTTTCAGAAATTCTGGAAAGTTGGAGAACCTATATATCTTTCTCGCACAGAGAATGTAATTACATATTTTGATAAAAAGTAAAACAAAATATGTACAGTCCTATACCTGTCTGAAGTATATCCATCTTATTTAGGAAACATGCTTTTAAATTTAATCTATACTTTGTTGCAAAATAAATTATATATTTCTTTGTTCAATTTTGTATATAGTTAACTTTATTAATTTAGAATAAGTATGATATCTAACCTTAATCCAAAGAATATTGTGATGTTTTAGAAAAGCATCTGTTTCCCTCCCCTCCCTCCCTCTCCCCCCTCTCTCTCTATCTACATACTTACATACACACACACACACACACACACACACACACACACAGAGTATAGTAATCAAATTATTCATTCTTTTGTGTCTATTTAAGTATTATCTGTTTGGTTTTTCTGTACATATGAACAACTATCTACTATGACAGCATTGTCTATATGCCTCAATAAACATAAACAGAGTTATATACATTTCTCAGTATTTAATGCTATCAATATTTTTATCAGTAGTATATGTTTCATAGAAAGTTTAAATGTTATGTGGGAACAGTGCATGAGCAAAGATAATTGGCCGTTAGTTTCTGGATAAAGAAGGCACATTGTATATTCTGTTGAAGAAATTGACATTTTTATTTTAATTCTTAATATTTGAAAAAGTGTGAGTGCATTTATATATGTTTGTAAATGTATGAGCAAGGTCAAAATTTTAGGAAATTGGTAAAAAAGGAGCAATAGTATAAGATATATATTCTTTGATATTTACAGAAAACATCTCAAAATTAAATATGGATTGTCTAAATAGCTTTGTAATCTTTTTCAAAAATATTTTTTCCAAACAGAATTTGAACTATACCCTTTGAATAAGCCTTTATTTAAAGTAATATATTTTATATGCTTCAACAAATTAACAAGAAATTGGCAATTTTAGCTAAATAAACTATTTTAAATTGTCTCAAATATATTAAATAACATTTGTTCGGGTTTTTTTAAATTAAAACACTAATGGTGTAGTTTCTTGATTTAATTATAACTGATACTAAATAATTACTTGTAAATATTATATATGTATATATTAAAATAAATGTAAAATGTAAATATTAAATATTAAAAAAAAATGGTTTTATTCTTATTGATTTATTGACTATAATGTTTAAAGCATCTATACGTCATTTCCACAGAATCTGCCATGAATTCCCTGGTGCTTCTAGTTTTATCTGATTATTAACCTATGATGGGGCAGATAAAGCATTTCCTCATATTGAAATTGTGCATGCTGTGTGCTTTGGACTAAATTAATTATTAAAAGCTGTGTGCAAGCTTACAAACAGGAAGGGCAGGCAGACCTTAGCGCACGAATAATGAAAAAAAATTCCCAGGAGAGACTAGATAAAACCGTTGGGCATAGCATGCATAATTTCTTCGTATAGCTTCAAAATGGTGATCTAGAAAATGTCTGAAAATATAATGCAACACCAGGAACAGGAAAATGGTCTTCTTTATTGAATCAGGAGTAGAATTAGTCTCTGGGGGATGGGAAGGACTTTTTCTCTATAGTATAAACTTACAACAGGCACTAGGTTTTGTTTCAATTTTGTTTAGGGACTTGGTGCAGGAGGAGACTAAGTAATCTTTCTTCTATAGTTAAGATGTCCCTTCTGTACCTGCTGTTAATCATAGTGGGAAAAACTTGTATCTTAAGGAGTCATAAAACTGGAATAGTTAGAATGGTTGCTGGAAGTGGCTCTTACAGTTCTAAGATCCAGTTAAATTTTCTGGAATTTTGCTTATTGTAAATATATCTGAGCCATGATTGCTGACATGATTATCATTCTTTGACACCTAGAGTTGCAGCACGTCAGTTTCAGTAATACCTGGAGATGTTAGGATTTTTTTTTAACTTCAGAGACCTGGTTGTTAAGTAGTAGTAGTCCATACACAAAGAAAAGGAATTCCTGGTGTAACAAATGTGTGCCAAATTGGCTTTTAATATAGTAACTTAACTGGACAAATAAACACTATCTTTATGTTGTTTTTATTCTTTGCTGGCACTTTAGTAGAGATATCTTGTTCATGAGCTTTTTGCTAAATCTTTCATCCCATAGGTGAGACGGTTGTTTTACAAATATGGTTTTATCTATCCATGTAGTATTTAGTGGAAATGCATTTATATTACTTAATTAGAAACTGCCTTTGCTGAACCTTCCCACTATGTGGCTATTACCTAAGGCTTAAAAACCATGATAATTACCACCTCTATAAAATGCCTCTCATTACAACACATAAAATGTGTTGAATTAGAAGGATTCCTATGAGATGATTGTTTTCTCTATTTCTGCATGAACAAAATGGATAAAAAATTATACATATATGAAGTAACCATTCAATTTAGTGGAATTTGCCCACTAGATGAGAAAAAATATGTTTATATATATTAGTTTATTTTATGTGTTACATAATATGAAGCCACAGATTTACTTTTGGTATACGTGTGCTAGGAATAGATAAAGCAGGTCAGTCAAGTTACGATAGTTTTGTAATGATTTTATAGTGTATTTCAAACATTTTATAAAAGATAGGATTTCATCACTGGCCTATTCACTGAACCCTATTCAAATAGAATTCACATGTTACAGATAACTTTTTAAGGTTTTAGTTTATCTAATAAGAATTCTAGTCCAAGAATTCTTATTAGAAAACTAAAACCTTAAAAAGTTATCTGTAAAATTGGAAAACCCTTGGAAAACTGCATGCAGTTGAGGAAAGATTTAAAAACTGCTCATTAAAAAAATATTTATGACTTCAGGATAGTATGAAACAAATCAAACTGAAATGTTCATAATATGCAAATCCATTTCTGCATATGAGATCTATAACCTACTCCACTTTTGCATTTAAGCTAAAATTTGAAGATAGGTCTGGTAGAGAGAGGATGTGAAAGCTCTTGATGGTTAGCTCAAACCAGATAATGATAACTTTCACAAAAACAACTGTATGATTGTTTATCGAGTCTGACTATGCTGATTGGTTACATCATATGGATACTATTAACTGAGTTTGCTTTTTACGCAACTACTACTCTTCAATTTGAAATTGACATGGCTAAATCCCAACTTTTTCTGGAAGCAGTGCTTTCAAAAGTACATCCTTTTCCATTTCTTTTCTTTTTTTAAATATTTGGGTTTGGGGAGAGAGGAGAAATAGATCTAATGTTCTTCAAATTATTAATTTTCTTTCTTTGCCTCTCTTCTGAACTTTGCTTACAACATAGATTTGTCTGCAAGGATTCTGTAGGAGCTGAGTTTGCTTTAACAACAATCTTTCTGTTACTAAAGCATGAAATATACTTCTTAAATGGAAACATTCCATTTGCTATATCATGTTATTAGTGGATTTCAAAAGCAAACAGAAAGTGTAATTTAAATCCATCCCTCTCAACTGCACTTCATTATAAAGGTTTCCTAGTTGTTTTAGAACTACATGAGCTGTTATTCCTTTTTTTTTTTTTTTACTTTAATTTACTAAATTGGAAATGCTGAATCATGAAACTGCAGTATGTTTCTAATGAAACCCTGCATGTTTTTTCCAAAATGAATCCTACATTATTTCTAACCGCTTCGTCTGTTCCTTTTTGCTGTGCTCTTATTTTAACATGTGTTGTATAACAATACAGATAGCATTCCATAGTTTATCCCGGAAGAATGAGAAGTAGTTTTGTATTTTATAATAAAAACCAAGTAAAAGTTAACTGAAAACTATAGCTTTTCAATTATTAGTCATGATCTTTGTATGGGAAATAGGAATTCTTAATGTTTTGCATATGCTTAGCACTACTCTTTCCTTTCCCTAGTTGTAAATATACTTAACATCTATGTTGGCAGTATAGTTGATGATAAATCCATTTGCTTCCTTATTTCTTCACTCCTTCCTTTTTTGTTACTACCAACAATTTTGTTTCCTTTATGGAAATTTAACTAACTGAGATTTACCAAATACCATTTGAAGCAAATTATTTTCAAACAAAACTAACTTAAAAGAAAAGAAAGCTCTGTTCTAATTTATTTAGAGTCAATCATTTGCTGTAGCCTTAGGGGCTAAATTATGCACCAACCATGCCTTCTCTAAATTCAGAATCTGTACATTAGCAGAATGAGCAGTCTTTACCAATACGTATATGGCATTACAAGAGCTACATATCAATGGTGAAAAGAACATGGCATGCAGGTGTTTAAATTATTTATTCTCATAATTGGCCTTTATGTTAGATTGCTGTGCCAGGCCTCAGTTATTCTAGTGCATAATTGATAGTGCTCAGAAGTGGAAAAGTTATAAAAGCAGAAGTAATGTGACGTGAAAGTGCAGTGAGGCAACTCTAGTTGGTGAGTCTATTGAGGCCGAGAGAGGTTTGAGGCATAATAGAATTACATGTGTGTTGCCACTAAGGAAAACACATCAGAATTAAGTTTTTATTCTGGCATGTTGTTTGCATTTTATTTATTGGGAATGGAAGTGGGGATTGTAAAAGTTAGCATTTCTGTTGGTAGGGATATCTATTTGTAGCAATATTGTTATATATGGGGTATGCAGATACAATTAATTTATTGTCAATCAATTTAGAGCAAATTAATTTTTGTAACCTGTCATTCTTACTAACATTTTAAATTCTCATGGTTATAACAAAAAAGCATGCAATGTTCTTGATGTCTTGGTTGAATGGTGATCAGTTGTCTTATATTGTAAATTCATTTTATTTATAAACTTTTAAAAAAGCATTACAATTATTCTTTAAACTGTAAATTGCAAGTTATTCATTACAATTGTTAATGAATAAGACCCAGTCCCTGTGAATACAAAAGCTGTTACTAAAATATCTTTGGTATTAGGAAATGGAGATGACATTAGAAAAATAGTTGGATATACTTTTAAAATTTGTATAATTTGGGACCTGTGTGATTTAGACATATATTTAACAGCTATACAATTTAACAATTATACATTTATATCTAAAATAGGAAGGAATGTTTACACTGAAAATGATCAACCCCAAGAACTATGCTTATTTAAATTATCTTTTTAAAAAAAAAAAAAAATTAGTACTGGTACAGAAACTAAAGGTAGAATATTTCTTCCGTAATAGTTTTTAAAGCAATAAACTAGTTAATAGCTTTTATTTCTGGACTTCCAAAATGGGAACTTTGCCTTTCATTTGGAAAAACAGTACAGAGATTTGAAATCAACTCATTTAATAATCATGCCTCATTAACATTTTTGTATTAATAATACCATGTAAAACAAATAAACACTAACAGAGAACAATGAAAAATGAATAATTCAAAGATTATTATAGTAAAAGACAGAAACTATAATTCATAATACAATACTTCATCCACTAAAAAAGTTTCATAGCATTTAATGAAGCAATACAAATGCAGATTCTTTTATGATAGTGTGGAAAAATAATTTAATAAATATTTTAAAGAAATCCTTGATTCATTGCAGTAGCATTGTATATTCCGTGCCATAATATTAACGGATTTTTCCAAAAATGTCTTTAAGATTGGTGTAATATTCCTTAGTGAATCTTCATGTTGGTGAAGCCACATGAATTTTAAACATGGTTAATTGAAGTGTGTCCTTTACAAGTGAATAATTTTAGAATTCAAATTGGATGACTCAGTTGGGGGAAGGGAGATGAGTGGTCAGCTCATTGTATTTCAGAACTAAAATGGAAAAAATAATAGAAAATGAAGAAATTAAAATAAACTGGGACTTTAGAATTCAAATAGACAAGACACCCAAGACTCAATAATTGCTGATACGAAAGGAAAAGAAGTCTGTACAGTGGACTTTGCAGTACCGCGGGACAATAAATTAGAAGAGAAAGAACTGGAATAAAATTGCAAAATACAAAGATCGGCAAATAGAAGTAGCAAAAGAAATTGCAAAAGAAAGCAATGATAATACCTGTAATGACAGCACCTTGGGTGAATTCCAAAACTTTTGGAACACCCAATGAACACCATTGATATCGACAAAATTATTGTCAGTCAATTGCAAAAGAAAATAATTTTAACACCATCTAATAACATCTGCTTATCACAGGTCCTTGGGAAGGACTCAAAAGGTGGATAAAATGTCAAATCTTGTCTAAACATCTGCATCCAACAATAACAACATATTGAATTTACATGCCACTCATCTGCTCTCCTTCTTATTGAAGTTCTTTTTTAATAATCTTTTTGTAATTATGTGATCATTAAGATGTGCAGTGAAATGGCAAGATAAGCACTATTCTAAATAGAAATATAAAACTCATTGTGATGGTTCATTCATAATGGTAACTAATGATGTTGAGATTTTGTTCTCTCAGAAAACTGGAAAAGTCCAATTGCTTATTGTAACTTTAAAACTACAAAATAGGGAATATAAACATACATTTACATGATGTACTAAAAATGCCTGCAGTACATTTTAAGAAATAGTGTGTAGTCTTTCCCAACCAAAGACTCTTGTAAGTATGGAATTCATGAAGCATTTTATTATATACTTTAAGAAATTAAGAAAAAAATTATCCTGAAAAAAAAATTAAAAGTAGTCAAAAGATTATGAATGAGTAAGCAACTCTATACATGCAAACTTCCAACATAGTTTAATATTCCTTTTTGTTCCTTAAAGAGACAGTCCTTGTTTGTTCTGTTGCATGCTCTGTCTCTAACTTACATTTTATATTTTGTTTGCTGTTAGATTAATCTCTTTGGTTTGATTTATTATTGTTTATGTTGTACATCACCTAGAGTCACATTCTTTGAGCCAAGTGGCCTTATAAATCTTGAAACCTTTGAGGGTGATGGGCAGTTAGGCAATAGAACAAACAAATAAATCAGACAATCTATTGTGGAATTTAGAATTTTTATGCATGTTTCATGAATTTAAATTGCTCAATTGTTCCAATAATTTTGGTGATATGATATGAAATGTTCATTGTGTGAATCTATTCTAAGGTGTTTTCAAAAGTTATACATTACAGGTTATTCATAATTTGATTGAGATCATCCACAGTACCTCTAAAAAAGTAGAAGAGACACTGTTATTATTACATACATATATCTTTTTAAAAAACATTATATGGCAGCAAGCAGTTATACTTGAGAAGCTTCACTGTTTAGTACCTCTATTACTTGTTAATATGTATCTTAGTTTTTAATATATACTAAATTGTATTTAGAGGGAAAATGCATTGTCATCATTGGAGTAATGATGCCATAAGAAGATTGATCTTAAGTGTTGTGAAAAATAGATTTTAATTTTGTTACGATTTTTTTCCATTCAGAAAGAAGAATGACATTCACCTATTCCAAATATGTTTGTATAAGAAAGTCTATAATAAATGCATCTGTCTTATTTAAAACTAAGAATTTTTGTAAGGTAAATTTAAACATACCCATGCTTTAAATTAAAATTTATCCATGCTCATATTTGATAAGAATTACAATAACAATTCTCTTTCCATAAATAATTTACTCTGAAAAAAAAAGTCTGATTGCAGAAAAGCTTGCAAAATAAGGTAATAGATCTATTAAAATACTTGATATGAAATACATTTTGCTTTATGTGGATATTATTCTTAGAAGCCATACGAAATAGTTTTTGACTCTATTCACCTTTCTTCAATGACAGATCACATTTATTTGGATCATTTCAAATTGAGCTGCAAGAGAAATGTATTTTTAGAAAACCAAGGGAATTGCTAACTTGTTCAGATGTTTGATCGCCCAGCTTAAAAAGCATAATGAAATTACTAATGTATTACAAAGACAAGAGATTGTGATTATGTTATTTCTTAACATAATGTTAACTATTCAACAATTAGACTCAAGAATCATATACTTTTGGGGTGTCTTGGTATGCAGTTTCTGTGCAATGGCAATAAATGGGATATTATTTTAATGAGTACTGATTCAGAAATTAAATAATTGTAATATATATAGAATTAAAATGTTTTAATTTTTCAATTATCTTGTGGCTGATACCATTTTGTCAAATGCCAAAGTTACAGTTACATTGCTCATACAATCCTGCTACAAAAAGTAAATTTTGTGACTGGACAGCAAAATGTTACTTTTCCTCAAATTTATCAAATGTCATTTATTATGTAGCATGTATATTTCAATATAGTTAGAAGTAAATATAGAGCTTTTTAATGCCACACATCCTGATTTCACACAGAAACTTCTTCCTCATTTGTTCCAATAGAGACATAGTGAAGTTTTCTTCTATCTTAAGCTGTTGAAGTTAATGGATAAGAACAACTAAAGCACAGCCTTTTATATCATTTTTATGAACTATGAATTCATTCATATGACTACTTCAATGAAAGAAATAGAGTGTAACAGGCTAATTAAAGCGGAGGGGGGGGGAATAGGTGTACATAAAACAACAGATTTTGTTTTAGATCTGGACAAAATAAAAATTTTGATACATTTTTCTTCAGTAGAAATGGTCTAGGGATAAAGCCCAACAGTAAATTCACCTCCATACCTTATCCTTTAAACAACACAAGAACAACAGCAAGGTATTTCTCCAGACACTGGTTTAAAGCTTCTTCTTACTTGCAGTTTATATTTTTTGCTTTTGGCTTTGTTTGCAAAGTTCAAAAACAAATAAGCTAACATAATTTTTATATTTGGACATTCAGAATTTATAGCAGCCAGAATTCCACTGTTTAGTTAGGTGCCATACAAATTTGTTTCATAAATTTCATAGACAGCACTCGTGTGCAGACATGCTTACATTTCACAAGCACCCTGAGAAGGAAGATACATTTCAACTCATAGACTGTAACTTGCCAATAGGAAGAATTTGAAAAGTGCCATAAACTAACCAGTAGGTAAGCATAAATCTTTCAGTCTTTTTATGTCCCAGATGGCTTTTGATTTCTCACATTCCTATTCTCTCATCTAGTATTGAATCTTTTGAAGCTCCCATAATCTCACATTGGCTAATGCAGGTCCCAAGTGTCTTATATTAGTTCGGAGTTGTTGTTTTTTTTAAAAAAAGACCAAAAGATGCAAGATGGATGGCTGCTTTCTGTTTAGAATGTTTTTATTCCCCTTAAAAAAGCTGACTTCTTAGAACTATAAGTTCTCTGTATAAGGTACGTATAATACAGCACAAGGTTTTTCAAGTTGTATTCTCTGGAATCCTAAAATTGGATGAAAGATTTAAAGTTCCCCTTAACACATCCAATTTTTGATCATAGGAACTTTTTCTTTGGATTGGAGGATTCAGATTTTTTTTTTTTTAAATTACTGTCTCTAGTTTCAAACAAAACTAGAAAGCCCTTGGTATACCATATTTAAACATTCTTCTCAGGTATTATTCAGCTCACTGTACCTTTTGCTGAAACAAAGAATACAGCTAAGAGGTTTTCAGAGAGAATTGTGATTTAACCAATTCATTTTTTTGTGTATCAGCCAACTGTTCAAAAATATTCTTATAAAAATAAAATATTATTATAAGCAATAACTTTTTGTACTGCTTGCCAGTTGACCCATGTGCTTCATAATTTTGAAGGTGGATATTTAAGGTATTTAATGAGCATTTATAATTGAGGTACTCAATGGCCTAATAGGCTCCTGATAAATATCCTGTAGCTTCAATTTATCTTTAAAGAGTTAGCAAAGTGAGTGCAGGTCATAGATAATTTGTTTAACTATTCTTGGCTATTTGAAACAGCAGCTTTAGTTACTGCCATGTAAAAATAAAAAACTAGAAGAAAAATAAAATATTTATTTTATTGTAATAGATAAAAAGCTCTTTAAACCAAATGTTTTTGTTCTCAATGAAAACTGCATTTATAGTCAAATGTGAGAAATATGAATGTATTGCCATAATCTGCAACAGTTACTATGGTGGTAACAGTAGGCATTGTATTAAATGAATATATATGTGTCTTATGTTACAAACCAGTCCTATGCCATCAAGGACTTTAAAAGTTAAAACTAACACCTTAAGTTAGACCCGGAAGAAACTGGCATCTAGTGCAGTCCAATCAATCAACTTTTATTTGATCATTGCCCAGCAAAGCCGATGCAGTTCAGGAGCAGAAATATGACATATGCTATTGTGAGAGTACACACAACTTCTTGTACTACTTCATTCTGTACCAGTTGTACTACTTACTCTTCAAGGGAAGTCCTATATAGAGTCTATTACAATTGTCTAATGTAGAAAAGACTAGTCATAAGTGACTATGTGAGTAGTCTCCTGACCTAGGAATGAACATAGTGGCATACCATACAAAGCTGTGCAAAATGCCTATTAACCATGACTGCCATTTTTGTTATATTATTTGTGTCCAATTTTTATTACTTTTACAAATAATTCAAGGTGGTAAATATATCCAGCACACCTTCCTTCTCCTATTTTACAACCATGTGAGGTGGCTTGGGTAGAATAACCTAGCTAGCTCTTACGGTAAGATAAGACTAGAACTCATAGTCTCCAGCTTTTGATCCTGGTGCCTTAACAATCTACCAGATCTTTATCTGGTATTAGCTTTCATATGCACCATTATCTTCCCAAAAATTTAGGATGTGGTAATGTATCAATGTTGTACATGTGTGGATAGAAATTGTGTGGTCTTCTGTGATTGATAAATTGAACTTTTATCCAAGTGCAGATTTATTAAGTGCCACTCAAGATCTTACAGCATGGCATCCAGCGTGCCAATAATCACTGGGACTACCATGGCAGATTTATGCCATAATTTTTCAATTTTGGTTTTTAGTTCCTGATTATTTTCTGATTTCCAAGTTTTTGTCTTTTGTTCTACTATATTCTGGTATTGCCACATCAATTATCCACACATTCATTGGAAATCCCACAATATTTTAACTTGTTCATTTTCAATTATTTTTTTCAACTCTGTGTTTTCAACAGTTTTCATTACTGGCACATGATAATTTTTACAGATGTTCTAGTAAATCATTTTGGGAGCAGTATTATGTTGTTGTCAATCAGTTTGTGTCATCTTCTTTCACAAACTAAGTAATCAATAGTTTGAGTTAATAATTCTTCTGCTTCTTTGTATAATTGGCACTTAGAATAATATTATGAATACATATGAGTACATATCAGGCCTTCTGTTTTTAATTTACAGTTGTAAGCCATTGCTAAGTTTATCTTAATTTTCTCCTTGATTGAATTGTGCACAGTATACAAAAGTCAATAGTACCTAATGTGGTTGTATTGTAAGTTAAGCTTCATTTTTAGACAGTTGATTTAATTCTTTCAGTTTTAAGAAGCCTCAGGAAGAATGGTAAAGTGCATTTTTTCGGAAATATGTAAAAAAGATATTTCTTCATTTGAAACTACAATACATAATTTTTATAGGCAACTAAAATGTCAAAGAATAAAAAAATTGATTTAGTTTTAATTGATTATGTGCCATAAAGTTATGGCAACTCTTAGTGGCCACATGGATAAAGGAACTGAAGATACAGGCAGTTCCTGGGCTATAACAACATCTGTTCCTAAGTCTGTCTTGGTTTGAATTTGTAGGTAAGTCAGAACTTAAAACTTAATTGTCTACCTATTATTAAAAATGGTAGATGGCATTCTGCTTCTGTTTATTAATCACTAAAAACCGCTGAAAACATTTTGTATATTAAAAATGCACAGTGGTTTATGAAAATGTTATGGGTATATTGATTTTTCAGCTCAAAAAGAATGTCTACCATTTTTTAATAGGCCGTAAGTTGAAGTTATTTTTAAGTACACGATGCTAGTCAGATGTTCTTCAACCATGCACTGCCTGTATTTAATGCACATATTCCTCGTGCCCCTCCCCCCAATTCTTTCAATATTCAGATTCATATGAACTGTACTTCACAGTCTGAAGTATAAGAGTCTTGAGAGCTGAGCAGTATGAACTGTACTTCACAGTCTGAAGTATAAGAGTCTTGAGAGCTGAGCAGTATGCAAGCTCAAAAAAATATTACCATTCCAATCTCATTCTGCCTCCACAAATTAAAAAGATTAACTATATAGTCATAATGCAGGAATCTCCAATCTTTCTTTGAAGAATGTTCAAGAATATGAACAAAAAAAGGAGATTTTGACAATCCAAATGATTCCTATTAATATTAATTTGTTACATTGTAAAAACATTAATGTCTCAAAATTCTTCCCAGACTTTTTTTTTACAAAACAATTTTGGCAAAGAACTACAGGTAAGGGATTGAACTGAATTTATGTACAGTCCCCTTGGTTTCTGAAGAATGATCTCTTTAGGAACAATATATAGAAAAAGATGTTGAACCCATTGAGAAGGCTTTGCCAAAATATATTTCTTTATATGTTTTGACATATAGCTTTATAGAGTTATTACTACTTTACCTTCTGAAACACCATGGAGAAAGAATGCTGAATCCTTTCATTTTTATTGACATCTAATTTATAGGCATTGAGACACTGTTCTTATTTAGAAAGGGAAAAAAGGGAAAAAAGCAGTATAAAATGTTTTTGTTGATTTTGTGTAGGCAGGACTTTATATTTTAATGTCAATTGCAATTTAACCACACCTATTGCAAATTCCAAAACCACTCAAAACTTATAACTGAAAAAGAATACTACATTTTTAGATATTTTTTGTATAAAATACACTTTATTTTCATAATTTTATTTAATTTGTCTTCATTTGCTTATGAGGAATTTATCCAGCATTTTGGCAAAACAGTACCAAAACTTGTTCTTGAATACGTTCCTGAAAAAAAAAATTGAATTTATTTATAAAATAAATAGAATAAACAATTAGGCATAGAATATTTGTTTATGAGAACCAGTGCCGCTATATGTCCTTTAGGAATAACTTTCATTGTACACATTCTGATTGGCCTTTATTACAGTATGTTCCCTGATAAAATAAACAATATCATCATACAAATCAACACTAAATTAAAAATTAGGCATGTTTTTTAGTTAATCATTTTTTCCTTCAATTATAATTATAATTATATTATTGGAAAAAATGGAAATTATATAATCAGAGCCCAAAATTGTTTTTGAGTATCAAAATAAAATAAAGTAACATATTACTCATAATTTTTTAAAATTATTTTTTTCATATATGTCATAATTTTTTTCAATGAGTTATTTTCTGTGGCAGATAAGATCTAGTTCCATTTAATCTACTCCTGGGTTTTAGCTAGAAATTAAAAAAATAGAAAAACTATTGACATCAACAAAAAGGTTTATTTTAAATAAGTGACATGTAAGGTTATACAACGTATTCATGGAATAATGTTTATTGTATTTATTTTCAGAGTGCACTAATGTTTCTAATGTATATTTATATAAGGGAATTAGGGAAAATGTATTGATTTATATTTGCATTACATTAAAGTTTTATATTGAGAACAATCTAAAAAAATTGAAATTATAAAAAATAATTGTAAACTAAAAGCTTCAGAATTGTAATTTAAATACAATTGCATATGTTTTATTTAGTTAAAGACAATAATTTCTTTGTATATGAAAAACACAAAATCTAGAATAAATACATGTCAGGCAAAACAGTTGACAAACAATAAAGAAAGAATATAAGTCTTGGCTTATAGGTGTTTTATAACTGCTCTTTACCTTAATACAAGTGCTCCCTGACAAGTTTTTTTTTTAAAAAAGAAATACAAAGCACAAATGGTATATAACATGATTAAAGAATAGAAACCATGAACAGGTGCTGGAATTACTGTGGTCTTTTTAGGATCAGAAGGTTAGACAAACTGCCCCCCAGAATTTAAACAGGGCAGTTATTTCATGTCAGTTTAATTAATTTCTGTTTTAGAAACTGTCAAGTGATCTGGAAACCTTGAGAAATTGAAGCTTTCACATCTCTGAGGGCAAAGTTCTGATTGGGGTTCATTTGGTAATCTTTCTCTTTATGAAAGCCTTAATGTGACTGATGGACTGTTAGAACCATAAGAGATACTTAGTGCAAAAACAAGTTTAATCGGTATGGTATCTTTTGGTAGAACATCTTAGCAGTTTTATTTTTTTTCTCTTTGGGTCATATAGTCATTACGGTGGTCAATACTTTGATTTTATCATTATAATTTAACTTCCAAAGTACTGTGACTAACCCTTGAAAGAAATAGTATGTCTTTAAGTAGCCTGGAATTGGATTTGAACAAAAATAGGATTTTAGAATGTGTACTGGTACAAATAATGTTCATCAAGTGTTTCATTTTTTGTTTTTGTTGAATATTTGAATTTTATTCTTGGTTCCTAGAAATCAAATTCTTTTTATTTATTATGTCTGCATCAGAATTAAAAAAAATAATTGAAAAAAGGACATATTTGTAAGTTAAGTGTAATAATATAAAAATAGAAACATTTGAGATTTTAATTTCTCAAGTCACAATCCACAGTTAGAATCATGTAAGTTATAAATTAGGATGATATAATTCAAACTTATATTTGTAAGTTAGAAACCTGAAAAAATGAATGTTCATTATTTTTTACTATTTGGAATTAAACAGTATTAATGAATAGACTGTGACTTTATCTGTGTTATGCTTTTTTGACTTTGAAATAGAGATTTGTTAAACTTTTTAACAAGGTAAATATGTCCTTTTAAAATTTGTTTCATCTTGTATTTCCTTTGTTTTACTTTAGAATATTATTTTATTATTATTATTTTATTATTATTTATTTTAATTTATTATATTATTAGAATATTACTAATTCTTTACTTTTTTTAAGTTTAATTTTTATAGTTTGCTAAGCAGAATATATCTATATCTTAATAGATTGAAGTGCCTTAATTCAATTGTAAGAATATAAATTAATTTTTATATAGCATGGTATCTTTCATATACTATAGTGAATTTTTTTAAAACCCCTTTCCTTTGTTTATCTATTTGAGGCCAAACCTTGTTTGGGCTTTATATATATTAGAGAAAATAAATAATTGGAAGCTGAGTTGTCTTTTAAAATTAGTTCGGACTCCTTTATTATTCAATTAGGAAGTTTTAAATTATACTAGTAGCCTTTACTTTTTACTTGATAATATGACATCTGTTTCTACAGATTATGTTATGTCTTTTTAAAATTATATTCTAAAGTGGAATTTCTGTGTAAGATTTCCACCGTATCTCAACTATAAGTTAATGTTTTGTAGATACGTCTAACAAATAGAAAGGGAAGAAAAAATGAGACATAGATCCCAAACACATTGATGTAGCAAAGATGTGCATTCTAAAACTATTCTAAAGTGCATTCTAAAGTTTTGAGTTCAGTTATTTATTGTATTACTGTATACATAATACAATAAATAACTGAACTCAAAACTTTATAGATTTTTTTGGGTAGTGGGTATAGTAAAGTATTCAGGTTTGGGAAAATCACTATTCTTCAATATACTCAGAAATTTATTAATCGTTTAATCCTTTTGATGGTAATCTCTGATACCTTATTATCAGTGTAAATCTTGCATGAACACATTTTTAAATTGAATCCAGAAATTTTATGTATATTCCAAATATACTAATGTTTTGACATGGTTTAGACTGTTTTTACGAGTTGGGACATCATTAATTATCTTTAATTCACAAAAGCCTTAGAAAAAATATTTTTATTTGTGAATTTAAATAAAGTTTCATTTTTTTCTTACTCTCTCAGCAAACATTACTAGGTGCTTCAGTATATATGTGATATATGTGAATTAAGTCCTCCCTTTGGTCTTGCTTTGTGCGGAGATGGTTGAAGTCAGTAAACAGTTAATTTCTAGTGAATACAGGAGCACATCTTTGCTATTTCTTGCTAGGTTACGAATCTGTCATTGCCCCTCTTTCATGCTTGTGTGAGTATGGAAATGATTTGAGACAGGATATTGTACAAAGTGGGTGAATGCATTAGAAGCTGTACCTCGTGACCATACATTGCATCACCATGAAAGCCTCTGTAGAACTCCTCTAATATTCTTTGCACGCAATGGGATTGAGAAAAGGCAGATCAAAATTTGCACTTCTAGAAAATTTCTTATTCGCCACATAACACATAGCTATTATTTCTAAAAACACCCTCCATATTACAGCCTTTCAGATGCATTAAGATTGCTTTTAAAAGTGTCAGAAATGCAAGAATTAAAGTACAATAGTCCGTGCAGTTAGACGTATAATTGTATTAATGAATAAATGTTTGAATAAATGTTTAAAACATCACAATTGCCTTGAAATGTTTTTAAAGAACAGGTTATTTTACTAAAAAGTTATGAGCCTATGGAATCTCTCATCTCATATAATTTCTCCCATTATAATAGAATCAGTAAAATAAAACTTTCTACTTGGTTCCGGTAGCATAAAGAGTATAGTTCAAGAAATTAATCCAATTAACTAATGCTCATGGTTTGTTAATAATCATACTGAAGTGTGTTTTCTATTAATCTTTTTTGCAGTACATATTTAAAATCTTTATACTGAACTCTGGTATTTTTATTTATTTAAAATTATTTTGGAAATGATACTAATTTTTGCAGACATTTTGCATGTGTTTTGGTCCAATAGGTTGAAGAGATAATTATGATAAACTAATATATCAGGTATTGCTGTTTTTCCTGTTCTCCCCTTTTGATATTCATTAAAAGTTGGAGATAATCTGAATTTATAGCATAGACGACCCATGCTCTTTAAAACTTTTGCTGACAAACAAAATTGCTTCAGTCCTTTTAAAAACATAATGGATAGATTAATAAGCTTGACACTTTGCAATAATGATTGAATGCTTACTATCTAAGTGTAAATTAACAAATTCTTTAAAATGTGGAGGTACAGGTCTAGCTGCTGTTGACTCAGTACTAACAGGCATTCCTCCGCAATGCAATCTATTGACCTCTTATTGTATCCTGAGTCTTATTCCTTTTTTTTCAATGTAGGATTTTATTTTTAACATAGTTCGACAGCTGCCTGCATGTGGGCTTTGGCTTTCTTCTGTTTAGAAATTATTTACTTTATTCTGACTTGAACTTGCTGCCCTCACTGTTCCTGTTAATAACATAGAAAGACAGATCAAAGGAGAGAAAGCCCCTGGATAAAGGAAGTGGGACAGCCCTGGTTGGTATGAACATGATTACTTCTAATTCATTTTTATAAGCAGCAATTCCAATAGTGGCAAATTTAAATAAAGTATAAACCATTCAAAGTTTTCACTCAAGATTCTTATTCATATCTTCTACATAAACCATGAAGTTATATTAATGTATCTTTTCTTTTATGTATATTGAGAGTATTTTCACCGAGACAAATTCCTTGTGTGTCCAATCACATTTGGCCAATAAAGAATTCTATGTTCTAAAAGTTATATTAATTTTTTTTACTAAGACAAGCCTATTTATTTGAATTACTGGAAAGAAATGTAGTTTGTGCTACTATATTATGACAGACACTATATTTTGTGGTCATATATTAAGAAATGGCCACAAGACAGAGTACATTTTGTCCAAAGTATGAATTTTGATCTGCTACTTTAATTAAAATAATGAGGAGAAATGTCTGTATTAATTTTAAATAACAGTTTTTACAGTTTAAAAATTAAACAGTTTTAGTGAAAGTTTTCATTTTTAATTTCTGTTAAAAAAATAAAACAGATACTATATATTCACATTACCAGGGAAAAATAAATGATAAACTATCATATTTTTTAAAAATAAGGTAAATAATTTTCCTCCAGATTTAACTAATAGCTAGGGTGTTCTATTACTATTTATTTTCATGTTACTATTGTAATGTATGATACGTACAATTAAAAAAACCCCCAATATCAGGCATTTTGGATTCTATAGATTAATTTCAATTGTATTGTTTTGATTTATTGTTACAATATTATAAAGAATAATATTTGTTAATATTTTCATTATATTTCTTTCAATTAAATTTTTTTCTTTATTACTATATGCAGTTCAAATTTTAACTTTGATTTCTGTTGAAAAGTAATTTAAAAATTTCTAATTAATGGTAAGAAATAAAAAAGCGCATAAAGGTATATATTTTCAGTAATTGGATGTTTGAATTAAAGTATATTTGTATGTATATATGACGCCTTCTCTTATCCCCTGGCATTGTAGTTTGTGTCTTAAAATAGTAAACCACTCTTCCTAAGACATTTTAGATACATATAATTTTGAAAAGTTTGTAATAGCTCATTTATAATTGTCTTTTTGTGATTTTTGCTTCACATTAATTAAGTTATATTTTATGATTCTATCTTTGTTGGAAGTAACAGAGATTAAAAATGTACCCAATTCTGGAATTTAAAAAACAATTTATATTAAAAAAAATCCTTTGATAAAGGTATCTCTGTCTCTGTAACTGTAAATAATTCTACCCAGTTTTGAAAAGTTGGTCATCAAAATTGACTTAAATCTTAAATTCTAAAGCCCTTAATTTTTTTTTTTTAATGAAATTTTTCCTGCTAGTAATATTTAATATTTGTATGGAGATAAAATGCACTACAAGTAAAAGTAGCCATCTTTCAGGTACAGAAAACTCTGGTGCTTTTTATGTTGGTTTTGTCAAACTGTGAGAAAAATGTATGCATTGCGAAGCGTGTCCAATTCATATATTTGTTCACCCAGCAGGAAAAGCCAAACCGTCTGAATTGTTAAAGAAAAAACACTTTTGATTGCTTTTTTTCACATGGGTAAAGTAATTGAATTTTGAACTTGCTGTACTCTTGTTTTCTTTCTACTATTGAATTCAGTCCGGGAATAAAATAAGTTTATCTTTTGCACTTTTATTGCTGTGGATTGCAAATAGTCATTGACTAAGCAGTCAGTGACTTTTTGCACTCATACAGTGATATTACTGTAGCAAGATTTTGCATTAGTCTTGGGTGACATAGCATGTAATATTAGGAAAATTTTAAATATGAGACCTCTCATGTCTATTTTCATGGTTTATACGAGCTCCTAGTAAATGCTAGAGAAAATATATAATGCTTTGTCCTTGAAAGTGATGCAACTTTATTGAGATAATATAGGCATTAACTTAGTGGGATAAATATTTTCCTAAATACAATCTTTGTACTTTATTATGGAATTTTGACAGAAGATAAGGAGAAGCACAAGGTTTTAAAAATCTATTCTGGTTGTTTTCTTTGTTCAAGAACATGCAAATCTTTTGAAAGAGATGCTTTGCAACATATATAGCTTATACATGTTTAGCAACATGTCTTTTGATGTTCACGTAGCCGCTTAGTAAACCGTTCCCAGCTCTCCATATAAGTGTACATCCATATTTACTTCTCATGCCAAATACTCTAAAATATTATATAGTCCTACTAAGCTCCATCTAGATAAAGTTATGATGATTTTATTATAGAGGATAAAGTTGATCTCTATGTAAATCACACTTTCTTTCACAAATATTTTGGACTTCAGTAGAGTATATCTTAAATACAGAATCTTAAGCTGAAAACTCTTTTTTGTGACCCTGCTTTTCTGATTTTCATCACCTTGCTTCAGATTAATACAGCAAGCCTCCTCCCTATGGAATGATTGTTTATTTCCTTGCTATTAATTTGATCTAAACAAACAATAATCACCTTACAAAAAAATAAATACAACAGTAAAAAGATTTTTATTCACCTTTTTATGATACAATTTGCAGTTTATTCTATTGATTGAAAGATAATTTGAAGAGAAATGATGGTGAACAGGTTCTGTTAAACAAAAAACTTGTTACCATATGCTTGAATATAACAACAGTGGTGTCTTATCTGTGTTTGTTCAAAAGTATGTGCCACTATTTTAATACTTAGTTAGTGAATTAGGGATTATAGCTTATGAATTTTCTACAATAGGATGCTCTGATTATTATTTAGGGAAAATATAATGATGGATTTTGTTGACTCTAAAGCAGACTACAGAAGGTTTGCCTGTGGGCTCAAAGCATTTAGTATGGTACAGATATACCTACCAAGTCAGTATGTTGTCTATTTTCTTTCCATGCCTGATATTTATAGTACTGCTTTGTTGTTATTTTTTATACATATCTTCATCCTTCTGTAATCAAATTCTTCTTATATTTTTTTTCAGTGATTTTAAAGGGCTTTTTTCAGTGATTTTTAGGGGATTTTTTTTCAGACTTCATGAATTCTGATTTTGTTTTTAAATGAGTATAGCACAACAATTAGTGTGCTGTTGTGCATAGTGCAGTGCAATATTTCCACAATTCAGATCATTTTTGTGCTGCTTTTCTCTTATTAATGGCATTATATCATTACATACATTGATAAATCTCAGACCACATGTTCATACAATTTGGCAAAACTTTTCTCATTAGCATACTTTATCACATATTTAATTTGTACTACAATATTTTTGCCTATAATTTTATTTAATATTATTCAAATTGTACCAAAAATAACAGGTATCTTGGTTATTATGATCTTAACATCCTTTTCGCATAATCTTTTGTCATTAAAAAAAGTACTTTGAAACAGTGTTCTATTGAAAATAGTTTTTGAAAATACGGAGAAATTGAAAAAGATGATATATTCAGCTGTCTGTCACTGCTGCTATAGGCTGGATGTAATAGAATAAGATATGCATGTGGACAAATAATAGTATATTTCTTGAAGTATGGAAAATTGTGGCTACTTTCTTTACCAGGTAAGGTAACCAATATTAAAATGTATATTATTGTCTCAGTGAAAGGAAATAAAAAACAAGATTGATCAATGAATGGTGAAGCTTCAATGTCCAGGCAGATGAGAGTACGTATCTTAAAGAGAAAAGAGAACTTGAAACCATGAAAATTCAGTCCGTTACATTTCAGAAAGATTTGGATGCATTGAAAATAATTATGATAATTTCTGATTTCCAGGAAATCAGAATTCCTATTTTAAAAGAAAAGGAACAATGTTGTGATACACTTACTATAAATCTGCAAACGGAACTATTTTGAATTGAAAAGTAACTCATAAACAACTTAAAAGTAATCTATCTTTGGACATAAATAATGCTACATTGAAAAATGTATTCTCACGGCCAGCTGACTTTAAATTTGAGGTATTTCATATTGACAGATGAAGGATTAAATGCAATCCTTTACAGGAATCTCCTATATATAATTTCTAATGTCAGAAACACAGGTATCTTGCTTTCAACTTTCAAGATGATCTACTGAATTAAAATATTGTGGAAGTAAACCCTTTTCACGCATTTTAAAAAGATATTGTTATTTTCCATGCACACCAACAAGGAATAAAAATATTAGATATATCTTATTGTATCCAGCAATCTCCTGTTTTTCCCTTGGTGAACAAATAACTTACAAGCCTTCTCCTTCTGTGGAATATTTAGAGATTCTGTGCTTATCTGATGAGCAATAAGTTTATTTTTCCTCTTCATTTTCCCTTTTGTTTCATACTCATTAATTCTATATGAATATGGAAGGCTATTTTTATGTCTTTTGTTATAGAGCAGAGAGTGGATGGGTAGTAACTAAAGCTAAATTAAAAGTTTAATTTAAACATTTTCTTTTTTCCCTTTTAGTGCTAATGCACATGGGAATGGGTATTGTCCTTTTTTAAAATCACATTTTTATTATTTTTTGTAATTTAAATGACCCCTATATATTTGTTACTCATTAAGCTTATTATAGTGTGAGAAGCTTATAATGTGTGGAAATTAATTCTGAGATTATTTTGTTTACATGGAGACGTGGCAGTTATTCAGATGGTATGATAACAGATCCAAATTTTATAAAAGGTTGGTGGGGAAACACTAGTGTTAATAATTTGGAAGATTACAATGAGAATAATTCTGTTACAAAAACCACTGGATACTCCAAGGATAGCTTTTTTGAGACTTAGGACTATTGTTGGAATGGTTATTAGTAGATGCTCAAATAAAGCATATGGGGTAAATATTACCAGTAGTCCTCAACTTGTAACTGGTCATTTAATAACCGAAGAGGTTTCAGGCAATCTCTCTAGAGGATTTTAAAAAGCCTGGTACAACCATTTACTTCATAAAAAACATAGAGATAATTATCTCAGTGAAAATGTGGAAAGCCTTGGATCTGATGGATTTCTAGAGGAATGATGGATAATTTTGATAAACTTATTAGAATCTATATTCAAACTCAAATACTTTGTTCACCTCACTGGAAAAGAGCCTAATTCTGGGAAAGATTGAGGGCAAAAGAAGAAGGGGATGACAGAGAATGAGGTGGCTGGATGCGTGAGCTTAAATGGACTCTGGAGGATGGTAGAGGACAGGAAGGCCTGGAAGAACGTTGTTCATGGGGTTGCGATGGATCAGACACGACTTCACAACAACAACAGAATCTATATTATTACAAATTTATATAAATGTATAATAAATTGATCTTTCTACATTCCATTTTATATTCATACATTACAGTAAAAGCTTAAGAAAAATCCTGTTATAACTTACTTTGAAATGTGATGCCACCCATAATTCACTAATTCAATTCATCTACATTGATAAAATAGAAAAACGTTTAGTATTTATCTGGTGATTAATATTTTAGACATTGTGACAGGTAAGTTATAGTGTAATCTTATTAGATGCAGAAAATGCCTTTGATGAGTTCAAATTGAATTGTGGGACACCTCCGAAATCTGGGATTTTAATATTTTTTGTATGGGATGATTATTTGGTATCTTGTTCTGTGTCTGGAATAATTAACAAATTACAAAAAAATAGTTTAGATTGCAACCTTTTGTAGTGCATTAGTGTGTGTTTTACTTTGCATATATACATGCTTCCTTTGTTCTTTAAGGTAAGCTCTCTTACAAAAAGGCATATTATCTGCAATCAAATAAATTTATTCTCCCAAAGGCTGTAATATAGCTGATTATAAATAAGTATACTTTTTTTTTGAAAACAATTTTATTAATTTTCTACAAACAAACAAGACAAACAAAACATTAAAACATCAACTCTCTTATGTACATACAGTGTGTCGGTTGGTTCATCAATTTTGTGCATTCATTTTGTAGTCTCAATTACAATTATGTTACATAACAACTCATATTGTCAATCCAAACTTATATATCCTAATATCGCTTTTTAAAAAAAAATCATTTGACTATACTTTTAATCATTCATGCTTTACGAGATAACAATACTTTAAATAGTTTATTCTATAACAAATCATATAATCATACCAAATCTATCCTAAAAACACTTTATAATTATAATGTCGAATAACAAAGGCGAAAGAAAAAATAAAGATATTCCTTGCTATCTAACATTTTAAATATTCTATTATCGTATTTTGTCATGTAGCCATTGATAAAAAAGATCCCAAATTTCATAAAATTGTTTATCCTCTTGCTCTCTAATTTCAAATGTCAATCTACTCATCTCAGCACATTCCAATATTTTCTTAATAATTTCTTCCAGTTTTTAGCAAATACAATCCTAGCCGCTGTTAATACATTTACAATCAGATATTTCAAGTCTTTACTGTATGTATCTGGTAAAATTCCCAATAGAAAGAACTCCGGTTTCAAATCTATATGTTTCTTTGTCATTTTTTCCAACCACATGCGAATTTTAATCCAATATTTTTTAGCGTCCTCACAGGTCCACCACATATGGTAATATGAGCCAGGTATCTGATGACATCTCCAGCATTTTTCAGATTTGTTGTTAAACATTCTTGCTATTCTTGTTGGGGGAAAGTGCCACCTGTAAAACATCTTATACAAATTTTCTTTATATGCTGTTGACATTGTCATTTTATAATTTTGAGGCTACAATTTTTGCCATTTCTCTAAATCAATCCCATATCCAAAATTCTTCTCCCAAACAATCATAGTTTCTTTAACTTGTTCTTCCTCTAATTTAATTCCCAATAAGTAACCATATAATTTTTTAATCACCTTCTCATCAGTACCCATCAAGATCTTATCTAAGTCAGTCTGTTTATCATAGAATCCCTCCATTTTAGAATCTTCATCATACCTTGAATGTATTTGCACATATGAAAACCAATTCATCTTTATACCTTGTTCCTCTAAATTTTGAATCGATTTAAGTTCACCCTTTTCATCTAGTAGTTCCCCATATCTAACTGTTTGTTCCTTCTTATAAATTATAGGATAGGAAAATGCTTCAATAGTCGATAACCAAACCGGAATTTTCAAATAACATTGTCTTTTTATCTTCTCCCAGTTTAACCACAAAGACTCCCATATATAATGTCGATAGTCGATAACCAAACCGGAATTTTCAAATAACATTGTCTTTTTATCTTCTCCCAGTTTAACCACAAAGACTCCCGTATATAATGTCTTCTAAAGTAACCCTGTGTTTTAGTTCCCTTATACCATAAAAAAGCATGCAAACCCAACAGCAAATCATGACCTTCTAGTGTTAACAATCTAGTCTTTCTTAATGTTACCCATTCCTTAACCCACATCAAACTTGAGGCTTGATAGTACAATTCCCAATTGGGCAGGCCAAGACCTCCTCTAATTCTAGCATCTTGCAAAAACTTTAGCTTTATTCTCACTTTCTTACCTTGCCATATAAACTTCAGCATAATTTTATTTAAATCTTCAAAATAAATAAATATACTTTTAACTCAGGTAAATATTTAGTTTAACTTCTGTATTTTAACTTAACACTTTATAGGCCTCCAGTTACCATATTTTTCTGACTATAAGATGGTTTGAAATATAAGATGCACCTAGTTTTTGGGGAGAAAAAGAAGCCCCCCCCTCCCGCTTCTGTCTCCCAGCAAACAGCAAAAGCCTGGTCAGCTTCAGCACAGCCTGATTAGTACAAGCAGCTGATTGTTGGTTAGAATTGTGTCCTGATGATCAGCTGTTTCAGGCAGTGGCCAAAGGGTGGAGGCCAATGGGTGGGCGGGACTTCAGCAACATTCATTGTATACACACACAGACATTTTCACCCACTTTTTTGGGGGGCAAGTGGGTCTTATACACTGAAAAATACAATAATTGGTTACAGTGATTGCCTAATTAAATCATGAGCCTTGAGCCAAGCTTCAAAAGAATCCAAAAGAGACCAAAATCTGATTTATAACACACCGGGGTGTGTGTGTCATGGGAGGGTCACAGGTGACCGTATGTGTGGCAGAGTTGGTTTCATATAGGTCATGCCAACATATGTTGCTCCTAATCTTTTGGATTCTTTTGAAGCTTGGCTCGAGGCTCATGATTTAATTAGGGAAGTCGCCGGAATCCTGTCAGCATGTTTTTTTCATAAAGATTCAAACAGCATAATTCATCTTTACTTTTGGAGATTTTTGCATTGATTTTATATTATGTTAACAACCCACTCCCATAGAATCTGGAGGTTTAAAAAATACCATCAAAAACATTAAAAATAATCAACCAAATAACTATGCTAAAGGGACTACAGTGGTTTTTAAAAAAGTAATATTACTTATAGAAAATGGGCAGGAAGTCTTTGGGTTGTATGGTTCATTCCTACTCTATTCTCTTTGTTATAATGTTCTTTGAAATACTGTGACAGGCTTGGAGAGAAATTGAATCAAATGCAAATTCCTCAGAAGTAAGACTGGCAAATTCAAAATGAAAAATTTTCAAATGTCTGACTTGTTTTCTTAATGTGTTCATGTTTGGGGAAATTAGCCTTATGTTGTAGTATAAGTAAACTGCAAATATTACAATTTTTAAATTGTTAGAAAAAATGAATTGAGAAAGAGATAGTATGACAACATAGTTTTTTTTAAAATGTTGAAATAGTTTTTACTATTATTTAAAGGAATCTTGGTAGTTTGGTAGTTTAGAAATACATTGTGTTTTACCTAGGTTAAATTCACAGTTCTTTTACTCAAAACAATCCAAGCAATTGTGTGTAAACATTTAGTCAAAAAAATCTCCCTAAGTAAATGGAGACAACTTCTACACTTTTCTGCAAATTTGAGTGCATATACTATTCTTGTACTTGTAGATCCAAAGTAGAAAACAGTGACTATAATAGGTACATAATTTGAATACTACTTTGTGTTTTATAAGTATAAAATAATACATTCTAAATATTTATAGTCAGTCTGAAAAATGTATTTTTCACATTTTGTTGCAGAATTCTTCTAGTCTATAGTAGTTCTGTTTGCATGCAGAAGCTTTGTTGCACATCTTTTCTGCAAGAGGTTTTTTACTTGTAAACCATGCAGATAGCAAGACTGGCAGTGTACAAATTTGATTAATAAATAAAAATAAAATTAATTCATAGCTGATTTGGAGATATGTTTCGGATTGTTGCTGATGTGCCTAACTTAACACACACACACACACACACACACACTTACATAACAATGACCGACAGTAACATACAGGTTGTTATATAAACAAAAGTGTAATCCATTCTTTGAATTTCATCTAAGCCCTTTAATAGATCATTTGCGTCATCAGGTCCAGATCTGTTTAGATAATGGATGTGGGCTGACTGTCAACAAATTCAGCAGAATCCTTTTCAATGTTTTGCATGAAGTTTCTTTAGATCTTTGATTCAGAAATGTGAATTCAATCAGTAAGTTTTGAATCAAATATTTAAAATAAGCATTGTGATGCCTTAAGGTTTTTGATTCAACAATTAAATGTTTTGCTCATTTACATTTTCAAATTGAAACAAAATAAAGAATTTTAGGACTTCTGAAAACTTTTCCTTGTTCATGTTATATAATAAATTATTTGGGATAACATCAGCAGCTACATACAATTCTAGAAAGAAATGAATCGGAACTGGTAGCATTGAAAACAATGTCACCTTAATACTACTCATGATTTTTGGAATGGCTTACCTGCTTATTCTGAAAGCAGTCATGAGATGACAATGATTCATTAGTAGATTAATTAGGCTTATCAGATTTCAGTGAAATATACTTGAATTCACTAATTGTAATCAGTTGAATTTTAAAGTGCTTAACTTTGGCAAAATTGTGCAAATACTTAGAAAATCTTTATTCTAAACTATGTGTTGAAACATTTCCATCACCTTTATTGCTTTATTTCATAGTTTCACTGCTTAATCTTTGCATAAATCATAAAATAAGAGATGACATTTAGTAGCTTCTTGGCTGTTGATAAGTGGAGCATGTCAAATGCGTCTGTACATATGGCTGAAGGATGAAGAAAAACCACAACAGAGCCACAACGAAGTAAATTGTGTGTGTGTGGTCTTCAGGATGTATTTTATGTGGCATTTTCATGATGTGTAAACCAATTGTGTTTAAATGTAATTAATCTGATTTCAGTTTGTAATGTGTTATTACGGTAATTTTAAAAAATTATTTTGCAGTAAAGATGGTACTTAATAGTGATAAAGGATTTTGACATTTGACACTGTATTGTAAATTGTTTCACATTGGCTTATTCTCCATATTTTCCTTGCAGGCATGTCAAGAATCCTACACTGTATTTCTCAAAACTATTTAGTTAAATTAATGTTGAAGAAGAAATCTGTCTTAGAAAGAGATCAAGTCCTTGCTTGTTGAACTGAAATATGGGCCTTGAGCATAGATAGCACAAAACATTAAAATAGTAATAAGATAGCACAGGTTGTGTAGTCATGCCAAAACATGAAAAGATCAATGCATTTTGAAGAATTAACAGGACCTAATTTTTTTTGAACAACCTCCGTTTAATCCTAGGATTCATTCATTCATTGATGTGTCCAATTGTACTGTTTGTTTTAGAGTATTAGTTTGAACAACTCATGCTCTGAACTACTTTCATGGAACATACACTCATAAAATGAGATTCTAGAAAGAATGCAGAAAAGAGCAACAAAGATGGGACTGGAGCATGGGTGGGATTCAAATTTTTTAACAACCGGTTCTGTGGTCATGGCTGAGTTGGTGAGCGTGGCTTGGTGGTCATGTTATTGGCTGGGTGTGGCCAACTCAATATTACTCACATCGAGGCATGCTTTCCTCGCCTGGCCTCTCATGACTGTGGGAATGCTGCAACAGTTGAAAGTGTGAAAAATGGTCATAAGTCACTTTTTTCAGTGCCATTGTAACTTTGAATGGTCACTCCACACAAGCAAAATACCAGCAAAGGAGCGGGAAAAAACTCCAGAGAAGTTCCAAAGACAGGAAGTCTAGTCCTGCCAAGAATGTAATAAGGGTTAACGGAGAGGCAGTTTCTGTAAGCAACACCAAAATGTTTCCTTCCTGCCTTCCTTACAGGATTAGGCCAGTAATTTCTTCTAATAACTAGTTCTCCAAGCTGCTTAGAATGTTAACAACTGGTTCTAGAGAATAGATGCAAGCCTGTAGAATCCCATCCCTGGACTGGAGGCTAAAACATATAGAGCAGTGGTCACCAACCAGTGGGCCGGGGACCAGTAGTCTGCAAGAAAATGTTGGTGGTCCGCAGAGAAATGCCCTCAAGCAATTAATATAGGCTGCCTGGGAACACAAGGCTGCACTGCCCACATGGTCCATCTACTGCTGGCCCCCACCCTTCAGCCAATTACAAACCTTACCTTGAGTACAGCCATGTGAACTGGAAGGTAAGACCAATTGCAGGGGACGGAAATCCACCCTGGGGTGGCTTGCTGATGTTGGTGGGAAACTGTAAGTCTGTTCGGTCAGCCCCTAGTAGACCTTTTTGCATCTCCGGATCAGATTTCACTGTCGCAAGGCCTGCTGCTTCATCCAGAGCCACAGTGGCTACAGTTGGCCGTTCGGAGGTTGAGCGGGAAAGGATGATTGAGGAAGGCTTATCATACCAGGTCATTAACACCATTTTGGCGGCTAGAAGGCCTTCTACCACTTGCATTTATGATGCGACTTGGAAAAGTTTCTGTAACTGGTGTCACAAATCATTCATCGATCCACGCTCTCTTTCAGTTGCACAGATCCTGGCCTTTTTACAAGATGGCCTAGATGGAGGTTCATCACCTAACACCTTAAGGAGGCAGGTAGCGGCGGTCTCAATGGTGGTTGCTGGCGGTCCTTTCGGTCCCCTTTCCTACCATCCTCGAATCAAGGCCTTTCTTAAAGGGGCTTCTAATTTGCGCCCTTCAGTAGTGCACAGGTACCCGACATGGGACCTTAATAAAGTTCTCCTGGCCTTGACTAGATCTCCCTTTGAGCCTCTCAGAGAGGCGTCACTTCAATTTCTTACATTTAAAACAGTATTTCTGATGGCTATTACTTCGGCTAGAAGGATATCTGAAATCGCAGCTCTATCCGTGAGAAAATACCTGTGTATTTTTCATTCTGATCGGGTGGTTCTGAGACCAGACCCAGCATTTATGCCAAAGATCAATTCACCGTTCCACAGGGCACAGGAGTTGGTCCTGCCTAATTTCTGTCCGAAGCCTCTGCGCGAGCAAGAGAGGCAGTGGCACACCCTTGATGTTTGGAGGGCTTTGCGTATTTACATTTCTCGTACGCAGTCCACCAGAAAGACAGAGTCTCTATTTTTGTCCTTTCAGCCAAAGACGCTAGGCTGTAAGGTTTCTCCGTCCACGGTAGGCAGATGGATTAGGGCTACCATATCCAAGGCCTATTTAGTTCAAGCTATTCCAGTTCTCAGTGGGGTTACTGCTCACTCCACCAGAAGTGCAGCTACCTCGGCAGCCTGGGCTACTCAGGCGTCTATTCTTGATATTTGCCAGGTGGCCACCTGGGCTTCCCCATCTCCCTTTATAAGACATTATAAGATTGATGTTTATGCCTCAGCTGAAGCATCTTTTGGCAGGCAAGTTTTGCAGCAAGTGGTGAGAGATCCTGGGGAAGTTCCAATCCAGACGGACTCCCACCTGTAGGACAGACTTGCTTTGGTATGTCCCACTCTCTGGATGCTCGCAGCAGTTCTACGGAGAATGGGCGTTGGTTCTTACCTGATACGCCTCTTCTCGTGGAACTGCGTAGAGCATCCAGCCCCACCCTAATTGGTCCGTCTGTAAAGGGGAAAACCTGTTTCGGCCAATGATTTCTAGTGTTGTAGTTCACGTTGTTTAATACTTAAGATTAGAGGGTTGTTCTTGTCCTCTTGTCTTCGATAAAACTGGGGGAACGCATGGAGGAGTCACGTGGAGGAGGAGGGCATTCCTCAATTTCAGCTTAGCCTGTGAGAAATGAAGACTGGAGCACCTCCCACTCTCTGGATGCTCTACGCAGTTCCACGAGAAGAGGCATATCAGGTAAGAACCAACGCCCATTCGCTGGGCGATGCAGGGCTGTCATCCCCACCTCCGTCAAGGCTGTCTCCTGAGTTTCTTGGGTTTGCTGCTGTCGCAGTGCTGCTTTGTGATGAGGCACTCATCTGATCCAGTTCTTCCTCGGAAGGTGAATATCCTGGGGTTGGTTGTGTTGATTTTTGGGTTTTGCATACTGCGTCGTATGTTGGCTCATTTTCGGCCCCCTCGCTTTCCCTCCCCCCCCCAGGTTTGAGGTTCAGGGCTAGAGACAGGGGTAGGTGCCAATCTGGAATGAAGTTGGTCAATGTGGCGCTTCCACATTTTCCCTTCAGCAGTTTGTAACCGGTAGGAATGCGGCCCCGTAAGTTGAATTATGGTAGCGGGGACCCACAATGGGTCACCTGAGAAATTCTTTGCAAAGACTGGGTCGCCTACCTTGAACGTGCGATACTTGCTGCTGGACCCTAGGGGTTGTTCTGGTGTGTAGGCAGGGTGTATGCGGTCAAGGTGTGAGCGAAGTTTCCGTCCCATCAGAAGTTCGGCTGGGGTTTTGTTTGTAGTACTGTGTGTGTAATATGTTGGAGGAGGAGCATCCTGGTTATTTTATGATCAATGTTTCCTTGTTCCATTTTTTGTAAAGTTTTCTTCATGAATTGGACCATTTTCTCGGCCCTACCATTGACCGCAGGGTGAGCAGGTGATGTCAAGGTATGGCATATCCCCCGATCCGCTAGGTACTATTCAAATGTAAGAGCAGTGAATTTGGGACCATTATTGGAAACCAGGACATCTGGTAGTCCATGTGTAGCAAATAGTTTATTTAATTTTTTAACGACTGCTTCTGTAGTGGTGCTCTTCATTTTGTGGACCTCAAGCCAATTTGAATAGGCATCCATGGTTATGAGAAAGGTATGCCCCTTGGTGGGTCCCGCAAAATCGAGGTGGATGCGGGACCAGGGACCCCGGGTGTCTCCCATTCCATTGGTGGGGCTTTTGTTGGATCTGCGCGAGTTTCTTGACACTTGTTGCAAGAAGCTACCCAAGTTTTTATTTGTTTATCTATACCTGGCCACCATGCGTAGCTCCTGGCTAGTGCCTTCATTCGCAGGATGTCCATTGTGCAACAGTTTCAGGACTTTCTGTTGTAGCCGCTCCGGAATGACAACTCTGTCTCCCCATAATATGCATCCTTTTTGGGAGAAAAGCTCTGTCTGTTGGTTTTTGAAGGGTTTGAAGATGTCACTGAGTTCGTTGTCAGGGCAACCTCTTTCCACCCAGCTGAGGATTCATGCTAAACAAGGATCTTTCCTCGTTTCTTTGGCGATGTGTCGTGCAGTCAGTGGTGGAGAAGGAAGGGTTTCGATTTGTAGCATTATTAGTGTTGGAGCCGGATCGTCTATGACTTCGGGTAGTGGTGAGCGGCTCAAAGCGTCAATGTGGGGAATGGCTTTCCCCGGGCGGTATAGCAACTGGTAATCATATGCGGCTAGAAATTCCAACCAATGCGTCATTCTTGGCTATAAGATGTGAGGTGTTGGTTTGTCCCTTGCTAAAATGCCAAGTAATGGTTTGTGATTGGTAACTATGGAAATGGGTCTTCCATATACGTACTCATGGAAGCGTTTGACAGCAGCTACGATAGCGAGAGCCTCTTTATCAAGTTGGCTATAGTTCCTCTCAGCTTTCGCTAAAGTCTTTGAAAAAAATGCAATAGGTGCCTCAGTACCGTTTGGTAGGATGTGGCTCAGGATGGCTCCTACCCCAAACGGTGAGGCATCGCAGGTGATGGTTAAAGGTAAAGTTTCGTTATATTGTATCAATACAGCATCTGAGGTTAACAGGTCTTTGACTTTCTGAAAGCTCGTTCTTCGCGTTGTCCCCAGACCCAGGAAGCCTTCTTGTCGAGGAGCCTATGCAGGAGTTCGGCCACAGTTGTTTTCTGGGGCAAGAAGATGTTATAAAAGTTAATGAGTCCTAGGAAAGCTTGGAGGTCTGTTTTATTCCTAGGTCTTGGGGTGTTTTTTAGGCAGTCAGTTTTTTTTCAGTCGGGTGAATTCTCTGTTTGTCAAGTAGATAGCCCAGGAATTCAACCTTTTCTGTGCAGAGTTGGCACTTGTCCTTCTTGACCTTTGGCCAGCGTCTTTAAATTTCTGTAGAACCATTCGGAGTCGTTTTTCTAAAATGCATCTAGTCGGGGCAGCTATCAGTACATCATCGAAGTAGGGCACGACCCCTTTTATGCCTTGTAGTAATTTTTCCATTAAGCTCTGGAAAATACCGGGAGCTACACTTACAACGAACTGGAGTCTGTTACACTTGAAAGCCCCTCTATGCGTGACTATAGTCTGGGCTTCTGCAGTCTGTGCGTCTACGGGCAACTGCTGGTACGCCTGAGCTAAGTCCAATTTTGCAAATATTTTCCCACCTCCGAGGGAGTGAAGAAGGTGTTAGACCACAGGTACGGGATAAGCGCTCTGCTGGAGCGCATGATTTAGGGTGGCCCAGTAATCCCCACAAATTCTCACCGATCCATCTGGTTTTATGGGGGTCATGATTGGGGTCTCCCATCGAGCATGGTCAATAGGTTCCAACACACCTTGTGCTATTAATTTGTCCAATTGTTCATCAATCTTTGGCTTGAGTGCAAAGGGCACTCGACAAGGCTTAAGGCGAATGGGCGCAACTTCAGGGCTGAGGTTAAATGATATAGGGGACCCTTTGTACTTGCCTAGCTTCTCGCTGAACACATCCTGGAATTCTTGGACAAGGGCTGCTTCCCAGTCATCACTGCCAGTCTGGTTGATGCCAGCTAGTTTGATTCCTAATGGCACAAACCACTGTAGACCCAAAAGGCTGGGTCGATCTCGATTGACAATGGTCAACGGTAAAGTTGCGGTGTGGTCCCTGAAGGTGACTCAGACGTTGCTGGAACCAACGACCGGAATTCTATTTCCTTGGTAATCTTTCAATATGACGTTTTGAGTACTGAGGTCCTGGAAATGGATATCAGGGATCAGCTGTTTGAAGGTTTTCCAGGATACCATTGATAGGGACGATCCAGAGTCGACCTCCATAACGCATGGTCGCTGCTCGATGGCGACCCTCACTTGGATTTTCCTTGCATCAAGGGATGAAGCATGGCCTATGGTGATGGTCTGGTGTGCCTCTTCTCGTTGGGATGAAGTGGTGGCTGCTCGGTTTCTGTATTGAAAGTTCCATTGGTTGTTTTGGCGGTCCCAATTAACTGGTGGGGTGCCTGTTGTCTGTTGGAAATTGCTTTCTCTCCTGGTTGGGCTGGGTCCTCGCTTGCTTCTGCAGACCTTAGCGATATGGCCCCTCTTCCCGCAGGAACGGCAGAGTGCGTCTAGGAATTTGCAGTCAGATCGTGGGTGACTGCCCCCACATCTGGAGCATTGGTACGGTGATTTTCTATTCTTTTGGTCCCGCTGGTCGCGTTCTGACCTGAGTCTGTTGACCTCTTCTTCCTCACTTTCTATGAGGATTCAAGGTCCTCATGGTGGGTGGTTGTCGTGTGCCTCTCGGAAAACGGCATGGTCTTGCTGGCGAGTTGGCGGTGCGGTGTGTGTGCTTGGCGCATTCGAGTGGCTGACTTCCTGGTTGCTTCTGCCGCAGTAGCATCGGCAATGACATCTGCGAGGGCAATGCCTCCCTTCGCCATAATCTTGCTCTGGGTCGTGGGGTCTCTTAGGCCCAGAACAATTCGATCTCTCATGGCTTCCTCGAGATTTGCGAAGCCACAGAGTCCTCCTAGGTTTCTGAAGTCAGCGATGAAGTTTCTAATGCTTTCGCTTTCCCATTGGTCCCTCTGGTAAAACTCGTGTCTTCTGATGAGTGTTGGCACCGCCGGTGCATAATGGGCCTGGAGGATTGGGGCAAGGTTGTCCCAGTCCATTGTCTTGACTTCTGCTGGTTTCGCAAGTGCTTTTGCCATCTTGAAGACGGCAGGCCTGCAATGGGTCAGGAATACAGCTCGTTTCTTGCCAGGTGTAGCATCTTTCAAATTGTTGGTCCCCAGGAACATCTGAAACCTGTCCATATATGAGTCCCAGTCTTCGTTAGTCGGGTCAAATGGAGCGGGTGGTATAGCGCTGCTGGTCATTCTGCCACTTCTTCGGTGCGCTCTTAGCCACGTGCTCTGTAGGGTTCGTTGAGTGTTTGATCAGCTCTTAAAGTCTCTGTATCCCACCTTCGTCGCCAGTGTTCTGTTCGGAGCGTGGGCGCAAAGAACGGAGATGCGGCATCGGAAAGTGACTCAACTCTTTATTAGTGACTTCAGAACAGAGCTAAAATACTCGGGCAGCAGCAGCCCTTTTATAGGGCTTGCTGCTGTCATAACAGCCAATGCTTTGAGTTTGCCGCGCTGGCGGCATCCAATCGGCAGTGCCTGTTAACAGCCAATCAGATCGGCCTAGGGAGACCAATCAGGATCTGCTGCTGGTGGGCCAATCAGAAATGCAGGATTTCAAGCCTGCTATGGAAGTAAAACTATTTAAGCTTTTAAATTAGCGCAATTGCTTAGTCCGTAACACTTCTTATGCCTTTTAGCCTATCACATTCATCCTTGACCTCCTATTTATATCACTATTAATTGTGACTGTTTTTTCTGTGATATTCATTTGTCCAAACAACATTGATTATTAGACACATGGATGCTATTTTAAAGGAGATCGGAATTCTATTTTCATGACCATTACAAGTGGTTCTCAACTTGTGACCATTTGTTCAGTGACTGTTCAAAATAATTATGAATGAAGGAACTTATGACTTGTGCTTGAAATCTTGGCTATTGCAGCACCCCCGTGGTCACATGATAAAAATATAAGTGCATATTAGCTTAAAAATGCTTAAAACAGCAGGCACACTTCAACTTCCTACATTTGCCTATTTCTTGTCTGATCTCACTTCCACCAGTCCACCAGTGAAAGCAAAGTTGCCGCAACCAGGGAAGCCTCATCACCATCTAGCCCACCAATGTAAGCAAAATTGTCCACACCCAGGAAAGCTCACTCCTCACTGGCCGTTGTTTTTGCATAGCAATAAAGCATCCCTGCCAACTCATATCCTCTCTAACAACCCTATACTTAGCTTCTCTCCATTCCCCCCCCCCCCGCGTGACTCTTTGTTCCTCACCTGGGACTTGGCTGGTTAAAAACCCATGTGATCACTTAACTATCACAATGGGGAATGCTAGGTTCATGGTTATTGAGTGAAATGATCATGTGATGTCTCTCTGAATTTGGGATTCTTTCCCCACCTCTGTTATTGGTCGAGGACTACCTGTAAATACTTAAAATACTTATTTACAAAGGAGAACAGATTTAATCAGTAGTGATAATGCTGAATGTTCTATAATTTGCAACTTTTAACATACTAGAAACAGTAGGCATAAAAGCAGTAGGCTAACAGTTAAACTATAACATAATAGATTTATAAATAAAAGAATAAAAATGGGAAAAAGAGGAAAATTTGACAAAAACTTTGTGGCTCTTAGATTATTTTCTATTTAGTTTTCAAAACTTTCAAAAATAACACAACTAGAATATCTTTCTAAAATGAGATTTGTAGATGGATAAATTGTGGGCTAGTTATTAAATAATTTATATTTATTAGAATTTCTTCTTAGCTCAGTTACTTATGCTTTGCACATAACTTTAGAACTTGCATTGAATTATTTATTTTGTGTTCATATGCCAACTTATCTGGGACAGAGCCCACTAAACTTACTGGTACTTATTTCTGAATAAAATGAACAAATTGCATTGCTAATTTAGTAAATATAAAGAAAAATGTTGTAGGTCTCTTTTTGTAAAATGGAAAAAAGCTGAAACATGATTTATTCAGCAGTAAACTTTATAAAGCGGAACATGGTAAATAAAAATACTAAACATAGTTATATGAAATTGAGTTACTTTTTTTTCTAGCTAATGGTTAGTATTAGAATATATATAGATCTCCTCACCTATTTCTCTTTGCTGCCAAATTCCAACTCATCTTGCCTATTTAAGTTTCCTTTTTTGCTTTGCAATTGCTAGTCAAATAATTCTTGAAGCTACATACTTTTTTATTTTCTTACATGCCCAAGGTTCTAAAATCTTCAGAAATGTAAGTTTCTTGTATTTTAACTGCTCCTATCTTCTAGTCCTAATTAGCATTTGTGTAATGATTTTTATCTAAGTGCAGTCTTTTCATTAAACATCCTCCAATGAAAGTCCAAGCATTGCAGTAATCTAAACAAAAGATACTATAACATGACAGAAGTAATCAGAATTTTTAAATAAAATGGAATATGTAACTGGTAGGAGACATCTATGCTTCAGAGGCACTTGAATATCCAATTATCTTTATTCTTTAAAGAGGGTACAATTTCTGTCCATAACAAACTGAATACTGTCATTCACCATGGATCACTCAACAATATCAGCCAATCCTTATCAGCACTGAGATTAAGTTAATTAACCCTTATCTAACCCATAATTTGTCCAGACACCAATTTAACAGTTCACTGCTTCCTAACCTCAATCAGCTGTATAGAAAAAGTATATGGAGATGTTATATTGGTGACACTTTCAAATCTCTGCATGACCTTTTTCAGTATCTTCATGGAAATTAAAGGCATGAAGGTCAGATAGTCTTTATATAGATCTAAAAGTTCTATTCCATGTAGAATAGAAACAGTGTAAAAATGTAATAAAATAAAATAAAATTGTATCTTGCCTGTCTTTTCTCTAGCATCAGGATGATGAAGATAGTTTCAGCACTGAAACCTGACTTAAAATTGAATCAAAATATATCTCAGTGAAATTTTTGGACCTGTTAAACATCTTGGCAAATGTATGAACTAAAAATTGTTACAAACTCATGAATTTTGCAAGTACTGTATAGCTCCACAATTGATTCTTTGCGGTTAGCTGAGACAGTTATCTTTTCTGCTGAGAATCTGGCCACATTTGGATTAGCTAACCAATATCTTGATGATATTGTCACAAATATAAGGGTATATCAGCCAACATTTTCACATTGAAAGTATGAATTTATTTAATACAGACTTTCTGTCTGTGGTGCTTGGCAGTAAAAGGAAACCAGGCTTACAAAGAACATGGTGGCTGGACACCATCAAGTTGACACCAGCCAGAGCATAGAATAACTTACTACAAGTTCAGAAGATGTGAAGAAACCTGTTCCATAGAATTGCTAAGAGTTGGATATGACTAAATGGACATCATCATCATCATCATCATTATCAACATCAACAATAACAACAACATTAATTGTGTCTTATTTGTACATTTCAGTTGCACTCCCCAAGGACTACTAGTCCTATTCTACTGATGTAGATCAGTGGTCCCCAACGTTTCCGGATCTGTGGGTCATCAGTGGTGGTGGTGAGGAGGCGATGGTGTCACACACACATCTGCTGCTTTGGCAAATAGAGCTTTGCACGCTCGCTTGCCACTTCTGTGACCCAGTTCCCAATGGGCTGCAGTTTGGTAACTGGCTGTGGCCCATGAGTCGGGGATCCCTTTTTTACAGTGTAATAGAATGTTGGACACCTAAAATAATGACTCTTCCCTCTTATGCCAAAGAATCAGTGCCATGCAATCTTGAGTTTCTTACCAGTCTCATCCTCTCTTTGAAGACTAAGTTGATACAGTATTTATTTAGCTACACTTTTTATGTGCCAAGTTGTCACATTTTTATTAAACAAAAAACATGTTGCTTGGTTCAAAGTGTAAAACTCCTCAAGTTCTGTCTATTTGAAAGTTATTTGAATAAATAGATCTAATTTGAAGATAGAAAGAAGTAGAAATTGATCATTGCAAAATAATTTGAGAATGTTAGATTATAGAATTTGTACAACAAAAGTCATATTCTTGCTACTTATGCAAATCACAAATGTTTGTGAACTCTTATGAGCATAAAGCACTAATGAATTTGTAGCTCCTTGCTCTTTTTTTAGTTCCAAAATTTCTTAAGTCAAGGACTTGCTGTTCCATAGTAAACTATAGAAATAACTCAGTAGTTAACCCTAATAAAATCATATCACTTTAATAGTAAAGTTGTGCATTTTAATGATCAAGCAAATATTTATGAATTAATTTAATTGACTGTTTATAAATAGTCCCAAAAATGGCTTTCATGCTAACAATATAAAATCTTGCTGAATATTGAACAAAAATAGCTCTGATACTTTTAAAAGAATTGATGAAATACCTATATATGTATTTTTTAGCCTGTGGTTTTTCCCTCCTCCGGTTTAGCAAGGGAAAAATGTTGTGATACGTCACATAATGACAATGAGATGTCATGAGTTTGACACTGCTGCACTAATGCTTTCATTTTTTGGTAAGAACATATAATTCTCTTAGGAATTTATAATTAATGGCCAAATAAACTCAACAGTCATATGCTCCTTATGATGCTAAATGCAACTTTAAGTATTTGATTAATTAAGCTTTTGATTGTGCTATTGGGGCATTCATGACTATTTTATTGTATTGGGAAGTTATAAGTAATAATAAATAGAAAGTAAGGTTTTCCTGAAAGTTTTCAATACGGTTGCGAGATGTTTTACAATAATAATACTGAAAAATGTTAGTGCAAAGAAAACAGAAGACTGATAGAAGAGGCAAATGTATTATTCATAATAATTAAGTGTAGGATGATGGGAGTATACATTAATGAAGATATTTCCTCTTTGTCAAATCTTTTCAGGCTTAACTCTTAAACTTTTCCATATCTATTTTCATGCTAGTAATATGGCTGTTCATTGAGTACATTACTTTTCTAGACAATTCAGACCACACAGATATATGATTTTTTTTCCCTGTCTGATTTCTATAATGTGACTTATTCTTAAATCCTGACTTTTCACCAATGCTTGTGATGTAAAATAGTAGTATTTTTTCTTTTGTTTGAGAGTTAAAGTTATACAGAAAATACTAATAATTCACAATATGACTGTGTATGAAAGTTTTATGAAGATAGTGTATTGTCACAAAGAGCCAATAAAACAACTCAGTAACCTTATAGTCCATCTTAAATAATAATAATAATAGATAATATTTTTTCTTTGGAGGCCTTGCTTATATTACAGTTTTCACACTGTAGTACTGGTAGTCCTCACTTTATGATACAACTGAGCCCAAAATTCTCATTGATAAAACAGTTGTTAAGTGAGTTTTGCCCCATTTTATGACCTTGCCACAGTTGTTAAGTGAATCACTGCAGTTGTTAAGATAGTAACACAGTTTTTAAGTGAATTTGGCTTTGCCATTGATTTGTCAGAAGGTTGCTAAAGGTGATCACATTTACCTGGATACAATTGCCAAGCATCCAAATTTTGGTCATGTGACTATGGGATGCTGCAATGGTCATAAGTGTGAAAAACTATCATAAGTCACTGTTTTCAGTGCCACTGTAAGTTCGAACTGTCACTGAACAAATGGTTATAAGTAAAGGACTTCTTATATCACAATACTATAACAGCGATAGACCACATAAATTATGATGTAAATTGTAGTTAGATGCCTACATTTACTGTTACAGTATTTAATAATGTCAGGTATGCCAGAGTTTATTTATCAGCTAATTATCTTAAATTCATAGATGAAATTATAAATCAGTCCTTCCTTTTACCTTCTGTTAGCCTGTTGTTTTGTTTTTGGAAAAACTCCAAAAGTCTAACACAGCAGCATTAAAAAATCATTTTAAAAAAGTTTCTCAGGCTATTTTATATAAAATCTCATTTGTGAGTGTTAAGAGTAAAAAAATTCAAGTAGAAGTTCTAATTAGGATAAGTTAAATTTTAATTTTAGCATTTATGTGTTTTAGAGTCAGTATGGATGCTTAATTAGGATTGCATTTCTTCACAATCATATTATACCTCTAAAATATATATATTGAAATCACTGTGGTACAAAGAAATAAGAACACTTATAAGTTAATGGAATGATTCACTGTGTATTGGACCTGAATAAAAATATTACATTGCTAATCACTGCATTTTTTGTCTTAGTGTGTATGAATATTTGCATTTATGATACAATATTTGCAGGGAGAAGATAACATTTCAAATATCTGATAAGTCATTTTTGTTATAAAGATGAAGCATTTTAGAGGTTTTATAATGAATAAACAAAATGCTGAAAGACATCTAAAATTCAGTGTAGTTGTCAATTTGGAAGTCTGGAATTTTGGAATGTGTATATTGAGGAGATGCCTTTTATGCTAACTTGCTTAGTTACGCTTTTAGTTGTAGGTCATTGTACATTTCATTAGAAAAGCATTTAAAATTTGGGTTTGAATAATCTAGCAGTGAGGAGGAGGGAAATGTAGGCAATTTGCACAAAATATGAATTACTAATGACTAATTTTCAGATACTATAGAAATAGTTTGAGCAATATTTAAACAAAGAGGAGATTGTTAATTGAATCCATCTTCCTTTTTTCTCTACCATATCAGCTTTGACAGTTCCTCATGGGGTAAGAAGTGTTAGTACATAGGTGGTACATTGGAATATTTTTGAGATTGGCTTGCTGATCCTTGGACTTGTAGCTTTACAGAATTGTTATTTTCCCATTTAAGATTCTATCCATTGAAACCAGTGGAGGTGAGAAAGAGTAAGCAGCTAAAGCTGTGTGGATCAGGTTGAATCATCCAAAGTGGTGTCATACCTGTCTGGCAGCCATACATTCCATATCTCTCCAGGAGTGGACTGTTTTTTGTCCTCTAAACCAGAGGTCTCCAAATTTTGCAACTTTAAGACTTGTGTTTATGGAGACTCTCAATCATCATCAGCCAGTGTGGAATTCTGGGAGTTAAAGTCCAGAAGTCTTAAAGTTGCCAAGTTTGGAGATTTCTGTTCTAAACCTTGTTCAAATAAAGGAAATAATTGTGCTACTTGTTATTTCATGTTGAATTAATATAACATTTTAAAGCAATGTGGTTATTTATTTAAAGTATAACTGTTCTGTCCCTAATTAGCATTCTTGAGATCCCCACGCTTTGATTGGCCAAAGCGCGGGGCACTCTGATTGGTCAGGCGAGCCGCGCCGATTGGCTTGCTAAGAATCTCCCGCGATTGGTCCATTCGAATCGCGGGAGATTCAAAGCGGTGCCATTAGCCACGGCCGCCGCGGCTGAAAGAATAAAAGCCACGAACCTTTTGCAAAGAGCCAGTTCGGTTCCCACTTTAATAAAAGAGCATGATTTGAAGTCACCGACTCCTGGCATCATTTCGCGGACACAACACTGGCGATGAGGATGGGATCCAGACCCTGAACCAAACCACGTGTCCGACGGAAGCCAGACGAACCACCATGATGGGGAAAATCGCACCCCCCGCACCCTTCAACCCCGCCACTGAGGACTGGGAATCGTACTCCGACCGATTCTGCATGTTCCTCGAGTGCAGCGACCTGAAGGACGCCACCGGCCCCATGAAGCGCGCCGTCTTCCTGACCCACTGCGGGACCGAGGTATTCAAGATGGCCAAGGCGCTTGCCAAACCCGCCGATGCGACCGTGATGGACTGGGACATCCTCGAGCCAATACTTCGGCGGCACTACACTCCAGAGGTACCCATCCTGATCCGACGAAACGAATTTCACCGTCGGGACCAACGGTCGGGTGAGAGCTTCAGCGACTTTGTCACCGAGCTACAGCGCCTAGGGGGGCTCTGCGAATTCAACAACCTGAACGACGCCCTGTGAGACAGAATCGTGCTCGGTTTGTGGGACCTCGTCCTCCAGAGCCGGCTGATGGCCAAGGGCAACATCAGCCTAGCAGACACCCTCACCGCAGCCTCAGCTGCCAAAGCAATCTGAACCTCCGCCGACCTCATGCGCAGACCGAATGCTGGGGACCGCAGCGGAAACAACAACCCTGCGAGGTCGGCCGAGGCCCAACCCGAGATGACCACCCACTAGGGCAACTTCCACTCGGCATCGGGCACTTCCGATGACGAGGAGGACATCCATCGCCTCCAGACAGGCCGCAACCCACGGAACCGGCGGGGTCGTAAGTCAAGGACCAACTGTGCCGGTTGCGTCGGCGACCACCCCAGGTCGGAATGCCGGTTTTTCGAATCGATCTGCCGGCATTGCGACAAGAAGGGACACATTGCCCGTGTCTACCGCCTAAAAAAGAACCGCAGCTCGGCACGATGGGACCAGAGCGACCGGAGGAGAGAGAACACACCACCCCGGACCAGAGATCGCCCCTCGGACAACAGATGGGACCGGAACGGACGATCCCTGCGAGGCGGCGATAACCGGCGAAGAGAGGAGACCCATCAGATGGTCACCATCGGCCACGCCATAACCAATGACGCCCGGAAGGTCCACGTGGAGGTAGGCATTGAGGGCGAGCCATGCAAAATGGAGGTGGACTCCGGGTCCTACCTCTCCATGATAGCATGGCATGAAATAAAGCGCTTGTTGCCTACCATCCAAAGGAGGAACCTAGACAGGCAGAAACCACATCCCGGTAGTCGGAACCAAACACTTCAACATCACATATAAAGGGCACACCGAAAGGCTTCCCCTGACAATCGTCGACCGCGACCGCCCAAGCCTACTGGGACTGCAATGGTTCGCCCCGCTCGGCATCGCAGTCACGGGAGTCGACCACGTCACCGACGACAGCTGGGAGCAGCAACTGGCCCGGGAATTCCAAGAGGTCTTCGACGGAAACCTAGGCAAGTACCGAGGGCCCCTTATATCATTCAGCCTAGACCCAAACGTCCCCCCAAACGCCTGAAACCAAGGCGGGTGCCATCCGCACTTAACCCCAAGATAGATGAGCAAATTGACAAGCTCGTCAAGCAAGGGGTCCTACAGCCCATATGCCACGCCCGGTGGGAGACCCCCATAGTCACCCCGATCAAGCCCGATGGGTCGGTGAGGATCTGTGGGGACTATAAGGCCACCCTAAATGGCGCACTACAACAAAGCGCCTACCCCGTCCCAGTAGTGCAACACCTACTGCACTCACTGGGAGGGGGCAAGGTTTTCGCCAAGCTCGACCACGCCCAGGCATACCAACAGTTGCCAGTCGACGAGCAAACGGCAGAAGCGCAAACCATAGTCACCCACCAGGGAGCATTTAAATGCAACCGACTCCAATTCGGAGTCAGCGTGGCACCGGGAATATTCCAAAGCCAAATGGAAAGACTATTGCAAGGCATCAAGGGGGTGGTACCTTACTTCGACGACGTCCTAGTGTCGGCAACCAACCAAGCCGAACTAGAGGGTCGCCTAAGGGAGGTCAAAGAGACCGGGCTCAAAGTCAAGAGGGAGAAATGCCAATTATACACGGAACGGGTAGAATTCCTAGGATACCTCCTAGACCGTCACGGCATTCACCCCACAAACCAAAAAATCAAGGCCATCAAAGAAGCACCCACACCCAAGTTGAAGACGGAACTACAGGCATTCCTGGGACTACTTAACTTTTACAATGTTTTCCTGCCCCAAAAGGCGACGGTGGCGGAGCCCTTGCATAGGCTCCTGGACAAGGCGGTGACCTGGACTTGGGGGAAACGTGAGCAAGCTGCATTCCAAAGAACAAAGGACCTCCTCACTTCGGACGCCGTCCTTATACAGTATAACGAGACCCTACCTCTGGCCGTCACATGTGACGCATCACCTTTGGGCGTCGGCGCTGTCCTCAGCCATACCCTCCCCGACGGAAAAGAAGCGCCCATCGCGTTCTTTTCAAGGACCCTCACCAAACCGGAGAGGAACTATAGCCAGCTGGACAAAGAGGCTCTGGCTATCGTTGCCGCCATAAAAAGATTCCACGAGTATCTCTACGGCCGGACATTCACCATCATAACCGACCACAAGCCGCTGCTGGGAATCCTTGCAGGAAACCGGGCCACCCCGAACATTCTGTCTCCCCGAATGACAAGGTGGTCCGAGTTCCTGGCAGCCTACAACTATGGACTCAAACACAAACCGGGTAAGATGATCTCCCATGCAGACGCCTTAAGCCGCTCACCGCTACCGGAACCTGACACCGACCCAGCACCCACGACGACCACCCTCAGCATAGAGACTCTACCCAACCTGCCCATAACCGCGTCAGACATTGCCCGAGAGACTAATAAAGACAAACGTCTGGCGCGGGTGTTGCATTGGGTAGAGAAAGGGTGGCCGGAAAGGGACAATGACGAGTCTGTCAAAACATTCCGAAACCGCCAAACGGAACTCTCATTATTAAAAGGGTGCATACTATGGGGGGATAGGGTGGTCATTCCAGAAAAGCTACAAGGGAAGGTTTTGGAACTGCTACACGAGGGGCACCCTGGCATCGTTAGGACTAAAGCCCTGGCCAGAAGTTACGCTTGGTGGCCAGGGATGGACAAACAAATTGAGACCCGGGTAGCAAGGTGCCAACGATGCCAGGAAACTAGGCCAAGCCCACCCACAGCACCCGTCCTAGAGTGGGAAACCCCAAGGGGACCTTGGTCTAGGAATCACATAGACTTCGATGGGCCCACAAAAGGACACACCTTCCTTATAACAGTAGACGCTTACTCCAACTGGCTGGAGGTAAGCAACATGAAGACAACAACCACGGAGGCCGTGATCAAGGAACTCTGCAAACTCTTTGCAACGCACGGCCTCCCAGACGTTGTTGTTTCCGACAACGGGCCCCAATTCACCTCACTGGAATTCAAAAAAATCCTAGCGGAAAGGGGCATCCGCCATGCGCTGACAGCACCGGCGCACCCGGCGGCAAACGGTAGGGCGGAACGGATGGTGCAATTCACTAAGAAAACCATCCGAAAAATAGACCACGGGGAGATCCAGGAGAAAATAAACAAACTACTCTTCACCCAACACATAACCCCAAATACCACAACGAATAGCAGCCCAGCCGAACTATTAATGGGGAGGAAATTAAGGTCCCCACTCGACAGGTTACACCCCACGTATAACCCGGAGAAGCCCCTAGACTCAAAGAGCAAACACCGAACTTTCGCACCAGGCGACCCCGTATACGCAAGAAACCTGACGGGAGACCCACTATGGATACCGGCCGTCATCACACAAATAACAGGCCCACACTCGTATCGGCTACAAACAGCAGACGGACGAGCGAGGGTTTCCGGTTTCGCGTGGCTTCAGGGCAGCAGGAATTTGCGACAGCTCGCGATTCCTGCTGTGCTAGCCGCCAAGGTACCCCCGATCCAGATGGGTCAGGGGGATATGGCTGCCCTGTAGGGACAGCTGAAGAGAGAGGGGAGTCGGACAGGGGGTTGGTGGTGTCGCAGACCCCCTCCTCCTCCGGAAAAACCCCTTTTTCCCAAGGCGGTGGAGCGGCGGTCAGCAATGGCTGCCACGAAGAAGCCAGCAACCGGGGAAGATTGCGCTGGAGGAAGTAAGAAGAGTGAAAGTGCTGTCTGAGCCGGGTCAAGTAACATCTTTCAAATTTGTTGGAACTGAGCTGTTTGAATTGCTGGAGGATACATTGTATCCCTAAGAAGATCGAAAGCGGTGGAGAAGCTGTTAAAGGGAACTTTTTTTTTTTCTTCACTCTCCCACCCCATGGAAATAGCAGATATGTTTGGACATATTGGACATTGAAAGTGAATTGTTTTGAGAGTTGAAGCTAAGGGACAAAAGGGTTTTTGGACATTGAAAAACTTAAGAAATTGGAAAACCCTTGTTGGAGGTATGGATTTCTGATTATTTAAAATTGATATTGCAAGTGGGAAGGGAGAGGAAAAAAAAATTGGAGCAGAAGCTGAAAAAGGAGGAGATTGCCTAGAATCCCAAAGAAAGGTATATGGTAATTGGACCTCTTTGATTAAACATTAACCCCAGAAAGAGAAAGAGAAGAAGGAAGAAAAGTATTAATTTTTGGAATTTTTTTTTTGAATTATTTTTGATTAAAAATATTTGTGGTTGTTTTGGGAAAAGTTTCTTTTTTCATAATGGCACCGCTTGTGGATGAACTAAAGACTGAATATCAAAAATATAAAAAAGAAGATACTTTGGGCACTTTGTTTCAATTCTTAGAAATGGCGTTATGTACTTATGAAAAGTTGACTACGCAGCAGAAGGACTGGGACAAAGAAGAAGAGGAAGAAGAAGCCATCTTTGATGAACAATGGGTTCTTTCCGGGGAGGAGGAGAAAAAGGATAAGAAAAAGGGGATTTTAAGAATTATAAAAACAACCAGAGAAGAGAAAAAATGAGCGGAAAGGTGGAGGCAAGGTTAGAAAGCAAAGGAAAGGGAGTAAGAAAAGGGAGGAGGAAAGACAAAGGGGTAAAAAGGGCAAGGAGAAGAATAAGCAAGAGAGAAAGGGGGGGAGGAGAAGCCTCAATGGGGGGAAGCAAGATCTAAAGAAAAAAAGTTTCTTCAGAGACAATGGGTGAATTTAATTTAGGATAAAAGAGGGATTCTGGAGGGTACATAAGATTGTGTTTTTTATATGTGTATTTAGAGTATAAAATTCATTGTGTAATTTTAGAACCTATTAAACAGAATCCCAAGAAAAATTGTTATATGAAGTACTTTTATGTTAGGGTAATGAGTTATAGACGTTACTCCAATTGGTGTATAGGAGAAGTATAATAAAAGAAAAAAGATGAATGGATAGTTGGAAATAGAACAGACAAAGAATATTATTGAAAATGGTCCTAAGATATGAAAGGATATATAAAGGTTTTGTTATGTTTTTTTTTTTTTTTGGATGTTGTATATTGAAAAAAGGCAAAAAAATTTTTCATTGATTAGAAATAATTTGGATGAAAAGGAGAAGTTGGGATAAGATATGAAGTTAAATAGACAAAGTATTGATACTATAATTTGGAATTGTTATGTTCTATTGGTTTTCTTCTTTTATTATTTTTTCTTAGAAAAGAACTTATAAGCTTTTATGCCTTGTGCATTGTTTATATAAAATTGATAAAAATGGTTTATATATATATATATATATAAAAGAAAATGATAATAAGATATGGAAGGATATATAAAGTGAATATGATGTTTGAATTTGTGTCTGTGTGAAGATTTTCAACCCGGGATCAGACAACCTTCAGAAAAGATCTTTTAGTTTTGTTTATGTTTTATTGTGTTCTCTGTAAAATTAATAAAATTTGTTTAAAAAAAAAAAAAAAAACAGCAGACGGACGAGCGTGGAAACGCCACATCGACCAACTAAGGTCGAGGACTACCAACCAAGAGACCACCGACGCACAAACAGGCGAAACCAACCCCCACAACACAAACCAAGGGGGGAGGGAATACCCAGGGGACCAAAACCAAAGAAGAATAAACCAGCCATGCTTACCGGAAAGCAGCCATCACGACCCTTCGCCAGGAAGAGACAGCCAGGCCAGCTCAACCGACCCGGAAAGACCGAGCGGGAGCGGCAAAACCCGCAGCTCAACCAACCCGGGAGGCCCAGGAGGGAGCTACGGAGAGCGGCCCGGCCTGACCGACCAGCCGGTTCCCATGACGGCATCAGGAGAAACAGAGATCCTGACTGAACCGGCCGGGATCCAACCTACGACTGAGCTGCGCAGGTCCAGTAGGCTCAGACGGAGCTCCGCCTACCTACGTGACTATGCGACATAAGGGCTGAACCAAAAGGGGAGGGGTGTTCTGTCCCTAATTAGCATTCTTGAGATCCCCACGCTTTGATTGGCCAAAGCGCGGGGCGCTCTGATTGGTCAGGCGAGCCGCGCCGATTGGCTCGCTAAGAATCTCCCGCGATTGGTCCATTCGAATCGCGGGAGATTCAAAGTGGTGCCATTGGCCGCGGCCGTCGCGGCTGAAAGAATAAAAGCCGCGAACCTTTTGCGAAGAGCCAGTTTGGTTCCCACTTTAATAAAAGAGCATGATTTGAAGTCACCGACTCCTGGCATCATTTCGCGGACACAACAATAACAATATACATTGAAATAAGAAATAATCTCTAATAAATAAGTTTTCTCTAGTTTGTAAGAAGATGCTGCTTTTCCTTATGAAGTAGTACATAGTGAACAGTACGTAATATTGCTTTATCTGACATTATATTGAAGGCATTGCTTATGTTGTTTAACGTTTATTAATTGGAATGATAGACATAAAATACAGCTATAAACTAAATCTGTGTGAATGTCTTAACCTTTTTATAATACACTATTTCATTCTGTATATTTAACGAACAGTGAAAATCTTTCCTTCTTGAACTCCAGTTTTGCTATTGAAATCATATTCTGTTTCCTTAATAGTTTATACGTCAGAAGGTAGAAATATTTTAATATGAGGTGGTGGGTATGATTATACAATGTAGCTATTAATTTTTATAATGAGCTATTAACATTTGGTAGAAGGTTTGTCTTAATTTTGTGAATTGCTGTCACTGCAGTTTCTTTTAAAAGAATAGTGCAGGAAAATGAAAATGTTTAAATGAAATTGCGGCAAAGTGTTATTTCAGTAGAAAGATTATCTCCCCCCAACTTGTCACCATTTTATTTAACATACGGGTTTCCTGCAGAAAAGTCTTTATTCAAGTACACTATGCAGCTTATATGATCATCTATATTTTTGCAGTAAAAGCAGGGGTGGGCTTCAAAAATTTTAGCAACGGGTTCTCTGCCCGGTTGCTGGTGGGCATAGCCTAGTCAGCCTGTGCCATGGTGGTGGTTGGCATTTTGCTCTCCCTGGACTCTGGACGTTTTCCTCAAGCCTCTGGGAGGGTGAAAACGTCCTTCCCGTGCTCTGGCAGCTCTCTGGAAGCAGGAAACAGGCTTGTTTCTGGTCTTCCTGAACTTCCAGGAGGCCCATTTTTCACCTTTTCCAGTTTCCGTGCGTACCCTGCACGTATCTGCATCCAAAATGGGCCGTGTAAGGACTCCTGGGAGGAGCAGGGCCAGCCTGGAATGGGATTTGGGGGTTCTCCAAACTGTGCAGAATCTTAGCTTGAGGATCTCCTGAACCCCTGCGAATGCTCACCAGCCCACTCCTGAGTAAAAGCTCTCTAGATTATTTTGGAATTCGTTCTGATAAAATATTGTTTTCCATTTTCTCTTGTGTGAGGAATTTTACCTTTGACGGCTGCGGCAGAATTCTCGGCCGACACCACATACCACGCAGTTAAGTTCTCTGCCCGAGCAATATCCTCTCATGATACTGCTCTGGCTCAAGCACTGGCAGGCGGACGTAAAAAAAAAGGTTAAGCTGGCCACCGCCCCCATAAAAGGGGACAAATTATTCAGCACCATCCTGGAGCCATTTCTATCAGAAACCAGAAGCAAGAAAAAATTTTCTTCCCCCCCTTTTCCGTAGGTCAGAGTCAAGAGCACAGCCCTTTCGGAGAGGTTCCTCAAGATCTTTCTACCAGTTTCCTTTCCCGCCCAGGTACCCGAGACCCCCCTCCTTCCGGCCTTTCCAGCCCCAGGATCGAGCCGATCTAGGTGACAGGAGCAGGAGGGGCTTCAGGCGCCCCTTCAGGGGTTCAGGAGGGAGGCCCTTCCGGCGCAACAGATAGACCCCATCCACCTCTCCCCATCGGAGGACGCCTCAAGCATTTCGCCGACCGGTGGGACTCTTCCACCTCCGATGCCTGGTTCCGGGAGACCATCAGACTGGGCCTTGTGCTTGAATTTCAGCGCGCCCCCCCTGAATTTTTCATGGCATTCCCCCCCCAAGGATCTCACCAAACGCAACCTAATGGATTCAGCTATCCGCCATCACCTCTCCATACAGGCCATACAACCTGTACCACCATCCCAGCGGAGGCAGGGGTTTTACTCTCACCTCTTCATGTCCCCAAATCCTCAGGGGGATGGAGGGCTATCCTAGACCTGAAACGCCTTATCCGTTACCTGACCTATCGCAGGTTTAAGATGCACACCCTACAATCCATTCTACTAGGCATCAGGCAGGGGGACTGGCTATCCTCTATAGACCGTTCAGAGGCGTACCTTCACATCCCAATCTGGCCCTCCCATTCCAAATTCCTCAGGTTCTGCTACAACCATCGCCACTTCCAATATGTGGCACTTCCCTTTGGATTGGCCTCTGCCCCGAGAACCTTCACTAAGGTCCTCGCAGCCCTAGCAGCCCACCTCAGGGACCTCCCAGTTCGTCTCTACTGTTACCTGGATGACATCCTCATCCTGTCTCACTCCAGACCCCAAGCAGAAAAGGATATCAGAGCTACTCTTTCTGCCCTCCAAGATCATGGGTTCCTAGTAAACTGGCAGAAGAGCCATCTGTTACCATCTACGTGGATCACCCACTTGGGGTCCGTCACTGACTCGGTTCAGGGAAAGGTTTTCCTTTCCTCCGAGAGACTCCATAGCATCCAGGAGACTGTCAAACATATCAGACGATCAAGAATGGTAACACTTTTAGAATTGTCTAAATTACTCGGTAAAATGTTCTCATGTATTTCCATTGTTCCCTGGGCCCGTTTACACACTAGATCCCTACAATGGTTCCTGCTCCCGTTCCAAAGGACCGGCAGAAGCAATTCAAAGGCTGCGGTCAAGGTACCTTCAAGGGTCCTCACGTCTCTCCTCTGGTGGACCAGTCCATCAACAAGGGACACTGCTTCAAGGAACCCCAACGCCTCATCCTCACCACAGATGTCAGCCTGTCCAGATGGGGCATTCACATCCACTCGCTCTCAACACAGGGCAAATGGTCACAGGTAGAACGCACACACAGTATAAACTGGTTGGAACTTCGCGCCATCCACCTGGCCCTGCGCAACTTCCTTCCCCACATACGCAGGCGGCATGTCCTGATACTCACGGACATCACCGCCAAGGCTCACGTCAACTGACAAGAGGGCACCCAGTCCATAAGTTGGATGAGAGAGGCCGAGCGCCTCTGCCGTTGGGCGGAGCGCAATCTCCTCTTCCTCAAAGCCGAGCACATCTCAAGGGCCTCAAACACCCAAGCAGATTGGCTGAGCAGGACCACGGTGGACCAGTCTGAGTGGCGCATTCACCCGTCACTGTTCAGGGAAGCAACCGTGACGTTCGGTCTCCCGTCAGTAGACCTCTTTGCATCCCTGCTCAACACCCAACTCCCCAGGTTTTTCTCGAGGTATCCCTCCCACAGGGCCGAGAATCACAACGCCCTCCATTGCCCCTGGCCCACAGGGCTTCTATATGCATTCCCTCCATTGGCCCTGGTCCCCAGAATCATCCAGAAGCTCATCTCCGAGAAAGCAGAACTGATTTTAGTGGCACCCTACTGGCCCAGGCGCCCATGGTTTGCGGACCTCCGCTATCTATCGGTGGCCACCCCTTGGAAAATTCTCCCGCACAGGATATCCCTTTCCCAGGGGTCCCTCCAACACCCGGACCCTCAGTGGCTCCAGTTAGCCATTTGGAGGTTGAGTGGGAACGTCTAAGGAAGGAGCAGTTCTCTGACCAGGTTATTGATACCATTTTAGCCGCAAGGCGGCGGCCAACAACCCGAATATACAATGCTACTTGGAATAGCTTCTGCAAGTGGTGCCATAATTTCCAGATCAACCCTCTTTCACCCTCCATTGCTCAAGTTTTGGAATTCCTCTAAGAAGGTCTGAGGAAGGGACTTTCTCCGAACACCCTGAGGCGTCAGGTAGCAGCCCTTTCAACTGTGATTATTTGCGACAATCTGGGTACCCTCTCCCTCCACCCTCGCATTAGGGCATTCCTTAGGGGAGCAACTAACTTGTGTCCCCCAACTGTACACAGATACCCTACCTGGGACCTCAACAAGATCCTGGAGTCCCTTACTAAACATTCCTTTGAGCCTCTCAGGGAATCCTCACTCCAGTTCCTAACTTTCAAAGTCGTATTCCTGGTTGCCATTACTTCGGCTCGCCGAATATCGGAGATAGCCGCTTTGTCGGTGAGGAAAGACCTTTGCATCTTCCATGCCGACCGGGTGGTTCTATGGCTGGACCCTACCTTCTTGCCTAAGGTCAATTCAGCCTTCCACAGGGCACAGGAACTCACACTTCCGAACTTCTGCCCCAATCCCTCATGGGAAAGGGAGAAGCTTTGGTACATCCTGGACATAAGACGGGCCCTCCACATTTACATTAAACATACCCAGCCCTTTAGGAAGTCCGAATCCTTATTCCTTTCCTTTCCACCTAAATCCTTCGGACACAAAGTGTCCCCGGCAACCATCGGCCGCTGGATTAGAGCTACTATTTCCAAAGCTTACTTGTCCCAGGCTCTGCCGGTGCCCAGCAGAATAACGGCACACTCCACCAGAAGTGCAGCCACCTCGGCAGCTTGGGCCACCCAGGCTCCAATTGCTGATATTTGTCGGGCGGCCACCTGGGCCTCCCCATCTCCCTTCATTAGGCATTATAAGATCGAGATATTTGCCTTGGCGGAAGCTTCGTTTGGCAGACGAGTTCTCCAGCGAGTCTTCAAGGAACCGCAGGGACTTCAGAACGAGACGGAGTCCCTCCTGTAGGACAACCAAGCTTTGGTATGTCCCACTCTCTGGATGATCAGACCGGCTCTCAGGAGAATGGGCATTGGTCCTTACCTGACACGCCATTTCTCTGGAGCCGGGAGGATCATCCAGCCCCACCCTTTTAGTTCACCGTCTGGTGGGGTCTTGTTTCGGCCAAGGAACCACTTAGCATAGTAAGATGAGAGCACGATCTTCTCTTCACTCTCGTCTTCGCGTAAACTGGGGAATGCAAGTGAACCACGTGACGGAGGGCGGAGCATTCCTCAGTAATTAAGCTCAGCCTTCAACAATGCAGACTGAAGCACCTCCCACTCTCTGGCCCTGCACTTCTGATTGGCTGTTAAGCGGCCAGACCAGATTGGCCCGTTCCGGGGAATCCGATTGGCCCTTAACAGAGAGTTCTTATTGGTTATAAGAGCTAGCGTTCCTAGCTTGTTATTGGTTAAATGTTATAAGCTTTGCCTATATAAGGTGGGTTCTACTAATGTTAAATGAGCAAGTCACGATGTAAATAAAGAGCTGAAGTTCACCGTTCAGAAACTTGTCTCCATTCTTTCTCGCCCATGCTCAAACTTAACACTGGCGATGACGATGGGATGTGGAGACATCTGAACCAACGAAACTTCAAAGAACACTGAGCACGTGACAGACGACGCCAACAACGGAACCATGTCCAGTGGCATCGTACCACCCGCTCCGTTCGATCCATCACAAGAAGACTGGGAGTCTTACATGGATGTTCCTAGAGATGAACAACCTAAAGGATGCCACAGCCGGGAAAAAACGGGTGGTGTTCCTGACGCATTGTGGTCCAACCGTATTTAAGATGGCTAAGGCACTAGCCAAACCCCGAGAAGTGAAGGCCATGGGACGACCTCGAACTTATCCTGCGAGACCACTACGCCCTGACCGTGCCTACGCTTGTGAGACGCCACGAGTTTTACCAAAGAAGCCAGCAAAAAGGAGAGAACGTAGCTGACTTTATAGCAGACCTCCGAAATTTGGGAGGCCTCTGCGGATTCACCGATCTAGAAGAAGCACTAAGAGATCGCATAGTTCTGGGATTAGATACACCAGGCGTCCAAAGCAAGCTGATGGCGAAAGGCAACATCAGCCTTGCCGATGCCATTGCCGATGCTACCGCAGCGGAAGCAACCAAGAAATCGGCTGCACAACTACGTCGAAACTGCATTCCGGTACCACCATCGGCCAGCAAAATCTCACCTAGTTCAAAAGGGCAGCTTGCGACAACGCACCACAAGGACCTCTCTTCGTTCGTTGGGTGATTCATGGTTCGGTTTCTGTAGGAGTGGTTTACTGGTTCTCACCTTACAGGATGGTTTCCTGTCGATTGGCGATAGTTGGCCCCCTTCGAGGTCTGGCTGGGTCCTAGGAGGCTCCTACAGACCCGTCCGATATGGCCTCATTTCCCGCACTCATGGCAGAGCGCGTTGCGGAATTTGCATTCGGACCGGAAATGGTTGGCCCCACAGCCAGCGCATGGTTGTTGGGACTTCGGGTAATGGTCCTGATCGGACCGCAGTCGATGGACCTCTTCTTCATCGCTGTCTGACGACAAAGAGAGGTCCTTGTGGTGGGCCGTCAAAAGCTGTCCTTCTGACTTAGGTGAAATGTCGCAGGTTGGTTGGTGTATCGGAGCGCGGTTGCGGAGCATTTGGGCAGCCGACTTCCTGGTTGCTTCTGGTGCAGTAGCATCAGTGATGGCATCGGCAAGGCTAATGTCGCCTTTTGCCATTATCTTGCTCTGCATGTTTAGCGCATCTAATCCCAGAACTATTCGGTCTCTCAAAGCCTCTTCCAGGTCGGCGAACCCGCAGAGGCCTCCCAAGTTTCGGAGGTCCGCAACGAAATCGGCAATGCTCTTTCCTTTCTGCTGGTTTCTTTGGTAGAACTCGTGCCGCCTTACGAGCATTGGTATGGTCGGTGCATAGTGGGCCCTCAGTAGAGGTTCGAGGACGTCCCAGTCCATAGCCTTCACTTCAGCTGGTTTTGCTAGTGCCTTGGCCATCTTGAATACGGTCGGCCCGCAATGCGTTAGGAATACCTCCCGTTTCTTCCCGATTGTGGCATCCTTCAAATTATTGGTTTCCAAGAACATTTGGAAATGATCCGTGTAGGACTCCCAGTCTTCTTGCGCTGGGTCGAATGGAGCGGGTGGTATGGCGCCGCCGGACATGGTTCCGTCGTTGTTGCATTTCAGCCATGTGCTCGGTTGTCTTCTTCGTTGTTCAGTCAGCTCTGACGTCTCCACATCCCACCTTCGTCGCCAGTGTTAAGTGTGGAGCATGGGTGCAAAGAATGGAGACGAGCCGGTGAAACAGTGAACTTCAACTCTTTATTTACATGATGTGACAGCTCAGCTCAATGGCTGCTATAGCCTTCCTTATATAGGCAACTTATTAACTATTCAACCAATGAACACCTGGGAGCACTAGCTCCGTTGACCAATGAGAACGGCTTGCTAATGGCCAATCAGACTCTCCTGAACGGACCAATCTGATCTCGCCATTTAACAGCCAATCAGAAGTGCAGGGCCAGAACCCTGCACTTGACTTCAAGCTCTAGATAACTTTATTAAACATTTATTCATTCACAACAAAAACAAAATAGTGAAATTTCCGTTTCAGTTAACTGTTATTGTATTCTCTTAACAAAGCACTGAATACTCAATTTCTCCATTTTTCTTTCTTTAAGGGTTAATAAAAAGTTGTGTCATGCTTTGTCAATGGACAGTTTTCAATATTAATTCAAAAGAAGAGAAAGTGCCCTGTGCTTTAACTGTGTACCATTTTAAACTGGAATGTGCTTCAGTCTTTTTCAGTGATGCTTATATATGAAAGTGGAAAAAGATACACTCTGAATGTAAAATTAATGTATTTTAATATGCAAGTAGGATTAACTTTTCCTGCCTTAAGCCTGTCAAGATCAAACTCAAGCAGGCGTTCACATCCATGACTGAAACTCACCAACCTTTTTTTTCTTAAGTTAACATTTGTCCAAATTCTCCCCATTGGTTTTGTCAATAGATCTTTTAAAGGCGGAGATTTTTTAAAGATCTTTTAAAGTGGAGTTTGCATTAGTTTTTTTTTCCCAGTAGCTTCAGGCCCAAGGGCTTCTTTTAATAGGCATTAGTTAAAGGACCTGAATTGAGTAGACATTTGTGAAGGAGACTTGAAGTTTGGAACAGAATTGTCTTTTATAGTTTTTCCAGAGGAAAAAATCTTCTTATGTGAATAAAGGCTTTAGACTAATCTCTCTCCATCTGGAAAATGGAGAAGCCAGAGGTTGTTGGCACCAGGTCACATCCCTTATGTAAACTGTCAAATTCTTTTCATATTAATGGTGTATTAACTTAAACCCATGGAAAGTGGTTTTCATTTATCAGCCTTATTTTGTTTTGGCAAAAATTAATTCTGCTGACTGATAATACATTGGAGTCTGTTTTAAATACTCACTTTTGTTTTCTTAAAAAAATTGTTGACTTGAAGTAGCATTATATTGGATTTTTTTTCAAGTGACTCTTGTAGCTAATTAACCTGAGATTTTAAGTTTCCATGCAAGTGAAACGGTCTATGAGACATGCAATATTTGCACTGCAAAGTATAGTAGTAGAGGGTTGCCAACATTAAATAAGAATGATGCCAATGCTAAAACAGAGCATCACAGAATATTAAATATCCCTATTGAATTAATGTGATATTTTTATCTTGGCTGCTTAAGTCTCTTCGTTTATAGACCAGCTACTGATGATGAGAGAGAAAAATAACTTATTCACAATGAAAATCTATTGAAACAAGATTAAAAGAAGATATTACTGGTTCATATTTTAGAGCTTATAAATTGTGCTGACTTTCTGATAGATAATTAAGGCTATGCAATTCAATACTAGCATATACATTTCAAAATTAATTTTGTGATAAAAGTCAAAGAAATAAATATCTTTACATTCCTGATTTTCTCTCTTTCCCTTTCTCCATTTAGAAAGCTTAGTAAGGATAGAACAAAACACTTTGGGATTTTATGCTTTCTTAAAAGTTATAATTTTCATTAGCTGTCTAAATACAATGGTATTTAGGATGAGTAACTCTGAGTATTTCAGTTTATATTGAAAAATCTTATATTACTAGGAGCCATTCTTCAGCTTCTAGGAAAATTTCAACTTTTAAAATTTGTGGATAATGAACTTAATAAAGAGGCAAAAACAGTTGTCATCTATGTCTACTTATTCTACAGTCTTGTTCCTCTCACTTTCAATAAATGACTGTGTAGGTTGGAAACAGACAATATTTTAAGGAAGCTTAGATAGCTTAGGCCAAATAACTTGTTTGCCTCAGTGGAACTAACATGCAGAGTTTTCTCAGGAAACAATGGGATGGTTTATTGGACAACAAGAAAAATGGATGAATGCTTCTGACAGATAATCAGAGCTATTGTCATTAAGTTAAATGTTGCATATTTTTTATACTGGAGCTTTTGTCATCCTAATGACATAGCTGACTGGAACATATTAGCAGCAGTTTTCCTTAAGTAACCGTTTCCAATTGATGATGGTGGGAATGTGCTTTCAGATAATCTTGCTGCTTGGTGTTACACAGGATTTTCTGACAGACCCCTGAAATGCTCCAGCAATGGTGTTGAAAGGAGGTTGTTGCTATGTAAGATCAGTGTAATTTTATGAAACAACAGTTGTTCTTCCTAGCTTCCGAGGAAACTGACAACTGATCACTGTAAGGATCTCAAGGAAAGCTGTGTTTTTCTTTACTGAGGATTACAAAAAACTTTTAACTTTTTAAATTTGCAATCCCAAATAATTTTAGTTTAAAAATTTAATTTACCATGGAAGTGATAATACCTACTTTTACTAATTTTATGAAACTAAGTGCTTATTATGTACATTTTAAAGGCTAGGTTTTTCCCCTTTTAGGTGCTCAAAAGCAGTGATTAATAATCAGTTTCTTACATGAAAATTATATTTCAAATTATTTGCAAACTTTTATAAGTTAAATTTGAGTTTCAAGGAATGTAGAATTCCATGGAAGAAGTGATCTTTTGTTATTAATCTCAGTGAATGACATTGGAGTCAGGTTATTGCTTTGAATTCTTTTACTCTTAGTTGGAACTGAATGTAATTTTAGGACAGAAAGTATCTTTTCTATATCCTGTGGCTTTAATATTTTTCATTGTTAGAAATTCAGTTTGCTCTTGATATCTCATGAATGTATCTGTATTTCTTTTATAGTGGTTTCCAGGGAATAGATAACACATTTAACTATGAAATAATAGTTAAAAATAAATACTTAAGACTTGTAGTTGAGAAACTGTCTTATATAATACACAACAGGTAAAATTTTAAATCAGTTTGCAATCTGGTAACCTTTTCAGTTTAAAATGTATTTAAACTATAAAGGACACTGAAAAATATTTTGGTTTTTTTCTAGAGGCGGGGAGGGTGTCAGAAATTTAGAAAAAAAGTGAAATGAGAAATTTCAAAGTAAGAGCCATCAGGGGGTGTCATTGCTAGTTAAAGCTAGATAGATAATACTGTGAAAACAGAACAAGCCTTCTGTAATCCATATATACTTCCATGAACTTTTTTATTAGATCCCAGTCCTGTCAATGAAATATTTTCAATTGCCCATCCTATAGGTAAAGAAGCCATGTACAACCGTATTCCTTGATGGTTTTGGCTGTGTGGCAAATAGCGCAATTGTTCAATATTTTGACTGCTGTCTTTGCAACACTCCAAAATATTAACTTTAACTTCTTGCAGCACAATAGAATGCAATAGAAACATGTACATACCCACCATGTTCTAGAGAAATGTGAAACATAGTAGAAGAATTCTTCAGAGACCCAGAAGTCACCAGCTGGAATTGTGTCCTTATTATATTATTAAATTACATAGGACAAATAACTTCTTTTTTTAATAGTCAAAACCAAAAAGCTCCTTTTTGGTCAGTTTTGTATAGCAGTTTTTATTTAAAATGATATGAGTGTAAGAAAAAAAACACCTTTGCTATATAGAAAGAGCTTGATAATTTCAGAATGAAAGTTCACCAGTTAGGTGACCAGAGCTTGTAATCACAATATGGTTTGAAAGCCTGATCCATTAATTAAAAAAAACCCATTAATAAAAAAACATAATTGACATCTGTGATCATATTAAGAGCAACTGTGTTTGTTCTGTCCCTAATTTACATACTCGAAATCCCCGTGCTTTGATTGGCTAAAGCGTGGGGATTTCTAATTGGCCAGGCGAGCCGCGCCGATTGGCCCGTTGAAAGTCTCCCGTGATTGGCTCACTCCAAGAGCGGGAGACTTGAAATGCTGCCATTGGCCGCGGCCGCCGCGGCGAAAAGGATAAAAGCCGCGGGCTTTTTCCTTTTCGCCGGTTCGGTTCTCAACTCCAAAATAAAGAGCTTTAAACTAAGTCACCGACTCCTGGCGTCTTTTGCGGACACGACACTGGCGACGAGGGTGGGATCCAGACCCTGAACCGAACCCCGTGTCCGACAAGAGCCAGACTTAGCACCGAAATGGCGAAAATCGCACCGCCCGCCCCCTTCAACCCCGCCACCGAGGACTGGGAATCGTTCTCAGACCGTTTCCGCATGTACCTCGAGTGCACCGGAATGAAGGACGCCCCGGGCCCGCTAAAACGCGCCGTTTTCCTCACGCATTGCGGAACCGAAGTGTTCCAGATGGCCAAAGCATTGGCCAAGCCGGCCGACGCAACCGCCATGGATTGGGACGTCCTCGAACCTATCCTTCGGCAACATTACGCCCCCGAGGTCCCCATCCTGATCCGGCGCAACGAATTCTATCGGCGGGACCAGAAACCAGGCGAAAAACTGAGCGACTTCGTCGCCGAGCTGCGGCGCCTAGGAGGGCTCTGCGAATTTGACGGCCTGAATAGCCTCCTAAGAGACCGATTCGTACTCGGCCTATGGGACCCTGCACTCCAGAGCCGGCTTATGGCCAAGGGCGACATCAGCCTAGCAGACACCCTCACCGCAGCCGCAGCCGCAGAAGCGACCCGCACTTCCGCTGACAGCATGCGAAAACCAGACGCAAAGGGCGGAAACAACCCGGCGAGGTCGGCCGACCCAAAAAACGAAACAACCGCACACTACGGCGATTTCCATTCTGCATCCAGCACGTCCGAAGACGAAGAAGACATACATTGAGTCCAGACGGGGCGCGGCGACCAACGGAACCGAAGAGGTCGTAGGTCGAGGACCAACTGTGCCGGCTGCGACCACCCCAGATCAGAATGCTGATTTTTTGACTCTATCTGTCGGCATTGTGATAAAAGAGGACACATCGCCCGGGTTTGCCGCCAAAAGAAGACTCGCAGTCCACCCAGATGGGACCAACACGATCGTAAAAGGGAAAGCCCACCGCCCAGGACCAGAGATCGCCAATTGGACAGCCGGTGGGACCGAATCCAGCGACCATCGAGAGGCGGCGACAACCGGCGCAAGGAAGAAACCCACCAGACGGTAACCATCGGCCACGCCATCTCCGATGGCGCCAGAAAGGTACACGCAGAGGTCCATATTGAAGGACGACCATGCAAAATGGAGGTGGACTCCGGGTCCTACCTCTCCATGATTGCATGGCACGAGATAAAACGGTTAGTGCCCACCCTCCATAGGAGAAACGTAAACGCCCAAAGACTTATTATAAAAGACTACCAGGGAAACCGCGTCCCGGTAGTGGGCACCAAGAACTTTAATGTGACATATAAGGGCCGCACCGAACAACTCCCACTCACAATCGTCGATCGCGACCGCCCAAGCCTGCTGGGCCTACAATGGTTCGCCCCGCTCGACATCGCCCTCACGGGAGTCAACCACGTCACCGACGACGGCTGGGAACAGCGGCTAGCCCAGGAGTTCCGGGAGGTCTTTGACGGAAGCCTGGGCAAGTACCAGGGGCCCCTTATCTCTTGATCTAGCGTCCCCCCCAAGCGACTAAAACCTAGGCGGGTACCATTCGCCCTAAAACCTAGGATTGACGAGCAGATTGACAAGCTCATCAAACAGGGGGTGTTACAGCCTATAGACCATGCCAGATGGGAGACCCCAATAGTGACCCCGGTCAAGCCAGACGGGTCAGTGAGAATTTGTGGGGACTATAAGGCCACCCTAAATGGCGCGCTGCAACAAAGCGCTTACCCCGTCCCAATCGTGCAACACCTACTGCACTCACTGGGAGGGGGCAAGGTCTTTGCCAAGCTCGATCTCGCCCAGGCATACCAACAGTTGCCGGTCGATGAAAAAACAGCGGAAGCCCAGACCATCGTTACACATCGGGGGGCTTTCAAGTGCAACCGACTCCAATTCGGAGTCAGCGTGGCACCAGGCATCTTTCAGAGCCTGATGGAACGTTTGCTGCAGGGCATCAAGGGGGTGGTGCCCTATTTCGATGACGTATTAGTGGCGGCGCCAAACGAAGCCGAATTAGAAAACCGACTCAGAGAGGTCTTAACCAAATTTAAAGAAACGGGACTTAAAGTAAAAAGGGAGAAATGCCAACTGTGCACGGAGCGAGTGGAATTCTTGGGCTACCTTCTAGACCGGCATGGCATTCACCCCACAAGTAAGAAAGTAAAAGCTATCAAAGAGGCCCCCACCCCTAGGTCTAAGACTGAATTACAGGCTTTCTTGGGGTTGCTGAACTTTTATAATGTTTTCCTACCCCAAAAGGCAACGGTGGCGGAGCCTTTGCATAGGCTCCTGGATAAGGCGGCAACCTGGACTTGGGGGAAACGGGAGCAAGCCACCTTCCAAAAAACCAAAGACCTCCTCACCTCCGACGCCATCCTGATCCAATTCAGCGAAACCTTGCCCCTGGCCGTCACTTGTGATGCATCACCTTTCGGCGTCGGCGCTGTCCTCAGCCATACCCTTCCTGACGGAAAAGAAGCACCCATCGCATTCTTTTCCAGGACTCTAACCAAGCCAGAGCGGAACTATAGCCAGCTGGACAAAGAAGCCTTGGCTATAGTTGCCGCCGTTAAGCGGTTCCACGAATACCTTTACGGCCGCCCTTTGACCATTGTAACAGACCATAAGCCGTTGCTGGGCATCCTTGCAGGAAATCGAGCCACCCCGAACATTCTGTCTCCCCGGATGACAAGGTGGTCCGAGTTCCTGGCAGCCTACAGCTACGAACTAATACACAAGCCGGGTAAGAAGATTTCTCACTCGGACGCTTTAAGCCGCTCGCCGTTACCAGACTCCGACCCTGACCCAGCACCAACGACAAACACCCTTAACATCGAAAACCTGCCCAACCTGCCCATAACCGCGTCAGACATTGCCCGGGAGACTATTAAAGACAGGCGTCTGGCGCGGGTTTTGCATTGGGTGGAAAAAGGTTGGCCAGAAAGGGACAATGACGAATCCGTTAAGATATTTAAAAACCGCCAAACCGAACTCTCGCTGCTTAAGGGGTGTATCTTATGGGGTGACAGGGTGGTCATCCCGGACAGGCTGCAAGGGAAGGTCTTAGAAATGTTGCATGAGGGGCATCCTGGCATCGTCAGAACTAAAGCCCTGGCCAGAAGTTACGCTTGGTGGCCAGGGATGGACAAACAGATAGAGGCCTGGGTAGCTAGGTGCCAGCGATGCCAGGAGACTAGACCCAGCCCACCCGCAGACCTCGACTATGTGTCAGAATGGTCAAACAAATGGCAACTTCAAATGTCAACAAATAAATGCTCTGTCTTACATATTGGCAAAAAAAATCAGAAAATAAAATACAAGCTGAATAGTCAAGACCTTGTTGATGACACAAACTTTGTCAAAGACCTTGGTGTACTCATCTCAAATGATCTAAGTGCTAGAGCCCACTGTAACTACATAGCCAAAAAGGCATTAAGAGTTGTTAACCTAATCCTGCATAGTTTTTTCTCCAGTAATATCACTCTACTAACTAGAGCATACAAAACATTTGCTAGACCAATACTTGAATATAGCTCATCAGTCTGGAACATATCTTACAAATTTTTTTTTTTTTTTAAAAGCAAACTTTATTGATTATACAACTAAAATGTCAAACAAACACATACATAACACACAGAAAGAAAAGAAAAAAAGACTAGTAATTTTTATCGACAGTCTAAGGTTCCTTATTTGTTATCAATATTGGTGACATATTTACAAATACATCTTATTGCGAATATATAATTACTACCTTTTACATTTTACAGTATTTACTATATATTTTCTATTTTTGTTCTATCCAGTCATACCAGCATTCCCAGCTTCTATAATATTCTGATGTTTCTTTTTTCTTAAGTGCTAAGGTTAATTTATTCATCTCTGCACAGGCTGTTATTTTCTGAATGACTATTTTCTCTGTTGGAATGTCTGCTTATTTCCAACACTGTGCAAAGGTTATTTTGGCTGCAGTAAGAAAGTGCAGTATTATATATTTGGCTTTTTTAGAAAATTGTCTATTAAATATCCCCAGTAAGAAGAATTCTGGTTTTAATTCAATTTGCTCCACCGTTATTTCTTCTAACCATTTTTTTATTCTGTGCCAGTATCTTTGGCTTCAGTGCAGGACCACCACATGTGAAAGAATGTTCCGTGTTTCTTTTTACATTTCCAGCAATTCAGATTCATGTTAGGAAACATCTTCGCTATTCTCGAGGGTGAGAGGTGCCATCTATAAACATTTTATAGGCATTTTCTTTATATATTGCTGATTTTGTAATTTTATTATTCCTTGTCCAGACTTTTTCCCATTCTAATAATGTAATGCTATATCCTATATTTATACTCCAAGCTATCATGTTGCCTTTGACTACTTTCTCTTCTAATTCTATCTCTAATAAATAATTATAAAATTTAGTTATATTTTTTTTTATCTGGGACTAATAGGATTTTATCTAATTGTTGTGGCTTAGCATAAATTCCAAAATTTTTCTTATCCTGACTGTATCTATTTTGAATTTGCAGGTAAGCCCACCGGTCTGCTTGTAGCCCTTGTTCTTGGAGATCTTGCCGTGATTTTAAAGTTCCTTGCGCATTAAGAAGGTCTTTGTATTTTATCATTTTGTTAAGATCTAAATTATTTGGATGTATCATCGCCTCCATCATTGAGATCCAGATTGGGATTTTTAAATTATTTTATTTTATTCCAATTAGCCAATAAGGAGTCTCTAATTATATGTCTGTGGAAATAATTCTGTTTGATTTTTCCAGTGTTCCATAAAAATGTGTGCCACCCCCTCTGTAAGTCGTGGCCTTCTAGAAATAAGATTCTTTTATTGGGCAAGTTTACCCACTCTTTCAGCCAAAATAAGGAGGCTGCACTATAGTATATTTTCCAATTTAGGAGTGCCATACCTCCCCTGCTCTTCATATCTTGCATTGCCTTTAGGTTTATCCTCGGTTTTTTCCCTTGCCAAATAAATTTGGTGATTATCTTGTTAAGTTCCACAAAGTAATTTTAATGTACCGTGTTTCTCATATAATAAGGCCAGGTCTTATTTTTTTTTGAGCCCTGAAAAAATGGCTAGGTCGTCTTTTCGGGGGTGACTTAGTTCCCCCCCCTTGCATCTTCGGACGGGCAGGCCTGTGGCGCCAGCTTGGATGTTGACCTCGGCGTTGGTGGGGCACTTCGTATCGGGGTCAACGCAGGCAGCACCATATCCAGGTGTGCAACAACAGTACTTCCTAACGGCAAGCCATTCCCCCCCCATTTCGCATGTTTTAATATAGGCCTTAATTTCATTTAAGGAGGGCTTAATTTCATTTCATGCCTATAAAGCATGCTGGGACTTCCTATTGGGGGAGGCCATATTGTTGGAGAAACAGGGTATTTTTATTGGTATTGTTTGGAATAAGTAAATAAATTTGGGCAGAATGTTCATTTTTATAGTGGCAATCCTCTCTAGTAAGGAGATTTGCAATTTAACTCACTTCTCTAAATCTTTTTTGACTTGCTGTAATAATTTATTATAATTATTTTCCATTAGAGTTTTGCATTGAGCCGTCAGCTAAATTCCTAAGTATTTAACTTTTTTACTATTTATAATCCCATTATCCTTTCCAGTTTTAATTTCTATTTTCTGTTAGATTTTTTACTAATTTGTCTATTGGGAAGGAATCCATTTTGATCTTTATGTATATATTCATTCAGTATTTTTTAAATCTATTTGCTATAATTGTGGTAAATATTTTATAATCAGTATTTAACAGGGAAATTGGTCTATAATTTTGCATAAGTCGTAAATCTGAGTCTTCTTTTGGGATCAACGATATCAGTGTCTCTTTTCATGAATCCGGCATTCTTGCTGCAAGTAGGACCTCATTATATACTTCCACCACGAGAGGTCCTATTTGTTTTCCTATTTTCTTATAAAGTTCCCCTGGTATCCCATCAGGTCCTGGGGTTTTATTGTTCTTTTGATTTTCTGTTCCTGTTTTTAACTTGGGCTACGTAATGTCTCTAGTTAACATTTCCTTCATCTCCTCCCCGATTATTTTTATCTTTAGTAGTACCCAAACAATTTCTTATCATGTCCTCTTTTACCTCCTTCTTTTTATAAAGATCTTCGAAAAATTTACCTGCAATTTCTTTTTTCTGTTCTATTCGCTGTTAGGCATCCCCATTTTCATCTATTAGTTGGTAGATCAATCTGTTTTGTTTTTCTTTTTTAAGTTTATAGGCCAACCACCTTCCTGGTTTATTGGCCTGTTCAAAGAATATCTGTCTAGCTGCATTCAACTTTGAAACCATTCCTTTTTGTTCGATTAAATTTAATTTGTGTTTAGTTATTATCATCTGATTTTTCAATTTACAATCTTTTGGGGTGTTTTGTAGCTGAATTTCTAATTCTTTAATTCTTTGTTCTAATTTTTGTTGGGCATATTTTTCTTTATTTCTCTTAGCAGTATATGATATCGTTGTGCCTCTTATTATTGCCTTCATTGTGTCCCAAATATTCTGTTTCGTAGTTGCCTCATTGTTATTTTCTTTTAAGAAATAGTCTAATTCCTCCTTAAGTCTATTCATAAATTCTTTCTCTTTAATTAGCTGTGTATTAAAATCTACCTATTCCTTGGTTTTTTCCTACCTTTCCACACTATCTGAATCGGATTGTGATCTGCCCATTCGTTTGGTAAAATTTTGATCTATTTTAATTCATTTACTAGCTCACCATTCATCCATACTATATCAATTCGTGTCCATGACTGATGAGGGTTGGAATAAAATGTAAATTGCTTTTTCTCAGGGTTTAATTTCCTCCACATATCTATCAAATTTAGTTCAATCATCATTTCCTCACATGTTTCCGGTAGCTCTTGTTAAGCCTGGGTTCCCCAACCAGGGTTAGGGAGACAAGCTAAACAGAATGTGCAGCGTTAGTCAGATAGGCACACAGATAAATGAGTGAGCTAAGCTTGTATGTTTGTTAACATACAGTAAAAATAACAGATACGCTTGTGCTATCAAAAATATAGTTTATTCCATTATGAGTTCATAGCATAGTCAAAATAACAGTCCAATAGTCATGTATCATTTAGTCAGTCCATTCAGGGATATTCAGTTAGCAAAGTCCATGTCGAATATCCTATGTCAGTTCACTTACAAATCAGTTCTTTGTCTCTCTCCTGTTCGAGTAACGCAGTCTTGAGTCTATGCAGTAATTAGGGATCATCAAAGCCAGAGAGAGCAAGCTGACGATCCTTGCTTCTTTTATGGTGCTTTCACAACCACTCCCTTAATTACAGTCCTACAGTTAAAGTTGCAGACACTTTAACTAACAAACTATTATTACTTCGTTATTATTTTACCTAAACCAGTTAGGGAAAACAATGTTATCCCTAACAGTTCTCTTTTTTTCTCTCCCCCCCCCCCCACTACTGTGATCTTTCTGGTGGTCCACAATAGCATTGAAATTCCCCAAGATACAAATATTCCTTTTCTCTAATTCCACTATTTTCCCATGTAGTTGTTTAAAGAATTCCTTTTGGTTATCATCATTGAGCATAAATTACCACTAATAGAATTGGAATTGATTTAATCCAAAATTGTAACACCAGAATTCTTCCATTGGGGTCTGTCCAAATTAGCTCTACTTTCATGTCCTCTTTCATGTATACTGCTATCCCTTTCTTTTTCCTAAAATCTGCTGGCGACGTATACAAATTCCCTAGCTTGGGGAATTCTAGATATTTTTCTTCTTCCTTCCTTATATGAGTTTCCTGTAAACATATTATGTCTGCATTTTGTTTAATCAGTTTGGTTAGTATTTTTTCCCTTTTATCCTAGAGTTTAGGCCATTTATGTTAATTGATAATATTTTCTTTTTTTCATCCATCACCTAATTGACTCTTGCTCTTTGTCTTGCAGTTACTCCTGTCTCTCTTTGTAGCTGAATATGCGTCTTCAGTTCTTCTCTCTCTTGATGTTGTATATTTTTTGAGTTCCTATAATTTCCATCTCTATTCTTTTGATAGTCTTGGCCGTCTTGCGAATTTGTTTCTAGTTCGTCTCTACCGCTCGATTCTTCAGGGCCTACCAATTGTTCATAGAATTTTTGAGCTTTTTCCATGGAATCTATTTTAATTTTTCTTTCTTCCCATGTGATTAACATCCCCTCTGGAATTAGCCATCTGAATATGATGCCTTTTTTGGTTTAATTGGTTCTCCAAGAATTTATAGTCTTGCCTCTGCTCTCTCACTCTTCTTGGGATTTGTTTAAGCACCAAGATTTCTTTTCCTTTATATGTAATTGTTTCTTCTCTAGAAATTTTATATATAACATCTCAAATTTTTCCTCTGGCAAATCTTACATGGACCTCTTTTGGATATTTATGTCATCATGCGTAATTTGTGCTCACTCTGTAGACTTTGTCTAGCTCTTTCAGGATATCGTCCTTATCTTTTTCCAACAGTTCTGCTAATATTCCTGCCATCATTTGTTTCAAATCCTCTTCTTTAGACTCCATTATGTTTTGGAATCTTAAATATGCTGCGGCCTTGTCCATTTCCAGATATACCAAGGAATCATCCCATTTATTTGCTCACGTATCTTAATTGCTCACCAACCATTTCCAGCTTCTTTTCTGTTTGTTCTGTCCTTTTCTCAACCTCCTTTATTGTTGATTCATTCCTTTCTAGTGCTTGTTGTATTGTTTCAATGTTTTGTTCCAGCTTTGAGATGTCTAATTTCATTTCTGCCTTTAAGTTCCCCATCTCTTCTTTTAATTCAGTCAGCTCTTGTTTCAGTATGATTTTTTGTCATTATTTCCTGAAGTTTCAGGATGGATTCTTGTAAAATAAGAAGGGTCGACTGGATATTAGCATTCGTGATTACAGGTTGTTTCTCTCCAGGTAGAGTTTCTTCAATTGTCTTTTGTGCTATCACCAAGGGCGATGGTGTCGCAGTTGTTTGTATTAAAGTAGTCTTCTTCCCAGTTTTAAATGTTGTGTTAGTCATAGAGGTCATTTCTTGTAAAATTTGTTTTTGTTTTTGTATTATACTAAATATGTTGTCCCAAATTAGCATTCGCTGTTGAAAAGTATCAGCTATGTATAGCCACTACTCTAATTAATATAATGTGTTTCAGGATTAATCTCTCTTGTCAATATATATATTCTCCAGAACAATTTTAAAGCTATTTTCTAAATCAAATACCTGGATTTGTAGATCTTAATAATATATCAAATTCCTCTATTTAAATTTAAGTACTTTAATCTGTATATCTATAAATGCTATGAAATTCCTAATCTCAAAATAGTCTTTTTAAAAAATATTTCAAATGCTTACAAATCTAGATGAAAATATATCAACCTTGCAATATAATAATTAATTAGTTAATCTATAGTAATCACAATTAGTCACAATTATTTAATTCAATATAATCAATGCCCCTAATTAAATATCAATACCTAAATAATTGATTATCACCTCCTATTTTTTAATGTGCTATAAGCAAATATAAACTTCAATATTTACTAATGTATCAATTAAATTATGTATAAATTACATTTACCACATTCGAAAATCAGTTGAGTTGGTGTCAAGAAATAATTATTACAATCAGCAGAGTTTAAAGGCTTAAAGTGTCTTAATGTAGTGGTTCAGTTCTTTGTCTCTAAATCAAAGTTCCTTCACTGAGCGCACCGTAAGCACAGACTTGCCGAGTAATGTCTCTGGTTTCACTGTCTCACCGCACTCTCCGCTATAGCCATTCCTCCTTTCATTTAAAAGTCTTGTAGGTCAATCTTTAAATTTCATATAGTCTCTTCCTTTAATAAATCTCCTCCATTTACTACAGGTCCAGTTCAATAATCCAAAAAGAGTCCAGTAAATTATTTAGTTTCATCCATGGAATATTTAATGCTGTAATAAAGCTATTTAATTCCTTACTTCAGATCTCCCCCGGTCTCACATTCGTCCTTCCAATTTTCCATAAATCCACAGTTCAAATCTCTCGAAGTTCCTATAAATTAAACTTGTTCTTTCTTTCTTTTTCTTCCCCCCAATTATTGACAGTCACTCAGGTCCCTCCGATTCTCTTATATTCTCTATCTGATCACTCGCATCCTTACCCTCTTTTGTTTCACGAGCCCTTTCTCTTTCACTGCCACTTTTATCTACTTTGCCCGCTGTTTTTGGGCTTCACTCTGACTAAGGTTCTCCAATATTCAACACTCAATCAGGATAGCAAATTCTTTCACCCACACTCTTCGTTCACCACAGTCTGTCATTCACTCTCTTCCTCTAAAATGTAACAATCTGGACTTCAGGACTGCCATTACTGACATGTTGGTCTCTCTGTGTCGCGATGAGAATCACTTTCTCCACACCACGACTCAAGTCTCCCCACACCGGCATGCTTCTCTACAAGATGCGTGCACCCCTAAGGGTCACTCCAATAGCAAGAGGAGATAGTATGAAACCCAGAGCGAGCTTCAGCACCTCCATTCGTCCATATTTCATCACCGGAAGTTTTCTCGCATTACATAATATTAATACAATTGAGAAAATCCAGAAATATTTTATGAGAAGTGTCCTCCACTCTACTTGTAGCAGAATACTTTATGCCACCAGACTTGAAATTTTAGACCGAGGCAATCTAGAACTATGCTGCCTTCAGTTCGATCTAAGTATAGTACATAAAATTATATATTGCAATGTCCTACCTGTCAATGAATACTTCAGCTTCAACCAAAACAATGCAAGAGCACACAATAGATACAAACTCAAGGTACACTGCACCAGACTTGATTGCAGGAAATACGTCTTCAGCAACAGAGTGGTCAATGTCTCGAATACTCTACCTGACTCTGTGGTTTCTTCTCCAAATCCCAAAAACTTTAACCTTAGACTGTCTACTGTTGATCTCATCCTTTTCCTAAGAGCTCTGTAGGGGGCATGCATAAGCGTACCAATGTGTCTACCACATTGTCCTATTGTTTCTTTTTTCTTATTTGTATCCATTTCATGTATTCATAACCATATTTATACTTACACTAGTTATCTAATAACCGCTTGACTGACTAAATAAATAAATAAATAAATAAATTCATTCATTCATTCATTCGTTCCAATGTACTCTACCTTTTGGTTAGATTATGCACAATCTGAAGTCTGGAAATTTCCCACTCTTGCTGATATAGACAGAAGCAGCTCTGCAGGCTGTGGAAGTTTGATGAACATTTTTCTACAGCATGGTCTTTCTTAAGAATGAACCTAATTAAGAGTTGCAACTGGTTTGACGTCAATAATATGCAGTTCTTCAAGCTTTTAGGAAATATTTAAATGGGTTTAAATATAATTTATCAATAGTTGGCAATATTTTTACCCAGTATAAATTATTTTAATTGGACTGTTATTATGAATAATTTAAACATCTCCAGTGTTTGCAGTGAGGATTGAATTAGAACTAATTTTGTTGTTGTACATGCTGTTCAGTTTAATTTGCATTACCGTATTATTTTGTAATTTTTGGATTCTATTCCATTGGATGCTGTTCCTCAGTGAAGGTATTATTATTGTTGTTGTTATTATTATTATTAATTGCACAGTCACCCAGATGCTCAGTCATCCAGATGTGGGTTTGGCATTTTTGTCTACCTACTGAGTCCTTACCAAGGATCTGGGATAGGCAAATCTGGATGTTTAATGATGTTACAGATATTGCCTCAGGATGAAAGTTGTTCCAAGTAAAGCTGCCTTCTTCAATTGACTGATGGCAAATTTGTCAATGCCTATGGTGTTCAAGTGGTACTCCAGTTGTTTTGGGACTGCATCCAAGGCACCTATTACTATTGGTACCACTCTTGATTGCCATTGCCATAGTTGTTCTACTTCTATTTGTAGTTCTTTGTATTTTGTTATCTTCTCCAGTTTTTTCCTCTTCTCTTCTGCTGTCTCCAGGCACTGCCACATCCACTATCCAGACTTTTTTTTTATTGATAACTGTTAAGTCCAGGATGTTCCATGGCATTATTATTATTAATATTAATGTTAATATTGTCATCATCACCACTTCTTTGATTAATTAAACATGAAACTCAATCAACTGAACATTTAAAAATGTATCACAAATACCAGTGACTGGTGCTAATGGTTGATATGTGTTGTTGCCAGCATCCTAGGTATCAACCAAGTATCTTCTTAAAATATACAATGTTCTGAGTTGCACAGTTTTTTTTGCAGTTCCACTAGTGTTATTGCAGGAAGCTGTAATTTCTTGATGTGTTTTGTAAAATTCTTGGACATGGTACCAAGTGCCCCAAAGACAATGGGTATCACTGTTACATGTTTCATCCATAATCATGTAGTTCTGATGTCCAGGTCATGATATTTTGTGATTTTTTTTCTTTTACTTTGGCGTCTCCTGATTCAGCAATATCAGTAAATTGGATGCTTTGTCCCTTGACAACCATAATGTCTGGCTTGTTGTGTTCCAAATGGCGATCTGTCTGTATTCAAAACTTCCACAAGATCTTCACTGTCTCATTTTCAACAATCTTTTCCACTTTATGTGCCCATGACCTTTGGGATACAGGTAGGGTGCATTTTTTACATAATGACCAGTGGATTTGGATTAATTTAGCAACTCGATCATGTCTAGCTTTGTAGTCAGTCTGCACAATTTTATTGCACTCACATATTAAGTGTGGAACAGTTTTAACTTTTTCATTGCAAAGTCGGCAGTTTGGGTTGTCATGGATTTTTGTATCTTCGCTTTCTTGGCATTAGTTTGTTGTGCTTGTTCCTGAGCAGCAAGTATTAAATTTTCCATTTTTTTCTTGATTGTTCCTTTCTTAAGCCCATGTCAAGTTATCACATTTTCCTTCAATGTTTTTCAAGTGCTGTCCATGCAAACTTTGGTTTTCCACCCATTCAATCTGTCATCCAGCTGTTTTTCCTTATATTGTGCCTTTGTTTCTGTTGTTTTTATAATGTTCTCTGTTTTCACAGCCTGCAGCAATTTTTCTGTACTTTGCTTCAAATAAACATTCAAACTTCATTTTTCTTCTTCTATAGTTTGATGGATTGCAATAGTCCTCTGCCCCCTATTCTTCTTGGCAGGTATAACCTATTGGTATCACTTCTGTTCTGACCCAGGCTTAGCAGAACCAAGAAACAGACTCCTTGTCCTGAAAACCCCCTCTTTATTTTGTTACTGTGAATGCATAGGATTCACACACAGAAAAGTCCCAGCAATAATCATTCCAAGGATTAAGTGCAAGAACAGACCTTATCAGTCCTTGGATAATTGCCAGGCCAAGAACTTCCAGTCACAAGCTGTAAATTATTTCCTGGCAAGGTGTCTCTGAGGCACGAACCACAATAAGTAAATCTTCATAATAATAAGAACCAATTATCTCCGGCAACCACCATTCCCCTTTTGCTTCTATTTATTCCCCAGGGAAAGGCCATTCAGCGTCCACATATGGCTTTCTTTCTGAGGCAGCCCCTGTTCCTTAGTTATTCTCCTCTCCTAACAGCTGTGTGCATACATGCATCTGGAACATGCTCCAGCTGTTCTTCTTCCCCACTTATCTCCAACTCTGAAGGCAGCTGGGAAATGTTGGATGGCCCGGGCCCTATCTCTGCTTCCAATGCAGAGCATCTATCAGAGCCTTCCCCAAGACGGGACCAAATTCATCCCTAACCTCCTCACTTTCTGAATCTGCTGCCAGCTCTGCTGGCAGCTGGCATGCCACAACAACTTCGTGGATGTAAAGTATGGTACATATTCAAAAATTTACGTGTTTTCTGGTCCAGGTTTTCCAGTTCAGCCACAGTCCAGTTGATGATTCCAGGTGGGTTGTGTATCACTGGAACTGCCCATGTATTAATTGCTTTATGTTTCCAGCATTCAGCTTTGATTTTAATATTTTGCAGATCCACCTGATATATTCCTTTTGAATGGAAAACTTTCCATTCAGTATTTGTAACTGTCATTCTTTGCTAATGTTTTCATAATGCTTCCTTTTCCCAGTTCTATTCCTCCTATTTTTTTCCCATTTTTCCTTGCTGCATGCATAGTAGAGCACATTTTTCAAGTCCAAAGTTCATTTTGATGTCATTGCTGAACAGTTGAACTGTGTTGATTAAAGTTCAGTGGGGCTTTTCGCATACAGTTTTAAGTCATCCATGTATGGTTTATCTTGCCATGTTGGCTAGAGATTTGGTAGCCCAGTTTTGTGTTTCGTAGAATTATTGTCAATGGGATTAATGTGAAGTTGAATAATAGTGGCAAAAGTGAGTCCCCTTTGAAGATACCTTATCTGATGTTGACTTCACCAATGTTCTCCTCATTTGCTGTTAGAACTTTTCCATTTTTGCATATTTGCTTTCAAAAATGTACAAATATTTTTGCTGATTCCAAAGTTTTTCAGACAGAAGTTAATCCAGCTGTGGGGTAATGTGTCAAATGCTTTCTTGTAATCTATCCATGCCATATTTAAATTTGTTGTTCTTTGTTTTTCATTTTTTAGTACCGTTTTGTCAATGAGCAGATGATCTTTTGTTTCTCTTGATTTTTTGTAATTTCCTTTTTGTTCTACTTGGGTACAAGCTGTTTTCCATCAGATGATTGAATACTGAATTTGCCTGTACTCTTGTAAAAAGTTTGAATGTTCTTGGCAGACAAGTAATTGGGCAATAGTTGCTTGATTCTGTGCCCTTTTTTGGATCTTTCATTAGCAAGTATGTTCAGCCAGCTGTTACCCATTCTTCATTTGTTGCATTTTGAAGCATTTCATTAAATTGAGTGGCCATGTGATGATGAAGGCTGGTCAGGTGTTTTAACCAGTATCCATGCAGTTCGTCCAGGCCAGGTGCGCTCCAGTTCTTGACTTTCTTTCTTGTTGTGCAGCCATATCAGTTGTTATTACAATATTCTCCATTTTGTTACATGTTGTTTGTTTTTGAATATCTTTGATCCAGGACATAGTTTTATCGTGTTCCACTGGGTTTTTCCACAGTTGTTTCCAAACGTTTAAAGTTTTTCCTTTAAAAAATTGTTGTTGTTGTTGTTGTTTTGCAACCTGTCTTGCCATAGGACTACTCTAAATAGCTTAGAGCAATTAAAATGGAGAAATGAAAAGGAGTGTAAACATAACACTGGTAAAGTAATGGAACAATAGAATAAGTGAAAAAGAAAACAGTGAGAATAGATTGATATGAGCATAAAAGATATGAGCAGGTAGGGATGCAGGGAGTGAGAGATGAAGTGGGATTTGCTATCAATCCAGTTTCCAACTCCAGTATGGAACTCTTTTGTTAGGTCACCAGGCCAACTAGAAGGGCCAGGTCTTCAGGGTCTTATGGAAAGCTAGAAAGGTGGAGGCAGATATCACCTTGGAGGGCACGATGTTCCAAAAGATGGGCCCTAAGGCAGAGCAGCTCTTCTTCTGGATCTCATCTCACAATATCTTATCCCATCTCATCTCATACCATCTCATGATATGATATCGGGAAATTTTATATTCAAAAACTCTTTTTCCATATAGCCTATGCAGTGTTTAAAACATTTAAAACATATAGAGTTTGCCATTAATAAAGCAGAGGGGATCTAAAATGATATAATCACTCATTTCCAGTATATCAATACAGTGTTCAAACTTTATTTCATTTATATCTTCTTATCTAGTTATAAGTGCATTAGTTTGTTAAATACGAAATTTGATAATGGTATACACTTTTGTGAATTTTGTGCTGCTATACGTATAATGAAGCATCATGTTTGTATAATAACTTTTTTAAAATGGCACATTAGTTGCAAAATGATTTATTAGGACTGTTAGGAAAAAAAGTACAAGGGTTCATGGATGAATAGGTCAATATGTGCATATGAAGTAAGAAATAAATTATGGATAATGAAATAGAAAAGACACCGTTAGGATAGCAAAGGAAACAACCCAGAGAGAACAAGGGTATCTGTGACCAGTTATGAACCTATCCTTGACAACAACATACAGCCACCCATCTCAAACTAGTCACTCTGAGTGGCAGATAGTGTAATAATAAAGACAAATAATTTTATAATTACTATTATTAAAAAAGATAAAAAACCTCCAGTCTTTAGCTACATCCTGTATTGCAAATAAAAGATAGTGACTTTGATTATTCCACAACCTTTTCATGAAAAGAGAGAATATAACTTTGTAACAAACTTTGATTAATTAAGCACAATGATAAAGCTTGCAATCTTATATTGTATCCCTCTGTTGTTGACAGCATTGTAGAGCAAATGCAGGTTGTTTTGACTACAGATGAGTGAGACATTTCCTCAGCATGTATCTGTTTAAGATTTTTTAAAAAACAATCAGTTATGATATATTTATTCATTTTCTGTTGATTACTTGATTTGTTGGGAAGATATATCCTTCCCTTGATTAAAAGGATATCTCTTTTCATCTAAATAAAAGAGTCTATATACATAAAAATGTTTCAAACTATAATAACTCTGATTATCTTTGTAAATATGCTGTAACTTACTAGTCATTATTAGTGTTTAGCCAGATATTTCTTTAAAAAAAATATTCCCTTGCTTCTTAAGCTAAAGCAACTCTGGAAATCTTTTTTTCTTTTTACACATCAATGTCTGCCATAAATTGCTTGTAGATGGAGTTGAACCAGTCTATTTCCATTGTCTGAATGGAAATAGGCACATGAAAACCACAAATTAATCAAATCTAAGGCAAGAATAGGGAGCTCACACCCTTTTACATTCCTCTGAAAGAAGCTTTGAATTGGAGGGAAAGAACCTATCAAATACACATGAAAAATGGTGAGTTTATGAAGGAAACTAAATTGTGCAGCTTAACTGGACCTGCATACCACCATGTGTCTGGGAATGAGAGGAGAGCTGTGGATAGAAGACAAACAGTCTGTGAGATTTTCTCCTGAATGATCTCATTTAATTGATTGATTCTTGTGAGGTCATAAATGAGCTTCTTGCTGAGTCAGGGTTGGAGGTCAAAGTGTAGTGCCAGCTGCCTATCCAGCCATAAAACAATGCAGCTTCCTTTCCTATGTAAGAAAGAGGCATTCCAGCATAATGTTTTATTAGACTTCAGGGTAACCTCTCTTTTTACATGCCTCCGGATTCTCTTCAATAGAAATTATACAGTGTCACTTATAATTAACCTTTTCTTCTCTGTATCCATTTGCACTTGTGAATTCCTAAAAAATCATCCATGAATACTTTGCTGTGACCACTGTAACATTTCTTTCTATTTTTCTCTTTTGCTGTATTTCCCCAAGGTACATTGCAATTCATTCTTTGAGTTAGAAAGAAACAAGGAATTTTCGAAGGTAAAAGTAATGAAAATATTCCCTTTGTGTGGTATTTCATTTGTTTTTAATATTTAGTGGGTAGCACACATGTATTATTGCTTCAGCCTTTAAATAGATTTGCTTTATTTACCAAGTATTTTAGTAAAATTTGCTTTATTTACCAAGTATTTTAGTAAAAACTAAAATATCTTTAGCTCTTGTGTTTTAAAGGCTAACATAACATTTTATAACATTTTATATTTTAGACCATGCTTTATTACCTAGGCTGTTATGAAATGCATGATTTCATATATCTTGCAGACTAACGTTAACTTGCCAATCTAAGAGATCAGTTTTAGTTGCAGTAACACAGTAATATATGTTTAATTTTAAAAGCAAAACAAAAACAGTAGCAGAAGAAAGTAAATGACAATTTACATATAAGAAAAGTAATAATTTTAAAAAGTATGAAATTCTCAGCAGATGGCTGCTGTACACGGATCTTTGATTACAGATACAATACTGTGATAGGAATTTAGATGTATATGTTTACTATGAGCCTGCAATGAGATGCAGCACTGGTAGCTTGGTGGCAGGGGTCCAAAGAAAATTACATTGACTGTCATCTATTCCCATCCTTGAAGTCTTTAAACAGGGATGAGACAATAATCTATCTGTTGTAGAGAGATTATAAAAGTTTTGGAAGTATTAGTGTATTGAGGGATATCAGCTTCTTGGCAGTCACACATAAACAATCTTTATCCCCTAACATACCCTAATTTAAAACTGAAGGCAGCATTCTCTTCCTTTGCCTTATGTTTGCATTTTATTCCATACTTTGGTTTTATAGTTTTGTTGAAATTACAGGTAATATTTGAGAAGGGCAATAAATGAGTGTTACATTTGACTTTTTGGGATACTTGCATAGATATTTTCTTTCGTCTTGGGGCTTCTGGTAACTTTTATCTGCTATTAAAATCTGTTGGAACTGCTTTACTTTCTAAGTTCAAGCTTGCAGACATGTCAAAGGTCATATTCCAACCAAATCAAGAGGGTAAACCACAAAGCAAAGGATGTACAATTTCTCAAAGAAGTGGTATTCTTCTGTTTGGCTTCTTGGAAATTTTAATCTAATAATAGAACTAAGCCGCTTATAAATGTACAAAGTGCTTGGGTAAGCCATGTTAAACAAGTAGCTGACTCTCATTACATTTTTCCTATGATATTTTAAAAATGAGAAAGTATTGGAAAAGTTAAGAATAGCTAAGAAATTCTGAGGAGATAAAGATAATTTATCATATATTTCTTTTAAAAAATCTTTGCAGTGACACTTTAATTCTCATATGCTTGAAAACTGATTTGTGTCAAAATAAAAATCTACCACTTAATGGACTTAACTTACTGTATAAATATTTTTAAATTTCATAATTCAATCTTTAATAAAAAATAATGTTCAGAGTTTTTTTAAAAAATGCTCGCTTACAGGAAAAGATAAGAACCCAACTTGGCTGGATAGTTATTTTATAGTATTGCCTCCTCTTTTTTTGATAAGTCTGAACTTTGCAAAGTAAGTAGCTAAGGAGGAAAACTGCACGGTTCCTAATTTGTGCGATTTCAATAAAAATCCATATATTGGTACTGCAAAAAAAAAAAAAAAAAGGTTTCCAGAATAAATATATCTTTTTTATTTTCCTTATTTTTGAACACCACTTAAAACACAATGTGTGTTATTGTATTACAAACTCAACTTAATGCAGTGCTCAACTTTGCATATTTTCATGGTGTTGTGTGTCTTTTATAATCCTCACAAACTTAGAATCTGAAAAATTACTAGAAGTGTAAACATGCAGCAAAGTGGCCTTGGGGCAGAATAAGAATTAGATGCAATAATTTATGTATGGTTATGCTGTTACATTCTTTCTGAGTATACCTTTATAGCCCAAATTCAATCTGTAGAAAAAGTTCTGAAATGTGTGTGTCTCCTTATATGTGAAGAAAATATGAATCAATATACCTCTTTCAAAAATAATAATTTTAATATGTTTTCAAAATATAAGGAATAACGCTAACATTTATGAATGTTTTGCTTTCAGGACATCTGGCATATCAAGCTCTAGTTATATTTTATGGAAAGTATAGTAATTGCCTGTTCTGTCCTAATTCATCTTTAGCTATAAAATACGTACAATATATATTTCAAAGTCTTTTTGAAATTACATTTGTAATGCTATATAGTACCTGGGGCTGTGCTGTAGGATATTTTGTTTAGCACAAAATGGTATCTTCCTACAAAGTTTTGCAATGATTTCTCTAAATGTATAAATATATTTTGGAGTATTATGGAATGTTTAGTGCAAAAGAAATATCCATAGCAGTTAAACTGTAACAATGTATGCTCTTCTTAACAACTGGAGAAAATAAATAAATAAAAATGTCAGTTATCTGACATCATCTATAAGCATCACATGACCCAAACTATTCCAAAACTAATATGTTAGGTTTTTCTAGTTTGTACCTTAGAGATGTGCTGAGTTTTGAATTAATAGATTTTAATTCATAGGAGTTCTTTGGTTCTGGAGAATATCCATGGACAAATGTTGAATTATTATGGAGAATATAGCTCTTCTTAACAAACCATCCCTTCTTGGTCTCAGTGAAATTATAAACACTCAGGTAAGAATATATAAGTAGGAAATGAAAAGTAGGCTCTAATTATAAGATCAAATTTTATGGATATTTTGGATTGGAGAACAATATTTATCTGTGAATCATGCCTATGTATGTATGTGTTGCATTATTGAAGAACACACTATACAACTGTTATTATTAATGTAGCTCTGTTTAGCACTTAAGTAACAGGTTAGCACAAAGCAAGAAAAATGGCAACTTTCTACTCATCCTGCACCTGGAAATGTCTGACAGATCCAAGTATGTCTTAATCCTAACTGATAAATGAAACTTGACACAAGCAATTATGTAAAAAAGAAGAGTTGGATTCAGAAAGAATGTGGAAGGCATAGCTTTCATCTAAGCGATGCTGCTTTCCATAGAAGTGGCAAAAGCAGATGATCAAAAAAGGCTTGTCTGGCAGTATCTAAATTTAGAAATAATAAAACTTTAACAGAAATGCTTTTTGGCAGCAGTTATGAAATTAAACAGCTATTACTCAAGGACAGAAATCTGGAAAGGAAGACAACATAAATTTTACCTATCCACTCAAAAAGATATAGATAGAGATACATACAGGTAGTTTTGACTTATGGCCGCAATCTTCCATTGCTAAGTGTGATGGTTGTTGCGTGATTTGTACCTGATTTTGCAATCTTTTTTGACATTGTCATTAGTGAATCACCAGTAACTAAATGGAACATGCAATTGTAAGCAAATCTGGCTTCCTTAATTGACTTTGCTTGTCTGAGAAGTCAAAAATGTGATCACGTGACCCTCGGACATTGCAGTTAATGTACATACAGTTTCCAGAATTTTGATTATGGGAGCGCAGAGACATTTTGATAGTCATAAATGTGAGGACTAGTTTTTCAGCATTATCATAACTTTGAATTAAATGAATGGTCATAAGTTGATGATTATCTGTAGAGAAAAATATGTGCAATGTGTAGCTGAAACCAAATCATACAGATCTCAGTAAATAAACAAATGTGTCATATTTGTGTGTGCCCTAAGCAATTCATAATTTACTTGTTTTTATGCCCCACACACTAATGTATTATATACACTGGACAACCCATGACCTGTTGGGTCATCATTTCAGAGTAATTTCTTTAGAAGAATTCTCAGCTCCTTCAACAACGGCAGAGTTTCTAAAGTGCCGTCCTCCCTGATAAAGTTCTTTAAAATTCACCAATACTCAGAGATGTATTTGCCTTGAAAATAGCTCATGTTGAACTGTATAGTACAATCAAACATAAGCTGATCACAGGAAATGTTTGTGACATTTTGTATTACAGTGGTACCTTGGTACTCAACTGCTTTTGAGACTCATTAAATTAAACACATTTAGGAGTGAAAATTTCCTCCCATTATTCATTGTTTGTTTGTTTGTTGGGTACTCAGAATTTGTTGTGGGCTATTTCACTACATTATTTCTTATGGGAATAATGGGGATTTTTTGGGAAAAATCTGTTTGTTATTCATCATTTTTGGTACTCATTGCACCTTCTGGAACCAATTAATGGTGAATACCGAAGTACCACCATTTATAATATTGAATGATAATTTTAAGGGCATAAAATGTTTGATAAAGTTTGCCAAATTTCAATTCCATGGGAGCCATGAATTCTGAATTTTGGACATATAGTGTAATTGAGCTTTTTGAGGTACTTTGGTGCAGAAATTCTTGCCCTATGGTGCACGGTGTCACCCTGTTAAAGGTCACAGACACAATCATTTTAGTAATATACACACACATACATATATACAAACAAGCAAATTACAAATGTGCAGATTTGAAGATTGTCTATATTTCATTCAAGAAAAAAAAATTTTTGTAGCATCTGTTGGCATTGAGGAAACACTTGCTCTTCCATTGCAAGGTTTTCAAATCCAGATTACTGTACCATCTCAAATGCATATGGACACATGTAAAAGGTTTTGCATATTTACAATGGTGCGCATCTTCAAACTGTCAGAAGTCAAATTCCTAAGATCAAGCCACTAATCCTACTGGCTGCTGCTGCTACTAGTACTATTAGGCTGTACAAATAAAGGAAAAGAAGTAGCTGGATGGGGAAGAGAGTAGTTCTGTTACAAATGGGGTTAAATTCTCCAGACAAGCAACTCTTCCAAAGCAGCAGGCTAATCTTAAGGCTAAATTTCAAAGTACTAACATTTTTCAGCAGCAGTTTTTATACCTACTTACACCTCCTGACCATTGCTTGTTTTTAACGGGTTCGTCTAATAAAGGGATATAATAGAACCCTCAATTCATTACTAATAATTTGGAGGAAAACTGGCTTAAAGTGGATGAGTACAAGAATAAAGAATAAATAAAGTGGATAAGCAAACTTACTTCAGTGGTTGCACACATATTCTTTCATTCAACTGGCTAATGAAAAGGTTAGATATAGAATGTATTCTGAGAGACTCAGAGTCAAGAATTGTAGCTAGCTGTGAGTCAGCATGCATCCTAGAAAGTCAGTGCTTGCTAACTCATAAAATTCTTAATGATTCTGTTTAACAATTTGTTGAATATCATCATAAAATCGCATCATTTTTTGCATTTTTTTTTCTGAGAATGGATAAATTAAAATAATACTTTTACTCTGTGACTGAGTTTATTAATGCTAAAGCTCTAGTCAATGCTTATTTTCTTAATGCTGATCTGGTAAACAAGGCAAAAATTATTTCTCTTTTTTGTTTTTTAGCAACTGTACAGAAATTGTAAAAAAATTATACAAGCAAACTTCTTTTTTGAGAATGCAACTTATGTAAGACAGGTATAGAAAGTGTTCAACAAAGTTGATTTTGAAGTGTGTAGTCACTGTAACACTTAAAAAAATGTTTCTCACAACAGAAAAACATGATAAAGTGTTAAATTTTCCATCTAGCATCCTGGTTTTTTGTCATAATGTATATTAAATGTATTTTAAGTAGTTTCTGCATAGTTTAAATAGCTGCATTTGGATGGAAGATTTCAAAAATAATATTTAATATAAATAATAATGTTTAATATAAACAATACAGCTGTCAAGACCTCTATTGGATTTGAAGCACTTCTTTCCCAATAGTTACATTCAGAGGAATCCCAAAGTATGACCTTAAATTTTATAATGCATACAGTTAATGATAGTAAAAGTTGAAGATAAAAACTGCTTACAATGTATTTTATCTGTGTGGCATTGTTAAATGCAAATATTTTAAGTTTAAATAAGCTTAGGGTTATTCTGATGAGATAGTTGATGAAAGTGGGATGTTATGCTTGTCAGTACAACCTTATTCGCATGAAAAAAAATTACTGGTGATTATGGCTAAGGAATTCATTTAATAAAAGCAAATGATATTTATTATTTCATTACTGAAGCTTGGAACAATAATGCATAGTCTTAAAAATTAAAAATTATTTTAATGCAAATCAAGTTTATAGTGTTATTATGAGAACACAAAAACTAGTCAAGAGAAGGAATGAAGCATAAAGTGACATTGATAGGTTAATTGTATCGTAAGAGAGATCTAAACCCAGGGGTGGGATTCTACCAGTTTTCTCCAGATCTGTAGAACTGGTAGCTCTGAAGAGCAGCAGAGACAGAACCGGTTCTATGTCTGCTGCTGTTTTGACCCACCTGCTCACCTGGGCTCTTACCTGACCTTTATTTCCTGCTTTTTCAACCTCAGCTGCTTTGCGTGGCACAGCTGTGGTTGAAAAAGCAGGAAAAAAGTGCTTTTTCAAATGCTGTGCACTCGCATGCGGCGCTGTTCAGCTGTCCAGGCAGCAAACTGACAACGTTTTACACACACATGCAGCATTGTAAATGACCGAACTGGTATACCGGTCGGATCCCACCCATGTCTAAACCTGTTCATGTCTCTTCATGACATGTACTTAATTTTGAAAGATCTTGAAACATGTGCTTTGGAGCTGTTGTTGCTACTTTGGTTGGATTGTTTAGCCATGATAGATCATTCTGAGAAATCCAAATGATTTATTCATGCTAGAACTTGTACCCAATACGGGAGGGTGTGCTTTTATAATTTATCCTTTTATCCTCAGCTACCTGTCCATAATATGAAGAAAAGGTAATGAATAGAAAGAAGGGGAATAGAAGTAAGTGCTAATAGCACTTTTAAATGCTCTTCATGGCATGAAAAGTGTTATTAAATCTATGGTTGCATTAGCCAGCAAAACCAAATGAAAGGATTTTACATAATTGCTTTGAAGAGGTACTTGGCTGAGCAGATGAAAATTTGACATATTAGAAAACTAAGTTCTGTTTTCAATTTTGTATGCAATAATTTGTGGTTATTTATTCATCATTGGGCATATGCAAGTGTTCATACCTGTGTACCATTTCTTTTTCTTTTTTTTTTTAACAAATTTTATTCAGTTTTTCACATTAAAAACAAAAATCTCTTTTTAGTGGACAACATATTTCCGGATCATCACCTTTACATACAAATATGACAGCAATTATACATTCATATATGCATACTTAATTCTATTATTACCTTTTCCATTCCAAATTTTCAGTAAGGAGAGAAACAAACACATTAATTCTATCCTCTTTCATTAATCTCAATCGAAACAGGTTTTTTTTTTTTTCATTTCAATTATTTCAAATATAATCCTTTAATATTTATTTTAAAAATAAAGATAAACAATATGTGTTTGCATAATAATAATAATAATAATAATAATAATAATAAGTTGCCAATGTCTCTCCTTGCTTTTAATAGTCTATGTTAACTTATTAATTTGGTCTGTCATGTTCCCTTTCCATTACACATTCTTTTTATAAATTCTAGATTAATACAAATTTTAACCAAAAAAAAAAAAAGTATAGGTTTCTCCCCTTTTACTGTTTTGAGTGTGACACCTCAATGATTAAAATATACCTTTATTCCCTCATCTTGATCCCCAATAAACCATTATTTTTAAGACGTTACAATAATAATCATTACATCTTTTCATTTGGATCCCACAGCATATTTCCCCCCTTGATTTTTAATAAGAGTTATCAGTATCTATATTACCCTATTTTCTAAATATTTTTAATTGCAGAAATATTTTTATTACCCCTTGTCACCCTGCAGAATCCCCTTTTTAATTCATCAACCATTATATCTGAAAAAAAACAATTTCTTTTCAACATTTTACTATTTCTGTATTTCTTTATTTCATGAACCTGTTTCTTATTGCTTCTCCTCCCCCTCTTTTCCCCATATCTTTTGTCATTCCAATTTATATCCCTCTCTTTCTTAATATCTTCCTTTCCCCTTTTCTGCTGGGTCTTTCTGCCTTTCCTGACTTCACAGGTATTCCCCCTTTTGATTGCCTTCTTAAATCTCAACTTTTTAACCTTCCTTCTTTCCCCACTTCTTTGTAGTGTTCTTTGTGTTAATTGTCTATTTAAAATGTCTTCTCCTTGAATCAACTCCTCCTCCTCTGAAGCTCTTTCTTCTTGTTCTTTAATTGCCATTTCCAGTTTTTCTAACACAGAGCAAAGTGATTCACCTCTTTCCTGTAGTAATTCTCTCATATTTTTAAGTTCCATTTTTAATTCCCGAAGAGATATCATCATTACACACTCTTATATTTTATGATTGTTAAAGTCCACAAAAAAAAACACAAAAAACAAACAAACCACTTTTGCTTTCCTTTTTCTTCTTTCAATTTTCTAAAGTTCTCGGTTATTCCAGCCGAGGGTCTATACCAAAAACATCAATCAATCTCACAGTCAGTCTTTCCTTGCTTTTTCCTTTATTCTGGTTCTGCTTTCACTTTCTAAGATTCTTACTTTGTTTCAATATTTCTTTAATGTTATATCTACACAAGTTCATTCAGAAACAGGATGCTTTCTGTTTTGTTTGAGCTCAGGTTTTTGTCAAAAGGTGCACTCTCCATTATACAAAGTCTTCACCTTTTTCCCCTATTTTTTTTTATTTAGGGTTTTTCGAACCTCAGTATTCCAGCACAGTCCAGTCTCCAATTTGTAAACTTTATTATTATTATTTTTTGACAATCTTAAGCCCAGCTTTATTTTATGTCTGTTTATTCCCAAAATATTTTAGTCCAGTTTAGTTAAATCTTTAGTTCCAATTTCTTCTTTTCCTGGTTCGAAGCCTCGCTTAGCTGTCAAAAATATTTTCTTATTTTTTTTCCCTGTCCCTTTGTAATTTCGCTGCTCACTTCTCTTTTCTTAAAAATTCCATGTTACCTTAATCCTGGGGTTGTAATTGCCCAGTTGTCCCGGTTCAGATGTTATCCACCTCTTTCTTCCCTCCTGCACAAATCTTAATCCAGCTGAGTCCTCCTCTTCGGGGTGGCCATTTTAACCACCACTGCAGTCATCTTCGGGGGGAAAAAGACCAAGCCCAGGGTGGGAGATGCGGCTCTCCTCAACCTGGCTTGCGGCTTCCCATTACTCCACCGCCCCTCCAAGGCAGCTTCAGCCTCTAATCGTAATGATTGGGGCTCTCCAACGAAAGAGCATGGACCATAGCCACAGAGAATCGCGATCTACGGTCCATCAGCGAGGAGGCTCCACCTTCTTCCACCACCTGTGTACCATTTCTGAAGCCATATGTCTGCTAAACAGTGAATACTGCAGAAAGTAGAACTGCTGTTAATGATCCAATAAAATCAAATTACTAATCCCTTAAAGCTTAACAAATTTATATGTTCTTAAATAAATTGCCGTGGCTATTTGGTGAAAGGACTTATATTTAGAAATGGGAAAAGCCTACTCCTCTAGTTCATTTTAGAAAGAAAAATAATAATTAAAAATCTTTGTGGAAGGATAGAGTTTTCTATTTCAAAATAATTGAAATACTTTTTTGCCTTTAAAAAAATATCAAAAGAACATACTGCATATAAGTGATGATAAGATTTTCTTATTTTTTTTTATTCTCAAACTGGTAGACGTAAGGATTTCCCTATATATTATGGTAGCTAACTTAAATATCTGCTTTTAAAGGGATGAATGCTGCAGTTGGTCTGTCATAACTCCTATGAGTAGGGTTAAATTATTCAAATGTGTGCAGATAGGCTTTGTTTTCTATTTTATCTAATGGACAAAGCAAAGAATTAACATCCAGTTTATATTATCCATTTGGAATTCTGTAGTTATGAGGTTTATGCATTGAAGGATTAATCATGTTTGGTTTACAGCCAAGATTATAAGATAAACATACACTATTCTGCAAGCCAAAACTTGCTATCTTGACAAATAAGTAGTGCTTGTGAAAGATGTTGATTTGATGCACTGGCAACGGTAGCATTGTCTAGCTTTTATTTTCCTGTTCCTGGAAGCTAATTTTAACTATTCCCTGTAAATGTATTTTAGTTTCTGAAAACACATTTGTATAAATGCCTGCTTGAATGTTACAGAAACAAAACAGTATTGAGATTGTTATGAATTAGGAAAAAAATTAATGAACCACTCCTGTTATAATTAGAAGGTCCTGATTTCAAATGAATGTGATTAAAAACATACTTTGAAGAAGATACCTTTCCTCACTCTTCCCAACTGGCATGTGAATCTTGAAAGTTTTTAAATTTTAAGCAAAGAGAAAAAAAATTGAAACCGAAATTACTTCTATATTTGATATTTGTTTGTGAATAGAAATTACATGGCCTCCCATCTCTCTCCAGTAACTCTGGGTACCTAACAATATATAAAACTAGGTGGCAGTGTTCAACAGCACTACAGTATATTGGAGGAGGGGATTAGCTTTGCATGATATGAAGTATAAACCACAGATTATTGTCTAGCAGTATGCATGTAATAAGTTTATTCAATAAAACAGTTAACCATGGCTTAGTTAGGATATATAAGCTCTTGTGCATAAACTATGTATAGCTGTTAGCTGTAACTGTTTTTCCCATGTGTCCGCAGTGTTATGCCTGAATTAAATAATACAACATAAGAAAATACAATCCGAATCAAAGTAGAGAAAAACCATTAAGAGAACATTTAAATATGTTGCTGCATCTGCATATTTCTAAAGGCAAATAGACAATATTATCCTAATTAATATATAAATAAATGTATACTAATTTAACTATAATTTTAATTAATTTAACAATTTTCAAAAGTTTTCCTGGCTTTTTCAATATAATTGAAAAAATTGTATTGGCAGTATTTTAAGTTAATATTTTAAATTGCTTTGTTCTTTATAATTTCTCCCAATAACTCTTCTACTTTCACCAATTCTCTCTCTCTCTCTCTCTCTCTCTCTCTCTCTCTCTCACACACACACACACACACACACACACAGAGCATGTTTTTAAATATTTCTTTTTTTTTACTAGAGCATTGTGTGCTATTATAACATTCTGTGAGAAATGTTGTAATCTGATACAAAAGTGTTACAACAGTTGATCTGGTCTAGCATAATTTACAAAGAGAACATTAAAAACAATAGCATTGCTGTAAGCCTTAATCATTGCTGATTTTATTAGTAAATAGTATTCAACCTCTGCCGCATTATCATTTTTCATGGTATAACTTCTGCAAGATACATGCTATATAAACTTATAGTCTTTGTCATGTTTATTTGGAACTGAACTCCATTGTGAATTTTATTGTTATGAAACATTTTTAATATTATAAAAATATTTAATACTGCATGAATAATTCAGTGAAGCTCTTTGTTACTTCTATTTTGTTTTTTTTATTATACAACAGATTTTTCAGTTCTAAATAGTGCTAAATAATTTTTTTTTAATATTTCTTTCCATGTGCTGTATTCCTCCTTTTGAAAAAGGCATATTCAAGTTTTGAATTAATATTCCAAAGTAGACTATTTCATTAAATAGTATATTGGTACTAAACATGATGGGCTTGGTGCTTCATTTGTTTACTTAGTAGTGCATATCTCCAATCAAAACCGGAACAGATTTTGTTGAAGATATCAAAATTTTAAGAAATGATGAAGTTGCATTGTATCACTCCAATTTTATTAAATCATATTGCATATAAAAATTAAAGTTGCTTTTCTCAAGTACTAACATTTTTATATAATATGTGCCAGGTTCTAACAATATTTTATTGTTTTATATAGTCAGAAACTTTTATGTAATTTTCTTCTATCTACGATTCCTAATTTTGGAAGAAAGAGAAAAATTAACGAAGTCAAAAGTTCTATATCAGATATTACATTATATCTAAAATAGCTGAATATCTAGGTTTTTAAAATCAAAGTATCTGTATTATTAATTATAAATATAAATGCAGGACATAATGAGTACTGTTGCTTCATGTTTGGGGGATTGTCAGTCATGTGGAATGTATTGTTTTGGTTTTAGCATCTTTTTATAGATGTGGACATAGTTTTTTCTTCTGCTTTCAAGCTTTAAAGTTTTGGCTTAATTTGATGCTGATGAAAGTTAGAGCCTGAAAGCACATTCATCAATGAGTCATATTAAAAACAGGTTTTAAACAGATTTCTTCAAGCATTTCTCTCTGTGATGTCAGGTTCTGATCTGAGACACCTTGACTTGCCTGGACCTGTGTTTCACCTGGGCAAAGGTTGCTAGGTGTGATTAATCAATGTGAGATGAAATGACAGCTAAGATTAGACTAATAGCACGTAAGTAATTTGTGAAGGCTTAATGCCATCTAATGTTCATGATACAATAGTTGTGATTTTTACACCAAAAATGGTCAGGACTTTTTATTCAGACATTCATACCTGATTTGTGAATACTCAGTTGTTTAATCTCTATGTCTTTCTGCCACAGTAGATTGTAGGATTTAGAATAATTTAATAATATGAAAGTATCAAGATATGATCCATCATCATATTACTTGCAGATACTCAAAGGTTATGAATACTTAATTTTAAAAACCACAATTCTAAAATTATTAAGTGACTTAAAAATAAACCACAAGTTTTCCAAAAAAAAATTATCCAAATATGTTTCCTGAATATTAGTTATATATGTAACTTCCTTCCCATGGTTGTGATAATTGGAGGAATCTGAAAAATAATATCCATATATGTATCTGGACAATTCTCCATATAGAATAATCCCAAATTAATTATTCAAGTTATTTCTGAAAAGTGCTGCTTAAATAAACAATTCTGTCAGTTTGCTTGCTGACAGAAAGAAAATGGAGCTGTACCGATCTCTCTTCCAAAGCCTTGAATACATATCAAGAAATATTGTCTAATGTATCTTCCCATAATAGATACAAGTATGTTCTAAATTTTGTCATGTAGGAGTGGGCTTGTAATTCATTTAATTATACTAGGAAAAGTAACCAAACAAACTGTTATGAAAAACAGAATTATATACTTCCTATGACAATTCTTAAATCAACAATCTGAACTTGCTAAAGTTTCTAAGCCCTCCAATAGTAGTTTGTGTCACATGTTGTAACTAAAGCTACTAAAATATTTTCAGTTGCAAAATCAGGCATGAAACTAGATTAAACAGTGAGCCAAGAAAATTCTTACAGTCAAAATAGTTGAGCAACTGGATTGATACTATTCCATGAAAATTTCTGTTCTGTCACCCATGCATCTTCAGATAGATGTTATCAGACCCAGAAGGCTTGGTGATTTAGCATTTTTAAAGTGGCAAAAGGATCATGATAACCATTTCAATTCATTCTCACCTGATCCCTGTCCCAGGATTTATATATTGTTGTAAAAAAAAAAACCTACATGAATGAATCTGTTCTGTTCAGGATTTTAATATAGTCAAGTCAACACATTTATTTAGTACTAAAGTTCCAGGTTGTCATTAGGTGGTATAACAGTACCTTAAAGCTAAAATGAGGGTCCTATTTCCATTCCAACTATTTGAACTTGCAACCAACAAAAGAGGATTATTTCTGTTTTGATGGTCTCAGTAGAAATTTATTGCTTTCTGATTCATTCTATTGATTTTTAATGAACAATTAAGTTCTTTTTTTAAGTCAATAACAATAAAACCATCAGGTATCTAGCATTCTTGTTTTTGACTTACAACAGTATTTTAACATTGTTTATACTGATTGATGATAAAAACAAAACTGATAATGATCAACACATGGAGGACTTCAGTATGACCATTAAATCTTACTTGAATAATCATAAGCTGCCTTAAAATGTTGTTCTGCTGCATACACAGGAAATAGTTATAGATCTGTGTAAATGTAATCCAGTAACCAATGAGTTCATAATTTAAAAAGCTATATGATACTAACTGGGTGATGCTTTTGAAAATGTTTCTAACAACTGACATCACTGCCAGCATTTTATCCTGAACTATTGAAAATCTTAATAACTGACTTTGTGAAATAATATATTCAGATATTCATGTCTTCCTTTTTATCACAGTATGTGATTAATTTATTTTTAAAATACATGACATTAAATAGCTTGTATAATTTATTTTGAGACACCACCTGATTATATAAAACATGTGATATGTTTACAGTATTGAATTAGTGACTACTCCTTTGACCTCACAAGTGTTGATGCCGATTTTTGACAATAGACTAGACTATTTCTTTCCACAGTCTTTTGGTCTCTGCAGTGGGTGGGACAAACAGTGAAACAAAAATGTTGTTTACTATGAGCAGATTCATCCCATCTTTAGTTACACACATTCAGTAATCCATTTCTTAACCTCTGTCATCAAGACTTCCTTTCTTTTGAATAGCAGGCTCTCATTAAATTACTAGAAGGAGTATTGTACCTTACTGCTGTTACTAACAGCTTTAACATCTAGCTGTTTTTCTTGTTTTCCATTGTCATTTCAATCTGGGATATGTTTTGTATTTACTTTATATACTCGGAACATAATACTCACAAAGTTTTTGTGTGTAATGAGAAGCTAGGCTTTGACAAAAGTCCAACATTACTAATCAAGCAGAAAGTAAAAAGTAAAATAATTGATGAAGCCTATTAGAACAACTTAATCTGAGTTTGGGATTACAGCCAAGATTCTGTAAAAGAACACAACCATAATAATGGGAATACAAACAGTCCTCAATTTACAACCATAATTGAGTCCAAAATTTATGTTGCAAAGCAAGATATTTGTTAAGTTAATTTTGCCCATTTTATAATTTTTCTTGCCACAATTGTTAAATGAATCACTGCAGTTGTTAAATTAGTAACATGGTTGTTAAGTGAATCTGGCTTCTCCCTTGACTTTGCTTGTCAGAAGTTCTCAAAAAGTAATCACGTGGGGATGTTGCAATTGTCATAAGGTTGAAAAACTTTCACTTTTTTCAGTGTTATTCACTTTTTTCAGTGCGATTGTAATTTCAAATGGTCACTAAATGAATGGTTGCATGTAGAGGACTAACTGAAAATCTGTTTTATGCTTCTCTTTTCTTTCATGTACACACAGAATCCTTTGTCGCTCTTCTCATCTTTTGGTTGTGGAAGTAATAAAGACTCAATAAGAATCATATAATATTTATTAAAATTTATCATCATGTAAGAAAATTATTAGTACAAAGCATGGGGGACAAGGCAAACATTTCACTTTCTCTTTGTCTATATGTAGCAGATGAAATATGACAGAAAGGATTTCATCATATGGAAAAATTTTATTTCAGTTGCTGATCTCCGAACCTCAGCAGCATATACTAATGTGGACTTAATACTAATGAATATTTTGTTTAGAATAAATATCGCTGTCTTAAAAACTCGCTAATGGTATTATTATCCATTGTTTGTCAATAAGTGTAAGTAGACTCCAAATATAATAAATATCACTGAATATTGTTCAAGATTTGAGTTGAGATAATATTAGCGGTTACACATTTACACTGCTGCATTTTTAGAAACCACTGTGAGATCTACCCTTCACTGTTGCTTATGGGTTTAATTGGTTTTATCTGTTTTGTCATCAGTCTTATCTTCACAGATGGTTGTAGGGATAAGATTTGGAGAGGAAAATTCAAGTCACAATGCCTTCTGTCAATTAATTCTTATTTGAATTTCTTCCTGCATTTTAGTTCCTGTGATTCGGGTCTTGGGCTTTTAAAAGGATTCTTTGGCAGGGTTATGGAATTGTATTTGGACTATGAGTGGTAGTATGTAGATAAATTTTACATACGTTATGCACAAAATCAGGCGTAACAATTAACCATTGGTGTTGAGTGTATACGTTTATTTGTTCCATTTCTTTTTTTAGATTTTAAATCTGCTAATCTAAGATTAGCTATTATATAGATTCCTAGGAGTGTCACGCTAGATTTAATGGGACAAATAAGTCACATCAGTAAATCTTTATGGCTGTGCGTTGCTTCAAAGTGTTCAGAAATGACATATTTGTCAGCCATTATATCTTGTGCCATTTTTCCTGGGAATCCACAGCTATTCTTCATAAGTGCAGCATGATCCCAGGAAAAATGCATTTGTTTGAAGGAGTTGCTGACAGGTGCTATGCGCAGCTCCTTGTGGGCTCAACAGTACCACTTCCCTTGGAGCCTAAAATACTGCATTATCCTAATATTAAATGTTTTCAATGTACATCAATTGAATTGTGGCTAATTACATTTTTTATGGAAAAATATATATAAATGTATGGTGTGTACAATTTTAGGTTCAGCAGACATTTATCTAATACAGGGCTGTCAAACTTGTGACCGTGGGCCGGATACATCACATGCTGCCATATCCACGCCTGGTTTAGTGAAGGGGAAAAGACACAATATGTCACGTGATGCCTCTGTGATGACGCAAATTTGACACCCCTGATCTAATACATTTAATTTAATTTTTTGTAAATTATAACTGATTAAACAGTTCTTTCTGTATTCGTAGACATTTTGGTATTCTGGCTGCTATATTATTTTGCTGAAGATAATATATTTTTCAATGATGAGCGAATAGTGTGGAACTTGATGTAGGAAGACAGATAGATTTCTATACAAACTTAATGCAAATTCCTTCAATCCTAGTTTGTTATTATTCTGTCATTTTTTCTACCAATTTCATTAATTGGAAAAAAGGGAAACTTATGACTTTTAATGTTTGACCCATTTGTTATCAAGCACATTAAATAAAAGATATTCCTATGAAATAACAGGAGCTCCAGACTTTTAAAATTTAATTTACATACAATAGGGAATTTTTGAAGCTGTATCAATTTAATCCATTTTAAAAATAAACATATTTATAGACCAAAAAAATTTGAAATTAAAGAGTGTCTGTATCGTGGTTATTTTAATTAATTTAAATGCACAGATGCATTTACCAATTTATTTTTGTTTATAATGATAAAGGAATACATTTAACATTACAAAAAAATCAGGTACAAGAAGGTAAAAAGTGCGTAAATGTGTAAAATATATTTATTTGTATTTATTTATTTTAAATGAAATTGAATCTGAAGTTAGGCAAGACCATTTAGATCATCAGATTCTGCTTAAATACATCCAATGATGGGAAATTTGTACTAACCATGGGATGACAAGGAGGTTGAAGTCATTCTGCATGCATAGTTACACTCTAAATTCTTCTGCCTGCCCTCTGTTGCCACAGCCTGGGAGATGGGCTTGGTGCCTTAGCTGTCTCATTATTAGCGGCTCCATCTGAGATGTTTGCTAATGTCCCAGTAAGCTTTTCTTTAAACTGAAACCTGGGAATTTCTGCACCGAAAGTGTATGGCCTGCAATAAGCTCTACACCATCTTACTTGTAATAGAGACTTATGCCCTGTTGCTATATCAGTTGAACAGGCTTGTCAAAGCAAATTTGTGAATTGAAAGTGGAGAGACTAGTAGTATCTATATCCAATAGTTCTATAGCATAAACAAATTGTCTTTTGATTCACTGAATAAATTAGTTCAAAGAAGGTAAGGAATTGAAAAATAGTTTTGGTTAATACCCAATTATGGAATATATCTTGAATAATGTTAAGCTCTTCTTGTGTCTCAGTTGCTGCTTTCATAAAAAGACCATTCATACTGTATTCCTTTTCAACATCTATCTTGTTCTTTCCTTTACAGTTGTTTACCAATTTCAGTCTAGTAAAATTGGTAATGGCATACTTAATTGTCAGCAACTTTGTCAGTATTGAAGCTGATAATAAAATTCAATAAACTAAAAAGATTTACAACTGTTTCATATTTTATGCAGTTAAGGTAGAGTACCAAACTGTCTGCTAATTATATTTTGTAAACTTGTTTAACTCAAACTACATTTTAATTCTAATATATTGATGAAATTTCTGTATAGTCTGTAGTCATGAACCATTGTAATTGATACCCCAGGAAAGTGTTTAAGATTTGAAAACTATAATATAACTAGTACTAGTAATTCCATTAATTCCAATGAAAAATATGTGTGTAGGACATGACACAGTTGCCCAATTGATTCACTGAATTATCTATAAAAATGATTGTGTGCCAGGAATGAAAAATTGGTGGGAACATAGAGTTGAAAAAGTTGAGAGTAAGAAAATTAAAGTATTGTGGAAGTTCCCACCAAATCTTAAGAAAACCTGCACATTGACAAAAATTTTGTCAATTACAGAAGGCCAGAATTGCTTGTATCCACACATATTAAGAGATTATATAATACCTTAGGTTCTTAGAAAGAACTTGATGTTTATGAAAACCAATACCAGCTAAAGAACTGGCAGCTGTGATTTCACATTGTTGTATGCATAATAATAATAACATACTCAATTTATTATCATTATCAAACTGTCTTTGGGCAGTATACAGAATATAAATAAGTAGTCAAACAGTAGTTAAAGATAAAATGGACACCCCAGATTTATATAAATCATAACAATGACAATAAGTTCAAATAATAGACAGAAAAAAATGCAAGCATATAATACTGATATGGCCATAGCAAGCATATAATATTGATTTAGATTTCTCCAGCAATGCTTATCTTTTCCTGATCTACAAGGAAAAGGTTCTCTATAGAGGCTATAAACTACAAGGCTATAGTTTAGCCTTACATAATGGCATAGACCTTGTAAAATGTATTTCAGTTTTAACTTATTTATATATTTAAATGCTTTAAATGAAGATGACTTGGCAATATATGCATGCAGACATTTTAGAGTGTGTTGCTTCCTATAATAGTTTTATAATTAATTTTGGAGATATTAATCTCTAAGTAAAGTGGAAGTAATGAAACAAATGGCTATTGTCTAAAATACAGTTAAAAGCTATCATATCTTCAAAAATTGATAGAAAATAAACAATTTGCCAGTTACAAAGTGAAGCTTGCTAATATGTGCTAAAAACGCACATACAGTGGAGAACTTGTAATTCTCAGCTGAAATAACTTGCATGATGGCTGTTACTTTCCATCTTAGAGAAAAAATATCTTGGTTGTTTTAATAGCTGGTAAGATGATACTGTATTGAAAGAGATAAGGAGAAATGCCTTTTCCTAGTTTGACAGCTAGGGGCTCATCTGGTCTTCAGAGCATTGGCCAATGATGAATGACTTTCCCAGATGTTATTCTTGGGCTCTAATTTGACCTGTATGATTCATTTATTTCCATATGGTAGCTATCATACTTTGCTATTTTATGTCATAACTTTGAGAGCTTTTCTGTTCTGTCCACAGAACAAAATAAAAGGAATAGATGAAATGAATCAAAGAAAATAATGCATTTGGTCCCTTGACTTTGGTGCTCATCAGTGAGACAAGACAAAAGAGTAAATTTCTGCTCTTTGTTGTTTCTAATTCAGGTTACTTCAAAAATTATGTTGTGCTATTTTTTCTATGAATCATTTGTCTTTCTGACATAACAGTAGACTATTAGAAAGAATAGATACGTTTATATTGGGGGTTGGAGGGTATATGTGCCAGGTTAAATGGTCCTAAAATGTTTAAGCATTCTGTTTCAACACTATTCCTTGTCCATGTTATTTTGTGCTTTCTTCCATTATTATTACACTAAATTCAGTGAGGCTTGTTTCTGAATAAGGCATACAGAAAATTATATGGTTTTATAGGCAGATACCCAAAAAATATGAGACACTTAAATTCACATACTAAGTAAGAGTAATTCACCCTTAGTTATTTTGCTCAGATTTGTTAAAATGTTAATGTAGAAAACATAATTGACTTCCTTCCATATCATTTGAAATAATGATTTAAAAAGGCCACAAAAAGTAATGGTTTTATAGATAAAAATAATGTTAACAAAACAAAGTTGTGAAGGTAGTATAATGAGACAAGACATATAATTCATTGAGTTATTAGTTTCTACAATATTTTTGCATAATACCTGTTTTTCACTAGATTAATGGTAAAGAATAGAAAAGAATGCACATTAATTTATATGAGTAATAATTTATAATTATAAAATTTGATTATAGATGATAAGTATGTATCTTTTGTTACTACTACAATGTTTATCTTTGTAATGTAATGTACCATGTTATTAAACAAATAGATTTATTGATAGGTTAATATGCATATTATGCAATTTGTCTTTTGTGAAAAATTGCTCTACAATAAGGTTGAAAAGTATCTCAGCTCTGAAACTTAGTTTTATTAGATTTTCCTTAAGCACTAAAGAAGTTCGTTTTTCTATTGTAGCATTATGCTGTTATCTTTCTACTTTTCACCAAGCTAGATCATGATCACTTTTTTTTTTTTTTTGGCTCTTACATTTTTCCTGTCTCATATGACCGTATATTGTTGACATACTGGTAAGGAGGTAGATATGTAATTCTTAGTGGAGGCTAGCCTAAGCAAATACAGGATGTAGTATTTTAAACAAAACAAAACATTACACTTATTAACTGTAAAGCTCAATGAAAATTCAGAAGAGAGGAAAGGGGATGGGAGATTTCACTGTTCAGACTGAAAATCTAGACTGATTTAGCAATTGTGTTAAATGCTTTAGCACACATTAGAAGAAAGATTAGGGATTTTAATGCAACAATTAAAAGTAATACTACAGCATATAAAATATGAATCAAAAATATATTTGTCCTTAGTATATAAATATCTGTAATTCAATTCATCTTAAAACATTTGATTATTTGCATATCTAACAGTTATCTCAAACTATTCTATCAAAAAAATCTTTTTTTTATATGTATGTAAAAGTACATTCTTTTATGTTCATATCAGGTAAACCAAGTGAAACAAAACAGTCATATATATATCTGCATTCTGATGTACTAACAGGTAAAATGGTCCAATGTTTAAATTAGATTTAAACATTAATCTAAATTAGATTAGATTAGATTAGATTCGAAAAATGGCTCTCTTTCAAAAAAATGTCACCTGAAAGCTTTTTTTTTTTTAAACAAATTTTATTAATTTTACAAAAACAGTGCACAAACAATCAAGGCATAACAGTTTACAAATTCTTTTCTAAAAAATAATAATAATTAAAGAAGAAAACCAATAGAACATACAAAATGATTCCAAATTATAATATCAATATTTACGTTATCTATTTAACTTCATATCTTATCCCAACTTCTCCTTTTCATTCTAATTATCCAAATTATTTCTTGCTTATTAAAATTTTATTGCCTTTTATCAACATACAAAACATAGAACATAGAAAACATAACAAAACCTAAAACATCTTTTCTGAAGGCTGCTTGATCCCGAGTTAAAACTCTTCACACAGACAAAATTCACACATCATATTCACTTCATATATCCTTCCATATCTTATTACCATTTTCAATAACATTCTTTGTCTGTTATATTTCCAGCTATCCATTCATCTTTTTTCTTTTACTATACTTCTCCTATACACTAATTGGAGTGATGCCTTTAACTCATTGCCCTAACTTAAAAGTACTTCATATAACACTTAATTTATCTTGGGATTCTGTTTAGTACATTCTAAAATTACACAATAAATTTTATAAGAAAGGTCAATAACTAAAGAAAAAACCCATATAACCACTATCCATATCATTTAAAAAGAAAAAAAAACTAATCATATATATTAATACTCATTTATATCTTAAACATTCTAATCTAGATACACATATAACTTATGTACCTTCCAGAATCCCCCCCCCTTTTTTCCCCAATTAAATTCACCCATTGTCTTTAAATAAGCTTTTTTTCTTTAAATCTTGCTTCCCACCATTGAGGCTTCTTCTCCTTGCTTCTTCTCCTCCTTGCTTATTCTTCTCCTTGCCCTTTTTACCCCTTTGTCTCTCCTCCTCCCTTTTCTTACTCCCTTTCCATTGCTTTCTAACCTTTCATCCACCTTTCCTCTCATTTTTCTCTTTTTTGGTTGTTTTTTCAAACCTTAAAATCCCCTTTTTCTTATCCTCTTTCTCCTCCTCCCCAGAAAAAAACCCATTGTTCATCAAAGATAGCTTCTTCTTCCTCTTCTTCTTTGTCCCAGTCATTCTGCTGCGTAGTCAACTTTTCATAAGTGCATAACGCCATTTCTAAAAATTGAAATAGAGTGCCCAAAATATCTTTTCCATCTAGTTCTTCCTTTTTATATTTTTTATATTCAGTCTTTAGTTCATCCACAAGTGATGCCATCATGAAAAGAGAAACTTTTCCCAAAACAACCACCCAAGTATTTTTAATCAAAAATAATTCAAAAAAAGTTCCAAAAATTAATACTTTTCTTCCTTATTCTCTTTCTCTTTCTGGGGTTACTGTTTAATCAAAGAGGTCCAATTAGCATATACCTTTCTTTGGGATTCTAGGCAATTTCCTCCTTTTTCAGCTTCTGCTCCAATTTTTTTTCCTCTCCCTTCCCACTTACAACAATAATTTTTTTTTTAAATGATCAGAAATCCATACCTCCAATAAGGGTTTTCCGATTTCTTAAATTATTAAGTCCAATGTCCAAAGAGTCTTTTGTCCCTTGGCTTCAACTTTCAAAATAGTTCACCTTCAGTGCCCAAATAAATTTCAAATCTTCATCTGCTGTTTCTATGGGGTGGGAGAGTGAAGAAAAAAAAAAGTTCCCTTTAACAGCTTTCTCCACCGCTTTCCGATTTTCTTAGGGATACAATGTATCCTCCAGCAATTCAGACAGTTCAGTTCCAGAGAGTTTAAAAGATGTTAATTGGCCCGACTCAGCCAGCACTTTCACTTTTCTTGCTTCCTCCAGCACAATCTTACCCAGTTGCAGGCTTCTTCGTGGCGGCCATTACTGATCGCTGCTCCACCACCTCGGGAAAAAGGGGTTTTTCCAGATGAGGAGGGGGTCTGCTAAACCCCCAACCCCCTGTCCGGCTCCCCTCTCTCTTTGGCTGCCTCTACAGGGCAGCCATATCCCCCTGACCCATTTGGATCGGGGGCACCTCAGCGTTAAGTGGAGTAGGAATCGCGAACAGTCATGAATTCCTGCTGCCACCGAAGCCACGCGGAACTGGAAAACCAAAAATGTCACCTGAAAGCTTATAGTGTAAGTTTATGATTTACAGGTTTAGCTCAATCTTATTTGTCAAAGATATATTTGAAATATACTTTGTATAGACTAGATTTTTTAAAATTCTGTATAGCATGTTCCATAATGCTTGTTAGTAGAGATATATTTCTACTAATAATAATTACAGTCCAAGATTGAACATGAAGAAATAGGGTGGCAAGAAAAAATATGTCTTTCATTTGTTTTCCAGATGAGAGAGATTTACTATTTTCTTTGATATTAATTATTAGCTTTCAGAAAAGTACAAAATTGAAATATGGTGGAAATTGTTGCAGCCAAAGGTATACTTGTGAGGTTCAGATCATCCAACAGGCTTCATTACAGACTCCAACTGGCTCTACAATTTTAGGTGCCAGAAGGAAATAATGTATTTCCCCCATCTATCTATGTTTATATTTTTCCTGACATGTTTCTCTGTCTCTTTTTCCCTCTCCCCTTCCCTCACATATACACTCTGAAATAATTTCTCTCTGACACATACTCAGAGTGTGTGTTTCAGAGAGAGAAATTATTTCAAATATACATGTATATAAAAATTTATTTTTTATTTTTAAATTAGGAAAATTCATAGTTTCTTATTTTCTTAAGAGCTGTTAATTGTAGAATTTCTTGTATGTATACAGAGATAAAGTATAATCATAATTAGTGCAGAAAGTAGGGGTTCACACCCAAAGACCTGCTATTCCTACAGTCCCTCCCCCCCTCTCCCAAACTACCTGGCTTATATAAAACAGGAAGAGAGCAGCTGTCTTTTGCCTATTCTTGTGAGCTCTTTCTGTCTCTTCAGGTGGCTATTTTAGTGATGGGTTTACCTACTGCTTCAGTGTGCAACAGAACCCCCAGTGGCAGAAGAATGAGAAAGTGTGAAATGGATGAGGAAATGTTGATAAGACTGTACAGTCTCTAGCCTCAATGGTTAGAAGGTTGCTGACTCACCATATAAAACATAACTTTAAGTCAATAGTATATGCCCGAGAATGATAGATTTCTATTCCATTTCATTACATTTTTAATCAAACTAGTTGATCATTGTATGGTTAGCTTCCAGAGCCACTGGAAACAATTGTTTCTGGTAAACTTTACAGCTCCATATAGTTTACACAGACATGGTGTTTGATAATAAAATAATAATGCCAATAATAATCATGCCATCAAGTAGCATTGCCTTATCCCAGGTCATCGGAAAGGTGGATAAAAAGGCCAAATCCAGTCTAAACATCTGGCTAACTTTGTAATGAACCGTAATAATAACAGCAACAACATATTAGATTTACAATGCTTCCAAATTAAATAGATTTAAGCAAAGTTGAAATTAAAAATTCAATAAAATGAATGAGGTACACAAAATAAACCACGTTATGAACTAATAAAACACTTAAATAAAGTTTATCAAAAGCTTTAGAAAATAGCAGGGTTCTAGCCCTGCACTTCTGATTGGCCGATAATAGCGATATCAGATTGGTCTGTTCAGGAGAATCTGATTGGCTGTTAACGAGCCACTCTCATTGGTTAAGGGGGTTAACACTACACGTTTCTTATTGGTTACTAGAGCGGCAGCTTGCCTATAAAAGGGCTGCTGTTGGCCTAGGGTTTTGCTCTGTTCAGAATGATTAATAAAGAGTTGAAGTTCACTGTTCACCGTCTTATCTCTGTTCCTTGCGCCCATGCGCAGAACTTAACAAATCATGCTCTTGAGAAAATGCTTCATTCTTTTTTTATGAAGTGTGTTTTCAAAAATTTGCTTTGATATTAAAATGGTCAGATCTATGACACCAATATTTTGTTCTGTATATATTTCTTGCAGTAAATCAAAGTCACTTAGTTGCCTTTATTGTACATTGAATTTCTGTTGCAGCAAAAGTATAAAATCTCAAATTAATAAATCCAGTTAATTCTTCCTATTGTGATCTCTTTGCTGTTTCTTTATATCCTATTTGCCCCAGGAAAAACTGGTTGCTATTGAACTTAAGAGTCGCTCAAAAGAAAAAAAATTACTGATGTTGAGAAGGTAAAAAGATTGCTGTTTCTCAGTTAAATAAAAATATTTCTGTTTATAAAAACTACTGGTATGTTTTTCTTAAAAGTGTATGCAGCTGGCAGTTTGAAATTTAATGTTTCACAAGTGGTGATTATTACTTGTAATATTGTTTAAAACTGCATGCTTGTTTCAGTCTTTATTTATGACTTTTAGTGACAAGCTAGCATTGCTTTTTATACAATCATTATCAAATAGATGGTGTGCAGAAGTATAATATTAGGTCACAGGGCAAATGCTTACTATGACTTTGACATGATTTATGAAGCATGTGAATAACTTAGAAAAACTTTAGTGATTACCTGGGTCTTCAATTTTACTGCTATAATCTTGTTAGTGCAGAAATACAAATAAATTGAGAGCTTTTAAAATATCCCCAAGTATGGAAAACAAATTAAAGAATTTAGAAATACTGGAAAACATTTTTGAGTTTGCTGTAAATTGCATTATTTTTATCCGGCCTGATACAAATAGAATAGCATTTCCAGTTCAAGGGACATTAAGCTTTTTGCTGCTCTTTATTTTTAAAAGAAAAATAAAATATTTGAAAGCTGCTTCGAAGGTGTATTCCATATACCGTATATACTCGAGTATAAGCCAAGTTTTTCAGCCCATTTTTTGTGCTGAAAAAACCGCCCTCGGCTTATACTCGAGTCAGCCGCTACGGCACCATGCCTGGCCTGCGCTGGCGTGGCTGCAACCGATTGTGCCTCCAGGGCAGCATCGCCGCCGCGGCTGTCTACCCGCTGAGGGCCACACAGGCGACCCCAAGCGGGCTCTCCTTCCCCATTAATGGGCGCCCGGGGCCCCCGCGAGCTCCTGCGTTGCGTGCTTCCTGCTTCGCCAACAAAGCACCAGGCTCAGGCAGCCTCCTCTGCCCCCTACCCTAGCGGCCAAGAGCTGCTCCGGGGGCAGCGAGACAAAGTGCCTGGCTGCGCCGTGGCGGGAGCCGCCGAGTGGAAGAGGGCCGCCCTCTCCTGGGGAGCGCGGTGTTTGTGGCTCTCCTGTTCAGTCCCCAACGCTGAAAAGACTTTCAGAGCTGCGGGCTCTCCTTCCCCATTAACGGGCACGCTTCCAGCTTCGCCAACAAACCGCCCGGCTCAGGCAGCCTCCTCCGCCCCCTACCCTAGCGGCGAAGAGCGCATGCGCTCCGGGGGCAGCGAGGCAAAGTGCCTGGCTGCGCCATGGCGGGAGCCACCGAGTGGAAGAGGGCCGCCCTTTCCTGGGGAGCGCGGCGTTTGTGGCTCTCCTGTTCAGTCCCCAACGCTGAAAAGACTTTCGGAGCTGTGGGTTCTCCTTCCCCATTAACGGGCGCGCTTCCAGCTTCGCCAACAAACCACCAGGCTCAGGCAGCCTCCCCCCCCACCCTAGTGGTGAAGAGCTGCTCCGGGGGCAGTGAGACAAAGTGCCTGGCTGCACCGTGGCGGGAGCCGCCGAGTGGAAGAGGGCCGCCCTTTCCTGGGGAGCACGGCGTTTGCGGCTCTCCTGTTCAGTCCCCAACGCTGCAAAGACTTTCGGAGCTGCGGGCTCTCCTTCCCCATTAACGGGCGTGCTTCCAGCTTCGCCAACAAACGGAGCTGCAAATCTGGTAATCGCTTGCGGAGCCTCGGCATGAACCCCCTTTCCCCGCACTCCCCCCCGCACTCCTCTGGCAGCAGCAGGCGGCGAAAGCCCCGATTCCCCCTGGTTTTGATGGCACGTGTGAGTTGGCTTCCCACTCTTTTTTTTAACCCTCCTCCTCCTCCTCCTCCTCTTCCTCTTCCTCCTCCTCCTCCTCCTCCTCCTCCTCCTCCTCCTCCTCCTCCTCCTCTCCTCTCCTCTCCCCTTGTTGTCTGGTCTTCCCTAAGGAAACTCGAGGGCTCACACTTCCAGGTGTTTCTCCCTGTCTTTCTCCCTGTCAATGATCTTTTCTTCCCTTCCCTTCTCTCAGCCCCATCCTCCTTCACCTTTGTCACCACAATCCTGAACAGATGAAGTTTGTACTTCTCAAGAAAGGTTGGATGTTCCTTTTGAGGAGGGAACCTAGTGTGACATCTGTATGTTGACCTACTACTGAGCCATGGCATGTGTGCAGATGCAATGGAGGCATGAGGGAGAGCTATGAAAGAGATGGTGGCTCTCCAAAACAGGATGTACATGCAGCACATACACATGCTTTTTTCTTGCAAGGGAGAGAGTGACTCTGTTTGGACATACAGATGATGATGAGGAATCCAGTTTTGAAGGATTTTAACTCTTGTGTTTTAGCTTGGTTGCTGATTGAGCAAAGGTTTTTGTACTTTTAAAGTTATTGTTGATACCATATTGGTTTTGTTGGCTCTCTTTTCCACTTACAGAGCTAGTTTACTGTTTTTCTTTGAAATAAATATTCAAAAACATTTAACCTACTGATGCCTCAATTAATGTAATTTTATTGGTATCTATTTTTATTTTTGAAATTTACCAGTAGCTACTGCATTTCCCACCCTCGACTTATACTCGAGTCAATAAGTTTTCCCAGTTTTTTGTAGTAAAATTGGGTGCCTCGGCTTATATTCAGGTCGACTTATACTCAAGTACATACGGTACCTTAAGTATGCATGTATTTTATATAAAATCTTAAACTTCCATCAGTGAATAATCAGTGTGTCCATGAAATTACCAAGAGTCAAGCTTGGTTAAAAAATTCATTCTTTCCTGCTATTTTGTTGGTACTTTGTTATTTGATATTATATTTATAAAGGGTTTTTTAGGATTGATTTGGTATGATTATATGATTTGTTACAGAATAAACTGGTTAAAGTATTGTTATCTCATAAAGCATGAACGATTAAAAGTATAGTCAAAAATTTCTTTTTTTTAAGTGATATTAGGATATATAAGTTTGGATTGACAATATGAGTTGTTATGTAACATAATTGTAATTGAGACTACAAAATGAATGCACAAAACTGATGAACCAACTGACACACTGGATGTACATATGAGAGTTGATGTTTTAATGTTTTGTTTGTCTTGTTTGTTTGTAGAAAATTAATAAAATCTCTTTCAAAAAAAAATATCATTCTTTCCTCATTATCCAGTTAATTGCCTGATTGATCTTAGAGGTAAGAAGATGAAGAAGATACCTAACAGAATTGTCCTCATTGATCTTTCTCTCTACATCAATCTAGTGATGTTTTATAGTTTACTGAAGTTTTCTGGAGATAAAACATTAGAATGAACACCTAAAACAATACAAGCAAAAGACAAAGAACAAATATGGCCAAATGGATATAATCCCAGATTTTGAATGTACATGGTGATGCTCAGCATCTGTGCTAAGTGGATTAAGTGGATTATCTAGATCCTTCTAAGCTAGGTTCAAGCCTGGACCAAAAATGATACTACAGGTAGACCTCAATTTACAATATTTAATTTAGTGAAATTACAATGGCATTTAAAAAAAAGTGACATTACCATTTGCCACACTTATAATGCATCTCCATGGTCACATGATAAAAATTCTGATCCTTCGGAACTGGTTCATATTTATGACAGTTGCCGTGTCCCAGGGTTATGTGATAAGCTTTTGCAAGCGTCCAACAAGCAAAATCAATGGGGAAGCCAGCTTTACTTAATAACCTAACTGTGTTACTAACTTAACTGTAATGATTCACTTAACAGCTGTGGCAAAAAAGTTGTAAAATGAATCTAAACTCACTTAACATATGTCTCAGCAACATAAACTTTGGGCTCAATCGTGGTCATAAGTTGAGGACTACCTGTAGTCATTCTTGTGCATGGCCTGCAGTAAGACTTAACTAGGAGAAATCTGCCTCTCATCCTGATTGACCTCTAAAAGAACATTCAGTATGATTACCCATGGTGCCCTTTTGAGAAATCTGAAATATCTGGAAGTTGAGAGTACCTTTCTACAATGGTTCAGCTCTTTATATATGCACAATTAGTGAGAGAGGAGTTAGTGACCCAGTGGTGACTTCAATCTGGGCTGGCCTAGCCCTGGGTTCTTTTCCAATTATTTTTAATTGCTACATAAATTGCTAGGAGAACTAATCAGTTCAGGATACACTATCAGCATGCTGATGATATCCAACTTCATACATTTTCACATCAAAATAAGCAGGAAGTAGATTTGTATTTGATTGGTACTGTATTTCTCACTTCTTTTTGGCTAGATTGGGTAAGACAAATGATCAAAAAGTTGTGAAATCAATTGCGATAGTTCTTTTAGAACAGAATATAGTTCCAGAAGTTATCTGTGTGGATGTACAGAATTGCATATACAGAATGGTTGGACATAATGGATCATTCATTTAATTTAGAAGATCAGTAGGGCGCATAAAGTACACAAACAGTATTCATTGAATTGTGTCCCCTGAAAAACTGAAGGAAGTAATGTTTTCTGTGGTGAAAACAGCCTTGTGTTTTCACTCAGTTCTTAGTAGTTTTGAATTAGTTTGAAAGAGTGGCTGCTATACGCAGAATAAAATATGTGTTTATAACTATGTCCTATTAACATTCACAGAAAGGTAAACATCTGTCAGTCCATTTGAAGAAAACAAAACAGATATTAACAATATACTGTAGTTAAAATGTTAAATATGATGTATTACTTTCACTGCATTCAGATCTTTCAGGTTAGAAAAGTACATGCTTTACAAGCTGTCTATTAACAGTTTTTTTTAACCCATTCTTTCTTAAACTGGTTCTGGGGATTATTATTTTTTTAGGTCTCTTACTACCATTTTATGAAATCCTAGTTTGAGTGCTTGGATTATTATAGGTTATTAAAACTCAAATATTTGCACTTGGTCTCTCTTTTTAAAAATTGAAGGTATATTGAATTCTAAGTAAATTTCCGTACAGTAAGGGCTACATTGTAGAAGATGATTTTCCCAAGGAATTGAATAAAAAGAGCCAGAACTTTGGGCTATGGGATTGGAGAAAAACACTGATTTTTTTTTTTTACAAAAAGGTACCTCTTTGCTTTCTAATTGGTATTAATTGGTTCAGGAGGCTATTAGTTATATTTGAATCATATAGTTAATAGAGCATTATTTATCCCAGTTCTTCAGTGTTCCTTTTGAGTATGTTTAGAAGCTCTTTTGAGTATGTTTAGAAGTATGTACTTGGAGCTCTTATGTTTCTAGAAATGGTATGTGTTTTATCTGTAATTCCAAAATTACCAAAGACTTGTAAATCATGATGACCCCTAATGACCTGGCAAAGCTAGGAAACAAGGCAGTAGGGTCTGAAATTATCTTTTCTTCTCCAGATTGTATTCTTGTGCTATTTGTTTGTTATGTGACAGAAAAGGTTGTGTAATATTCCCTAATTATTGGAACTATATTCAAACACAACAAAGCACTTAGAAGAAATTCATTTTTAAGCCAGGCTAATTTACTGTTTGGAAAAGTTTAATGTAAAGTAATGTAATTACCAGACCTGCTAACTTTTGAAAGGAAAGTTTTTATATTGCATCTGTTTGTTGTTTAAACTTCATTTTATAAACTGTCTATTAACATTACTTCTGTTTCCATCAGGAAAAAGTGCAAATAGAGCAAATAAAATAAGTTCTCTTGCCTTTTCCATGCACACAATTCCTGTTTAATTCAGTTCTGAAATCCATTGACACTTGCTGTACCTGATACAATTGTGTGTGTACAGTATGTGTGTCTTGTATTATCTTATTGAAACCAGTTTTCATTTTATTCTCATCAGGCCATTTATCTTTGCAGTGTATCTAATGGAGCTTCATTCTGCCTTCCAATTAAGATAAACTATTTTTTCAGAGGTAGATAAAAAGAAGAATTTAACAAAAAACTGTGAAAATAATATTGTATTGTTTATATCATATATTTCTCATAATTTTAAAGTATTCTGTTTTGAAATATATGCTATACATAACCTATACTTAGGCTTTTTTTTGTCATCTATAACATTATTGATAGTGAAGCAAATCAAAGCACAAACAAGCTTAAACTTTTTGGGTGCAGTATTGATCATTGATTATGTTAACATTTATGTCTGTATAATTTGCATGCAATATAGAATGATGTCAGGCAGAACTTGTATGTGTCTCACGAACTCTTTAACTACTAGGAAATTGGGATTAGTCAGGAACTTAATTGAGCTTTGAACAAAAAGAAACCAAATCCCACATTCCTGAAAATAATTTCTAATAAAATTCAGAATTTGGATTGCTCAAGAATGCAGTACAAATTTTGATAGCTTGCATAATGACATTTTAAAAAACGATTCATCATATCCAATCCAAAAATTATATACTATTTTTTAAAAAATCAAATAGATAAAATTTCCATGATTTAAGATTTAATTTAATATATTTCTCTAGGTTAAAAGGAAAAATTAGAAAATAATAATACTTTATCATCTCTAATTAATCTATAGTCCTTAGATTTGCTTGGGAATATTTTCCATTGAAAATAATTGGATGGACTTCAAACTTGTTAGAAATAGAACTGTGCTATAAAATATAGCGTTAGATATACAATATAATAAGAAATACTAGATACTCAATTATCTTTTACATGCCAAGCAATGTAATTATTTTAAATTTCCAGACCAAATTTGTTAAAAACTGTTAAACTAATCATTGCCTGCAAGGTAAATACACATCTAATGTTCTAATATTACCTTACTAAGAAGCAACTATAAAATGCTAGCTTAAAACAATTCTGCAAGATGATGATGATAGTTAATGTATAGTTAAAATAAAAGTGAATGTCTTAATAATTAACTTCCTTTGTTTCTCCAAATAAAAACCAACAGCTTGATAAATTGATTTGTTTTATATTTATTTATTTTATTTTATTTTTATTTTATTTGGTTTGTCAATTGCTTATAACATAATAGGTATAAGTAAAAACATAGTTATGAATACATGGATACATATAAGAAAAATAAAAGAAACAATAGGACAGGGATGGTAGGCACGTTGGTGCGCTTATGCACGCCCGCTACAGACCTCTTAGGAAAGGGGTGAGGTCAATAGTAGAAAATCTAAGGTTAAAGTTTTTGGGGAAGAAACCACAGTCAGGTAGAGTATTCCAGATATTGACCACTCTGTTGCTGAAGTCTTATTTCCTGCAATCAAGTTTGGTGCGATTAACCTTGAGTTTGTATCTATTGTTTGCTCTTGTATTGTTATGGTTGAAGCTGAAGTATTCACTGACAGGTAGGACATTGCAATGTATGATTTTGTATACTATACTTAGATCGGACCGAAGGCGGCATAGTTCTAGGTTTTAGAGTATTGGTCTACCAAATGTTTTGTACGCTCTAGTTAGTAGTGTAATATTATCAGAGAAAAAGCTACATAAGATTAGGTTAACAACTCTTAATGCCTTTTTGGCTATGTAGTTACAATGGGCTCTAGCACTTTGATCATTAGAGATGAGTACTCCAAGATCCTTGACAGAGTTTGGATATCAACAAGTTCTTGACTATTCAGCCTGTATTTTATTTTCTGATTTTTTTTTTACCAATATGTAAGACAGAGCATTTATTTGTTGAGATTTGAAGTTGCCATTTGTTTGACCATTCTGATACATAGTCGAGGTCTTTTTGAAGGGTAGCAGTAATGTCCGTGGTGTTGAATAGCTTTACATTGTCAGCAAAGAGAACGTAGTTGCTCTTAATATGATTACAGAGGTCATTTATGTAGAGCAAAGCTGGCTGTGGAATTCTGGGAGTTGAAGTCCACCAGGCTTCCAGGGGCCAAGGTTGGAGACCCCTGATGTAGAGTATGAAGAGAGTTGGTCCTAGAATACTGCCTTGAGGGACACCACTGTTGACAGGTAGAGAATTTGATAGGATGCTCCCAATTTTGACCATTTGTTGTCTGTTTGACAGGAATGCTTCTATCCAGTTATGCAGTTGTCCAGAGATACCATAAGATTTTACTTTTAGGAGTAGTTTGTCGTGTACCACTGAATCAAAGGCTTTACAGAAGTCTATTAGATTGTGTCTATTGCTTTGCCCTGATTGAGTTGTGTAGTCCATATGTTTTTGCAGTGTAAGAGTTGCAGATTGCATAATAGTTTTTTTTCTGAAACCAAATTGTTTATTAGAGAGTAGCTTGTTTGTCTCTAAGTGGAGGATAATGGTTTGGTTAATAATTGATTCCATGACTTTACAGGTGACGCAGCATAAAGAGATTGGTTTGTAATTTTCAACTAGGCTGGGGTCTCCCTTTTTGAAGATGGGTGTGACTGTGGCTTGTGACCATAGTTTTGGCAAGGAGCTGGTCTTGAAAGATTTTTCAAAGATTATTCTTAGAGGTTTGGCTATGGCAGTGGATAACTTTTTTAAGAAGTAGGCACATATTCCATCCGGTTCAATAGATAGAGATAGTTTTAGATTGCATAGTGCTTTTTCAGCATTGTCTACTGTAAAATCTTGATTCTTTTAGTTTGTTGTTTACAAAATTGTAGGAAGCGCGTGTGGAATTGGTGTGCAGAATTTTTTCCTCTTGTTTAATATGATAATTGGTGCATTCAGTCTTTATCTAGTGGCATAAATTTTTTGTATTGGCTTTTGAACTTGGCAATATAATAACCAACGTTCTTGTTTGCCAAAAAACAAACAACAAACTCTATATTTTTAACACAATAATTGTCAATAATATTAAAAGATGCAGTAAAGGAAAATTGTATGAAGCCATACAATTATACTGAAGACGCATGAAACAGAACATACATCATGGCAGGACTTTTTACCTCCAGTTCTCTGTCATTATGAGCCTAAAGCTTCTCTGGCCTTGGTTTTACTTATGATAAAGGCTGATGGTGATACATTTTCTATTCATTCCATCCCCACCCCCACTTCTATATTACTAGTTGGTGAGGTTCTGGAAAAGAAAACTTCTGTGTGAAAAATAAGGTACTCAAATTGCTATTGCAGGGCTGCCAACCTTGAGTGATAATTCGGAGTGAGACACTGCGAGGGAGTGGAGCGACCAAGCCCGAAGGAGCAAAGCGACCGAGGGGGGGATGGTGTGGAAGGGGGGTGTCCCCCCTTCCACGGTAGGGAGCTTTGACAATTTTACATTTTAAATGGTGCAATCTGATGCATACTTTAGTCATGATTTGGACATATACATACATACATACATTTTAACCCATAGGCATAAGAAAAAAAATGAGGACACATATTACAAAAACACATTTTTCTTCAGTGAGGGAACTTGACTATGAAAACCAATGAGACATAGCATAGGCCTTTTAGTTTCATAAAAGGTTTGAAAAAATAATTGGGTAATTATTTGAAATGGACTGTGATGTTTCTTTGTCATATATGTATGTGTATGTGGGTATATGCGGGTATATGCGGGTATATGCGTAATTGTTATACTTTGAGAACTGAATGCAACGAAATTTTGTTTTAATGTATACTGATTAGTGTACATTTAAAGTGACAATAGTTTTCTGTTCTGTTCTATTCCAGTTCCATTCCAATTTATTCCATTCCATTCCAGTTTCATTCCAATTCTATTCCATTCTAACTTTTGAATAGCTGATGCAGCTTGCATAAAAAGGGCAAAAGGAAAAATAAACCAGGGAACACTTCACCAATGCCCTTAGTACAATCGAAAAACAAATATATTTTTATCGGCGAGGCGAGCGGCTGCTCGGAGCCACCGATCCCCTGAAAAATCACATCTAAAGCAAAATTAGAGGCAAGGAGCTACGGTTTTTGAAGGGTTAAAATTCAGATTAGTTTGCTAGAGAGGTGTGGCCGCGGGGGAAAGAGACGGGGAGGGGAGTTTCTTTCTGTTAAACCCGCCGTTCTTCAGCAAATTTGCAAGCGGATTAGCCTGCTTTAAATTGCAAATCTAAGATGAATTAGAAATAAAATTTGGGGTGGAGGGGGTCTTATTCCACAAGCGCGCCTTTATTCGAGGCCGGAATTCCCATTGCAAGGAAGATCTCTCGGGCTTTTAGCGTGAGATTTCGTTTATCAGAGTGAGACAGTCAAAATTGGTTGAATTGCGTGAGTCTCACTCTGATTGCGTGAGAGTTGGCAGCACTGTATTGCCTCCTGTTCATAACAATAGAATTGACTTGAAAATGATATTTCTCAATATTTCTATGTGTGGCAGTTAAATAACTATAATTAGCCATGCTTACCCACTGCATTAATTCATATAAATGAAAGGTATTGCATTTGATTTTTGAATGGGTCCCTTTCCCTACTTGAATCAAATGATATGTGACTTGGTTTTAAAACTTTTGTCTGCACATGTTACCTAGCTCATGCAGTAATCATTAAGGGGATACTTATATGTATGAATTTTTAAAGTATAAACCATCTGTTACTTAAGTGGTATGGAAATAAATGGAATTAACATCCATATTATCTACCCTTTAAAAAAGTTTTTGCAGTATTAGCATATGTTGATAGGTACAGTTCTGAATTTAGAATAAAAAATATTTGATACCTTCCAGGTTAATGATGCTTTCAGCTTCAAAAAATTTCAACAATATGATCCAATCTTTTTTTTAGAGTTTATTAGAGTTCAGTGGATATTTTTCTTGCTATATAACAATAAAATGTTTTTACTTACAGATAGCTATAAGGAAAAGTTGATTAAATATTTTTTCATTAAAACTAATTATGCAGAAGATTTCCAGAGGTCAAAACAGACCCCAGAAATTAATAGTTTAATTAGCATGTAATTAAAAAAAATTCTCCATGTAGTATTTACAATTGATGGAATCCCTACCACCTATAATGAAAGAGAAAATAAATGAAGGAATCACACTGAATAATTTTCAGGACAAAATCATAATTTTTTTTAAAAGCTCATTGTGGGGAAATTTTTATTTTTATTTTGTTTTTTCTTTGGCATACATATTTTTGTTTCAAATAATAAATATGTTTATTTAGTGTAAATTGGCAAGATATCATCATTCGCCAGGAGCTACGTCTTGATAATGCAAGTTTTGAATGGAAAGAGAGGATTGAAACATTTTTCCTACTTCTCAATCTGTCACCTTTCAGTGTTAATAGACAATAGTATGCATATAAACTGCACACTAAGGCAAAAGAAAGGATTCATTCACTGAATATTTCTGTTGGTGTTGAAAAAAGTTCTGAATGTGTTATTTATTTATTAAACAAATTTACATTGCTCCCCATCTCATAAACAAATGGCTCTGAATGGTACAATAGAGCTAAAACAGTTAATAATTGCTGTGAAAAGTGTAAACCTTTACCCTTTGCACAGGAAAGGAGAAAAATGATGAAGTTTGCTGGAGCCCATCCTTTTTTTAATTAACATATTTTTTAGGAGAACATGAGACTTCTGTATAAAAGAAATATCTACTTTAGGAATAACTTAGCTTTTTTTAGTTTTTCACATTGATTATTTCTATTCTATTCTATTCTATTCCATTCCACCCCACTCCACCCCACTTCTTTCTCCTATACCTATCCCCATCCTATTCTAAACATTAAAAGTATTCTCTTACTATTAATTTATAGGTTGTATTTGTATATTACTCATAATATTATATATATTTATACTATAAGTAAGTTTGAAACCTTTTTGAAATTATTTGGACATTACAGCACTGCTTTTGAAGCATTGCATTTATGTGCTTACTTATGTTTACAGTTAACCATATAAAATCTAACCAAAAATTTTGCATTCATACAGTGGTTGTAACATTCCCAATTCACATAGTATGGCATATAAATGGATTTTTTGCTGAGACATTTAGTTGCTGAGCATATATGACTGTCCATCTCAATTATATGACTCTGGGTAGCTTACAGCAACACATACTCTCTGTCTCTATTATTTTGTAAATGAGGTACTTTATCTCATAAATTGTTGATTTTATAGTGGGGTCTTTTTGCATATAATTATTTAATTATTAATTATTATTAATTTTATTGCACTTCATATCATTTGTTCTAGTTCTCTCTTTTTAGATTTTGGAGTATTCTTTCTGGAAGTTTATAATTGCAATTGTGAAGTATGCGATATGAAAATTTCAGATGTTTATAGCTAGAGTTAGTGATGCTAGACTGATGAAGAAGAGAACTTGGATTTTAATAAGAGTTTTAGCTTGTGTTTATACTAGTCTCCTTCCATAAGGTTTATAGGATCTACACATCTCCTGTTCCTTTTTTAAAACATTAATAATAAATTCCTGATTTGTGGAGATTGAATATTTAAAGCAAAGGTGTCAAACTCAATTTCATTGAAAGCCACATCAGGATTGTGGTTGACTTTGGGGGCCGGGCAAGAATGGCTGCCTGGGTGGGTGTGGCTAGTTGGACACCACTCCCCAAACTGCTGGCATGTTTCCTCTTCGTATTGGGTAAATCGGGCCACAGCCTCTTCGCATTGGGTAGACAGGGATGAAGCACTGTGGGTAGACTGGGACAAAGTGACACAGGACAGCCCCTTAATTTTCCAGGACAGCCCCATGGGTCAGATCCGATCACATCATAGGTTGGATCCAACCCGTGGGCCTTGAGATTGACACCCTGATCTAAAGTGTCTTCTACTGTTAGCATGCACTGTGGTGTAATAATAAGGCCTTCATTTGGAAGCTATATATCAGTTAGACTATTTTTTAAAGTTGCAAAGCTCTTTACTTTGTATTCCTTAGCGATACAAAACTTTTCCAAGAAACAGATTCTTTTCAATACTATGTTGAGGTTTGCTAAGCATGAGCACTCTTTTGATTTAGAAATCAGATACCCAAGTTACCCAAGTATTCAAATAATTTCCATTTATTGAAAAGGAAATTAAAAAAAAAAATTTTATGCAGTATCTTATTGCTTTTATGCTTATTTACCAATCTGAATTAAAATCCTTTAAAAATAAAATAGAGCAATCTATCCACCTATATCGCTTTGCTGGGATCAGTTACAGAAAATTAGCAATTCTGCAACTCAGTTTTTAAAGCATTTGGTTCCTTTTTTCTCACTGAGCTTTGAATTGTCATCATTTCAGTGGTAGAAGTATATGCTAAACTCTGTATACACAAACTGTGGAAAAAAATTAATTTGACACTAAAGCTGGCTCCTTAAGTTTTAATAAGATTTTTAGATTCATACTCTTGGATTTAAATTGTAATTTTCATTAAAATGAATAAATACTATCATAGATTGATTGGTTATATAGCTTTGTGTATATTTAAGGACAAGTCTTTTTATTCATTTATCAAAGCCCCAAGTAAAATGTGACTTTAGTATAACTTTAGCTACATTGTCTGTATATTAGCTGCTGGCACATAGTGAAGTCATTAAACTTGAGGGAGAGTGGAAGAGTCCTCTTGAGCACAGTAGTTCACAAATCTCTCAAGAATTTGGGGTTCACAGAGTCACAGCTGTATTACTTATTCTGTACTAATTAAGAGTTACCATGAATCTATTTGACAATTAAAGATACAATGAACTTTAGCGCATATGTGCACTGTGGGATAGTAAACTGTTGTAAAGCAAGCAAAAAGTCAACCAGGATTTATTGCTTTATATACTTTGTTTAATGATATGTATGGTAAATGGCTAATATAAAAGTAGAAATCAATTATTTCTGCACCTGAAATGGCATTATCAAATCATGTATCACTAAGAATATTTTTATCAACTGTGGGCATATGTAGCTAATTAGAAATTAATGCTCATTATCAATGTTTATTTTTTGTGACTACATAACTATAGTAATAGTTCATTTTCTTTGCATTATTAATATTTTAATGATTGTTTCAAATAAAAATCTCTTTAGCAATATTCAAGATAAATTCTGTTCTCCATTAAAGCATCTGATCTGAACAATTATTTTGAAACTATTGGGCTCACCATAACTCAGAAATTAATTTCACAAATTGTCTGAAATATTCCATGTGTGGTGAGTGGCATTGTGGCCTAACACAATGAAGACATTTGCCTCTCACTTGGAGGCATCAGGAAGGGCATCCAGCCAATAAATTCTCAGTTCCATTCCACCCCGAATAAAGGAATTAAAGCAGGGGTGTCAAACTCAAGACCAGATTTGGACCACAGGGTGCTTAGATGTGGCCTGTGGAGCCACACTGGAAACAGCGGAATGGCCTGTGATGCTTCTGTCAGTGAAAATGGAGCTCGGGAGGGCTATGGGCTAGAACTCTCACTGGCAGAGGGCTGCAGGAGGCAGTCACAGCCAAAAACGGAGTTCAGAAGCACTTGGGTCACCTCAGGTGTCCCTGGCATGAATGACATCAAACTGGTTACACCCACCCTGGCCATGCACACCTCAGCCCCCTGAGATCAAACACAACCCTGATGCGGCCTTCAATGAAATAGAGTTTGACATCCCTGGATTAAAGGATCAAAAAAAGAAAAAAATACTGTATATTCCCTGCTGAATTAGTGGTTCCACTGGTGCAATCCACAGTATATTGTCATCAGGATAAAAAAAAATATTGGAATTAATAAAGATGCTGAAGACTTCTCTTGTGATTATTACTAATCATAGAAATCTTCTGCATCTTTATTAATCCTCAAATGGAAATGAAGTATTATTTATGATGTTAGTCTTTCGATGCAAACTGTTGAATTTTATTCATAGCTGCTGTCCTACTAAATAGTATGCTTAGACAATTTTACTTTGTGTTAAGTAAAGCAGAAAAAATAATCTAGGCAGCAACAGAAAATATAATCACCACTTTATTTACAAATAGAACTTTATCTGATCTGAAATTCCTGTAGCTCCTTGTAAAAAGAATTTAGTGGTGCCAGGTGATGACAGTGCAGTTGCTGTGGATTTCACCACAGGAACCACCAATTCATAAGGGAGTGCAGTATTTATTTCATATAATTTGTGAAATTAATGTCTGAGTTGCAGATTGCACAAATAAATAAAATATTTCTGATGGATTAATTTAAAAAAAAAAACCCTGATCTATTTGAGTATGAGTATTTGAAATACAGTGGAATTAATGCTGCCTTATTTGTCTTTTGTCCTGGAAATGAAAGAGGGGAGTTGTAGGAGTAATTCAAGTAATCTTAAGAAATAAAAAAGATTATATTTGTTAAACTGTATGAGAAAAAAAGTTAGAAGATAATACGGCTTTGTTCAGAGTATTACATAAAGAAGATTAAAGACGGGAAACAAGCTGCTTAAACACTGTAAACTAATTAGTTCGATGAATTGTTTTTCAGAGGTTCATGAGATATGAAACATTGGCATCAGTGCGTGAAATACACTCTGCCTCAGTGCTCTTTTCAATTTATTTTTCTGTTAGTGTCATATGTATATAAAAAAGGAAGCAATCAAAAAAAAGAAGAGGTTACAAAAAGAAATAAAAACCTGGCCCATGATTGAAGCTGACATTTTGTCATTTTAAACACGATGCAGAAGTGCCTTCCTGTAATACTCTTGTATAAGTACCACCTTCATTTTCTGCCATCACCAGCTATATTGCAAAAAATGATGTCATGACAAGGCCCAAAGGAATTCCTTTTGTTGCTCAGAGCCACTTTGGCAGCTCCAAGCTAAAGTAATCATGAAGGAGCTGAGGCATTATTAATTAGTTTGCCCAGTATCAAGGTATTTAGAAACAAAAGCAGGAGGAGGGAGAGACCGCATGGGTAAGAAAACAGAGACAGGTGTTTCGCAATGTCAATTTAGTGTTTGGTTTGCTTTTTCTTCCCTGTAAACAGATGCCTGCACAACTTGATGTGGGCACAAAGTACATATAATCAAGATGTACTACTGCTGGGAATGCACATCATTGTATATTAAATAAGTGGTCATTGAAAAGCTTGGTATATATGTATATAGAAGTGTATAAATTTTGGCATAGAATAGCCCAAAGCACATATTCTGATAAAGACAAGTGCTCTGAGGAGATACATGAAGAGGGACGGATGGATGGATAACTAGATAGATGATGGATGGAGGTGTGTGTGTTCATATTGGGAAGCTTCCCCCCCCATATATCATTACATTGATGTATTTGTATCAATAATCCCTTTGTTTGAATTGCATCTGCATGCATTTATTGCTATTGTGTATAAACAGCAGAAATTGAAAGACCCAGCATGCATGATGTTGCAGTACTACCAATACCACAGGGCCAGCTTGTGGGGGATGGGGGGACTGCCAAAAGTGTCAAACACAATGCCAAATCCATATATAGACTCTAACCAAAAAATACAGTTAATGAGATAACAACTTCTGTTCAATTTGACAATAGCGACTTAAGCTTAGGGAGGAAAGGGAAATATTGTCCTGCAACATCTGCACTGTGAACTACTTACCTCACTCAAACCAAGCACAGTAAGAAAAAATGATATTGCCAGATATAAATATACATGTGGATTATGCATATTTTAAAAAGAATTGTCAATTTTGAATCCACACATAATACTTTAACTGAGGTTTGAAAATGTATATGTATAGATAGGAAAATATAGGGAACATTTTCAGTTCTTATCTAGGCCAGGAGTTCTCAAATCCTATGGTTCTGCAAAAACATGATAGGATTCTGTAAGAAAGTTGGAGGTGTTTGTGTATGTCAAACCTAGCCAATATTCTATTGCTGCTTTTAAATAGTTTCTGCAGCCTGGAATCATGGAATGTATCATGCAACATTTCTTATGGGATATATTTTATTGCATCTAGAATAATAATAACAGTAACAACAGTAATGGGAACCAGCAGTTCTGTTTCTAAGCAGCATGGTCATAAAGTGTGCCATTGTATCATCATAATGATTATGATGACAGTTCCTGTTCTTCCAGTTGTAGTCTTTAAGTGATTCCTGTGTAGATTTTAAGTATGTCATGGGGTCATCATTTGTGACCTTCTGCTGACTTCCCATTGACTTTACTTGTTGAGAGCTGGCAATGAAGACTGCAAATCTAGTGATTAAAGTACTGGCCTAGAAACCAGAAGACTGTGAGTTCTAGTCCCAACTAAGCATGAAAGCCAGCTGGGTAACTTTGAGCCAGTCAGTCTGTCTCAGCCCAACCCACCTCACAGAGTTGTGGTTGTTGTGGCTGCTGTGAAAAGAGACTACTATAAATTCAGTCACATGTTAAGTTATTGTATATGTAGATTTTTTTTTCTACCAATGCTGTCAACTGAGCAGTGACTCCCTTTCTCCTATTGGTACTTTTTACAGTAGAGTGTGTGTGTATGTGTGTGTTCACACACACACACACACACACACACACAGAATTTATTGACTTATTTTCTTATTGATCCATTTTCTCTTAATTCTTCTTGTGAGTATTAGAAAGTTAATTTTTAAAAATATTCTGGTCAACAGTTTCTTTTATTTATACATATTAAAAGTCAGAAAATTTCAGATCTCTTTCTTCAGTGGCTGTTTTATAGTGGCTACATATTATAAAGGCTGCTGTTTTTACTTTTAACAGGTTGAAGTGGTGAAATTCTATAATTCTATTTCCTTTTCTTTTTACTGAGTGAAATTGATGAATCTTTTTACTGTTTCTCCTTCTTAGTCCACTTCCAGCCAGTTTGCATACAGGGTTCAAGCATTTGTGGGATACAGTGCAAAGAAGCCCATAAATGGCACTATATTTAACACCCTTTAAAAAATCTGCATAATTCTGACCAGGTTGCAGAAGGAAATTCATTTGACTGTGTCCAAATAAGTTGTTTGACTATGCCTAATAATTATTCTCTCTCCCCATCCCCAGTTTTATAATTTATCAACAAGTTTTCACTTTGTATGCTATTTTTTTTTTAAAAAAATTCACTTTGCCAACCAATGTTATGGAAAAGTTTCATGGGTTCTACCTTAATAAAATATGCACCCTGATTTTTAAAAAATGTTTTTACCCCAGACATCTGTGAAAGCTTCTGAAATGTACAAACCTTTGTGCATAATCCCACAGCTGGACCTACACATTTGAAAAACTCAACTAGTGTTTGTTTGCTGCTAATTCATGTAAACCTGTGGGAACTGATTCTCTATTAATAAATTTGAGCAAGCAATTAGAAATCTTTGCATAATTTTGAAGAAATTATCTGCTTAGTTGTTTTGATTCTCCACCCCCTGTTAGGTCTTCTTGTCCCTATGCAGTCACAGTACCACTGGTGTGATTTTATTCTCATTAATTAGGGAGAAAAACAGGCTGAAGAAATAAGAAATTTTACTTGGCACTACTGACTAATGGAGACAGCTGTGTAATTTGGCACTAGTGGGATATTAAATATGACATAATGATAGCATTTTTATCATGGCATTATATATTTGTCAGATACGTTTTTTTCAAGATTTGAAATCTTTCACATGTATTTTCAGTTAGTATTTTTTTAAAAAAAAAAAAAACCTGAAGTCCCATTGCAACCAATCAGGTCATCTTTTTCTAAATACCTTCCTTTGACTGATGTCTTGTTAGGCAGAAGGGAACTGAGCTTTACTAAATTACATGGCAACAATAACTTGGCAAAATAAAAATTCTGGTATGTTTCATGAGGTGCATTTTACCATATAGCACAGAAAACTTTGATGCAAACATTCTGAAATGTCATACTGTGTTAAGTGAGTCACATATAAGCATAGATTGTTTAGTTTATGCTTTCAATTAGATATAAATAAACTGAGTTGGATTCAGCTATACTAATGGTTGGAATATATCCATAAGTCAGTGGGATATATATAGGTTCTGTCTCACCTTCTTTCTCAAAAGATGAAAGAGTACAAACTCACACAAACACAGTCAGGCAAGCTGACTCGGACTTCACAGAGTTAATTCTTTGGAACTGATAATGTCAGTACGGGACAAAGTTTAATCTTACTTCAGGTTTTTCGTTGTGAATGATTCTTGGCTCTGCCTGCCAAATCCAAATTGATAACAAGTAAAAAGCTACTCACAGAGAATTACAAGGCAGACCACAAGAATCATTCACAACGAAAAACCTGAAGTAAGATTAAACTTTGTCCCGTACAAAGTTCTAGCCGACAACACACCTACTTTTATCCCCTGTGGGGTGTGGCTCAATGACTCAGCTCACTCTCTGACCCTCCCATGCCTCCTACGTTGCTGCTCATGTTTCTCCCTACGATGCTGCCTAGGATCAAGCCAACATTCTTCCTCTTGACTCCCTGTCAGAGGCTGCTCCAATATGCCTCCTGATTAATCTCAGGCTGTTCCTCTCAGTTGTCTGATGAAACCTGAGGCATTATCAGGGAGGAAGGCATTGCCAGAGAGGAAGGTTCTGGGGAGGAAGGCATTCCCAGTTCCTCCTCCTCATCTTCCAAGTCCTCTTCCTCTAACAGTACAAGCTCAGGAATCGGAGCCACAACACACACACACACACACATGTTTTCTTAAGTTTTCACGGGTATTTATATGTATGGTATTCAGCTTTGTTTGGATATTTTCCCATGTCATTATAGTTGTGCTTTTAAAGTTATAGCAATATTTCAGCAGAATCTCATCTGCCATCATCAGGTTTCTGTATAATGTTCATCAGACAAACACACAGACACACACAATACAGAAGCCTGATGATGGCAGATGAGATTCTGCCAAAACGTTGCTACAACTTTAAAAGCACAACTATAATGACGTGGGAAAATACCCAAACAAAGCTGAATATCATACATGTAAGTACCCGTGAAAACTTAAGAAAAAAACACACACACACATGCACACACACGCACACATATATTTATATGAGTACTTTTATGTCATGTCAATCTTGCTGTTCTAAATGGAGTATGATCAATTAATTTCAGCGGATGCATTCTAAGCAACATTAAGTTTGGATCCAGTTCATTATTTAAAGTTTCAGATTTAATTGAATACATGTGGAAAAACATATATTAAAAAAGCAGAGCTTTAGATGGGGGAGATGTTGGACATCAAAGGTAGAGTTCTACCATTAACTTTGTGATGATGCAGTCAGATTAGAATAGAATAGAATACTTTATTGGCCACGTGTGATTGGACACACAAGGAATTTGTCTTGGTGTAAATATTCTCAGTATACATAAAAGAAAAGATACATTTGTCAGGAGTCGAGAATCATAAGGTATGACACTTCATAAGGTATGATAGCTTACCAATGAATGTTGCATACCGCTTCTATAATTTTTTTCTGAGATACAAATTATTAAGAAACCATATTCATTTTCAATGCCTTTTCATTGAAATTGCATGGAATTCTTTGCCTCGAAATACTCTGAATTCTTTATGTTGGTGTGTGTGTATGTATGTATGTATGTATGTATGTATGTATGTATGTATCTATGTATGTATCTATGTATTTATTTATTTATTTATTTACATATTAATTATTTACTTAAAAACTTGCTTATTTACATATTTATTTATCAAATTTATTTACCATCCATCTTGGGGTTCAGGTTACTCTGAACAGCTCACATCAGGATAAACAACCAGGGGTGGGATTCTACCAGTTCACACCTATTCACTAGAACTGGTTGTTAACATTCTAAGCAGTTTGGAGAACCAGTTAGAAGAAATTACTGGCCTAATCCTGTAAGGAAGGCAGGAAGGAAACAATCTAGTATTCCTTACAGAAACTGCCTCTCCATTAACCCTTATTACATTCTTGTCAGGACTAGACTTCCTGTCTCAGGTACATTTCTGACCTTTCCCCCCCCCTCCTTTGCTGGTACTTTGCTTGTGTGGAGTGACCATTTAAAGTTACAATGGCACTGAAAAAAGTGACTTATGACCATTTTTCACACTTAGGACTGTTGCAGCATCCCCATAGTTATGAGAGGCCAGATGAGGAGATGTGTGCCTCAATATGAGTGATATTAAGTTGGCCACACCCAGCCAATAACATGACCACCAAGCTATGTCCACCCAGTCACATGACCACCAAGCCACGCCCACCACCTAAGCCATGCCCACAGAAGCAGTTGTTAAAATTTTTGAATCCCACCCCTGTAAACAATGTATAATGATTATAAATATAAAAGTGAATTAAAATTATAAAAATTAAAACAAGCTAAAATACAGGCGATTGGAAGGGAGAGATGGGGCGCTTGCTTTATTAGTATATCAACCAACTCCAGTCAAGAGATTCTTCTTCAGGACCCCATGACAGCAAGCATAGCCAAAATTTTCCTGAAGGCTGAAAGAGAGAGGGAGAGTCTTACCTTCTGTGGCAAGATATTTCCAGAAGGCAGGAGCCATGGCAGAAAATGCTGTTTTCCTGGATTCCACAACCAAAATTCATTGGCTAAAGGAATCTACAGTAGGCCTCTTCTGCCAACAGGAAGGAAGTGGGCCAATCCCACTGGAAAAATATGATTTTGAAAATATCCTGGATCCATGCCATAAAGGACTTTAAAGATAATAACCAACACCTTGAATTGCATCTAAAAGCAGATCACAACTAGTACAAGTTGTATAATATTGGTGTTACATATTTGAAGGCTAAAAAAGTCAAATAACAGCTGTCACTCTTAACTGTTTGGTTGTTAGATTGTGTAGTTTGAAAAAGTTTATAAACTTTCTTATCTCATGTGATATACAATGTCACACCAATTAGGGATTAAAATGAAAATACTAGTCATCGGATCATCTTCAGCCAATCTTTCTATTTGCTTTTATGAGCTAGAAGTCACTTAACAATTGAGAGAATGTACCATTGAAATACCTGTGATTTTACTAAAGCTATATAAGATTCTTATATTTAAATAAAATAACATGGGAATATCGGTTTGTTATTGATAATTTATTCATCTTATTTTAATAAAGTTGTACCCTATATCACTTTAAAAAGATGGTTATGTTTTCACAATATTAAAAGTCACAGTATATGTGATCTCAGTGTCAGGATGAATTATACAGTACATATTAATTGTGCACTGCCTTGAAAAATATTTGACTCCAAGCCATACAGTATGTAGTATTTGTTAGTGTCTGACAAAGAGGTTTCAGTGTTGTCTTCCACTTTTTAACAAAGGATAACTGCAAAGGGCATGAATATGAATAAGCAATGAAAATGAGAAGAAATATTTGAAACCAATAGCTTGTAACTAATGTGAAACAAGCTGCATGAAAAATGTTACAGGTAGCTCAGAACTCCATTTATGGAGTTAAAACTTCAGCATATCAAAGTATATTTTTACTCAGATCTACATCTACATTACTAAATAGCATTATTTCAAAAGTGGATATGGCTCAGGTAATTGTTCAGACTTATGTTACTGATCCATATCTGTTTGTGATTCTGTTCCCTTTACCTCCCACGTGAGTTGTACCTTTCTAGTGCAAATAAGCTGCCACTAGTACCTCTGCTTGATCTCTGTGCTACAGATGTCTCTAATTAACTTTACTGTGACAGGCCACAGGATACAGTTACATAGGCTGACAGATCCCAGTATCCTTGGAGGCAATACCCTGTCACCTGACACATTTCTTGTGCTAACATCTTTTTGGCAAGCTCTTTTTAATGATTAAATCCATCTTGTACCTGAGTTTAATATGAGAAGTGGGGAGTGATAGCCACTAAAAGATAACAAAGAATTTATAGTTAGAAAGCAATTACAGCATCAGTTTTGATTCAGTAATGTAAGAAACGTGCTATTAGGTTCCTTTTGAAAAATTCTTATACAACCATGCAGAAAAAACAAAACAGCTTTTGAAATAATATTTTGGAATATTATCTTAAACAGCCCATAACATATTTGCAAAACTAAATGCTGGAAGATATAGCCTTGAAGAGTAATTGTAGTGTGACCTACTCTTCAAGTGGAAGAACAAAGCTTTGAGTTTATTTCTAAAGAACTAAATCTGTATATCAACTGTGACTGTTCGGTTTGAATGCTTGTCATGAAAGAAGGTGAAATTCATCAAGTTTTCATTGTATATGATTTTTAAAGATATAAGTATCCTGGCAGGCTCTGAGCTTGGCAATAATTTCAGTAAATTGATGGTACCTTAAACATTTAATTTAATTCACCTACTCCAGGAATTAAAACAAAGAGATTTATATAACAAGGCCAGATGTAGAAAGCAAATAGAAACAGCAAACCAGAGATGTTCAGAATGGATTAATAATCCTGGCAGTTGAAATGGGTATACAGGATCAGACGGTAGCCTCCTCTGAAAACCCTTTGGCATTTGAAATAAACAGCTGGATAATTAAATTCATTGTGCACACATTGGTCAAAAAAACAAAGATGATTTGTGAAGTAAAACTTATTTCATAATATGACCTGGCATGTAAGTTCAGAAGGTAAATGGAGTATGGGTATCATGCTCTTGTGGACAAATCACTTCAGTTGTGGCACTGTAAATCTTCCTTTACAAGGATGAAGTTCAAATTATTATAAGCCACTCCATTAGTAAACTAATTGAGACACAGAGTAACAACATATCATAGCTCCTAACCCTGCCCGTATCAGTCTATAACACCCAATGAAATATGGAATTTGGGTAATGAAGTAATGACAGGCAACTTAAGTAACTGTGGCACAGTTATAAAAATGCATACATGGATGATCTAGAATATAAAGTAGTAGGGAGGTTCCCCTTCATGGTATCTGGGAAAAACCAGCTAGTAGACTTATATAGAGAGTTATTTTGAAGATGCTATGAACTACCTATTTGGTTGATTGTCTATCTAGAAAAAGATTCCTGGATCAATACTACCACATTTTATTGGACTCCTTCTTTGATTTTATTAACGGTTTCTGAGATTATTAGCATTTGTCTCATCCAAGTGGAATTCCTGGCCACTTTAAAGGAAAAACTATATTTGAACTTGACTGGTTTTAATAATGAGTAGGTGTTTTATATTTCACTGTTAGCCAAGATATAGAAGGCAGTGGTGCATTATTACACAAGTCCATATTGTTTTTTTCAGGTGAAAATCCATCTTCATTTTAATGGGTGATTATATCAGGAAAGATAGTAGGAATACAAATGAATTTTGCATCTGACCACAGTGGATTGTTTGATGAAGGTCAGGTTCAGAGACACTGTTTCATATGACTTTACTGCTACCACTTTATGACAGCACCTAGAAAAGTATCTTATTCAGTCTTTGAGAATAATTCTTGGGGGAAAAGTTCTCCTTAGAGCTGCTCGGATCATCCAGAGAGTGGGTGGTGCTTCAGTCTCTGTTGTTGTAGGCTGAGCTAATTATTGAGGAACGCTCCTCCTTCCGTCATGTGACTCCGTTCCAGCGTTCCCCAGTTTATGCTCAGCGTCTCACAGAATAGGCAGTGTTTTCGAGTACTCTTGGCCATCTCAGCAAAGCCTTATTTTGACTCGTTACCTTTCTTCTTATCAGGTTGTATTTGGTTTAATTTTCTCTTTTAGCCCTGCGCAGTAGTCGGATTCTAAATCCCCCTGGGAAGCTTTCCCTAGTCCCAGGGAGTACAAGGGGGAAGGCTAGCAAACTTTCCAAGCTACCCCACCACCCCTCCTTATTGCCTTCTGCCATTTTTTCCTTTTGTTTTGCCATTGATTTAAACGCTCTCTAGAGGAAAATAAGAGACAGATTTGCTCCGTTCCCCCCTCCCCCCCACCGAACGCTGCTGTTCGAAGGTTGTTTGCCTCTTCCTTCCTTGTCCTCCCCCTAGGGACCTTAGATTGCCCCTGGGGAGTGTTTCTTGCTGCTGCTGAGGAGCCCTGTAAGCGCACGTTGCAGGCGGCCGCCATTTTAAGCGCCGCCTCATGGCTGGGCGCCATTTTGTTTTTCTCCACCTTATCTCTCTGATTGCTGCAGCGCGCCCATATTCAAGCAGCAGGACCCGTAGGCCTGTTCACAGTCAATTAAAGTTGTGAACTTTGCCTTTTTCACTGTGGAGGCTAGTTCTCTGCCTCTGTTGATGGCTTCTTCTGCAGTCTGTCTTAGCTGGCACGGTTTACCTTACACCACTTCCGCCCAGTCCTGCCTGGGAAGGCAGTCTGGCATAGGCCTAGCCTTCGCCTTAAGGCCTCTGGCCTTAGATCGATTGGACCAGCCTAGATCGATTGGACTAGCCTTTAAGACTAGAGGATAATAAGAAACAAAGAAAGAAGTTCTCACTTCAATGAAAAAAAAAAGATAATAAAATGAAATGAAATGAAATGAATAAGGAAAGGGGGGGTGTAAAAATATTTCCCAGGGCTCCCGGCCTTGCTGTAGGTCGACCCCTGGAGTGTCAACCGGCTCATATTTATCCTTATCTTAAAGAGCAATAATATGGAAGAAGTATAAGGGGGGGCGTACAAGAATTCTCCAGGGCTCCCGGCCTTGTTGTAGGTCGAACCCTAGGCATGCCAACCGCCTCATATTGATCCTTATTTTACTCAATTATCTTAAAATGGCAGAAGGCAATCCTTCCAGAGGCTCTCCCTTGAAGGCCAAATCTAAACCCACCACTTTCGCAGGCAGGCTAGGGATGCCTCCAAAACCTCCCAGAGGGACACCTTAAGACGCCACAAGGCTCTGGAAAAGGAAACCGATAAATGCAAAGAGAACCAGTTGGTCTAGTGGTTAAGTTGCCACTCTAGAAACCAGGAGACCTTGAGTTCCAGTCCTGCCCCCAGGCAGGCAGGCTCAGTGCCTCCTGTATTACCACCTTCCACTCCTTCTACCTCTACTAACTAAACAACCCTCCTTTAGTCCATTCCTCCCTATCCTGGCGCAGCTCGCCCTCTCAGGGTCACCAGGCTCCTAGAACACTGGCCAGACGAACACCAGAGGCTACCTTCAGAGCTGCCGGCCTATGCCAGGAGGAACACTCATACAGGAGGTTCCAGAGCAACTAAGATCCCGGTTGGAGCTGGCTATCCGCCAAGGAATCACGGAGGGACTCCAGCAGATAGTTAGGCCAGGCCTACATCTGCTGGCCACTGAATCTGAGCCTCATTCCATAAGATCACTCCCACTCAGGTCGGAACCACTTCAGGATCAGGTACACCCTCAGGGGGAGGTTTCCCATTCAGTAGGGGGGAGGAGGAGGAGTCTTGACTTGGGGTCCTTGCATTATAAGGAATCTTTTTCCCGACATGGACCCTTCGGAGATGCAGAATCTGAGGATGAAGGTCTCATCCAACCAACCCCCCCTTATATGACTATTCAAGCCCCACTTATTTAAGTCCCTCCTGTTCAAAGTCAGGAATTCTTGGGGTTAAAGAATCAAAACCCCTCTGATCCCTCCCTCCCCCCCTGCTCTGGACGGTACGGAGGACTCCATTTCAAACAGCCAGTGGTGGAAGCCAAGGTCATCCCAACTCCTCTCATCTTCCTTGACCTGGGGTCCAAACATGGCCTCCTCGGTGGCACCCCCTACCCCTTCGGCCCATGATAGAAAAATATTCAATCTAGTTCCAGCTCTCCTCCTCTCTTTGGGCACCCCGGAGGTTGAGGAGCCTATCGTAGATCTGGCCGCTTCCTCCACCCTCAGTGACCCCTTAGAGGCCCTGAGATCGGAGGACAAACGAGCTGAACTGGCCTTTTGCGCCGAGTTCGCCAGTCAGATGCTTGGGGCTATAAGATCGGCCACGGCCGCCTCCTTCCTTGCCAGGTCATCCATTCGCTCATGTCTCCAACAAAGCAGCTTGCCCCAGCCTCCAATGTCCGAGCTGATCTGGACATAGCCAGATTAAGGCCGCAGTTGAGTTCTCGGCCGACGCCACCTCCCACTCGGTCAAGTTTCCCGCCCAGGCTATTTCCTCCCATTCTCTGCCTGCCGTCTGCTCTGGCTAAGGCATTGTCAGGTAGATCCCAAAAGTAAAGTAGATTTGGCTTCTGCTCCCCTCAGGGAAATAAATGGGTTGGCTCATTCTCAAATCCCCTTATAGTCAAAAGGAGAAAAAGAAAAAAATTCCTTCCTTCCCTCTCTTGAAAACCAGAACCGAGATCCCTGCAGCTCTTTCGGAGAGGTCCCTTCGTCCCCTTTTTTCCAGGCTTCGTTTTCCAGGTACCTAAGGCCCCTCCCCCTGGGTTGGGCCAGCCTCAGGACAGGTCCAAAACCTCCGATAGAAACAAAGGAACGGCAGCTCATAAGGCCTTTTTGTGGCTCTGGCAGCAGGCCACCCAGGCGCTGCAGATAGGCCACCTGACTCCTTCACTTCTGACGCCTGGGCTAGGGACACCACCAGGTTTGGCCTTGCCCTCGAATTCCTATCTACTTCTCCCCACTTCATGCCATGCTCACTCTCCAGAACCACACTAAGCGCAGCCTCATGAATTCAGCATTTCGGCACCTACTTGACATACAGTGCATCCAGCATCCCTCAGTCTCAAGAAAGACAGGGACCCTAGGGGGGATGGAGTGCGATTCTGGATTTAAAGAGGAGGTTTAATTGCAAATTCAAAATCAACAAGTTGCTATCCATCCTATGGGGAGTTAGACAGGGAGACTGGTTGTCATCCATTGACCTCTCAGAGGCATACCTACACTTCCAATCTGCCCTTATCATTACAAATAGCTACGTGTTTGTTACAATAACTTCCACTTTCAATTCGTGGCTCTCCCATTTTGGTTGGATTCTGCCCCAGAACTAGGGATCAGCAGTGAGGGATACTTAAATTACCTGAACCTCTACCCAGGAACAGGGTCCCTTACCAATTGGAAGAAAAGCCAATTATCGCCCTTCACCAGGATAGCTCACTTAGGGACGGTAATCGACACTGTGAAGGGGAAGATCCTCAGCATCAAAATTCTGTCACTATCTCCAGAGAAAATCCTCAGCATCAAAATTCTGTCAGAAGCATCAGATGCCTTAAGAGGGTTTCCTTTCTAGAACTATCTCAGTTACTGGGTGAAATGATATCTTATATTCCATTATTTCCTGGGCCTGTTTACACTCCAGATCCCCCCAGTGGTTCCTGCTCCCATACCAAAGAACCGGGTCAGCAACTCAAAACGCAGGTCTGGGCTCCACCAAGGGTGCTCACATCCCGCCTCGGGCAGAGCAATTTGTCCATTAACAAGGGCTGCTTCCTCAAGGAACCCCCAAGCCTTACCGTCACCACAGACGCCAGTCTGTCCGGAGAGGGCGCTCACCTTCAGTCCCTTACAGCTCAGGGCAGATGGTCAGCGACAGAGAACCTGCGCAACATAAATTGGGAGGAGCTTCACGCCATCCACCTGGCACTCCGCAGCTTCCTTCCCCAAGCCACATCCTCATCCTCACCGACAACATCCCAACCAAAGCCCACATCAACAAAAAGGGGCACTCAATCCTCACTCTTAAGGAGGGAGGCCAAGCGCTCCTGTCGGAGGGCGGAGTCTCTCCCCTTTCCCTCAGGACAGATCACACCGCAGGTGTCCCCAACACCCGAGCAGACTGGGTGAGTAAGGCCACCATAGTCCAGTCGGAGTGGTCTCCTCCCTTATCTGTTCACGGAGGTGGCATCCCTTTCGGTCCACCTGTAGTGGACCTATTTGCCTCCCACCTCAATTCTCAACTCCCAAGGTTTGTTGCAACATCCCCATCCCCAGGGGCAGAGAACCACAACGCCCTATGGTGTCCGGGCCCACGGGTCCTCTTTACACATTTCATACTCTGGCGCTGGTGCCCATAGTTCTCAGAAGGTACTTCAAGAAAAAGTGGAACTGCTCCTGGTAGCAGCCCCATAGTTCTTGGTTTGGGGACCTCCGCAGCCTATCAGTGGCCCCTCCCCGGAGTAGCCCAGCAGACAGAATCTTCCTGTCTCAAGGTCCTCTTCTCCACCCAAACCCCCAATGGCTCCAACTAGCCATCTGGAGGTTGAGCGGGAACGTTTGAAGAGGGAAAACTTCTCCAACAGGGTCATTGATACCAAGTACTTGACTTTCTCCAGGTGGGTCTCAGCAAGGGACTGTTCCCCTACACATTAGGACGTCAGGCAGCAGCCTTAGCTACAGTCATCTCCTGTAATGAGGCTAGTTCCCTCCCTCTCCATCCCCGTATTCGGGTCCTTTGAAAGGGGCCTCTCATTTACATCTTCCGTTCCCCCACCGGTACCCAACCTGGGACCTCAACAGGATCCTTACCTCCCTCACAAAACCGCCCTTCAAACCCTTAAGAGAGTTTCTCTTCAGTTTCTATCATACAGGGTAGTTCCTCGTAGTGATCACATTACCCCTTAGGAGGTCAGAGATCGCTGCGCTGTCCATTAGGAAGGACCCGTGTGTATTCCTTCCCGACTGGGTGGCCCTCCGTCTTGACTCTTCATTCTTGCCCAAGATCAATTCGGTTTTTCACAGGGCTCGGGAACTTATCCTCCCTCTCCTTTGCCCCAGGCCAACGCAGGAAAGGGAGAGACTATGCTACTTTCGGGTCGTCAGATGTGACTGGTGGACTTGCATTAAACGCACTGAGGCCTTTCGTAAGCCCAGGGCCCTGTCTCTATCCTTCCAACCTAAATCACAAGGGCTCAAGGTTCCTCCAACCACCATAGGCCGTTGGATAAGGACGACCATTGCCAAAGTCGTACCAGGCTCAGGCCCTTCAGGTGCCCAAGGGTATCACGGCTCACTCCACTAGGAGTAGGGCAACCTCAGCTGCCTGGACTACCCAGGCTCCAATACTCGACATTTGCCGGGCAGCGACCTGGGCCTCCTCGTCTCCCTTCATTAGACATTACAAGATTTTCAGGTTTGCCTCAGACGAGGCTCTTTCGGTAGGAGGGTTCTTCAAAGAGTTCTTAGGGAACCCGAGGGGACTACAGACCAGACGGTACCCCTCCCATAGGACAGGCCCAGCTTTGGTATGTCCCACTCTCTGGATGATCTGAGCAGCTCTAAGGAGAATGGGCGTTGGTTCTTACCTGACACACCATTTCTCTTTGAGCTGCGAGGATCATCCAGCCCCACCCTTATGTTTCACTGTCTGGTGGGTACCTTTCTTTCGGCCAATGAACCTTTAGGTTTAGTAAGATGAGAGCACGAATTTCTGTTTCCTCTCACCTTCGCATAAACTGGGGAATGCTGGAACGGAATCACATGACGGAAGGAGGAGCGTTTCTCAATAATTAGCTCAGCCTACAACAGCAGAGACTGAAGCACCACCCACTCTCTGGATGATCCTCGCAGTTCAAAGAGAAATGGCGTGTCAGGTAAGAACCAACGCCCATTTTCAAACTTTCCACACTGTTTCTTATGTTGCTTTCCTGAAGCCACAGGCAAATACTGTATGAGGGTTTGGAGTTGTTACCAGCATCTTTATGTTACATGGATATACTTGTCATTTACTGAAAACTTGAGTGTGGACAACTTGAGCATTTTCTTGTTTCCAGATCTTAAAGCAGGGGTCCCCAAACTTGGCAACTTTAAGGCTTGTGGACTTCAGTTACCAGAATTTTCCAGCCAGCCTATGCTTAAAGTTGCCAAGTTTGGGGACCTCTGCCTTAAAGAATTGGTTGTGGAAAAACAAAGTGATTTCCAGAGCCAGCTTTGACTGGAGGTTGCTTCAGATAAACATGTGGAACTGCTGCCTCAAGGAGTAGCAGGGAGACACTGGGGCATGTTTCCGCTGCAGAGCATTTGTGGCAGCTGGAAGCAGCATAGATTGAGGTGCTGAATCTGGGACTTTCTCTTGGCCCCTAAGGCTCATAGGGCTGAGTGAAGGGCAGAACAGAACACTTATGTGTTTATCACCTAAGTGAATACTTGTGAAAAACTCTGTTTTTTTAAATCCAGCTGACAGCCTTCCCATGACTCTGAGACCTTTGAGACAATGCCTTGATGACATTTCTGCTTTGTGCTTTGGTTATGCAATTCTTTGGGAGAGAGGTTCAAAGATTGAAATTGCTCAAAACTGCATACTTAAAATGTTTAAATGCTGTGCCTTCTATTGCTTTTAATTTTACAAACCCAGTTCCAAAGTAGAGGACACTGAGCATAATTCAGAAAAGTCAGATTTGTTTTGTTACTGATTCTAGAGTAGGGACTTAAAAATTTGGGTGATATGAATCAATTTCTGTATTCTCTGGTATTTGGAAGTGATGCTGAACACCTATCCATTCTTTATGTATTAACCCTTGAAAATTGTCCTGAAATTATGGTAGAATGCGGCAGTGCAAGGCAAACTACAGTATAAAAGCAGCTCTTGGAAATTTCGTTTTTCAGAATCTTTGAAACATGTTTGGGGATTGTTACTTTGACCTCCCTTCAGAGTTCTCACTTGGTATATGAAGCATTACAATATGAATACATGACTTGGGTCCAATTTACCTGTAGTTTCACTTAAATCTCTGCAATCTATCTTGCAGGGTTTTTGAAGGAACATTTTTCCATGGTTCTGCCATAGATACAGCCAACATTGAAAATAAACCCTGCTTTATCATTGTGGTACTGGGCTGTTACGTAGTGGAAACAGAGACATTTATTTTTACATTTAAAGAGGAGACTCAGTAAACTTGTATTTACTAAGATCCTTTTGTTTGCGTTTAAAATCTATCAACTTACGTTATTTTCAGGAATGCTTTTATTGTATGTGTCTAAGCTGCACAAAGCTGTTAATAAAGTGAAGGCATATAACTTTTCTATACAAATAAGATATAAAAGATTCATTAGCCATTAAGCAACAGTGCCTAAATAGATTTCCTGAAGTTATTTGCCCTGCAAAAATTATTTCCCTAAGGAAAAGACATCCTTCTTCTTAAAAAGAAGAGGCCATTTGTTTAAACTTACTTCGCCTTACTTAGCCTTCTCTTCCAAAATCAGACCAAAAGGTATATTAATGCTTGACAAAAAAAGTCCAAACTGAATATACAGTTTGTCATATTCGATTAATTCTAATTTAGTTATTACTATCTTGAGATTTAAAAATTGTTTTAAGACTGTTAGTTGCATTTTTAACAGGCACAGTCATCTTATACAGAAGATATATAGTCATTTCAAAGGCTATGCAATGCTCAATCTAAGATAATTACATCCATGTAAATTCACCTTTACAGAAATCTAAATTAAATATGTTTAATTATTGGTCCTTTAGGACTAATTCAACATACCTCCCACAAGCTTTCAAACCACAATTTATCTAATTATCTTGTGGGAGAAAAACAACAACTGGTGGATGATTTACAATTATCCTGATCTTTATTTTACAACAAAAATGTTGAAATAAATAAAATTAGATAAAATGAATATATTTATACTTCAAAATGCAAACAGACTTGTTATTGTGAGGTTTTCCTTACTAAACCATAAAGTTAGAGAATTAACCACACTTTAAAACTTTTGCAGAGTTACTCATAATCATCTTTTGTTCCTTTCTGGTATTTAGGGAAATTTTTTTCTTCATCCGGGCAAGGACCTATTGACTGCAGTGTTGCTGATTTGACTATCCAATATTATTGAAATAAAATATCCAGCATTCTTTACCACAAGAGTGTCACAAGTTGCAGTTCAGTATCTGGTCACAGATTTCCTATCAATGTTGTAATGCCAAATAACCACAAAATGGCAAGCTCTATTGTTAAATGTTTTTCAGTTCTGAGTTTTCAGATATTGCACCACATCTTGAAACAATAGCATAATTCCTGGTAAAATGAGTATGATTTATATTAAACCTTTAGATTTGCTTTTCATCAATTGCAGTTAATATGTCAATATGTTTTGATGACAGATCAGGGAAGCTGCATTTGCGAAGGTTCTGCTGTACACCATTTCCATCTGAATGAAAAAGAAATTGGCATTGTGCATGCTGCTTACATTTGCAGAAATATCTTACCGTGCTTAAGATTTGACTTGAAATTATATCACAGTCTCAGTTTTAAAACTATTTATGTAATTGTTGACACTACCTTGTAGAGTCCAGTTAATGGGATATTGGTAATCCTAGTTGGTCTTCAGTTACCACTAGACAAGTCAGACGATATCACAGTCCAGTGATTAAGGAAATTATTATTAACAAAGAATAGACTTTTGCAGACCTGGGCTTGTAATCAGAGTTGTGGAACATACCTAATGAATTTAAGATTGAGAATATAATTTTCTTAGAGGTATCACTTGAGAATCAGAGTAATTATTTCCTATTGCTCTTTGTGGAATATACTTTTAATTGCATTAGGGTAGGAATGCTCACATAAACATTTAATTGTTAACTTCATCCTAATTTTGAAAATAATCATCCATTCATATTTCATTGTCAGAAATGATAGTTAATTTTTTTAAAGAAGAGAACATTCTCTGAAGCATCATCGGGTGGGAAACCACATATCCTCTAGAGAAGCCTTGAAGCAAAGACTCTTTTGATAAACATCTATTACTTGGAAACATAATTGTACCAGAATGTTTTGTTTTTTTTAAATATAGAACATTTCTGTTTTATAAAATACATTATTTTTGAGAAAAAGTTAAATAATACTGAAACAGTATAACAGTGTAATCAATATGAAAAATAATGAGACTAGGAGCTTCCGGTTTGAAGGGCTTCGGCAACAGACAGGAATCCGTGATCGTGCGTGGTTTCTGCCTGGCCTTGCCACTGGAGCGCCCCGAGCCGGCTGGTTTCGGGGCTAAGCCACCCCGTAGAGGTGGTGAAGGGGGAGACTGCCAGCAGGGTTGAGGAGAGCAGCATCTCTCTTCCTCAGGTGGTCAAACTCCCTTTCCTGAAGGTGGTAGGAGCGTTGGTCAGAAATGGACACCTCAAAGAAGTACTCAACTGGAAAAGAATGTGCAGGAGGAAGATAAGAAGTGAAAGTTTTGGCTGACCGGGCTAAGTTGAAAAAGCAATAACTAAGGTACCCTGGAATTTAAATTTTACAAGAAATAACATCGCTCCCAAAGAAGAGTCGGAAGCAGCGAAAGAAAGTGAAAAGGGAAAGGTTTGGCTTTTTTTTTTTTACCTTCTCTCTCCTTCCTTATATTGACAATTTAAGAATAAGAAATTGGAAAAATCCACTTTGACGTCAATAGGCAATTAAGCTGAAAATATAACTAAATGCCAAGGGGACAATAAAGATTTCTGGACATTAAAACCTTTTCCTTCTATAAGCAGGGAGGGAGAGAAAAAGAATAAGGGCAGGATCTGGAAGAGGGAGGAGACTGCCTGGACTTTAAAAGAATCTAAAGTAAAGCTTTAATAAGATTTCTAAAAGATACATTTTAACTGAAACTTTGCAACTAAATCGCTAAGAGAAAGTGGGGAAAAAAGAAAGAGCAAAAAGAAACAGTTTGTGTGTATTTGGATTACTTGGTGACTTTTGGATTTTTGGCTATTATATTTGAATGACTAAAATCAATCGGGTGGTTGTTTAAAATTTTTTACAATGGCATCACTTTTCAATGAAAAGTGGAATTGAAAATGGAACTTAAAAAGTACAAAGAAGATGCATAAGAAGGGAAGGGTTCCTTTGGCTTTGTTTTTCAATTCTTAGAAATGGAGATTTGGAACTATGAGAAACAATAAGAAAAGACTGCAAAACAAGAAGACTGGGACAAAGAAGAAGCCATCTTTAATGAACAAGTAACTCTATGTGGGGAAGAAAAAGGAAAGGGGGGAAAGAGGATGGAGAATTTAAGATTTTAAAAAACAACCAAAGAAAAGAAAAATAATTCAAAAAATAAGTATAATATTGGAAAACAACAGAAAAGGGGAATACAGAAGAGAGAAGTAGAGGTAGAGAGACAAAGGGGTAAAAGGGAGGGAGAAGAAGAGAGGGAAGAAGGAAAGGAAAAGAAGTCACAAAGATCCGTAGCAAGATATAAAGAAACAGGACCCATTTAGAGATAATGGGTGAAAATTTAACTGAAAGGGGATTCTGTAAAGGTACATGAGATTGTGTTGTTATATTTGAAATAGAAATAACTTTAGAAAATTGGAAACAATGTAGGATTAGAATGAGGGATAGAATGGTTAGTGTAACTTTGTGAATAAAGTAAATGAAATAAAATAAATGAAAAAATTGAATAAGGAAGGAATGGGAACACTTTAATTAGTCAATGTTTTATAAAATATAAGTGAAGGGGGGGGAATTGATTAAGGAAAGATAATAATTGTTCCCATAGAGGTATGATATTTAATTGAAAAGTAACGTGAAAAATTTTAAGACTTTAATGAATTTTAATATTAATGATAAAATTGAATTGGAATGGAATGTTGTTTTAATTACATACATACATACATATATTTAAGAATACTGTGTGTAGTTTAAGAATGTACCAAACATAATTCAAATGGAAGCTATATATTATATTGAGTGTTATAACTTTAGGGGAAAGATATAAAGGCATCATACTCCAATCAATAACTACAGGAGAAATTTTATTTAATGAGAAAAGATAATAGACAATTGAAACAGGACAGACAAAAAAATATAAATATAATGATTTGAATTGAGATGAAATAAATATAATAAAATTGAGGAAATTAAAAGAGGGGAGAAGCTATGCAGAAAATGTAAAATTGTAATAAGATGTGGAATAGAATATAAAAATGAGCATGGACCTGAAATTGTGTCTGCACGAAGAAATGTAACCCGGGATTTTGCTGCTTTCAAAAAATATTTTTTTTCTTTTTGTGAAAACTCAAATAAAATTTACAAAAAAAATATATGAAAAATAATGAGACTCAAAATATCCTTTCTGCACTTTGAATAAATATTTTTTGAACAAAGTAGAATAGAATATTTCATTTGGCCAAATGTAATTAGACACACAAGGAATTTGTCCCTGGTACATAAGCTCTGAGTGTCCCTGAAAAGCCACAGAGTAATAATAATAATGCCACAAATAGGAGGGGTAGAAGAGAAATGAAAAGGATAATAATAATTGTACAGTCATGCAACATGGGTGAATATACTTAGACAGAAGCCAATACTGTGACATTTTTTCAGCAAAATGATGGCATAAGGGGAAAACCTGTCCCTGTCTCTAGGTGTTTTGGCACATAATGCCCTATATCTCGTCCTGAAGAGAGAAGTTGAAACAGTTTATGTCCAGGATGTGAGGGGTGTATACTTATTTTTTCAGTGCTCCTTCTGACTCGCACAATATACAAGTTTTCTATGGAAAGCAGGCTGGTTGCAATTACAGAATAACAAAATAACAGAGTTGGAAGGGACCTTGAAGGTCTTCTAGTTCAACCTTCTGTGCAGGAAACCCTATACCATTTCAGACAAAAGGTTGTCTGGTCTCCTTAAAAACTTTCAGTGTTGGAACATCCACAACTTCTAGAGGCAAGTCATTCCACTGATTAATTGAAATTTCTCAGGAAATTTCTTCTTAGTTCTGGATTGCTTCTTTCCTTGATCCATCCATTGCTTCTTGTTCTTACAATTGTTTTTTCTGTTGGAGTCTGTACCTGTGCTATTTAGTTGCTATACCAAACCAGACAATGACAGAAGACACAATAATTCCTCTAAAATTGTATCTGTTTCTGGGGCAGTGTATCCCCCCTAAGTTGATGCAGGAACATTCTTTGTTCTGCCTTTTTAATAATGGTTCTAATATTAGGTATCCATTTCAAATCCTGGGAGATTATATAACCCCAAAACATGAAGAAGTCTGTTGCTGATACTGTGGTAAGCCAGGTGTTCAATGTGATTTTCCCTAGCTTCCTATCTGTCAAAAAGCTAGTAATCCACCTACAATTATGGACAACTAGCTGAATCAGTGAAGAATTTCTGAATGCTGAAATGAAGTCTAGAAAAAGGAATTTGACTTAGGTCCTTAGAGATTCAAGATGTTGCAAGATATAGTGCAATGCCATCTTGAAAGCATCACCTGCTGATCTCTTTGCTTGGTAGACAAATTGCAAAGTGTCTAACATTGAATCCGTTTGATGATTTTCAGGTGGGCCAGCACTAACCTCTCAAAGGTCTTCATAATTACAGATGTCAGAGAGTCTATAGTCATTCAGCCAGACGAAAAGTTTCTTGGGAACTGGGATGATAGCAGCATGTTTGAAGCAAGAAGGAATTACTCTGTCTGGACTTGGTGCTTTCTGATCTTTTGTCTATGAAATAAACCTTGCACTTCTTTTTCTAATATCATATCAGATATATCTTAAGATATACACGTTATGTATAAAATGTAATTTATAAGGTATTTAATCATTCAATATTAAAAATTTCCAATATGGAATTCTATATCTATATGTAACTTTAGTATTACTTTCTTACCTATAATACATCATTATTTTATACCGTATAGGAAAATCTCTAGTGTGTTTGTGGTTATTGTTGTGTATGCAATATAATTAATAAAGTGTGAGCTTGGAGTAAGTGTAGGGTTCTGGCCCTGCACTTCTGATTGGCTGTTAAGCGGCTGGACTGGATTGGCCCGCTCCGGGGAATCCAATTGGCCCTTAACAGAGAGTTCTTATTGGTTATAAAAGCTAGCGTTCCTAGCTTGTTATTGGTTAAACGTTATAAGGTTTGCCTATATAAGGCGGGTTCTACTGAAGTAAAATGAGCAAGTCACGATGTAAATAAAGAGCTGAAGTTCACTGTTCAGAAACTTGTCTCCATTCTTTCTCGCCCATGCTCAAACTTAACACTGGCGATGAAGGTGGGATGTGGAGACATCTGAACCAACGAAACTTCGAAGAACACTGAGCACGTGACAGACGACGCCAACAACGGAACCATGTCCGGCGGCATCATACCACCCGCTCTGTTCGATCCATCACAAGAAGACTGGGAGTCTTACATGGATCGTTTCCAAATGTTCCTAGAGACGAACAACTTAAAGGACGCCACAGCCGGGAAGAAACAGGCGGTGTTCCTGACGCATTGCGGTCCAACTGTATTTAAGATGGCTAAGGCACTAGCCAAACCCCGAGAAGTGAAGGCCATGGATTGGGATGACCTCGAACCTATCCTGCGAGACCACTACACCCCGACCATGCCTACGCTCGTGAGACGCCACGAGTTTTATCAAAGAAGCCAGCGAAAGGGAGAGAGCGTAGCCGACTTCATAGCAGACCTCCGAAATTTGGGAGGCCTCTGCGGATTCACCGATCTAGAAGAAGCACTAAGAGATTGCATAGTTCTGGGATTAGATGCACCAGGCGTCTAAAGCAAGCTGATGGCGAAAGGCGACATCAGCCTTGCCGACGCCATTGCCGATGCTACCGCAGCGGAAGCAACCAAGAAGTCGGCTGCACAACTACGCCGAAACCACACTCTGGTACCACCACCGGCCAGCGAAATCTCACCTAGTTCAGAAGGGCAGCTCACGACAACGCACCACGAGGACCTCTCTTCGTTGTCAGACAGCGACGAAGAAGGGGTCCATCGACTGTGGTCTGACCGGGACCCTCGGCTGAAGCCCTTACGCCCTTGCGCTGGCTGTGGAGCCAACCATGCCAGATCCGAATGCAGATGCCGTGACGCACTCTGCCATGAGTGCGGGAAATGAGGCCACATTGGACGGGTCTGCCGCAGCTTGCCAGGACCCAGCCAGGCCTCAAAAGGGGCTAACTATCGCCAATCGACAGGAAACTGTCCTGTAAGGCGAGAGTCAGTAAACCACTCCTCCAGAAATCGAGCTTTGCAGAGAGAAGAGGCTCACCATCTATTACTATCGGTCACGCCTCAGCCTTGGACACTAAGAAAATCCGAGTCACAGTAGCCATCGAGAACCAGCCTTGCCACATGGAGGTCGACTCGGGATTGTCCTTCTTGATGGTGTCATGGAAGACACTCAAGCAACTCATCCCCACAATTCAACGCCAAGATCTCCGTTTCCAACCCCTCATCCTCAAGGACTACCAGAGGAATTGAATCCCCGTCGTCGGGTCCTGCTGAGTCCGAGTCTCTTTCAAGAAGCACACAGCATACTTACCTTTAACGGTCATCGATAGAGATAGGCCTAGCCTACTGGGCCTCCAATGGTTCGTGCCACTCGGCATTGAAGTGGCCGGCATAAACCGAGTCGGTGGCTGTGACTGGGAGGAAGACCTTATCTCTGAGTTCAGGGACGTCTTTGTGGACAGCTTGGCCGAGTACAAGGTGACCCCGATCTCATTCAGCTTAGATCCCAACACTCCTTCCCCTGGTTCCTTAGTTCAGGGCGCAGTTACATAGTCCCTTAAATAGGACGGTTGTCTTTTTAGTCTCTGACTTTCTTTGTATCGGTTGGTTGCAATCCCACTGAGGTAGATCGTTGTCTGGCAGTGGAGCTGTCTCTGGTTCAGAGTTCACTTCTACGTCGTTGCCCACATTTTCCGCAATTCCCTGAGGTGCAAACGTTTCTCCCTCCGGCTCCGATTCCTGAGTTTCTATTAATTCGTTGTTTCCTTCGAACGGGTTTCCTAGGGCTTCATCTTCTTCCGTACCTCCCCCCCCCTCAGTTTGGTCATAGGGGAGTTGTGAGTTGGCCGCTGCAAGCCGCGACCGTAATTGGTCGATATGCCGTTTCCAAAGTTTATCATCAAGGCATTGCACGAGGTAGGCTCTAGGGCCGGTTACGTGTACTACTGTCGCTTCCACCCACAACAGGTCACCCAATAGTTTTTTTGCATAAACCAGGTCTCCTACCTGGAAGGTGTGACAGCGGCCGCTGGATCCTAGTGGTTTCTCTGGTTCATACGCAGGGTGCAACCGGTCAAGGTGGGAGCGGAGCTTTCGTCCCATTAGCAGTTCAGCGGGAGTTTTGTTGGTGACGCAAGTCACGATGTAAATAAAGAGCTGAAGTTCACCGTTCAGAAACTTGTCTCCATTCTTTCTTGCCCATGCTCAAACTTAACAGTTATTATCATATCAAGTTACTTACTGCTAATCACACATATAAACCAATTGGTATATATGCAGATAAATAAGAGAGACTTTATTGTGCTACTGCACATTCATCAAGAATGCATGCATTATGTTTCACTAAATTGTGTGTAATTCATTTCAAAGGAAGAATGATTCGTTAAAAGAACCACTATCATACTTTTAAAAAACACTTTTAAGATATTTGCATGTCTATTAAAAAAGAAAGATACCACAAAAGAAAAAAAGCAGCAGTTCACATTACTCATGTTTCATTTAAATACTAAAAGAAACTTTAGCTGGAAAGTGAACAATGTTGTATGAGTCTGTTATTTAACCAAAATGAGTCAGTGGAAACTGTTGATTTAAAAAGTGTGATTTTATTTATTTATTTTTAAATATATTTGCTTGTGTCTGAGAGAGAGGTTTAATGGATTTTTGAAAAAACCCTGGGGAACTCATTTTATGAGATTGTGATAACTCAGTTCTGGAATACTTTAAAAACACCTCTAAAAGAGAGTCCTCTTGTCAAAAAAAGTTCGACTGGCATAATTATGGTTCATAGATGGCTGAAAAACTATTTTTCCTGGCATTAGGTGATTTCTTATCAAACTACCCTGACAAGCTTTTTTTTCATCCCTGTGACTGTTACTTTTGATTCATACATTCCTTTCCTCTTTATTTTTTATAACGCAGGGTGAAATTCTTTGGTGGCTTTCTAGGCAAATAATATACTACTTATATTTTACTGGCAAAATGTAAATTTTATCTGTAAAATGTTACATTATAATAGTTCTTATATTAATTATTTAGTGATTTGAAAAACTTTATTTAATTAAAATTATCTTGTTTTAAAATTAAAACAAGGAAACATAAATAAATACTTGATCATTAAATATAGCACCTTTATTTGCTAAATTAATAGTGTGCAATGGATTATGGCATACCTATTCAAATATAAGCTTTACTGCACAGGCTATACAAAATCCAGAAGTAATCTTTTTTAGTTGTGCAATAAATAAATTCTGGGTGTAAAACAAAATGTGTATTTTGAGAATTTGTTTCAAGGACACTGTACTGTTTTATTCTGAATGGAAAGTAAAAGTTGGGGATTTAGGTGTTGCTCCAGTTGTTCCAACTGTGCAATGGTACCAAAGATGGTACAGAGTCAACAGCATCACTTAATTTGCCACGGACTCAAATGTATAATTGGATATCAATTATACTAATAATACTAATGATATCTCACCCCATGGTGACAGATGAACTCACTAGAGGCTTTGTATAGATGTTAAATAGGAGAGGAGAAAACACCGAACCCTGCAGCACTGCACATAATAGGATTGAGAACAGGATCTTCCCACTTTCCTCATTACCACTTTCTGGTATTGAGTCCAGAGAAAGTAGGACAGCCAACATAATATAGTGTTTTTCATACCGTATTCATTCAGTTCAAAAGGTTGATGGTATCAAAAGCAACTAAGAATTCAAGCAGAGCAAGGATGAATGCACCACATCCATCACATTCTCTCTGAAAGTGCAGTCAGTGCTATTGTTAGTGTGATCTGACCATGACCAGGGGTAACTAAAAACTTCCCAGTTTCAGATAACATTGACATTACTCTGACATTAGAGTCAGCTAAGATTTGTGATCACAGTCCCATGCCTGGCTCTGGATAACTTGGGATAGGCCCACATTTGTCATGATAGCCACTTGGTCCACTTCCTACCTCATTTCCAAAGATGGCAGATTGAAGTCCCCCGAGATGAAAAGTCTGAGGAATTCTACCACCGGCCCATAAATAAAATCAAGCAGCTCAGACAGGGAAGTTGCTATGCAGCAGGGAAGCTGGTACAGTAGCAACCTCTCAACTGACTCATGGAGGCCATGAATGAATAGGTGTTTATATCTAGCAACCTGTGGAGCAGCATGGTTGAAAGCCTTCAGAGATTCCCAGAAAACAATCATCATACATCTTCCTTTGCCTTGAAATCTCAGCTGATAACATACCCCAATCTTATTGGGCAGGTTTCTGAAAAGGCCACCCTCCATTTCAGACCCAGCTAGGTCTCAGTAATAAATGCCATTTCAGACTTCTCAGCTGTACTTAAATCACAGATAATGGGAGCCTTACTATAGACTGAATTTGGCATTTAGTAGAAGTGCCCAAAAGCCAGGCCTGTAAAGATTTTCTAAGTGGGCACAGGAGTTAATATCAGGAAGCTGGAACATGAAATTGTTAAAAGATATTTGAGCTTAATATTTAGTTAACATTTAGCCATGTGCTTCTCAGCATTGGAATTAAATTATTGTTGCTTGTTAACATAACTGAAAATCTGTCCTGAGAGAACTTAGCACTAGTAGAATCATATGTTGAAACAAAGATTTCCATACCCTACCATTGTGTCGCAGCAAATAAACTGGCTTGTAATAAATAGCAGCTCATAATAATAACCATATAGTTCATAATAACCATAATATGATCTAAGTTTATATCATTAGTTACTATGAAATGTGTAATAGCTTTTCTAGTTAAATTACGTATTAGTTTATTTTCTATTTATAATTTTTAAGTTAATGAAAGAAAGAAAATGGGATTTTTAATAAAAACATTCTGAACTAATTATGATTTAGAAGATCAAACAGAAGATATCTACCATTATCTCTTTCATAAAAACAGTTTGCTATCCATTTTTACTTGCACTCTATCAACTGATAATTGGTTTTATAACAGCAGACAAGCTTTTTATATTTAACATTCATGAATACTCTATTAATTTAGTCTATTGCTTTGTAGCTGTAGGAGAGATTTTTCGCAAATTTCCCCAAGAGTTCATTTTAATCCAGAGACCAACACACTATTGTTTTGAAGCACACATTATTTATTATGTCACAAGAAGCATTGACAGCAAACCTAGAAGGGGACAGAGAAGCAACTTCTTTCTATAATTTATATGTAATTTATGCTAATTATAGTATTATGTAAGTGATTCGGTAAAATAAGTGAATGATTACAGCAGCCTACTTCGGACATAGCAGCACAACATGCATTTATTTAGTGAGGCTGTAAGAAAAGAGCTTTCAGATAATGATGACAGTATTACAAATACAGTAATCCTTGATTTAAAAAGCAATACACAAGAACAATCCTGGAAGCAAGGACAGTGGAAATAAGTCTAGCAAAAAAAACCCACCTTCTTCAGAGAATACAACTTTTGTCTAAACAGAGTAGCCACTGTTACTGCTATCATAGAAGTAGCAGTAGCAATAGTACTTAGATTTAAAAACCAATCCATTATGCTTTACAGCACTGAGTGATTTACAAATGTCGACCTATTTTCCCCAACAATTTGGGCCCTCATTTTACTGACCTACGAAGGATGGAAGGCTGAATCAACCTTGAACTGGTCAGGATCAAACTCCTAGCTGTAGGCAAGTTAGCTTGCAATACTGTGTTCTAACCACTGCATCTCCATGGCTCCTGGTTGCCCCATAATTCATTTAGTAACAGCATTTCTATCCAGAAATGTGACAAGAAGATCTAAATTGTTTTCCATTTCCTAAACAGGAACCTTTTTGTCAACAGATGATGGGGATCAAACCAAAGTTTTGAAGCTTAATATAACCATGCTTTTAAATTGTGATTCTACTATTTAACACAAATGTTGAACTAAATATTTTGTTCGATAACCCAGAATCTTATAGATTATTTCAAGTTGCTAATTTTCTACATAAAGTATAAGTAGATTCTGGTAAATATTTTTAGTTTCTTAGAAATACAGGGAGCTTCTGCACCAGACACAAATTCCTTGTGTGCCTCATTACACTTGGCCAGATAAAATATTCTATCCTGCCCTATCCTATCCATTCATCTGTTTCAATAAATATATTTCATATAAACTAATTTTCTTTTCCACCTGAAACAGTTTTGCAACATTTTTGAGATATGTTGCAATATCTCAAAATATGACAATATCAAACATGGCAAGGAAAGTCATTTCAGCACGAATCAATGGTTATAAAATATGAAGGCAAAACTAATATTAGGCAATAGTTTTCCTTGGGTGCCTCCTTTCCTCACCCCCAATCTCCTAAATTTGGAAAAACAAATGTTTTTCCCAAAGTATAATGTTTATATAGTACTTTATTATTACAGTATTTAATAAGCAAAATCCAATATATTTGTACATATTGGAATACATTTTAATAAAGAGTTTATAACTAAAATATGATAGGAACTTGAACATAAAAGAACATTCATAACAGTGTATGGAAAAATGGATCAAAATAATCCCAACAAAGTTTCAGCTTTCCAGATGCTGGCCTTGACTTTTGGGCCACCATGGCATATTTTTCTTACAATCTTACCACCTTTTTCGTACAGCAATGTGGATGGCTTATTAGAGACAAAACTTGCTATCAGTCCTAAAATAATCGCCAGTTATTATTAATGGAGTTGTTTATTTAATGCTTATATGCTAAATCTGTCCCTTTTAAAGAAGAAAACCTGGAATGCACAAAAAGAAGCCTGGAATATAGACCTACTATGTACTGCTTTAGAGATATCTTACTCAGTTTTATTCTTTAAAAAAGAACAAGGATTTCTATTCCCTGATTTCCCAATCTCATATTTAATCACTTAAATCACTTTTGAAATGAAACTATTCTTGTAGGGAAATTGAGTCAACCAAAATTAAGTCACTTATGTGCATGAACATTGCCAACTCTTTTTAGCTTTTTAAAAATGTTTTCTTAACTTAATAAAGGATACACCTTTGCTTCATTTAGAAGCTTTAATTTAATCAAAATACAGATTTCAAGGCCTAGGATAAAGATTTTCAAAATTATATGTTTTAGGAATGTCATATTTAAATTATATGTTTTTATAAATTTGAAGAAGGAAATATCAAGATGTTGGAAGTTCTTGAGCAGAGTTCAAGCTGTTTTCAATTAACAATGATAACATATTCAAAGGAATTTCAGTATGTACTATTATGTTAGCACATTACTTACTTTCAACAGGATCTGCTTTTGTATACTTGTAAACAAAGACATACACTACAGTTTCTCAAAACTTTCTTAACTTGAGGAAAAAAATTAAAATGACATTTCTCTTTTGAAGAAAGGTGCTTACAAAAGGGACACATATCAAGAACAAATTATATTAGACAGTCAAGTTTTTAATAAACCAGTTAGACCAGTACGCTTTCTGTTTGACACACTGATAAGAAATCTAATTACTTGTAGAGCTCTGTGAGATGTTATTGAACCAGTTTGTGTTATATCCATTTTGCATTGAATGATAGTTCACAATTGTTTATGAGTATATAAGAGAAATGTGAGAGAACAAAAGAAAACACTTACAGTCCTTTATTTTACAGCACATAATTTTTCTGCTTAATTTGTGGCATAGATAATCTCACAAATACTTATAAAATTGTAGCTAAGTTAAATCAGCACTAGAGTCAACCCCTAGCAATTCACAAATCAATCTTTCTGTGCCAAGCATTGAGCTAAATGAGGGTCTGAAAAGGTCTTTATATTATCTGATTGGCAAAAGAAGATGATGCTGAATGTAATAACTTGTTGGAGGCAATTCTGTTGAAAAACAGTGACTTGACACTTTGGCAAAAGCCGAATGCAGAATAAGCCACAGGCAATCCTAGCACAAAGCTAGAGATGGACAGTTAATTAGAACTTGGTAATTTGTTTAATTCTCTTGCAAGGTAATTGTAATGGCTCACTTACAACTTCCCGTAGTGATCTGAAGGATGCCTCTTTCTTTTAGTTTTAAATAAGTAATAGTAAGTAATCAACAAGTATGGCTGCTTTGATAAAATTCTTCTGGAAACACTCCTAGGAGTAGTGGGATATAGTTGTGTGTATTTTAAGAATTGTTGTTTTGATGAAAGTACTAATCAACTCCCATGGTAATTAGTTTATACAGAAGCATAAATAAGATTTTCTCTAAAACCATCTTTCTGATAAGCTGTTTTCTGTATTTACTTTAATAGTTTCATAACTATGTTTTAATTATCTAAAATGTTTTGAAGATATAATTTCATAATTAATGCAACTTACTAAAATATGAATATGACTGAAACATCACTGGTGTCTAAATACAAATTCTATTATTTTTTGCTTTACTTTAAAAATATGCTTATTTTCCATCAACCCCTTCCAATTTTCATCACAGAGCAGTTATTCAAATGTATACTAACACAAATATTCAATAATAGAATACAGCCAACTAATACAAAATACATTAGGTCTAGATTAAAATAATCTGTGCACTTAGTACATTCCATTCTAGAAAAATAATCTGAAGTGTGACTGAGCATAGAATTTCACTTATCTTTGCATAGATAGATAATTAAATGTAATATGCATTAGAAGAATCTGAAACATTATTTTCCAATAAATGAATGACTTTGTATTTTGAAAATGTGCAAGACTGGGATAGCCTGCTTCAATAAATCAGTGTGGTTTCTATTATGCTGGATACAGATGCTAATTGGACCAAAGTGATGGCTTTTAAAGTTCATTGGGGATCATGAAGGAAAAAAAAAAGAAAAAGAAAGAAAGCAATTTGCCCTGAAAGAAGTGGAGAAAATTTCCATTATCAAATTGCACTGAGCTCTAACCGCAAGGAGATACTACTGATTTTCTTCAATCTCTCTTTGTGAAGAGTTTGGTGAGGGAGGAAGAGACAGCCTTTGCCTGTATGTCATTTATGAGCTATTTTTCAAGGATTTCTTTTTAAAACAAGCAGGGCTTCTAAAATTCTATGTAAAAGTGTCAAGATAATTTCTCTTTATGCTATATGCTCATTTTACTTTGATTTCTGACAATATACTTATATCCCATCAAATCTCCAGTAAACCCCCCCCCCCCCCCCGTAATTTTTAAAAGTATCTTATTAAGGCTGCAATCCTGTACTCATTTCTCAGGAGCAAGTACCTTTGAACTCAGAAGTTTAGTTGGGAATGAAAAAGTGTAGAATTTAATGTTCATGATGTCATGGAAATAATAATTTCCAATCATTTGTTGCCCAGCTGCTGTCCCAGTTAACCAGTCAATGATAAGAAAATAACCAATATTTATTTTGCAATTCTAAAACAATAAACATTTGATTTAGTGTGGGGCCTCTAAGCAAACAGGTGAAGGACCCCTAACCTAAACTCTTATGCCAGCAAATATGCAAATATAATTCTGTTACGTTTTCTATGGTGCAATCAGGCTATATCTGGAAGTAACACTTATTATTGACCTTTAAGTTTCAAGGCTTCATTGAACAGTCATGAATATACTATTTTTTAAATCCACAGATAATCAAACTGAAACTATTTTTAAATTGGAATTACCATATATATTATGTAATGTGTAGGATAAGCCAATAACCATATGTGCACTTAATACATACACTGCTGCTTCCACAAGCATACAGCATACAAATTTGCTTGGCCCATGAGAAGTCTGCATAAGATAAGCTCAAAAGAGCATTCTTAATACAGAGATGTCAATTATTTGTGTTGCTGCTTGATAAGATTCATATTTTTGAATAATATGTAAAAAACAATGAAGTTTCTCATATTGAAGATAAAGCGATGATATGTTTTCATGAACTTGACACCATAATATTTGTTGGTATTTTGCATTCAAAAGAATACATGTGCTTTTCTTCTGTTGGGGAAGAAAGCTTTAATAGAAAGATGAAGTCATTATAGTATAGCCAGAAAACAGAAAGAGTAAAGTATAATAGAAAAATAACAAGGAGGCAAGCCTCAAAATAGGTTTCCTCTGTGAAGCTTTTCTTGCAAGGAGCAGCTGAAATTGGCTACTATGACTTAAATAACATTAAATAACATCTATTCAGGAAATGCTTTATTAAAATATTATATTGATTTTAATGACTGCTTGATTATATAAATTGTAATTATTTGGTTATGTTTATTATGAACATTGATATATTACAAAAGGTGCAATGTTCTTTGGAGTTTGGGAGTATTCTACAGATGTCATTTGCTTTGTTCTCTTTTATCCTATGAATTTTCTTACCATTCATTTTCAGAACTGATTAGGTGTGAGTTAGAGTTTTCAAACTTCAATCAGTTTATAATCATGATTATAGATTCTGTCTTTGATATAAATAATGAGTGTTAATATTAGCACAGAAATATCATTGCAAATGCTCATAAAGCTCCAGGGTGAAAGTGGCATATTTAAGGGGGGTAACAATGTCTCAGTTTGAGACTCTTGACAATTGTCTGTACCAGCCAATACAGAAAATATAAAATGCTGTATTGATCTGACCTGGATATAAGGCTATTTCCTCTGTTCCTTTAATTATTTTTAGAATTTGTACTCTTGCTTATCTTGTAACTACAAGAAAAAACTTGAACTCACTGTTGAATTGTCAGAAGCTTCAGATAATGCATACCTGTATCTGTAGATATATACAACTTTTGATATTATAATGCTGTGTGATTTGTGTTTAAAAATTGAGCTACAGTAATTTTTATATCTGCATAGTGAAAAAATAGAGCTATTTTCTTTTTATGTTTGTTGATTTTATGTAGAGTAATACTTCTATTTGAATTGTATTTAAATTTTTTTGCAAAGATTTAATTCAGGTTTTATTTTAAAAAACTAATTAAATCATCTTTTAAAAAGCAGAATGAACTGTTCAACAGAGACAATTTATTCATTAATATTGTACTTATTCCCTGTTCTATCTGACTTTTTTCCATATTTGAAACTTATTTTAAAAACCCACAAAGCTGAATAATTACGAGGGCAAGCAATAGCCTAGAGTTGCCATCTTTATTTTCTAAAAACATCAAGAATGAAAACTGGCACAATAAACTTTCTTTTAAAAAAATAAATGTGTGGGTGTCAGAATTCCAGTGCCTTGGAAGTATGTCATTTGCCCAGGAAAAGAATACAGGAATGGTAGGTAGAACATAGGGGAAAAAGGGGGAATGGCATTCTGATTAAGTTCTGTAACTGCTTTTATTTCTGTGGAAACCATCATGACGTTTTCTCAAAATTCTGAATACAATATCAAAAGTATTGCACTTCTTTTAGTTTCCAAATAAACTACTTGTTGCTGTAAATACATTTTATAAACAGTAATTGACCCAGTATCCCCTTACAATTTCTTTAAAAAATAAAAATAAATGTAGTTAATTATGAAATAGTTATTGGTTTTTTAACATATAGAAATTCCGTTCACATTTGAAAAAAGAACTATAATGCTGTGATCTGGAATTCATTCTGTTCTGTATCCTCAAAAAGGGAAGGAAAACCCTTGGATGCTATTTTTGCCTACGGGCTGCTGAGAGCTGATTATTCTTCTAATCAGAGCCGCTACAATCAGGGGAGACAATTAGCTAGGTTAGGTCTTTGCTGATTTCTTATGTGGCCCTAAGCATCAGATGGCCTTGAGCACTCTTGAATCACGCCAACAAGTGTCCCTGTCATCTGTATTCAGCTCCATCTGCTGTCATTAATATTCTTTTTATCCCTAAGGGGGTTAATTTTGTGTATTCTTATTTATATATAAAATTCAGGCTGAAAGAACTTGCCACCTTCAATAGAAGGAGTATCTAGATTTGACAGTAACAGATGAGTTTAAGCGGCTGATGTGCTGTAAATTTCATAATCTGAAATGTGATATATGTTTGCCTTTTTCTTTTTGGTTATGATATAAATAGCATGTACTTAATGTATATAGTTTAAAATATACTGTAGCAAGCAAGGATTAACAGTTGCAGCTCAAGAGAGTTGCAAAGATAAAAGATATCGTCCTCCATTCCTTCGCATGCTACCGCTTTGGGACAAGAGAGATATTATTCTGTATAGTAGTTGCAACCATGGAATTAGTTACAGGGGCCTCAGAAACTCTCAGCCTTTTCTTTTAAGTCCAGGAAGCAATTCTTCACAGAGGGTGGGCACATGGGATCATCTGAGCTTATTGAAACCAAAGGAAATGATAGATAAGCATGGATATAATTGAGAGATAAAACACTTGTTCCTTCCTGTTTATGGAAACTTTTTTTTTTCACTTGCTGCTATCATACAGCAACATGGTAAAATGATAAATCAGGCTGTAGTGCTGAATTATTTTATGAGGTTATTCTTCCAATTCAGAATGTTGCCAAAACCCACAAATAAGAATATCTACATTTTATTTCTACTATTCAGCACTAGCTTCTAGTCTAGCTCTCCACCACTAGCATCTTCTCACAGGCTATGGCATATTGCTTCCCCCCCCCCTTGTTGCCAAACAGAATATAGTATATACGGATAATATCATATTTGGCAGCTTAGTCTGAAAATGTTTTGACTTCCAATTTTTTTTTACATTCATTGCTCCAAAATAATCTAATTTTAAACGCTTGTTGAAATGCCCTGAAATTGAATATGTGCTTGGATATCCAACAGTCAATCTCACATTCTCCTCCATGCTACATCGAGAGCCCAGGATGGGTTGACTCCTTCCGATGGCTTAGTCTGTATTAAGATATAAAAGCCAGCCCCCGGGAGAGACCCCAGCTTTTGACTCAGCTCCTTTCAGTCAGTAGCTGTGTCTCGGAAAGCTTCTGTTAGAAAACACTCACCAGCAATCTTCAGTGCCGTTTTTCCTCATTTCAAGCAGCCCGCAGGATCTGGGCAGCTGCTTTTCCAGGAGAGCAGGGCTCTCTCTCTCTCTCCTGCAAGGTTGGGAGCAGCGTTGGCAGAGCGCTGCTCAGGCAAGTTTGGCAGCGTTTGTAGACCTCCCCCACACCTGCAGTTTGAGCAGTCGTAAAAAGCAATCGGCAAACAGATACCAGCGTCAGCCAGCTGATCGTATGGCCGGAGGCTGCCCTTTCCTTTTCTGACTTCACTCAGGGCTCTTTATAGCCTAAAGAGAAATTATTCGATCTCGGAGCCTGTTTCTCATAGTCAGTGGCCATCTTGGATTGAAGCCTTGCACCACAAGGTGAGCGGCCATTTTTTAAGCCCAGGGACCAATTTATATCCTAAGGGACTTAATACAAAAAATTTACAAACAGTTTCTTTCCACCGTAAGAGCCTTTATTCTTCAAATGGAGCAAGATAAGGGTCAGGCAGAGTCCCCCCTTCCCCCCCCAGTGGAACAGTCTCTTAAACCAATAAGAGAAAAAGTTGTAGGCAATGCACCCAATCAGTCCAGAGGGAGGTGGCTGCTAAAATCAGAGCTAAGGCTCTAGCCCCTAAGAAGGCAACTCAGGCTGAGTTGAGGGCAGAAAAGCGCAGATATGCAGCCCTAGAGAGGCAGTTCAACAGAACTATTCGACAGAAGGGAGTGCAACTACAGCTTGTTTCAGGTGATACCCATGGGACCCAGCCAAGCCCTCTGAGGGGAGGAGAAGTTATCTATGAGCCTTTCCATCCTCCATCCTGGTCTCCTGAGGCTTTTGCAGTACAATGATCCTCAGGCTCTAAGCAGATCTGGGCCTTATTTCCAACAGGCTTCTGGGCCCTGTGCTCCTCCCCCGCACATTAGGCCTCGAACCTCTTCTCAATCTAGGCCTGAAGCCATCTTCACTCCCTCAGCAGCGGGCTTTTGGCTTTCTGCCCCTACCTTTGTGCATAGATCAGGGGATATCCAAGATGTTGTCTCTTTGGCCATTTGGCAGGGAATAGCTGAAGCCTTCAGGTAAACCCTTCGACCTCTGGAAAGGATTCAGGCCCTTCTTCCTTCGCAATCAAAAATTTGCCTCATCACCCTGATTTACCTGAGGACCCAGGACCTCAGGGTCCATTCTTCTCTACCAGAATGGGAAGAGGTTGATGAGGAGGGAAGGGCTTTACCATCTGAACACAGTTACTCCTCTCATTCAGAAATAAAGAGGGCAAGACCTTTGATCAAAATCTTCAGAGGAAGAGAACTCTCACCCAGAGCAGACATCCTCTGCATTGGTCTTCAATCCTTCTCTCTTCAGGCCATTACTCAGCATGGCCTTGGTCACTGCCAAGCTGTCGCCAGAGGAAGTAGCTCCTGAGCCACAAGGAATTCCCTCTAGCCAGGGAGACTCATTCTTCTCCAAGCCTGTAGTGCATGCAGGGGTTTTGCCTCCTCCCACTTTGTTCCTGGACATGGTCAAGGAACAGTGCACTTCCCCTTCGGCAGGTCCTCGCTCATCTTCTCTGGATAAGTGTTTCTACAATGTCAGCACAGCCCTGGACAATTCCCTGGCAGTGCCTTCTGTTGACATTCCGGTTCTGGCCTCGTTCCCATTTTCTGGCACTCTCACGTGGGCCTCCATACAGTGGCTGCACCAACTCCAGATTAGATTGCCTACATCTGACCTTCGGTCTCACCAAGGCCTTAATAAGATTATTGCAGCAGCGGAATTCACTGCAGATGCCACTCTCAATTCTGCCAAATTTGCATCTAGGGCCATGGCATCTTCAGTAGCAGCAAGAAGACTGTTATGGCTCAGAAATTGGCAGGCGGAATCATGCCGTAAATGGAAGCTGGTTTCAGTTCCATTCATGGGCCCGATAAGCTTTTTGGCAATGCTCTGGAATCTTATCTCATCGAAACCAGAGATAAACATAAAATTCTCTCTTCCTCTGGGAAGAGAACCGACTATCGTCCAGCTCCTTATACTGGTAAACAGCCCTTTCAGGAGGGTGGGGGTCATTCCTGCCATCGCTCTAAGTGGCTTTTCCTTGGAGGATCCCAGCCCATCTAATCTCCCTTCATCGGGATTCTGCTGCATCCGGAGCCCCAGTGGCTCAAGCTGACCATGTGGCACTTGAGCGGAAGTGGCTAGAGCTGGCTGATCTTCCTGAAAGGGTCATCATCACTATCCTGGCATCTCGCAAACTTCCCACGAGGCACATCTATGATGCCACCTGGAAGGCCCTTCCCGATGGTGCCTTAGGGAGGGTCTCTCTCTCCCACTTTAGCCCAGTTGGCAGAGGTTCTTAGATTGCTTCAGCATGATCTGGAGAAAGGTTTGGCCCCCAATACCTTACACAGGTAGGTTGAGGCCCTCTCCTCGGTTCTTTCATGGGGTTCGCTTCCTTCCTTATCCCATCACCCTTCAGTCAGGAGGTTTTCAAAAGGGGCTTCCAACCTGCACCCTCTGGTGGTTCACAGGTATCCTTCCTGGGATCTTCATGTGGTCCTTTATGCCCTTACAAAGTCCTCTTTTAAACTGCTTAGAACATTGTTTCTCCGTTTCCTGACTCTGAAGGTAGTGTTCCATCACTTCATCCAGGCGGGTATCCGAGCTCACTGCTCTTTCCATCAGACAGGACCTTTGTTCCTTTCACAATGATAGGGTTGTCCTCAGTCTGGACCCCTCATTTATTCCAAGGGTTAACACCTGTTTCACAGGTCCCAAGACATTATGTTGTCTGGCTTCTGCCCCCTCCCACACCATGACTTAGAGCAGCAGTGTAGATAGAGCTCTAGATGTAAGAAGGGCTCTTAGAATATACATTAAGCGCACTTTCTCCTTCAGGAAGTCGGAAGCCATTTTGTTTCCTTTTCCCTTCCCACTTGGGGCACAAGGCCTCTTCTCCTACTATTAGCAGGTGGGTCAGATCTTGCATTGAGCAGGTCTACAAAGCTGCGGCCCTTCCAGTTCCTCAAGCTCTGACGGCGCACTCTACCAGAAACGCAGCCACTTCTGCTGCCTGGGCGATCCAAGCACCCTTGGAGGAGATCTGTCGTGCAGCCATGTGGACATCTCCGTCTCCTTTCATTAGATACTACCGTCTGGATGTCTTTGCCTTGGCAACTGCAGTCTTTGGCAGACGGGTGCTTCAACAAGTGGTTCAACAGTCGGTGTGATGAGCCGGACGAGACCCACCTGTGGACATGCAAGCTTTTGTATGTCCCATCCTGGGCTCTTGATGCAGCATGGAGGAGAATGGGCGTTGATAGAAGTTACCATGAATGCCCTTTCTATCTATGCTGCGAGAGAGCCCAGCCCCTCCCGGAGAGAGTAAGTCATATTTCTGTATTCATTTGTGCTTTCAGAGACACCTTTCAGTCTGTCAAGTATCTTCGCCAAAGCTGGGGTCTCTTCTGGGGCTTACTTTTATATCTTAGTACAGACTCAACTAAATGATGTCATAGGAAGGAGTCAACCCATCCTGGGCTCTCTCACAGCATAGATAGAAAGGATGTTCAGAGTAACTTGTACCAACGCCCATTCTGTTACATCTCAATTGTGTCACTTTGTACATTGTTGTACCGTTTAGTTGATGTCAAGTAAATTGTTGACTATTTCAACAGTTTTCAATTGTAAGGGTACATGATACAATAGGGATCATGACTCTGAGTAAAGCCAAATGATATAGATTTAATATGCGGTGTTAATTGATCCTGAGGGAGTGGATAAATTGCATGCATTTTCATGTACATATTAGGGACTTTGTATCTGTTCCTCTCCAGCTTGTGCCTATTTATGTTAAAGTATGGGCTCCCACAAATGTTGGCAGAACTGAATAATCAGATTACTAATAACTTGTTATCCATCTACTAGTAAAATTGTGGATACAAAAATGTTTGAGCAAAGGGTTGTACTGTTTCACAGTTTGATTGAACTAATATCTGTGTAGGAAATGGAACACATTGTACTGGAAAAGTCAGCATTATTTACATATAAATTTCAAATTAAAAGAGATTTAACTTTCAAATAATACTTTACTTCTTTCTTTAGTTATTGGTTATAGTTGAATTAAAGAAGTATAAACAGATTTTCTTTACATGCAGGATAATTCTCCCAGCTTGTTTTAGGCAGCAAAAAAATCAACCTCTTGGGACTTTGTGGAATTTGCAAAATTAAACATTAGAATCATACTTAAGAGCGATTTTTAGTTCAGGAAATGTTCCTTTGCATTTGTTTTTTAAACTAGGGTTTATTACAAGATTAGATGGATGAAAGTCTGCTACATTTTATCTTCAGTAATATGCTACATATTTCTTTCATAAGGCAACCTTCTGAATCTTGAATCATGTTACACTGTTCAGTGGTTCTTAACCAACAGATTAAAGTATATTTTACCTTTTATTGAAAACTACTTAGAAATTAGAAGACAGCAATATTTACAGAGTGAATCTCTGTCTTTATATGTCGAAATGGCTCTTAACATATCCTGTCATCTTCATGTTATATGCTTGTTGCCATAATTTTAAAAAAGAAATGTAATGGCTATTGTACTGAATGTACTTTGGAAATAATTGGGGGGTGGGGGGAGGCTTTTGTTGTAAACATTGAACTCCCCTCCTTTTCCCCAAAACTGTTTAAGTTGGATTTATTTATCATATACAAAGAACTGACAATTTGAGGTTATTATTAGAATTATGTATATAATTATGCAATTATGTGCAATATTTAGCAAGTGCAGTTGGACAAAATTGTGAGTTCATTGTTTGATAACTATGTTCTATTAGTTCTGGTCTGAGCAAGGAAGAAACCAGAATTCCTGGTCCAACTAACAAATAATGGCTGGATCTGTTCTCCTTAGTTTTTCTACAGGTAGAAAGATTAAGCAGGTTGCAGTAGCACACTTGCTATTATTGCATTATGTGGCAACAAAAGGGTAGTGGAAAAATAAATATAAGGTCATAGAAATTTTCATAACACATTTCCCATTTAATTCAATTGATTGTCATTCATCAATAATGGTTTAAAAGAAAGTAAAAAAATTACAAAACGGTGATAGCATTTGTATTGATAGAAACTACTTACAGAAAAACAAAGTGATTTTCAGTCTGTCTCTATCAATCATCATGAATATCAGTTTTCTGAGAGTAAAAAGTAAAACCTTTCTTCAGATGTCCCTTGTTCATCATATCTATTAATGGATGTCAGTGAATGCCTCAGGACATGGTTAGCAAATATCAGTCTTAGCTGCATTCCATCAAGTCTACTGATCTGTAGTTTTTGAATCAGATAACATAGCTAACACATCTTACATGATTCAGATATGCATTATTTAACAATATATAAGTAAATGCTTTTTCGTATTATTTTTAATTTAATTAATGTTAATTTAATAAAGTTAATTTCTTTTAGTTGGATCAGTAAGTTTTAATAGTTTACATTACATAAAATCATTTTTTTCTTTTACTAAAAATACCTAATGAATACATTTATAACTATGTTAGAAATAATTGATGACAAGTTAAATTCTCTAGGCTAGGCTGGAAAAAGCAAACCTAAAAAAGTTATGTAAGCATTATACGATCTATTTAGATTGTTGTTGTTTTTTTAACTACAATAGATACATTTTATTAACTTTTGGAAATGTTAGTCATATAAAAAGTTCCATGTACTTAAAAGATATAATACTTTGATATAATGTTTTAAATACTATTTTACATTACATTACCAAATCAAATACCGTATATACTCGAGTATAAGCCGAGTTTTTCAGCACATTTTTTGTGCTGAAAAAAAACCCCTCGGCTTATACTCGAGTCAGATTCCCCTCTGAAAAAAAAATGGTGTGGAGCTCCGAAGCTGGGCAGCCGCTTCCCTGCTTCTGTGTTTCCTTTGCAACTTTTAAGCATGGGAGGGGGAGGCTTTTCTGAGCTCTAGGCTGAAAAAGCAACGTGAGCCGAGGTCGCTCCACTCAGTTTCATTTCCTCAGCTCCAGCTGCTTTCAGTCCACTCGGGAGGAGGGGGAGGAGGAGGAGGAGGAGGGGGAGGCTTTTCTGAGCTCTAGTCTGAAAAAGCAATGCGAGCCGAGGTCGCTCCACTCAGTTTCATTTCCTCAGCTCCAGCTGCTTTCAGTCCACTCGGGAGGAGGGGGAGGAGGAGGAGGGGGAGGCTTTTCTGAGCTCTAGGCTGAAAAAGCAATGCGAGCCGAGGTCGCTCCACTCAGTTTCATTTCCTCAGCTCCAGCTGCTTTCAGTCCACTCGGGAGGAGGGGGAGAGAGAGAGAGAGAGAGAGATATCATAAGAACGGCTCTTGGTTTTTTCTTGCAAGGGAGAGAGTGACTCCTGCCTACCACTGTCATCATCATCATCTTTTGGGTTAGTGAATCAATCAAACCTTTCATGATCGTTTCCCAAATTTCCCTTAAATCAGGGAAGAAATCAGAAACAAACCTTTGGGCTGAGAATAAGCTTGTTCCTATGATGCCATTTTTGTTCACTTCAGTGTGAAAAGTGTGAAAAAACACATTTCTTTTTCTTCATCTTCTTGTTCCCTATTTACTGGTCTCCTTCAAAGAAGAAATTGTGAACATCAAACTTATTCTCAACTGTCCTAGTGAAAGTTTTTATTGGCATCTATTTTTATTTTTGAAATTTACCAGTAGCTGCTGCATTTCCCACCCTCGACTTATACTCGAGTCAATAAGTTTTCCCAGGTTTTTTGTGGTTAAATTAGGTGCCTCGGCTTATATTCGGGTCGACTTATACTCGAGTATATACGGTAGCTCTTCTGCCTTTAATTTCTTGCTAGAATATCAGTTTTGCAAATCTGAAAATCAATCTTTCCAAAACTTAATTTATACACTTATTGTAACTTAAAATTGCATGTTCTAGAATGTGTTACACTAATTTGGGAATCTCTGGTTTTAAAAATTTACAAAAGGGAAGTAAACCAGAGAAGAGACAGATTAAATCTGTATAATACTTTTCTGTATGGCCCAAACTGGAAGAAAGTGGTTAAAATAAAAAAAGAACTTGAAACAGTGACATCACCATGAAACAGATTAATATTATCTAGAATTTTGACACTGTCCTTCAAATTGAGTCAACATTGTGAATTGTAACAATTAGGGCTGATGCTAAGGAAGTATTTGGACAGAAGTCTATCTAATATCTGTGAATTATGTGGTCAAAGAAACTAGTATAATTTGGACTGTTACCTTTATATCAACCGGTGACAGACTAAAAATCCCTGCCTGATTTTAATAGCTGCTGAGAAGAGATACCCTGCAGTTTATGAGACTCAGTATAAAGTTCAGTTGATAAGTTTAATTGATGCCTTTGACAGAGTAAGAACTTTTCTTGTACAAATGCCCCCACTTTTTCTTTCTATCGTACTTGCAAAGTTAAATGCCTACAGCAATGGAAAATCAATACTGCTAGGTGGAAGATCCTACTTCAGGGATTAAAACTATGGAGTCATTTTGAGAATTTGAGGATAAGAGCCTCATCTCTGGATTTGGTGTTCTGACATGTTGCACAGCACGGATATGGCCCTTCTTGCCCTCTTTCTGTATAATCTGGGGGAATCTTGAAATTCCACATTTTGTACAAGGGTGCTTATTCTTAACATTGTAGTCAGAATTTTCACAAAAAGAAGTTTACAAGTATTTCCTCTAAAGGATGGCTTATGCATTCTATTCCAAAGTGTAGTTTTATCAAAATGAATAAGGAATTGCAGTATTAAATTAAATGGTACTAAAGAGGCAGGGATTTATAAATGGGAAATGATGTTGATGTGTTTGTGTATTTTATGGAAACACTAAGTAGTTTTATAGCTGTTCTTTCTTAGTATGTTTGCTTCTTTTTCGTAGTGTCAGCTATAATTCAAGAGACCACAATATAAAAATCAAAGCCTTTATAATTCTCCATAGAGCTGCTACGAGCATCCAGAGTGGGAGGTGCTCCAGTCTTCACTCTTACAGGCTGAGCTATAATTGAGGAACGCTCCTCCTCCTCCACGTGACTCCTCCGTAGCGTTCCCCAGTTTTAGCTCAGCCTCGCAAGAGACAGGCACTAGCAAGTTCTCCTTGGCCGATTCAGGATTTTTTCTTTTTTCTCAATATCTCAGGTTATTGTTTTGTTTGTCCTCCTTGGTCCCTGCGCATTTGATTCTTCTTAAGTAGGTGAGAGGAGCATTTTTTCGCCCCTCAGGGGGGAGATACGGGGGTTTAGCAGCCTTTTGCCCCCCCACCCCCCCTTCTGTTCCATTCTCTGCTGCTGTTAAGCCATCCTGCCTTTTAGCAGCGGCTTGTATTTGCGCTCTTCTTTGCACTCGGTTGTGCCTTCCCCCCACGAACGCCTTAGAGAGAAGGTGAGCTCTCTTCTCCTTAGCCCCTCGTTTCGCCTGCTTTAAGGCTAGTTTTGTTTTGTTTGAGGGGCTCTTCGGTCTCTGAGTCTTCGCGCCGGACCTGGCAGCCATTTTGGGTGCGCCTCGTGGCCGGCCGCCATTTTGTTGATTGCAATCTTGCTGCGGTGATTTTGGAGGCTCAGAGCAGGACCGGCAGGCTTGCTAGAGCCTAATTATTTAGGTGGTATCGTGGTATCGTGGTTCTGTGCCCTGTTGCCCCTTTATTAACACTTGTTGGCTATTCCCGTAGCCCACTCAGAGGCTAAGGCACCAACTTCCCATTTTGATGGGAGGCTGCCTCAGGAGGCCTTTATTTCTCTTTTTGTTGTTATTTCTGGCTTTAGCGTTCATTGGTTTCATTGGCTAATTAGAATTATTTCTTCATTTTTTTTTCTAATTCCAATTTTTTTTTTTTTGCTTTCAATTGGCATACCCCCCCAGCAATCCAGTTTGGTTAGGCCTTTTTTTGGTCTCCTCCCTCTCAAAACAAACAAACAAACAAACAAACAAACAAATAAAAAAAATAAAATAAAAAATATCAATATTAATAATTATAACAATAATACAACCAAAAAATTTTTTCCAAAAGGGGGACGCGGCTCAACCTTAGGACATCCGGCCTTGGTGATAGGTTGAATTTCTTGGCGTGCCAACCACCTCATTGATTATTATCATTCTGTATTTCATTCCTCATTATGGCAGAGGACAATCCCAGAGGTCCTTCCTTGAAGGCCAAGTCAAAGATGCACCATTTGCACAAACGGACCGAGGAGTCCTCCAAAGCTTCTCAAAGGGACGCCTTAAGGCGCCACAAGGCTTTGGAGAAGGAGTTTGACAAACGTTCCAGGGACTCACAATCTGTTCCCCAGCTCTTCCCTCCCCTTCTGTCTCTACTCAACCCCCCCCCCCTGCCAGACCAGCTCTGTTTTTCCAGGTGCAGTTCACCCGCCCGGAGCCTCCAAGCCACTCGGACTCCTGAGGCTACATTCACACCGACTGCTGCTGGCCTGCACCCAGAGGGACCATCCACAGACATTATTCCAGACAATATTAGAGAATGGATGCAGCAGGCCATCTGCCAAGGAATCACAGAAGGTATCCAACAGTTGTCCAGACCAACTCCCCAAGCAATGGCACCTGAGGTCGAATCTGTTTCTGGAAGATCCCTCCCCAGACCGGAACCTCACCATAGGCAGGTACTTTCCCAAAGGGAGCTCCCCTTCCTGGAAGGGGAGGCGGAGGAGGAGGAAGAGGAAATGGGCTTTGAACCCTTCAGGGAAGAGGAAGAATTGGATAGGGGGTCCCTACACTATTCTGAACCCCTATTAGAAATGGATCCAATGGAAGGAGAGATGTCAGAGGATGCGGGCATTTCTCCTGACCAGCCTGCTTTCATAGGCCTGTTCAAGCCTCATTTGTTCAAGTCCTTGCTATTCAAGGCGAACAATATTTCAGGCCTGATATCCCAGTCTTCTTCTGAGTCCTCCCCAGCAGCCTTTGGAGACCTGGAGGATTCTATTTTCAAGCAGCCGGTCGTGGAGACCAAAGTCATTCCTGCACCACCCATTTTCTCCAACCTAGTGACAAGACAGTTGGCCTCATCAGGGCCCCCCGCTCCCTCCAGTCAGGACAAGGGATTTTTTAATCTCGATGCGGATTTCTCTGCTCTGTTAGACACCCCAGAGGTGGATGACCCCATAGTGAGGCTAGCATCATCCTCTAATCCAACTGACGCTCTGGAAGCACTAAAGCCAGAGGACAAGTGGGCCAAGATGGCGCTACATCGAGTGCACCAATCCAATGCTTGGGTCATTCGATCAGCCACGGCTGCATCTTTTTTCACCCGATTTTCCATTAGATGGCTCCGCCAGTTGAAGCAGCATGGCCCCCCATCCAACACCAGGGCTCACCAGGACATTGCCAAGCTTACGGCCGCAGCCGAATATGCTGCCGATGCTACCTTCCACTCTGTAAAATTCTCCTCTCGGGCTATCTCTTCACACGGCGCCTGCTTTGGCTTAAACACTGGCAGGTAGATATTAAGAACAAGGCTAAATTGGCTTCTGCTCCCATCTCGGGAGGCAAATTATTTGGTCCGGCCCTGGAACCATTGTTGATGGAAAGTCAGAATAAAAAGAAATTCCTCCCATCTCTTTTTTGTAGACAAGAGTCCAGAGTGTCCCACCCCTTTCGAAAGGGCTCCTTTCATACCTCCTTTCAGACACCCTTTTCCCCAAGTTTTCAGAGAGCCCCGCTGTTTTGGCCAGCCTATCAGGACCCAGGCGACACAGGTGACAGGAACAGGAGGGGGGTCAGCTCCAAGAGGCCCTTCCAGGGTACAGGAAATAAAGCGTCCCAGCGCCCCAGATAGGCCTTCAACCGTTTATCCCATTGGCGGACGCCTCAAATACTTCGCCGGCCAATGGGAATCATCTACTTCTGATTTTTGGGTTAGGGACACTGTTAAATTTGGCCTCTCTCAGTTTCACTCCCCCCCTTCCGGAGCATTTCATGGTTTCTCCTCGTTCCAGAGACCGTAATAAGCGTGCTCTCATAGAAGCCGCTATCAAACATCTCTTGGAAATTGAGGCCATACAGCCTGTACCACCCTCGCAGCGAGGATAGGGGTTCTACTCCCACCTCTTCCTAGTTCCTAAACACTCCGGAGGTTGGAGGCCCATTCTAGACTTGAAGAGGCTCAATTGTTATGTTGTCCGTCACAAGTTCAAGATGCATACACTTCAGTCCATTTTGCAGGGTACCAGGAAGGGAGACTGGCTCACCTCCATTGACCTCTCAGAAGCATACCTTCACATTCCCATTCATCCTTCATTTTTCAAATTCCTGAGGTTTTGCTACAACGGCCAACATTTTCAGTACATGGCCCTTCCCTTTGGTTTAGCCTCAGCCCTGAGGACCTTTACCAAGGTGTTGGCAGCACTAGCGGCTCACCTCAGAAACTTCCCCATCCTCATTCACTCCTATCTGGATGACATTCTCATCCTCTCCCCCACCTGACGCCAAGCAGAGAGGGACACTAGAACCACCCTCTCGTTGCTTCAGGCCCATGGTCTCCTTGTAAATTGGGAGAAGAGTCATCTTACCCCTTCCACCAGAATAGCCCACTTAGAGGCAGTGATTGACTCAGGCAAAGGGAAGGTCTTCCTTTCCCCTAAAAGGTTCCGCAGCATCCAGAAAGCAATCAGGGACATTAGACGGGCAAGAAAGCTTCATTGTTGGACCTATCCATCAAATGGTCTCAAGTATATCTATTGTTCCCTGGGCCCAGCTACATTCCAGATCTCTGCAGTGGTTCCTGCTACCTTATCAGCGTTCCAGAAGGAGCAATTCAAGAGCCGTGGTGAAGGTTCTTCCAAAGGTTCTCGCCTCACTCCTCTGGTGGACCAGACCCACTACCAACAAGGGACATATTTTCAAGGAGCCCCAAAGGGTCACCCTCACAACAGATGCCAGCCTATCCGGATGGGGGACCCACATCCATTCTCTTTCAGCTCAGGGAACTTGGTCAGCAACCAAGCAATGCTGCAGCATCAATTGGCTCGAGCTCCACGCAGTATACCTGGCATTACGCACCTTCCTCCCGCAAGTGCGAGGGCGCCATGTACTGATCCTGACAGACAACACTACGACCAAGGCTCACATCAACTGTCAAGGGGGCACTCATTCCATCCGTCTCATGAAGGAAGCCGAACGACTCTGCCGCTGGGCAGAGGCCAACCTCTTATTCATCAATGCAGAACACATCTCAGGGGTCTCAAATGTCCAGGCAGACTGGTTGAACAAGGCCACCTTAGACCAGTCGGAATGGCGCCTGCATCCCTTCTTGTTCAAGGAGGCTTCAGCGATATTCGGTCAACCACTCGTGGACCTGTTTACGACACCGCTCAATGCCCAGACACTGAGATTCTTCTCACAGTACCTCACCAAGGGAGCAGAGGACCACGATGCCCTACGTTGCCCCTGGCCCACAGGGCTTCTATATGCCTTCCCCCCTCCCGTTAATTCCCAAGGTGATCCAAAAGTTGATTCTCGAGAGGGCGGAGGTTCTTCTGGTTGCCCCATACTGGCCCAGGAGACCATGGTTTGTGGATCTTTGCAGCCTTTCAGTGGCCCCTCCTTGGAGGATTCCGCCAGAGAGGGTTTCGCTGTACCAGGGACCTCTTCAGCATCCAAATCCACAGTGGCTTCAGTTAGCCATCTGGAGGTTGAGCGGGAACGTCTAAAAAATGAAGGCCTGTTCAACCAGGTCATCAACACCATCCTGGCAGCAAGACAGCCTTCGACCACCCGTGGCACCATTTACAAAAAATGCTGCAGGTTGCATTATATATACGGCCTTCGACCACCCGTATATATAATGCAACCTGCAGCATTTTTTGTAAATGGTGCCACAAGTCCCTCGTCAATCTGCTCTCCCCATCAATTGCACAAATTCTGGCTTTCCTGCAAGACAGGCTGGACAGGGGCCTCCCCCCCAATACCTTGAGAAGGCAAGTTGCAGCCTTATCAACTGTTGTCTCTGGCAACTCTTCTGGCTCACTTTCACACCACCCTCATATCCGAGCCTTCCTTAGAGGTGCCACCAATCTGCACCCTCCTGTAATTCACAGATACCCGACCTGGGATCTTAATAAGGTATTCACGGCGCTTCCTAAACCTCCCTTTGAGCTGCTAAGGGAGGCGTCACTTCAGTTCCTTACATTCAAAGTGGTTTTTCTCATGGCAGTCACCTCTGCACGGCGGATATCTGAAATATCTCTGTCCGTTAGAAAGGATCTATGCGTTTTCCACATTGATCGAGTGGTCCTGCGACCAGATCCTTCCTTCCTGCCCAAGATCAACTCGGCCTTCCACAGATCACAGGAACTAATTCTTCCTAATTTTTGCCTCAGGCCTTCTCGAGAAAGGGTAAGGCAGTGGCATACTCTCGATGTCCGACGGCACGTCGTATCTATATCAATCGCACTCACCCTATCAGGAAGTCAGAGTCATTGTTCCTCTCATTTCAACCAAAGACGCTGGGTTTCAAAGTATCCCTGTCTACTGTGGGCCGTTGGATCACAGCTACAATAGCCAAGGTCTATTTATCCCAGGCGCTTCCTGTTCCTAGTGGAATTACCGCTCATTCTACAAGGAGTGCAGCTACCTCAGCAGCCTGGCCTACTCAGGCATCGATACATGATATCTGCCGAGTGGCTACCTGGGCGTCCCCATTTATTCACCATTATAAAATCGATGTCTTTGCTTCAGCAGAAGCGTCCTTTGGCAGATGAGTCCTTCAACAAGTGGTGAGAGAACCAGAGGATATTCCGAACCAGATGGAGTCCCTCCCGTAGGACAGGCCAAGCTTTGGCATGTCCCACTCTGGATGCTCGTAGCAGTTCTATGAAGAATGGGCGTTGGTGCTTACCTGACACGCCCTTTCTCGTCGAGCTGCGTAGAGCATCCAGCCCCACCCTAATTGGTCCATCTGGTGGGGGATCCTGTTTTGGCCAATGATTCAAACTGTTTATAGTTAAGAATTGTACAATAGTTAAGATGAGGAGATAGTTGTTGGTCTTCTCGTCTTTGTAAAACTGGGGAATGCTACGGAGGAGTCACGTGGAGGAGGAGGAGTGTTCCTCAATTATAGCTCAGCCTGTAAGAGTGAATACTGGAGCACCTCCCACTCTGGATGCTCTACGCAGCTTGACGAGAAAGGGCGTGCCAGGTAAGCACCAACGCCCATTTAAGAAATTGATCTACACTGAAAAGTGGCAGCATGCAGATATGCTCTTAAAATCATTATATTGAGTTTTATGCTTGGGTTTCCATTTTATATGCCATCTCAGACTGCAAATTGTCAATTAAGTTACAAAATTTTGATTGAGATATATCTTGGCATTTTAGAATTTTGCAGTTAAATACTGATTTGTTTTTCTGTTCAAACTAAGCCACTTTTTGGGTTGAGATGTATAAATTGTTCCTGTTTCTTAACTTTTTTTCTTCCTCCTTGGTTTAATTGGAGGTTGAATTCATACCAACTGCTTGGTGAACTTCTTAAAAACTGAATACTAGATGTCAAATAAGACAAATAACCTTCATGAAACAAACTTTCATTAAAGAATTAACACCAAATAAAACAATACCCTAATCAAAGAACTACCAAAGAAAAACACCAATTAGCAGTATAGCTACTGCATATAAACAGGAAACAAATTCCATATTCTCTAGCACTGGTGATGCTACCTAGTCAGGTGATGAAACATGCTCAGCCAAACAACCAAGCTCAGAGACTACCAAAGGCTCCAAAATATTTTCATTATCTCACTGATCTCGAAAGTACGAAGCCATTGGTCAGGTAGCATATTCTCATATCAGCCTTTAGTAGTTATCTTAAAAATACTATAATATCCAATCACACTGCTAATCCATCCGTAGGGTGTCAGATTTGGGAAAGAATAAGCTAAACTGTGTCATATGTTTTAATGTATCTGTTTGTTTTGTGCTTTTGTTTTTTTTTATTTATTTTGAAGCTTTTAGTAATATGAAATTATATCTTTGTTTTAAGTGTATCTAAAGATGAAGATAGTGAAATAAGTTACTCCTGCATTTTCTTCCATTGCTGTGGCTTGTCCATTCAGTTCTATGAAGCATTCTGTAGAACAGCTTGATATTCCATGGCTTTTTGGTATAAATGGAAAATAAGACAGAAGATTCTGTGCAAGTGTAATCCACTTATTTTAGTCTATTATGAGACAGCAAAGCCACGTTCTATCAATTCTTGCAGGGAACTGAGTCTACTCAGCTGTATAATAGTGATGGCAGTTGGCCAATGAGAGCAACAGTTTAGGAATAACCTTTGGGAGTTTTGTTCCAATAGAGTGAGTGACAGAAAAAAGTCAGAGAAGTTACAATTATAAGCTTCAGTGCCTGATTTGTAATGATCAACTAAAAAATACCTTGGCTTCTTATGGAGGCCTAACTATTACAGAGCAGGTATATCTCTATGCCTGGACTGTATTTTATTTTGAGCAGCACAACAAAGACAGGTAATTATCATAATCTTGCAATTAGCCTGGCATTCTTTTCCTAAGTTTAATTACCCAGATAAATAGTAATTTAATACTGAGGATTTAATGGCAAAAGGAGGACATTTTCTTCTGTCTTAGACATTGTTTTCCAGGTCTGAGCATGATTGTTATATCATTATTATGTTCTCAGTGTGCCATTTTACTTTACTTGTAGAAGTACTTTTCGCATATTGTTAAAATTAAACAAGAAAACCTAAAGATCTAGGCTCTTCCTATTTTGCTTTAAGGATCCTGCAAGATCAAAATAAAACTAAACTATTGTACAATACAGTTTTCTTCTATGTGATTACGTGCACCTGGAAGTGTGTGGTTGTGAAAATAAGTTGAAATTAATAGTTTACCTGGTTTTGTATTTTGTAAATTTGAACAATTAAACTGTTTTCAAACACAAATCGGAGGAAAGGAACATGCAAATTTGAAAAAAGGATAAAACAATTAAAAGCTATCTCTGAATAATGATTTAGCATAATTTACCTTTCAAATATGGAACAAAGCACTATTTTTGCAATGACTGTAAATAATTTTATATTTCAATGTATCTAGTGAGTAGTTACATAAGAAAGACTATTGAGAGAAAAATCTAATTAATGCAAATTTATTAATGATTGAGAAGAAAGATTAATTTAAGTCAGTTTGAATAATATTTTACGGCACATATTGGTTGGTTTGTGACTTTGAATTCATGAAGTCTGCAAGTATTATACTATATCACTAGAAATTATTTAGGAGAAGAATAGTAAGTGGTTAAATGTTGATTTACACATTAAAGTAAGAGCTGTTTAATTCTAGGCTGGAAAAAAAAACCAGACAACCAATACAGGATAATGAAATATATAGTAATGAATCTTTTGCTGCTCTCTAGTGATCATCCATATTTTTGCATCACAATATAAGTGACTAAGAAAAATATAATTTAGGAACAATAATATTTTACTTTTTTAACAATTTGGTCACATTACAAATGATATCACGCAAAGCTGCTATTGCAAATAGCTTTTTTCCTACTCTGGACACCACTGTTTTTCATCATCATTTAATTTTACATTTTACCCAATGCTGCATATATGTTTAATAAATTAAAATACAGTTGTTTTGCATCTGCAGTATAACATCTTAGTTATTAAATCTTCTGTCATCCTAAATAAGTTGATAAATGTGATGGGACTTTGAGAATTAATAAAATGTTATTGACTCCTGATAAAATAATCTGGAATGGGGGTGGTGAGAGTTCATAGATTCAGTCATTGAGATTTTTACATGATGTGTTCTAAGAAAGAACAGATACCTAATTTGGGAGAGAGGGGTAATGTCATCACAGTCATTGGTCCATGACTTTCATACCTAGGACTACCAACCTTCACTTTGTATTCCAGTTATATCCTTGGAAAAGAGGGGCAACCTAGCTACTAATACATTTGATATAGGACCCCACATTAGCTCTTAGTTCAGGTTCAGCTAGTGCAGAATGCAGCAGCTGAATTGCTGAACTGTGTTGGCTTCCATTTAGTTACCAAGCAAGGTCCTAGTTTTTGGTTATGATGTACAAGATGCTAAGAATAGAATAGAATAGAATAGAATAGAATAGAATAGAATAGAATAGAATAGAATAGAATAGAATACTATTGGCCAAGTATGATTGGACACACAAGGAATTTGTCTTGGTGTAAATACTCTCAGTATACATGAAGAAAAGGAACATTAGTTAAGAATCAAGAATCATAACGTACAACACAATGATAGTCAAAGGATACAACCAACAATCAAATCATATTAGGAAACAGTCAAATCGTAAGGATACAAGCAACAAAGTTACAGTCCCATAACTACAAGTGGGAGGGGATGGGTGATAAGGAGTGATGATGAGAAGATTAACAGTAATAGTGTACACTTTGTAAATAGTTGAACAGTGTTGAGGGAATTATTTGTTTAGCAGAGTGATGGCTTTTGGGAAAAAACTGTTCTTGTGTCTAGTTCTGGTGTGCAGTGCTCTATAGCGTTGTTTTGAGGGAAGGAGCTGAAACAGTTTATGTCCGGGATGTGAGGGGTCTGTAAATATTTTCGCAGTCCTCTTTTTGACTCCTGCAGTATACAGGTCCTCAATTGAAGACAGGTGGGTAGTAATTGTTTTTTCTGCAATCCTAATTATCCTCTGAAGTCTATGTCCGTCCTGTTGGGTTGCAGAACCAAACCAGACAGCTACAGAGGTGCAGATGATAGACTCAGTAATTCCTCTGTAGAACTGTATTAGCAGCTCCTTGGGCATTTTGAGCTTTCTGAGTTGGCGCAGAAAGAACATTCTTTGTTGTGCTTTTTTGATGATGTTTTTGATGTTAGGTGTCCATTTTAGGTCATGTAATATAGTAGAGCCTAGCAATTTGAAAGTCTCTACTGTTGATACTGTGTTGTCTAGTATTGTAAGAGGTGGTAGTATGGGAGGGTTTCTTCTAAAGTCTACCACCATTTCTATGGTTTTGAGTGTGTTCAGTTCCAGATTGTTCCGGTTACACCACGAGGCAAGTTGTATAACCTCCTGTCTGTATCCAGATTCATCATTGTCTCGAATGAGACCAATCACTGTTGTGTCATCAGCAAACTTCAGTATTTTAGCAGATGGATTGTTTGAGATGCAGTCATTGGTATATATGGAGAAGAGAAGTGGAGATAGCACACAGCCTTGGGGCCCCCCTATGCCGATTGTACAGGTAACAGATGTGATTCCGCCTAGCTTCACCTGCTGCTTCCTGTCTGTTAGGAAGCTTATGATCCATTTACAAGTGTGTTCAGGTACCTCTACTTGGTTTAATTTACTTAGAAGAGTGTCTGGAATGATGGTATTGAATGCTTAACTGAAGTCTACAAAGAGGACCCTTGTGTAGGTATTTAGAGATTCAAGGTGTTATAGGATGTAATGCAGAGCCATGTTAACAGCATCATCTGTCAATCTATTTGCTCAGTACGCAAACTGCATGGGATCTAACAGTGGATCTGTGATGGTTTTCAGGTGGGACAGCATAAGCCTTTCAAAGATTTTCATAGCTACAAATGTTAGAACAACTGGTCTGTAGTCATTCAATTCCTTGTTGGAGGCCTTCTTTGGTACTGGGATGATGGTGGAACGTTTGAAGCAGGAAGGAACATAGCACATCTCTAGTGATCTATTGAAGATTCGGATGAAGATGGGGGCCAATTTGTCAGCACAGACTTTTAAACAAGAAGGAGTTATCTTGTGTGGCCCTTATCTTGTGTGGTGCAAGTTGGGGTCAGAAAAACTGCTAGACCTTCACTGTTACAAATGTGGTCTATGACAGAGATAAGAAAATAGTGAAATGGGAGAGGGGAATGAGGAGATATACTACCACATGTGCCAAGAGTTGCCTTCTTCCATCTGTCAGATGCTTGTGGGTATATGTTTTTTATATGGTGGGGCTTGTGCTCATAAATGCTACCCCCCTGAAATTCAAGAGGACCTAATATAATAGCTTTTAGAGGCTCATTGAAAATACAGTGGAACCTCAGGTCACAAACACTCCTGTTCACAACCAAATTGAATGGCAAACAAGAAATCCACCCGATTTTTCAATCAGGTCACGATTCAAAAATCAGGTGGTGAAAAAAATTGGCACAGAAAGATTTCCTTTCCATGCCAATTCCCCCTTCACTGCCATTTTTTTGACTGCATGCATGCACAGTCAGTCTTGCTTCTGGGCGTGACCAAAGTGCATCGCAAATGGAGTCCGGGAACAGATTACAGTCATGACCCAGAGCTCCATTGTATACTTTTTTATTCAGTAATCCCTAGTATGAATGTTAAATATTTTTTCAACCATTTTTTTAATGAATATGATTTTCTTAGTTAAGTATTATTTACTATGTTTTATATTTTTAGCTGTTTTTATTGTAAATTAATCTGAGATGCTTTGTCATATGAAGCAGAGAATAAACATAATAAGTAGAATGTTAATCAAAGCAATTTATTTCATGCAACATTTTTATAGAGCATTATTGGAGTACTATGATGTGGTTTGTCACTTAAAGATAAAAATTTGTGAAGATAAAAAATAGTTGTGATATGATACCTTACTGTCCAGATGGAAATTTTTATAAAAAAACACCTGTCTTTGTGTGAGTGCCCCAAGATAAGATGGGGGCAGAGAATAAGAATTAATCATTCACTGCATCCTTTAAAAAAAGGCTATTGTCTAATTTGTAAAATGGAACCACTGGAAACACAACAGCATACAGGCACAAGTAGTCCTTGACTCACAACCACAATTGAGCCCAAAATTTCTGCTGCTGAGAAAAACAGTCGTTAAGTGAGTGTTGCCCCATTTTATTACTTCCTTGCCATAGTTGTCAATGAATCACCGCAGTTAGTAACGTGGTTGTTAAGTGAATCTGGCTTCCCCATTGCCTTTGCTTGTCAGATTGGAAAAGGTGATCTCATGACTCTGACACTGCAACTATTATAAATATGAACTGGTTGCTAAGCATCCAAATTTTGATCACATGACCATGGGGATGCTGCAACGGTTTTAAGTATGAAAAATAGCTATAAGTAACTTTTTTCAGTGGCTTAGCTTCAAATGATCACTAAATGTAAGGATTACCTTGATTACAACCATTCATTTAGTGACCATTCAAAGGTACAACAGTCCTCCAAAAAGTGCCTTACAACTGGTCTTTACAATTTGAGTGCTTAGCAACTCATGCATATTTGAGATGATTGCAGTGTCCCAGGGTGATGTAATTGCAATTTGTGACCTTCTGAGCCAGCTTCCAATAAGCAAAGTCAACGGAAGAGGTTGGATTCACTTAATGTCCATGCCAAAAAGTTTTTAAAATCAGGTGCAATCACATGATGGCTCATTAACAACTGCATCACTTAGCAATGGAAGCTGTGATCCCAATTGTAGTCATAAGTTGAGGACTTACAAAAACAAATGGCAATATTTGCGAGAGGGAATTAACAGGGAATGGTTAAACCTTCCCTTTTTTGTATAGAAACAACCTTTTAGAAACGATCTTTTCCAAATAGTTTAGTTTAGTTTATACATCACCATAAAGTAAGGCAGAAAGATGATCTTGCAACTTTTTTTTTAAAGAAAGAAAGAAAGAAGTGATATTGAGAGTTACAGTGATGAAAAACTCTATGCCTAATTTATATTAATATTCAAGACAAAGTAAATTCATATAGTAGTGTACCTTGAGAGAGAATTAGAATTTATATCTTTCTGTATTTCATCCAAATTTTGTTAAAAACCTGTTTTTCAAAAGCAAAATAATGATAAAGGTCGAATAGGTTTCTCTGCATATCTCCTTGGAGAAGGCAGGGTTATTATTGCTTTTCTTCTCAAATTAAATAGAAGGATCCAGTTGGCAGATTTCAGATCCATTAGGTGCTTAAAATATGTCTCTTCAGTGACAAGGATCATTATAGTTAAATATGTCACAGAGTCTTTATTACTCTCTGTGCACTTGATGGATAGCTGGCTGCCAAGGAATAGAAGCCACAGATAATGATATGGTAGTGATGACCAGTAAATAGAAAGCAGGAAGGATTGTGTCTGAAATAAATAAATTATATCTATATTTCCTGTATTTATATGCCATCCATGGTGTGTGCGATATGTGACATTCAAATAGTCTGTCTTTCAGAAAAATATAATATCATACTATGCCTCTTATATATTCATCATTATCGAAAACAAAGCTTCTGTGTTTTCGGTAAAATATGGAGTGTGTGGCACAGTCATAATCTGTTGGCTACACTTGTGTTTACATTTGATTAGTGTATTCCAGTGCATCTTGTCTAGTTTGTGGATGTGCTTAATAAATTTGATTAATACTACAAGAATATGTCACCTTAATTTTGAAACACTTCCTAAGTTTTATATGCAAGTAAATACCATATTACCAAATACCATATTACAAGTGTAACTTGTATGATTAAAAAAAATTATTGGTCCATTTACAAATTGAACCTGCAGTATACCATATCACTAAGAGCTGGAAATGAATTGTTTTAGCTTTACCAGCACTTTAATGACAGCAAAACCAGCCTTACAATTGTTGCAACTAATGCTGCTGATAACAAAAGTGCACTGGTAAAAATGCCTTGTGCTGTCTTTCTCATCTGGCGCTCATTCCAAACTGTCAGGTGAGTGCTGATAATTCATAGCCTGGAATTCTTTTATCTGAACAGCAGTATCTCTTCTCTGTACTTGGCAATGGAATTATATTGCTTTTTCAAAAGTATTTCAAGGCATACTAGATCTTAACTCTTGCCAGCTGTAAGGAAAAAGTCAAGATGAGTGAGTGTTGTAGGAAATGCATGTTCTTGCAATTAGCTGTGGTTGTGGAACAAAAAATACATTCAGATTTGTTGTCAAGCAGGTATTTATAATTTACATATATTCCAACCCTAATTCATGTTTACTTATAAAAAAAAACCTTATAGAACTATAGATTGACTTCTGAAGTAAACTTGATTGGGGAAATAAACTATTCTACAGATGTAAAAGCAATTGTATGAGGGTGAAGGATCTGACTGGATGGTGTCCTTTCTTTAAAGCAGGGGTCGCCAACCTTTTGAACCTCAGGGACCACCAAAGTCATAATTTTAGATCCCAGGGACCACTAAAAAGTTCTATGGGTGTGGCCTAATTTGTGGGTGTGGCTTGGTGGTCATGTGTCTGGCTGGGCATGGCTTGTATGTAAATATTATAAATATGTATATAAATATTGATTTTTTTATAAAAAACACCAACTTTTACCTAAAATCAGGCAAAGCAGGCAGATTGAGTTGCTCACAGAATCAGTGATCTATCTATCTGCCATCGACTAGCTCAGTCTCTCAGATTTGCTTGCCGTGAGTCTGCACTGAATTTGCTTGCAAGCAAACCTTCAGTCCTAAGGGAGGTTCAGCAGAGCTAAAGACTAGCTAGAAAGCAAGAAATCCAACCATTTCCTGCTTCTTAGCTAATCTAAATCTCCCGGCACAGCAGAACAGATGATGGTCGGAAAAAGGAAAAATAGCAATTTAGCAGGCAAGTTTACTGGGTAAGGAGTGAGCGAGCGGGGAGGGTTCCCGCAGGCCATGTGGGTGGCACAGCCTTGTATCTCTGCGCCTGGTTTAATTGCTTTGTGGGGGTGAAATTTCTCTGCAACCCACCAAAATTTTCTCACAAGCCCACCAGTGGGCCACAGCCTACCAGTTGCGACTGCTGCTTTAAAGGACAGTTAATTCAAAACAACAGATCATATTATTATCTCTGAAGGAAAAATGTTTCATTTGATTAAGATGTAAAATATTTTTTTAGAAAAATTACTTGAGTTGGTTTTGTCTTGATTTTATTTTTAGATTCCAGCGAGGGGATTATCATATTGATGTCTGCATCAATGACTATTTGGATGTATTCTGTCCTCATTATGAGGATTCAGTGCCAGAAGATAAGACTGAACGATATATACTTTACATGGTGAACTTTGATGGCTACAGCTCCTGTGATCATACCTCCAAAGGATTCAAGAGGTGGGAGTGCAATCGACCTCACTCTCCCAATGGACCATTGAAGTTCTCAGAAAAATTCCAACTCTTCACTCCCTTCTCATTAGGATTTGAATTCAGGCCAGGCCGGGAATATTTCTACATCTGTGAGTATACCGAGATTTATCTTTGCTCTGTAGAATCAAGTGGTGATTTTGCCCCGTTGCAGTGGATACATTTTTATGTCCTGAAGAAGCGCCTAATTAGGTTCTGTAAATCACCATGGGTTTGGGGAATATATATATATATAGTTGTATCCATAGGAAATAAATGAGCACTTGAGTTATTAACAAGGGCTTTCCTTTTCCACTCTGCTCCCGGATTGCTAGAACAGAATTATTATAGTACTGTTTTTCATCTGTGGGAATCACATGCAGTGGACTTTCTTGGTTTTAGTAAAAGTAGACATTTTTAAGCACTGTGAAAACAGAAAAAGTGAACTGAAAATAGCCATGAGGGAAGAACTTTTGATGTTATTCTCCTTCAAAGATTTTTTTTTTTCTGTTTTGTACTTTCAGAATGGAGCAGGATAAAACAGTACAGTCCTTTATATAAACAAACCTTTATCTGAGCAATATTATTATGGTTTAATTTAATAATTATTAAATTCATTTTCATTTAAAAGTTTTTAGTATGGAAATATTGTGACAATATGGAAATAGACACTATGTACACAGATAGATGGTATGGAAGTAGACAGTATGGAAATACCTTATAACTCATTTAAGATGACAGAAACCACATTGTCCAAAAATAATGAAGTAATCATTTCAGATTTATATGATTCTTTTGTGTTTCAGATTTAATGCCGAAATACCCTTGGTGCCACTAAAATAATATCAGTGAAACATATTATCTTATTTGCATATGGTATCTCCACTAATGCTGCATGACTGCATGACTGAATAGTATTATTCAGTATTCAATAATATTTATTATTGAATAGCAGTCTTCTTTTAACTCATTGTAGCTATTCTTGAGCGCAAAGGAGATAAAAATACAATTGGAGCAAATTTCCAGGTATATTGCCAAGAAAGACATACACATGCATTAGTAAATTACTACGTGGTAAGACAGGTGGCTAATAAATATTAAAAATAAAATAAATAATAAATAATGCACACTAGAAAATAATGTTATTTTTCTGTGAAATTGTTGCTGTATTATATGTCACCCAGAGTAATTGGGCCCTATGTAGGACTTTATAAATGACAACCAATATCTTCAATTGTATTTGGAAATCTTTTGGAAGCTAGTATCATTCTAAAAATAATTATGTGAGACACTATGGTAAAGCCATGGCTATCTGCACCACTGCATTTTGGATCAAATACATCTTCCATATGATGTTAAAAGTCAGCATTAGTCCAACCAAGGAATTATTAAGGCAGGTCCTTTTGATCCAGGAATATTGTTGTCACATAAGATGGAATTATACAAAGCCCTGCCTGGCTACAGCTGTCATCATTCATTGAGCAGAGACTCCAGGAGGCCCCCGAATTGCACACCAGTTCTGAGTGGCAAAATACAGTATCCTTCCAGAACCAACATTAGAAAATATATTTGGAGTGATCAAACCCTGAACTACTGGCTTTTCCTACGATTGAGTACGTGTGGTTTCCTCCTCATCCAAGCTCCCAGATCTTCCAGATACTGGGAAGCACCTTGACAGGATCATCTGATTGTCTCAGGGTATAAGTATACAAGTGAGTTTCATCAGCTAATTATGTTTACTTCACCGATCCTAACAAAAGCCTTCATTCACCCGTTTCATGGACATGTTAAACAAACCTGTAGAGAAAATGGGCATTCTGCAAAGCAAGCCTCTTAGGGCTACTGCTTTCTTCCTCCATAGCAAATACTGGAATTGATCCTAGAGGGGAAAAAAGGAAACTGGCTGGTTTTGGTAACAGGTGGAAAGAGGTACAGATTGTTTCTGCATTCCACATAAGATTTGACAAAGTTGGTGTGTTTTGTGTCCCATCCATTAAACAATATCATCTGAGGGAAAATAAGTTGTGCATCTGCCCCTTGGAATAGCTTACAGTTCTTTCTTTCTTTCTTTCTTTCTTTCTTTCTTTCTTTCTTTCTTTCTTTCTTTCTTTCTTTCTTTCTTTCTTTCTTTCTTTCTTTCTTTCTTTCTTTCGACAAAAGCTTACAATATAACAGAAACAAGAATAAACATAAGTTTAAATACAAGAAATAGGAACTAATAATTGGGGAGAATAGGACAGGGACAGTAGGCATGATTGTGCACTTATGCACACCCCTTACAGACCTCTTAGGAATGGAGTGAGGTCAATAGAGCTTAGTTTGAGGGTAAAGGAGTGGGGGTTTGAGCAGGTGACAACAGAATCAGGTAGCGAGTTCCAGACATTGACCACTCTGTTGCTGAAATCATATTTCCTGCAATCGAGTTTGGAGTGGTTTACATTTAGTTTATATCTGTTGTGCGCTCTAGTGTTGTTGTTAAAGCTGAAATATTCATTAACTGGTAAGATGTTGTAACATTATTTTATGTACTATGCTTAAGTCTAATCTTAGTCGGCGTACTTCAAGGTTGTCTAAACCAAGAATCTGAAGTCTGGTGGTGTAAGGTATTTTGTTGTGAACAGAGGAATATAGTACTCTTTTGATAAAATACTTCTGGACTCGCTCAATTATATTTATGTCAGATATACAGTGCGAATTCCAGACAGCAGAGCTGAATTCAAGTATTGGTCTAGCAAAGGTTTTGAATGCCATAGTTAACAAAACAGTATTACCAGAGGAGAAGCTTCGTAAAATTAAATTTACAACTCTTAAAGCCCTTTTGGCAATACTGTTGAAATGAACTTTGGTGCTTAGATTATTCGATATGAGAACTCCAAGGTCCTTGACAAAGTGAGGGTCATCAACAAGGTCATATCTGCCTAGATTGTATTTGGTATATGGATTTTTTTTTTTTTTTTACCAATGTATAGGACAGAGCATTTGTTGGTAGAGATTTGGAGTTGCCAATTGTTAGACCATTCAGACACATAATTAAGGTCTTTTTGAAGGATGGTAGCATTGACAGTGGTGTTGAATAGTTTTACATCAACAGCTAAGAGGATGCAGTTGCTAATAAAGTGATCACAAAGGTCATTTATACAGAGTGTAAAGAGTGTGGGTCCTAGAACTCTCCCTTGTGGGACACAACTGATAACTGGTACAGGGTTTGATAGGGCGTTTCCTATTTTTCCTATTTGTTGCCTATTTGTCAGGAAGGCAGTAACCCAGATCCGGAAATGCAGTAAAAATTTAATTTTAATAGTAGTTTGTTATGTACCACTGAGTCAAATGCTTTGCAGAAGTAAATATAAATTACATCTATTGCTTTACTCTGGTCAAGAAGTGTAGTCCATATGTTTTTACAGTGTAGAAGTTGCAAATTGCAGGACATTTTTTTCTGAAACTGAATTGTTTATTGGAGAGAAGTTGTTAGACTCTAGATGGAAGGTAATGCATTGATTAATAATTGATTCCATAACTTTGCATATAACACAACACAATGAGATTGGTCTGTAGTTTTCAACCAAGCAAGGGTCACCTTTTTTGAAAATAGGGATGACCGTTGTTAAAGTCCATATGTTTGGTAAGGAGCTGGTTCTGAATGATAACTCATATATTATGCTTAGTGGTTCTGCTATGGTAGTGGAGAGCTTTTTTAAGATGAATGCATATAACCCATCAGGGCCAGTAGATAAGGATGGTTTAAGGTGGTGTAGTGCATTTCATAGTTCAGACTGATATATTCAGAGTATGTTCTCATATGTTCAGATTATAGTTCAAAGGTTCAGACATTTCTGATCACACAAGCCTGTAATGATCTCTGCAAATCTTTTTCCCCCCCCTCAAGCTCTGGATGGATCAGGATGTAACCTTCTGATATACAGTTTCTTTTTTTTGTAAGAATTCTTTGCATTACATTTACTTTTATGTTACTTATTGTTTTGTTTCAAAGTTTTATATCTTGTAAAATCTATGTGCCAGTCAAAGGCAGTGCTGAATTATTATATAAAACTAAATTGTAATCAAATGAATCAATGAAAAATTCTCTATCACAGCATTTTCCCACAAGATTTGAAGCCATTGTTTTTGCATCTCTTATTTCTCCTAGACTATCCTGAGCATTTGGAAGAAACGTGATTGTGATTTAGATCAAATGATCAATTATTTTGCCATGTGTTGACAAAGAGTCCATTTCATCCATCTTACTTTTTTCCAGTAACTTTCAGCAAGAATGCTTGGCAGATACAGTTTATTTATTTTCTAATTCATCAGAGCCTAAGTGGCTTACATAAATACTGTAGCTGCATATAGTTCATGTATACCTATTGGGTTATTATCATTTGTTCAAATTTAGATATCTTAAAAATGAATAATAGCAAAATTCATCTTTATGGAATGTCAAAACCTAATATCTAGTCAAAGTGATAGTATGTCAGCCAGGCCTCAGAAGAGAAGCACTATGAGCATGTTTGCATCCATTCTCATTTATAAACTCATACTACATGCCAACTAGTAATGAAAATAAATTGAAACAGTAACAGTTGAATTGTTTAAGTGCTAAGTTCTTGAGTTTCACATGAAGACATGTCAAAATTAAACTTTGGCTCATATCCTGTGAACAAATATGAAATGAATCTGAAAAGTGGAGATGACTATGAAACATTTTAATCTATTTCATGTAGTACCTACCTTGTGTATGCCAGCAACTCAGTGGACTTTGAAAAACTCATTATACAAGTCTATATTTCTTTGTAACAAGCCACACATTAAGTATTTTCTTAATGTGAATGTTAACAATAGTTTAATGTTCTGTCTGACAAGTAAAAGAACTCATCTAATATATTTAATTTTAAATCTATGCTTAATGTTTCTCCATGCTGCATCAAGGACCCAGGATGGGTTAACTCCTTCCTATGCTGAGTCTGTACTAAGATATAAAAGCCAGCCCCTGGGAGAGACCCCAGCTTTTGACCAGCTCCTTTCAGTCAGTAACTGTGTCTCTGAAAGCGTTCTGTTAGATAGCAATCACCAGCGATCTTCAGTACTTTTTTCCTTGCTTCAAGCAGCTCCCTGGGATCTGGGCAGCTGCTCTTCCAGAAAAGCAGGACTCTCTCTTCTGCAACGTTGGGAGCAACGTTGCCAGAGCACTGTGCAGGCAAGCTGTGCAGTGTCTGGAGACCTTCCCACACCTGCGGTTTGAGCAATGATTGGCAAACCGATAACAGCGCCAGCCAGTGTGGCCGGCGGCTGCGTTTTCCTTTACTGACTTCGCTTGGGGCTCTTTATAGCCTAAGGACCAATTCTTCGATCTCGGAGCCTGTTTCCCCTAGTCAGTGGCCTTCCACCATGACGTGAGCAGCCATTTTGTAAGCCCGGGCGTCATTTTATACCATAAAGGACAATATAAATTGCTAAACAGTTTCTTTCCAACACAGGAGCCTTTCTTCTACAAATGGATCAAGATAAGGCTCAGGCAGAGCTTTCCCCCCCAGTGGATCAGTCTCTTAAGCCCAATAAGAGAAAAAGATGTAGGGAGCACACCCAATAAGTCCAGAGGGAGGTGGCTGCAAAAATCAGAGCTAAGGCTCTAGCCCCTAAGAAAGCAACACAGGCTGAGTTGAGGGCAGAGAAGCGCAGACATGCAGCCTTAGAGAGGCAGTTCAACAGAACAATTCAACAGAACAGACTGCAACTACAGCATGTTTCAGGTGATACCCATGGGCCCCAGCCAAGCCCTCCCAGGGGAGGAGAAGTTATATATGAACCTTTCCATCCTGGTCTCCTGAGGCTTTTGCAGAACAATCAGATCCTCAGGATCTCAACAGGTCTGGGCCCTATTTCCAACAGGCTTCTGGGCCTTATGTTCCTTTCTCTCCCTCAAGGCCTTGAATTTCTTCTCAATCTAGGCCTAAAGCCACCTTCACTCCCACAGCAGTGGGCTTTCGGCCTTCTGCCACTACCTTTGTGCATAGACCAGGAGATATCCAAGACGTTGTCTCACTGGCCATTAGGCAGGGATTGGCTGAAGGCTTCAAGCAAATTCTTCGACCTCTGGAAAGGGTTCAGACCCTTCTCCCTTCTCAATCTATAAGTTCCTTGCCTCCTCACCCTGAATTACACGGGCCCCAGGACCTCAGGGTCCATTCTTCTCTATCAGAATGGGACAAGGCTGATGAGGAAGGAGGGGCTTCACCATCTGAACACAGTTACTCCTCTCGTTCAGAGCGTGAAGAGGGTGAGATTTTTGACCAAAATCTTTCAGAGGAAGAGGATTCTACTACTCCCAACACCAAGACCAACATGCGGAAGCATCTGGAAGGCAACAACCTTCTACTGGTAAATGGCCCTTTCGGGGGGGAGGGGGTCATTTCTTCCATCGCTCTAAGTAATCCTTCATTCTCCCCACCCATCAGAGGTTGCCTCGCCTTCTTTGCCTCCAAATGGAGGAGTCAACGATGGACGCCTGGGTGCTCAGCACTATTAGGTCAGGGTTACAATTGGACTTCCTAATGCCAACCCCAGAAAATTTTTTGATCTGTCCTGTCTCTCAGGACATTTCAAAGCAGGCCCTCATGAATCAGACCATTCAACACCTCCTGGACATCTGGGCTATTCAACCTGTCCTTCCCTCTCAATGAGGATGTGGGTTTTACTCTTGCCTTTTCATCGTTCCCAAAGCCTCAGGGAGGGGGTGGCAAGCCATCCTTGATCTAAAATTTCTCAACCAATTTGTAAAATACAGGCGATTGAAAATGCAGACTCTGCATTCTATTTTAGAGAGCGTTCGGGAGGGCAACGTCTTCTCTTCCATTGATCTCACTGAGGCTTACCTCCAGATCCCCATTTGGCCTCATCATTGCCAGTTTCTCCATTTCTGTTATCAGAATGCACATTACCAGTATCGAGCACTTCCTTTCGGCCTCTCATCGGCTCCAAGAGTCTTCACAAAGGTTCTCAGCATTGATAGCATCTCTGCGGAATACAACTTCCAGTGAGGATCCAATGCTACTTGTATTTTGCCCTCCTCCATCCAGTAGGCCCATTTGGCCTCCTGCAAATTACCCTGTCATATCTCCAGAGCCATGGGTTTTCCATAAACACCAAAAATAGCCAGCTCTCTCCCACAACCAAATTGCAGCACTTTGGGGTAGTCAATAATACCACGTTGTGCCAGGTTTTACTGTCCCCATCTCATGGAAAGAGCCTGGCAGAGTTCATCAACCAAATCAAGCACCATCGAACTGTCCCCCTGTCGCTGCTGTCCAAACTTCTGGGGAAGATGGTCTTCTGTATTGGCATCGTCACATGGGCTCGGCTCCATTCCCGACTGCTCCAATGGTTCCCGCTTCCCTACCAATGAGTAGGAATCAGCCACTCATCCATCAAGGTCCTGCTCCTGCCACAAATCCGGCGATCACTCAATTGGTGGTGCTCCCTGTCAATCTGGAAGGGACTCTTGTTCAGGGTCCCAGACAGGCTAGTGATAACCACCAATGCCAGCCTCCTGGGTTGGGGTTCCCATATGCAGGGCCAAATTGCTCAGAGCATTTGGTCCAGGTCAGAGCAGACCCTTCTCATAAATTGTCCAGAGCTCAGAGCCATTTTTCTGGCTCTCAAGCATTTCAGGCAATCAGTGACCGGCTCTCATGTTCTAGGCCTTACGGACAACATGGCCGCAAAGGCTCATGTCAACCGGCAAGGGGCATGAGGTCTAAGGTCCTCATGAGAGAGGCTCTACGGTTGGGGTTATGGGCAGAGAAACACCTGTTGTCGATCTCGGTGGACCACATCTCTGTTGTCGACAACTCCCACTGGCTCAGCAGGAACCAAGTTGACCAAGCGGAATGGTCCATTTCTCCATCTCTATTCAGGGACCTTTCCCTCAGATTCAGAACACTCATACATGCAACCTTCTACAATGCTATTACAAATCTGGGACTGGAACAACTAGTAACTAACAATACTAGACTTAACAATTGCCTCGATCTCATCTTCTGCAATAGTTTGAATTCAATTTATGGAATACAACTTAAAGAAGACTTTTCAAACAGTGACCACAACATGATAGACTTTTGTCTCAACATACGTCTACACAAAAATCATCATAACGACGGGATCCCCAATTATAACTTTTGAAAAGGCAACTATGATCTTATAGACAACGATCTCTCATCTCTTGATTGGCAATTTCTGTTCACTGGATGCAATACTGTAGAAGACCATTACAACTTATTTTTACTTGAAGTCAAAAGAGTCATCAAAGTATATGTACCAATAATAATTCCCAAAACCAGAAAAAAACAAATTACCTATAACAATAAGGAAGCTTCAATCCAAAAAGAAATCCCTTTGGCAGAAAAACAAATCTGGTCACATTGCCAACTTCAAAAGTCGATAAAAAAATTTATGTCACCAGATAAAGACTGAATGCACCAATTATCACATTAAACAAGAGGAAAACCTTCTATGCACCAATTCCACCTGCACTTTCTACAGTTTTGTAAACAACAAACTAAAAGATTCAAGGTCCATCCCACTCTGAAAGGACCTAATGGTAAAGACTGCAACAATGACACCATTAAAGCCAACCTCTTTAACTCATTTTTTGGCTCAGTATTTGTAAATAGCAATGGATCATGCCCAGTATTTCCTAGTTGAACCAAGAGAACTACAATGATCTAATACATATTTATTTTACAGAAGACAATGTTGAAAAAGCACTACACAATCTAACACCATCTCTGTCTGTTGGACCCGATGGAATATGTGCCTACTTTAAAAAGCTATCTACTGCCATAGCCGAACCTCTAAGCATAATCTTTGAAAAATCTTTCAGGACCAGCTCCTTGCCAAAACTATGGTCACTAGCTATGGTCATCCCCATCCCCAGCCTAGTTGAAACTTACAGACAAATCTCTTTATGCTACGTCACCTGTAAAGTCATGGAATCATATATTAACCAATACATTAATCCTCCACTTAGAGACAAATAACCTACTCTCTAATAAACAATTTGGTTTCAGAAAAAAACTATCCTGTATTCTGCAACTCTTACACTGCAAAAACATATGGACTACACAATTCGATCAGGGCAAAGCAATAGATGCAATTTACATAGACTTCTGTAAAGCCTTTGATTCAGTGGTACATGACAAACTACTCCTAAAACTAAAATCTTGTGGTATCTCTGGACAACTGCATAACTGGATAGAAGCATTCCTGTCAAACAGACAACAAATGGTCAAAGTTGGGAACGTCCTGTCAAATTCTGTACCTGTCAACAGTGGTGTCCCCCAAGGCAGTGTTCTAGGACCAACTCTCTTTATACTCTACATAAATGACCTCTGTGATCATATTAAGAGCAACTGCATTCTCTTAGCTGATGATGTAAAGCTATTCAACACCACCGACAATACTACTACCCTTCAAAAAGACTTCGACTATGTTTCAGAATTGTCAACAAATGGCAACTTCAAATCTCAACAAATAAATGCTCTGTCTTACATATTGGCAAAAAAATATATCAGAAAATAAAATACAAGCTGAATAGTCAAGACCTTGTTGATGATCCAAACTCTGTGAAGGACCTTGGAGTACTAATGATCTAAGTGCTAGAGTCCACTGTAACCAAAAAGGCATAAAGAGTTGTTATCCTAATCCTTTTTCTTAGCTGTTAACATTAGCAAAAAGCTAATAATATCACACTACTAGCTAGAGCATACAAAACATTTGCTAGACCAATACTTGAATACAGCTCATCTGTCTGGAAACCACATTACGTATCTGATATTAATACAATTGAGAAAGTCCAGAAATATTTCACAAGAAGAGTTCTCCACTTCTCTACTCATTGCAGAATGTCTTATGCCACCAGACTTGAAACTCTAGACCTGGACAACTTAGAACTACGCTGCCTTCAGCTCGATCTAAGTATAGTAGATAAAATTACATATTGCAATGTCCTACCTGTCAATGAATACTTGAGCTTCAACCATAACAATACAAGAGCAAACAATAGATACAAATTCAAGGTAAACTGCACCAAACTTGATTGCAAGTAATACAACTTCAGAGTGGTCAATGTCTGGAATACTCTACCTGACTCTGTGGTTTCTTCCCCAAACCCCAAAAATTTTAACCTTAGACTGTCTACTATTGACCTCATCACTTTCCTAAGAGGTCTGTAGGTCCTTTCCTAATAGGTCTGTAGGGGGCATGCATAAGCGCACCAACATGCCCTATTGTCTCTGTCCTATTGTTTCTTTTTATTTTTCTTATATGTATCCATTTCATGTATTCATAACATTCATACTATGTTTATATTTATACCTGTCATCTTATAATTGCTTGACAAAATAAAATTAATTAATTAATTAATTAATAGATAAATCCTATCCCCAATCTAGAAATGATTGCTCACCATGTTTTATCATCTTGATCTAACAAAAAATGTTTATTGTACTGTTCACATATAGGTCTGTTGGGAGAAATGAATACCTGAATGAACTTTTAGGAATAAAAAGTAAATCAAAGAATTTGACAAGATCTACTTCGCATCTTTAGAACTTTTTCTTTTCCAAATACAGGTGGTCTTCAACTTACAACCACAGTGGACACAAAATTTCCATTGCTAAGCAAGACAGTTGTTAAGTGAATTTTGCTACATTTTACAACCTTTCTTGCCACACTCAGGGTTTGTCAAATTTTTCAACTTTTAATTTCCAAATATCAGGGGGATTCAAGTATTGTGACACGCCTTGGGAATTATAAAGATATTTTGGTTACTTTAATATAACTTAGATGTGCTTGGTAAGTAACCACAATAAATATCATAACTTTCTAGCATTTTATTTGTTTCATTTGTTATTAAGGGAACTATTTCATTTCTTAATGAATAAGTATGTATTTCTTAAGTTGGTTAGTTGTTAAGTAACTTTGCTTGTCAGAAGGTTGCAAAAAGTGATCACATGACCCCAGGACACACAGCAACCATAATAAATACAGGCCAATTGCCAAGTGCCAAATTTTGATCATATGACTATGTAGATGCTACAATGGTCATGTGAAAAGCAATCATAAGTTACTTTTTCCCAAAAGCAATCATAAGTTACTTTTGCTGTTGTAATTTTGAAATGTCACTAAACAAATATTTGTAAATTGAAGACTACTTGTAATTTTTATTTTTATTATTAGGCATTCTTTTAAGTTTTCATGGAGATAGGTTCTGACATGAACATGATGCTGTTGGCTGTCAGCCACTAATGTAAAGCAAGTAACCTTGGCCTTAATATTAAATTCAAAACAGTTGCTTTAAGTATTCTAAGTGAAATCAGAATAATTGGAAGAGTTTGGTAGATTTGCATGTTTATTTTATCATTGTTTGATTTTTTTGGTTTAGCATTGATAATGAAACATTAAATGGACAATCAAGGTGACTCTTAAAGAGGATTTTTTTTCTTAATTTAGTATGCTGATTAAAGGGCTATTTGTTATTAGAAGAATTAAGTGCTGGTGTTGAAAAAGAAAAGCTGGAACCATTATCACTGTTTAATAGTTTTTGATATCAGTAGTGTTCTTAAAACCCTTAAAGGGAGTGTTAAAAGCTATTGCATAATTTGCAGCTGAAGAAATAGCTATGTAAGAAAATGAAGATAGAGACCACTAGCCTCTATTGTTTGAATGTCCTTTCCCCTAAATGCCTATCATATTACAATTTGAAAAGAGATTATTTGGATTCCTGCTGTTCAAAAATTCAAGCATCATTAGCATGCTAGAAGCAGAAGTATTTAAAGGACTCCGCTTGTAATCTGCACCTTACAAGTATATTACGTATAGAAAAGAAACTCTTGTTCTTTGCACCTGGATAAAGAAACAATTTCCACAGTTAATGTGTTTTATTGGCAATTGATTTTTGGAAAAGTTTTGTTTTATTTTTCAACTTATGTTTTAAAAATTCTAGTCCATCTTACAGGAAAGTTAGTAGGAACCTATAACTAGTAGTGGCTTAACAAAAAATAAAGAAATACAAAGTATTTCTTAAAAATACTTAAAGAAGCTGTATTATAGCTGATTGTTTGGTGTTTGATAAGTGTTCATCTTTTTGCTACATATATTAATTCAAACGTATATTCAGTATTATATGTACTGTAGAAATTTAGGGATGCCTTTATGACTATCACAGAGAAGAATGATAGAATAAAAACAAATGTCCTATTTCATATAAGATAATTCTGTATTTGAAGACATCTTCTATTTGGAGAGCTGTTTTGACTAGGTCAGGTTATAAGAAAAGAAAAGTTAACAAGGGAGAACAGGACTGTCACAAAATCTAAGAATGGGTAGCATAAATGGAGCAGGCTAAGCAACTCCCAAGACACAACCATATATTATATGACTAATATGTATATTAGTATGTATACATACATAGTATACATATGTGTGTGTGTGTGTGTGTATCAATACCAGGAGCAAGTGACAATGTTTAACTTTTAAAATTGAAAATACAATTTTTTTGAAAATTTCAAATAAGAAAATATAGTAAATTTTTCTACACAAATTATGATTCAATTTAGCATCCCCGTCTCTATTTATAGTCCACGCAAAGTCTATTTTTAATGTAAAAATATAAATATAGCCTATGTTATGTTTGAATAATATATTTTCAAAAAAACATAAATAACAATTATTGTTGTTTCTTCTGTCAGGGGCTGCAAAAGAAATATTAAATTGTGCATTGATGTCTGGGAGGGCATCCCTCTCTTTCTTGGCCAAAGTTTGTGTGTAATCTGGAAGATATGCCTAGTTGAAAAGATAGCAATTCTAAATTGGCATCTGATAAAATTCAGTATATTCAAATTTTACCCAATCAATAGCTTTAAAAGATTCCTGCTATCATTGGCAATGTACATAACTTCCTTACCTATGCACCAAAATAATACATATACACAGTCTTCAGCAGAAATACATATTCAGAAATACTTAATACTTTTTATCCTTTTATCCAGAATGACATTTGTATAGAGAAGGGTAATCTATTAGGAGAAAAACCATTTTCCCCCTAGAAATGTTCATCATGTTTTAAACTTAGATTGAACCATTAATAAGATGGTATAGAGAGTAAGAAAGATGACTTTGATGGAGATATACTGAGGTTCTGAAGCAACTTTTGAGTCCAAAAGAACATAATTTTGGAAGTTGCTTACACAGATATATGCTTCCCTAATTTAATGGGATATAAGAACACCAAAATCAGACTTGGAAGCTTTATTGAGCCTTAAAATCTTTGACTAAATTACCCCCTTTTCCAGTGTTGAATAATGCCATTATCCCACCCCACCCCACCCACAGAGAAAACAATTGTTTTACACAAATGTCTTGACGGTGGCCAAACTGCATCCTTGACTCACAGGCAATTAGAGATGGCTCCATTATCCATTTAAAATGCTCCTCCCCCTCACCCCCCCTCCTGGGTTAAGTACCATTGTTACACCCAATGCCATTTAAAGTAGCATTTATGTGGAGTTGATTTCCTGGTCTGGTCTGCTAGTGGGGCATCTAAAAATATTTTCAAATATTGTCTTAATGGCATTTATATTAAATCTAACACCTCATTTTTATCTTTACAACAGCAGTGTTAGAATATTATATAGCAACTTGCCCAAGGCCTTACAATAAAGAATTAGGGGGGACATTTTCTAATAGACCTCAAGCAGTCAATTGTTCCTGTGTATGTATGTTTGCTGTCCCAGTTTAGCTTGTATTTGAGTCAATAAAAATCATTTATACTAGTACCTTTGTGTGTCATAAGTGTTTGTGATAGGTTTCTGTGTATCCAGCACTTGAAAAAATGAGAGATTATATTTCTGTTTCATTTTTCTACCAGAAAAGCAGATTGTTACCTAATGCATATATCTGTCAATGTGGATTCGTTGGCATTATTTATATCAGTATCTCTCAAACTTAGCATCCTTAAAATGTATGGAGTTTAATTCCTGGAATTTTCTAGTGAGCAGGATGGCTGAGAATTCTGGGAGTTGAAATTATAGTTAAAAGTTAACTATAGTTTGAACAATGTTGGTTTATATGAATATGTTCACATGTGATCACACATAACAATACTGCACTTATATACTGCTTTATAGTGCTTTACAGTACTCTCTAAGCTGTTTACAAAATCATATATTGCCCCTAACAGTCTGGATCCTCATTTTACTGACTTGAGAAGATGGAAGGCTGAGTCAACCTTGAGCCTGTCAGGATCAAATTCCTGGAAATGGGCAAAGTCAGCCATCAATACTGCTTTTTAACCGCTGCACCACCATGGGTCTACATACATGTATGGATGCATGGATGTCAGGAATGAAATCTTGAAGCATACTATGGTCTTTATAGTAGGTTGTAAAACTCTGAACATGATATTAGTATCTGTTCTGACCAAGGCTTCCTGAGACTGTAATTGAGCACATGCTTAGTTAAAACAACTCTTGTTTTATTTCAATGCTGGGAATTATGTTCATTCCCAGCCTGTAATGAATCCCAAACAGTCCCTTGAGATAAGCACCCACCTTTCTCTCCTTTGAATTGCTGCCAACAACTAAAGTGCCAAATTAACTATAAAAACCAACTGAAGAACAAAGTCTACACAGAGCTTCAAGGTTTAATCCAAACAGTGAATGACTTTGCTTCCTACAAAGGTTTTTCAACCTTTGCATTTCCTTTGTTCCTTATGGGAGGGACAGTCACCTCCAAGCCTTACTCCTGAGTTGCCCCTTTTGTCTCAGCTCCTCTTGCCTTCTAGCAGCTCTGTGCACACACACACTGGGAACAGGTTCCCCTTGTTCCTCTGCCTCACTACTGCCAGACTCTGGAAGCTTCAGAGTCAGCACACATATCCCAGATCTTTGTGATTCCATCTCTGCATCAGCGCAGGACCCTCAGGCAAGTCCTCCTCAGACTCCCAAACTGGTCCCCATTCTTCCCCATTGTCCAATTTCGCTACTGTCTGCACAGGCTGCCAGTGAACCACAACAGTATCACCACCATTTATCCTTAGTTTGGGAATAAATTTGCATAATTACAAAGAAAAAAAGTACAAGAGTACAGATAGCTCTCAGTTAACTACATTAATTGGAACCAGGATCTCCATTGTTAAACAAAGTGGTCATATAGTGTAACAAGCAAAGTCAATGGGGAAACTGGCCGAAGGTTGCAAATGGTGATCATATGACCATGCTTACTTATGATGGAGGTTCCAGCAGTTTTAGGTGAATCCTGCATAATTATTAGGTGTGATGTCACACGACTGCCATTTATGAGCACCTACTAGTTTCCCATTGACTTTGCTTGTTAGAAGCTGGCACTGTGGATTGCAATTGGTAATCATGTGATTGCAGGAGACTGCACTGCAGCTGTCATAATTGCCAGCCATTTGCCAAATGCCTTTGCAATCACATGAGCAAACTGGGGCTCTGAGGGCAATTTCAAGGATTGGCTGTAAGTTTTTTCATCACCACTCTTGTATCTTGAAATGGTTGCTGAACGAATGATTACTAACCAAGGACTACCTGCAAATAAAAACAGGATAAGAAAACTACTATTTAGTTTAAAATTTTCTCCATTATATCCTGATTGAGATTTATATTAATATGCTTTTAAATGTTGCGATTATTTTTGGTTTCAGTTATTATATTAATTGTTTTCCTATTAAAAAGCATACTCTTAATACAGGGGTGTCAAACTCATGTTGTCACGGTGGCATCATGTGATGCATTGGGACTTTTCCCCCCTTTGTTAAATCAGGTGAGGGTGTGGGCAGCACATGATCCATCCAGCCCACAGACTGGGAATTTGACAGTCCTGCTCTAATGTAATATACCTTGTGTGAAACATGATACCTAGGGAAACCATTCTTGAATGAATTTGGTCAAGCTTTAATTCTTACATTTTTAGACACAAATTATACAAGCTTTGAATCAGTAATGAATAATCATTTAATATTTTGCAAATCTATAGGTAAATCTTGTGTAATATTGTATTTTTTGACAGAAGATAGAGAGCCAATGGGAATAAAAAGGAAGAAATTAGAATGAATATAAGAACTCTTATCAGCAATATAGGGCAACCTAACAATATGTCTGTCACACTTTCTGGATCTATCGACAAAATACATTTTGCCATATAACAGACATGGCAATGTTTGTTTCCTTGCTTTAAGGGTAAGCATTACAAAAATTGATAATTTTTAATTTAATTTGATATTTCTTTTCTCCTTGAAAATAATTGATTTTCTTTTTTAAGACATTGGAAACTTTTAGAAAGGAGAAAAGAAGATAATCAAAACAAACCCATAAAGTTCAAACTGCTCACTACAGAAGATACAAACAAGAAGTGGGAGGGAGGGAGAAGCTCATTATGAAGAGATTAGAAAATTAATTGATCTATGGCTTTGACAGTTCCCACTGGACATCTGAGGATTCTGCAAAATGAAATTGCAGTCTTAAACATGACATTCTTCTGGGTTATTTCATTTTTCTCCCTTGACTAGCAACTTCTCTGAAGCATCATTAAGTTCCAATTATTTCAGTGAAATATTTCACAGGAAAAGGGCATGATAAAAATTTTTCATGATGGTATAATTCCTTAGGGAAACCTACTAAATCTGTTATCGGGATTTTACAATGAAAGATTCCTATTCAGCATAAAATGTAGAAGCCTTGAGAAGGTTCACTTTTACCAAGCACTTCAGAATACAGTGAGAGGTTTCAACTTCTTGATTGCTATCAGTAGTGGATGAAGGTGAGGTAAAGTCTCTCTCTTTTGTAGATAGAAATGAAATCTCTATTCCAGAGGTGTCAAACTCGATTTCATTGAAGGCCGCATCAGGGTTGTATTTGACTTCGGGAGCTGGGGCGGGCATGGCCAACTTTACATCACCCATGTCAGGGGCGCCTTTGGCCTGAGCTCTCTGCCAGAGAAAACAGATTCCCAAGCTCCATTTTCAGCTGGGACGATCTCCTGTAACCCTCTACCAGCCAAAATGGAGCTCAGGAGGACCACATTTTCACTGGCAGAGGCACCGCTGGCTGCTATTTCCAGGACTCCCCCACAGGCTGGATCTAAGTACCCCGCAGGCTGGATCTGGCCCCCGGGTTTGATACCCCTGCTCTATTCTCTTCCAATGTTAAACATTCTTCCAGATGAAAATATTGAGAAAAAGATTTCTGATAAGGTTTAAATGCAGCAATGATCTTTTAAGGAGCTATAAATGCAAATAAATACAAGGAATTTTATCTAAAACTTTTCAGATGCTTTTAAATAACTTGTGGATCTTTTGTTTATTGCAGCAGATATTAATTAACAAAGTATCAGCCTGGAAAATCTATGACAATATCCCAATTTAAATTGTTTTCCAGCAATTATCATAATTTTAGCTATTTATGTATAGACTGTAATTTCTGGTATATGGTAGGAAAGAACAAAAAAAAATGGATTATTTTGTACATTTTCTTATAAAAAGCAAAAATAAAACAACTAATCTGAACTCCCTTATTTCTATATCTGGCTATTTCGCAAATATCATTTTTATAATATAAAATTTGTGTTACATTGTAGTATGATAAAAAGTTGTATGTGCTTTATTAATCCAATTTACATGGCTTCCCATCTCACAAAATGTGACTCTGGTAGCTTACAATAATCATGTGTAATAAAGTAATATGTTTAAAAAGCAATATAATGAAAAGGAACACAGTTGAGAAGAATCAATTCTCCTGAGAGCCGGTCGGATCATCCAGAGAGTGGGAGGTGCTTCAGTCTGCGTTGTTGAAGGCTGAGCTTAATTACTGAGGAATGCTCCGCCCTCCGTCACGTGGCTCCCTTGCATTCCCCAGTTTACGCTCAGCCTTCATGAGAGTAGGCTGTGTATTTCACCATTCCTTGGCCGATTCAAGAACTCTTTATTCATCAGGTTTGATGATCATTGCCCCGGTTCTCCTTAGCCTCTAAGCGCATTGGGATAGTGATTAAACAGGGGAGCGCGTTTTCTTTGCCCCTGGGGGGGCTGTACAGCGGGCAGCTTCCGCGCTCCGGTGCCAATCCCCCCCCTCAAATTGATCCTCTTCCTGCCGCTTTTCTACGCCGCACTCGTAGTGGCTTTATTTGATCGCGCTGTAATAGCGCAGCTGGTGTTCCCCCCCACCGTAAACACCGATTGCCCCAGGAAGGGGTGAAAATCACCTGGCTGCCTCTCTCAGCCCCTAGACGTGCTGGAGAGGCTGATTTTGGCCCTGAGCAGCCCATGAGTAAGGGAGCGTGGGCGGCCGCCATTTTGGGCGCCGCCATGTGTCGGGCGCAGCTTTTAGAGGCCTCATTGAGCTGCGAAGGGACTAGCTCTAATTATAGGCCTTCCAGCCTGTGAGAGCTATCAGATATTTAGGGGAATTGGCAAACTTGTTGGCTTTCCGCAGCACGCTCAGGGCAGGAAATAGCAGCCTATCCCTCCCGGTTGTTGCCTGGGAGCTCCAGCTGCCAGAGGCCTCACTCCAGCCTCAGGAGTTTTATTTGGCACATTGGCAATATTAGCAGCAATTTCTGGGATCACTCCTTCCTGGGAGCTCCAACCAGACCTTGGATTAAATATTGTAAATAATAATAATACTAACAGTAATATTTATCATTAGATATCTAAATATATATAAATATACAAATAGATAGATAGATAGATAGATATACGTATTTGCATATATATATTTTTACATCTTATCAATATTTGGCTATTTCACATTGCCAACACTGGTTGGATTATATATCTTGATTGTACCTTTACGTATAAAGATATTAATAATTATATTAGTTTATATACATTTAAAATTCCAAAAGGGGGTGCGGGCCAGCGAAAGGACACCCGGCCTTTGTTGTAGGTCGAACCCTTGGCGAGCCAACCGCCTTTACATTTGTATTACAGTCCTTTCCTCTACAATGGCAGATGACAATTCCGCTAAAGGCCCTTCTTTGAAGGCTAAATCTAAATCCTACCACCTGTGCAAACAGGCTAAGGAAGCCCCTAAAGAAACTTCCAAAGCTTCTCAGAGGGACGCTCTAAGACGTCATAGGGCACTGGAGAAAGAATTTGACAGACGATCTAGAGAGACACAACTGGTATTTCCAGCCCCCCCAACCTCTGCTCCCTCTACCTCCAGACACCCCCCCTCCTCCAGATTGCTCTTCCCTCTCCAGGTGCAACCCATCCCAGGGACACCAGGTTCCCAGACCAACGACCAGGCGGACACCGGAAGCAACATTTACGCCCACAGCCGCTGGTCTGCGCCATGAGGAGGTTGCCACAGTTGAGATCCCTGCGCACATGCAGGCATGGATGGAACGGGCTATTCACCAGGGGATTGCAGAGGGCCTGCAACAGATGTCCAGGTCTGGTCCTCCCTCGATGGCGCCCGAACACGACTCGTCATCAGTCAGGTCCTCGCCTGGATCAGACCCCACTCTTGGTCAGGTAGCTTTACAGGAGGGCAGTCCTCTCCCAGAAAGGGATCTGGAGGAGGCCATGGAGGACCTAGATTGGTTCGGGGAGGAGGAGGAATTGGAATGGGGGTCTACACACCAAGGGGAGCCCCTATCGGAGATAGACCCTATGGAGGGGGACATGTCCGAGGACGAGGGCCTCACCCCAGATCAACCCACCTTTGTGGGTCTGTTCAAGCCGCACATGTTTAAATCGCTTCTATTTAAGGCCAGGAACATTTCTGACCTGTCTGTATAGTCCTACTCGGCTCTCCCTTCCCCAGCAGAGGGACAGGAGGACACCATCTTTAGGCAGCCCATGGTGGAGGCGGAGGTGATCCCGGCGCCGCCCATTTTTCATGACTTAGTCTCAAACCAGTTAGACTCCACAAGGCCCCCCCCCCCGCCCCATCCAGCCAGGACAGGAGGTTCTTTAACCTTGAGTCGAGCTTCTGCAACCTGCTTAACACTCCCGAGGTAGATGAGCCCATCGTTGGTTTGGCATCCTCGTCCTCCCCCAGTGATCCCCGGGAGGTCCTGAAGCCCGAGGACAAGAGGTCCGAGCTTGCTTTACGTAGGGCTCATCAAGCGGACACCTGGGCCATTAGATCGGCCACTGCCGCTTCCTTCTTCACCAGGTTTTTGATCCGGTGGCTCCGTCAACTGAGGCAGCATGTCCCCCCCTCTAACACAAGGGCACATCAGGACATAGCAAAATTGATGGCTGCGGCAGAATTCTTGGCCGATGCCACATACCACGCGGTTAAGTTCTCTGCCCAAGCAATATCCTCTCATGTTATAGCTTGCCGCCTGCTCTGGTTCAAGCACTGACAGGCGGACATAAAAAACAAGATTAAGCTGGCCACCGCCCCCATAAAAGGGGACAAATTATTCAGCACCGTCCTGGAGCCATTTCTATCAGAAACCAGAAGCAAGAAAAAATTTCTTCCCCCCCTTTTCCGTAGGTCAGAGTCAAGAGCACAGCCCTTTCGGAGAGGTTCCTCATGACCTTTCTACCAGTTTCCTTTCCCGCCCAGGTACCCGAGACCCCCCTCCTTCCGGCCTTTCCAACCCCAGGATCGAGCCGATCCGGGTGACAGGAGCAGGAGGGGCGGCAGCTACAGGCGCCCCTTCAGGGGTTTAGGAGGGAAGCCCTTCCGGCGCAACAGATAGACTCCGTCCACCCCTCCCCATCGGAGGACGCCTCAAGCATTTCGCTGACCGGTGGGACTCTTCCACCTCCGATGCCTGGGGGTCCGGGAGACCATCAGACTGGGCCTCGCACTTGAATTTCAGCGCGCCCCCCTGAATTTTTTATGGCATCCCCCCCTCCAAGGATCTCACCAAACGCAACCTAATGGATTCAGCTATCCACCATCTCCTCTCCATACAGGCCATACAACCTGTACCACCATCCCAGCGGAGGCAGGGGTTTTACTCTCACCTCTTCGTGGTCCCCAAATCCTCAGGGGGATGGAGGGCTATCCTAGACCTGAAACGCCTTACCTATTGCAGGTTTAAGATGCACACCCTACAATCCATTCTACTGCACACCCAATCCATTCTACCAGACATCAGGCAGGGGGACTGGCTATCCTCCATAGACCTTTCAGAGGCGTACCTTCACATCCCAATCCGGGCCTCTCATTCCAAATTCCTCAGGTTCTGCTTCAACCATTGGCACTTCCAATATGTGGCACTTCCCTTTGGATTGGCCTCTGCCCCGAGAACTTTCACTAAGGTCCTCGCGGCCCTAGCAGCCCACCTCAGGGACCTCCTGGTTTGTCTCTACTGTTTCCTGGATGACCTCCTCATCCTGTCTCACTCCAGACCCCAAGCAGAAAAGGATATCAGAGCTACTCTTTCTGCCCTCCAAGATCATGGGTTCCTAGTAAACTGGCAGAAGAGCCATCTGTTACCATCTACACGGATCACCCACTTGGGGTCCGTCATTGACTCAGTTCAGGGAAAGGTTTTCCTTTCCTCTGAAAGATTCCGTAGCATCCAGGAGACTGTCAAACGTATCAGATGATCAAGAAAGGTAACACTTTCAGAATTGTCTAAATTACTTGGTAAAATGGTCTCATGTATTTCCATTGTTCCCTGGGCCCGTTTACACACTAGATCCCTACAATGGTTCCTGCTCCCATTCCAAAGGACCAGCAGAAGCAATTCCAAGGCCGTGGTCAAGGTGCCTTCAAGGGTCCTCCCGTCTCTCGTCTGGTGGACCAGTCCCGCCATCAACAAGGGACACTGCTTCAAGGAACCCCAACGCCTCATCCTCACCACAGACGCCAGCCTGTCCAGATGGGGCGCTTACATCCACTCGCTCTCGACACAGGGCAAATGGTCACAGGTAGAACGCACACACAGTATAAACTGGTTAGAACTTCATGCCATCCACCTGGCCCTGCGCAACTTCCTTCCCCACGTATGCGGGTGGCATGTCCTGATACTCACGGACAACGTCACCGCCAAGGCTCACATCAACTGACAAGGGGGCACCCAGTCCATAAGTTTGATGAGAGAGGCCGAGCGCCTCTGCCGTTGGGCAGAGTGCAATCTCGTCTCCCTCAAAGTTGAGCACATCTCAGGGGTCTCAAACACCCAAGCAGATTGGCTGAGCAGGACCACGGTGGACCAGTCCGAGTGGCGTATTCACCCATCACTGTTCAGGGAAGCAACCGTGATGTTTGGTCTCCCGTCAGTAGACCTCTTCGCATCCCCGCTCAACACCCAACTCCCCAGGTTTTTCTCGAGGTATCTCTCCCACGGGGCCAAGAATCACAATGCCCTCCATTGCCCCTGGCCCACAGGGCTTCTATATGCATTCCCTCCATTGGCCCTGGTCCCCAGTCATTCAGAAGCTCATCTCCGAGAAAGCAGAGCTGATTTTAGTGGCACCCTACTGGCCCAGGCGCCCATGGTTTGCGGACCTCTGCTATCTATCGGTGGCCCCCCCTTGGAAAATTCCCCTGCACAGGATATTCCTTTCCCAGGGGTCCCTCCAACACCCGGACCCTCAGTGGCTCCAGTTAGCCGTTTGGAGGTTGAGAGGGAACATCTAAGGAAGGAGCAGTTCTCTGACCAGATTATTGATACCATTTTAGCCGCAAGGCGGCCCTCAACAACCCGAATATACAATGCCACTTGGAATAGCTTCTGCAAGTGGTGCCATAATTTCCAGATCAACCCTCTTTCACCCTCCATTGCTCAAGTTTTGGAATTCCTCCAAGAAGGTCTGAGGAAGGGACTTTCTCCAAACACCCTGAGGCGTCAGGTAGCAGCCCTTTCAACTGTGATTATTTGCGACAATCTGGGTACCCTCTCCCTCCACCCTCACATTAGGGCATTCCTTAGGGGAGCAACTAACTTGTGTCCCCCAACTGTACACAGATACTCTACCTGGGACCTCAACAAGGTCCTGACATCCCTTACTAAGCATCCCTTTGAGCCTCTCAGGGAATCCTCACTCCAGTTCCTAACTTTCAAAGTCGTATTCCTGGTGGCCATTACTTTGGCTCGCCGAATATTGGAGATAGCGCCTTGTCGGTGAGGAAAGACCTTTGCATCTTCCATGCCGACCGGGTGGTTCTACAGCCGGACTCTACCTTCTTGCCTAAGGTCAATTCAGCCTTCCACAGGGCACAGGAACTCACACTTCCGAACTTCTGCCCCAATCCCTCGCAGGAAAGGGAGAAGCTTTGGCACACCTTGGACGTAAGACGGGCCCTCCGCATTTACATTAAATGTACCCAGCCCTTTAGGAAGTCCGAATCCTTATTCCTTTCCTTTAAACCTAAATCCTTAGGACACAAAGTGTCCCCGGCAACCATCGGCCGCTGGATTAGAGCTACTATTTCCAAAGCTTACTTGTCCCAGGCTCTGCCGGTGCCCAGCGGAATAATGGCACACTCCATCAGAAGTGCAGCCCACCTTGGCAGCTTGGGTCACCCAGGCTCCAATTGCTGATATTTGTCGGGCGGCCACCTGGGCCTCCCCATCTCCCTTCATTAGGCATTATAAGATCGACATATTTGCCTCGGCAGAGGCTTCGTTTGGGAGACAAGTTCTCCAGTGAGTCCTCAAGGAACTGCACGGACTTCAGAACCAGACGGAGTCCCTCCCATAGGACAGCCAAGCTTTGGTATGTCCCACTCTCTGGATGATCCGACCGGCTCTCAGGAGAATGGGCATTGGTCCTTACCTGACACGCCATTTCTCTGGAGCCGGAAGGATCATCCAGCCCCACCCTTTTAGTTCACCGTCTGGTGGGGTCTTGTTTCGGCCAAGGAACCGCTTAGCATAGTAAGATGAGAGCACGATCTTCTCTTCATTCTTGTCTTCGCGTAAACTGGGGAATGCAAGGGAGCCACGTGACGGAGGGCGGAGCATTCCTCAGTAGTTAAGCTCAGCCTTCAACAACGCAGACTGAAGCACCTCCCACTCTCTGGATGATCCTCCCGGCTCCAGAGAAATGGCGTGTCAGGTAAGGACCAATGCCCATTTACCCTAGGTATTGAGGCAGTAGACTGGGAGAAGTTTTATCACTACCACCAAATAATATTCCTCAAATTGCCTCATTTTTCCTGAATGCAGGAAATGATGACACATTCTCTGGTAGAGAGAAATTAAATACCTTGTGTGAGTAAATTGATGCTGTTCCACATACTGGCTGACATATGTATTATGGTTCAGCATTAAAAGGAGAAATTGCTGGAAGCCATTCTTGAATGTTATATTTCATGTCATAATTTAAGCTTAAGTATTAGGTACTTAAGTACTTGCTTTTGGTTCTAATTAATGACAACTAGATTCAGTAAATATATTTGGAAGTAAGGCTTCTTCAAAGTGTACAGTTACATTTCTCTCAGAGCTTCATTAATGATTCCAAAATTTATTAAGATGCTGAATTGTTGACAGGATACCTGCAAATGTTGATCCATGTTTGCCATATATGGAATTCTCCAGAGTGAAGACAGGTAGAAATTGGAATGATTTAATGTTTTTGCCTGACCAATATAGCCAGTCTAGCCTGACTGATGCATCTACTTAGCATGTTGCAGAAAGAATATTGAAGTAATGTATTGCAGAACTGCCCCAGGGTTCAGTGCCCTTGCTAATGTTTTTTCTCATTGTCAAGGAAAATAGTGCGGTAGTGATGGTAGTTATTGCTGTTACAGTTCTGCAAAGTGTACAGCTTTTGAAGTTGAAGCATATAGTGCTTGCTTGGAAAATTTTAGGCCTGCTGTTTTACTGCTGTCACCCATCCCTGACCTATTATATTTTTCTGACTCTGGACAGTATCATAAACTCTAAGGATCACTCATCATCCATATCTTCTTGGACCTTCTGGCTCCTCTTTCTGAGTGTTATAGGTAAGAAATGGTTATGTGCAGGTATGGGATCTGATTGGTATAACTACCGATTCTGTCTATTAGCATCACGTGCACATGCGTGAGTCACGCAAGTGCTATTTACAACCTGCTGAGCTGCCTAGACAGCTGAGCAGTGTTGCATGCAAGTGCGCAGCAGTTGGAAAAGCCCTTTTTTCCTGCTTTTTCAACTGCAGCTGTGTTGGCAAAGTAGCTGCAGTTGAAAAAGCAGGAAATAAAGGTCAGGTAAGAGCCCGGGCAGGCAGGTGGACCACAATAGCAGCAGACATAGAACCGGTTCTATTTCTGCTGCTCTTTGGAGCAGCCAGTTCTACAGAGGTGGACAGAACTGGTAGAAACCCACCTCTGGTTATGTGTGACTGTTTAGGCTTAACAAGATTGTCTTCAAGATAACCAAACAGCACCCTCCATGTACAAACCTAAAATAAACAAGAAGGCCACAGAGCTGCCTACTCTCCAGCAGAAAGGTGGCAAATTCATATGTAACATTAAGATACAACATGGCTTGTTTGGTTTTGAATTAATATGATATGTGAATCACTCATAATAAAAATGCAGGGGCATATGTGCAGTCTCTTCTAAACTTATACTTTGCACCAAGCCATAATCAGGTTTGCTTAGTTGTGGCTTAGCATGCAATGTAAGCCATACTTATAAAATAAATCATGCACATAAATAATCCTGTTTATCTGCCCCTTTGTAAAATGGGCCCCATTGCCACATACATTCAGTAGTAATTCTGGATGGGTATTTTAGTAATATTATTTCAATTCCTATTTAAAAAAAAAAAGCCAAATTGATTTTTTAAAAAAAGTACTTAGCAATTGTAGAATGCCTTTGTTTTAACTAATCACAAGTTATGCTGTAAATATTTATTGTCAGATCTATATGTTATTGAAGTTTTTATGCTTTACATTATGTACAGGTCATGACAATGCCAGCTCTACTTCCATAAGGGCATGTGATGTTGCAACAGAAATACAAAAGGGCAGAACTTTGTGTTATGACCCCACTTTGTGCATTCTGTCATATCGATGTCATATGCCAGCTTTTCTTTCTTCACTTGTGCAACCAATTTCATCCAAGCTGTTTACACATTAAGATCTGAAAAATGTACTTTGAACATTGATGATGCACCTTTCATAATCAATTGCACATATCAAATTGGAAAATAAATAATAAAGCAATTCTGTTGTGTTGTTGGCATAATATTTTCCCATGTGTATATATAACTCTGTGTGATAGATTAGGAAGCTGGCTAATTGCACTTGATTATTTTGCTTTATATGAGACTTTGTGTCTGCCAGTAGATGCAGTTCGATCGGCTTAATAAAGATCATGATTTTACACAACTACTTCCTGAAATTCATCTCATATCAGAGACCAATACTAAGCTTTCTTGCCTTTTAGGAAGTAAAATAGTACAACATCTCATTCTTAATTTAGAGCTGTAAAGAAAGATAATGAAATGTTACAAATATATGAATTTTTCTGTCTTTGACGCAGCTGTGGCAGAAGCTCTGCCTGCTGTGCTGCCTAGCACACTGGCCATTTGTTGTCAAGTTCATATTTCACATGGTAGGGAATTGGAAACTAGGCAGACAGGCAAAGAGTTTTATTTGTAGTAGCCTATGTATCCCTAGACTCTGATTTGACATTAAACATCTGCTTCATGATCTGTTCAAGGCTACTTCCCTTCCACCAACAAAGGTTATGACTTCAGGCAAGCTGTGCGTTCACTGGCAGGGAAAATTTGCCTGAAGTCTCGATCTAGTCAGAAGCAAAGCACTCTGCCTCTGGAAGCTTACTTTCAATTATTTTCAAAACAGACAGGCAGCATTGTATTGATACAGAAAAGGTTATCAGTAGGGAAAACGGGTGTTTTATTTAATTTGTGCACTTTTTGCAAAGATCTGCATAGTTTTTAACAAAACAAAAATGCAGTTTTTGCTTTTGGGGACACACACACACACACAGCCCTTGATTTAAATGTATTTCAATATTTGAAATAACATTTTTAAACTTTTCATATTGATATATAAATGTGCTCATGTTGAATTTCAGTTGAATTTTATAAATGAAAATTTGTATTCAGATATTTATTTAACATACTTAACAAAGCTTAAAGCAAAGCTTAATTAACAAAGCTAAAGAAATAGACCATATCCTGAAGTAATCTAGTACAATTATTTTTTTAAAAAAATATGTAGGTTGAAAGTTTAATTGGTAATGTTGTGAATGAATAAATGTTAAAATAAAGTTATCTTGAGCTTGAAGTCAAGTGCAGGGTTCTGGCCCTGCACTTCTGATTGGCTGTTAATGGCAAGATCGGATTGGTCCGTTCAGGAGCATCTGATTGCCATTAACAGGCCATTCTCATTGGTTAATGGAGCTAGCGCTCCCGGATTGCTATTAGTTGAATAGTTAATAAGTTGCCTATATAAGGAAGGCTATAGCAGCCATGGAGTTGAGCTGTCACACCATGTAAATAAAGAGTTTGAAGTTCACTGTTTCTACCGACTCGTCTCCAATTATTCGCACCCATGCTCTAGACTTAACACTGGCGACGAGGATGGGATTGGATGACATCAGAGCCAACTAAAACAACGACGTGGCTGAAACGCACAACGGTGGAACCATGTCCGGAGGCGTAGTACCACCTGCTCCGTTCGACCCAGCGCAAGAGGACTGGGAGTCCTACATGGACCATTTCCAAATGTTTTTGGAAAGGAATAATCTGAAGGATGCCACAACCGGGAAGAAATGGGCGGTATTCCTGATGCACTGCGGGCCGAACGTATTCAAAATGGCCAAGGCACTAGCAAAACCGGCTGAAGTGAAGGCCATGGACTGGGACGTCCTCAAACCGCTACTAAGGGCCCACTATACACCAACCGTTCCAATGCTCGTAAGACGGCACGAGTTCTACCAAAGAAACCAGCGGAAAGTAGAAAGCATTGCCGATTTCGTTGCGGACCTCCGAAACTTGGGAGGCCTCTGCGATTTCGCCGACCTAGAGGAGGCCTTGAGAGACCGAGTAGTTCTAGGATTAGATGCTCGAAACGTGCAGAGCAAAATAATGGCTAAAGGCGATGTTAGCCTTGCCGATGCCATCGCTGAGGCTACGGCAGCAGAGGCGACCAAGAAATCGGCTGCCCAACCAATCAGCCGGCGAACTTTCACCTAAGTCAGAAAGACAGCTTTCGACGGCCCACCATGAGGACCTATCTTCGTCGTCAGACAGCGACGAAGAAGAGGTCCATCGACTGCGGTCTGATCGGGACCATTACCCGAAATCCCAGCAACCGTGCGCTGTCTGTGGGGCCAACCATTACCGTTCTGATTGCAAATTCCACGACGCGCTCTGCCACGAGTGCGGGAAACAAGTCCATATCGTACGGGTCTGCAGAAGTCTCCTCGTACCCAGCCAGACCTCGAAGGGGACCAATCTTTGCCAATCGACAGGAAACCGTCCTGTAAGGCGAGAACCAGCAAACCACTCCTACAGAAACCAACCCGTGAATCGCCTAACGAGACAGAAGAGGCTCACCAAACACTATCGGCCACGCCTCTTCACTGGATGCCAAGAAAATTCGAGTTAAAGTGGACATCGAAAATCAGCCTTGCCAAATGGAAGTTGACTTGGGATCGTCTCTTTCAATGGTCTCCTGGAAGACCCTCAAGCAACTCATCCCTGCTATCCGGCGCCAAGACCTTCAATTCCAAAGGCTTGTGTTAAAAGACTACCAGGGGAACCGGATTCCAGTCGTAGTATCCAGTCGAGTCCGGGTTTCATTCAAGAACCGCACAGCGTACTTACCCCTGATGGTGATCGACAAGGACCGGCCTAGCCTGTTAGGCCTACAATGGTTCGCACCACTCAGCATTGAAGTGGCAGGCATTAACCGAATTGGCGGCAGTGACTGGGAGAAGGACCTCGCCCACGAGTTCAAGGACGTCTTCGCGGAAAAGCTAGGCAAGTACAAGGGGACCCCAATATCCTTTAGCCTTAATCCAAAAATAGCTCCCATCCACCCTAAGCCTCGTCGAGTTCCATTCACACTAATGCCGAAAATCGACGAACAGCTTGATAAGTTGATAGCCCAGGGAGTGTTAAAGCCAACCGATCACTCCCCATGGAAAACCCCAATCGTGACACCAATTAAGCCGGACGGCTCCATTAGAATTTGTGGGGACTACTGAGCCACCCTAAACCACGCCCTGCAACAAAATCCATATCCAGTGCTGGAGGTGCAACACCTCCTCCATTCCCTGGGGGGCGGAAAAGTCTTCGCTAAACTAGACTTAGCCCAGTCTTATCAGCAACTGCTGGTTGACGAAAAACGGCACAGGCACAGACTATCGTAACACACTGAGGTGCCTTTAAGTGTACGTGGCTCCAATTCGGAGTCAGTGTAGCCCCGGGAATCTTTCAGAGCCGAATGGAGAGACTCTTGCAGGGGATCAAAGGCGTTGTCCCCTACTTTGACGATGTGCTCATTGCTGCCCCCACTCCAAAAATTTTACGGGATCGTTTAAGACTGGTTTTACAAAAATTCCAAGAAGCAGGCCTGAAGGTGAAGAAAAATAAGTGCAAGCTGTGTACAGATCATGTTGAATTCTTAGGGTACTTGATTGACAGTCAGGGTATTCACCCTACCGATAGCAAATTGAGAGCAATAAAAAACGCTCCCAGACCCCGGAACAAGGCCGACCTCCAGGCACTTTTAGGCCTCATCAATTTCTATTACATATTCTTGCCACACGAGGCGACTGTTACTGAACCTTTACATCACCTACTAGACAAAAAAGCAATTTGGGTATGGGGTCACAGAGAAGAGCAGGTGTTCCGTAATGTAAAAAAACTACTGACTTCTGACGCTTTACTAATGCAGTACAATGAAACTTTACCGTTGAATATCACATGTGATATATTTCGGAGTGGGCACCATTTTGAGCCATGTATTGCCTAACGGTAGCGAAGCTCCTGTTGCTTATTTTTCAAAAACACTCTCGAAAACCGAGCAAAATTATAGCCAAATCAATAAAGAAGCCCTGGCAATTGTATTGGCTGTTAAAAGATTCCATGAGTACGTGTACGGCCGGGCTTTTACTATAGTAACTGACCACAAACCGTTGCTGGGGATAATCGCTGGGGATAAGCCAACTCCCTACATACTTTCTCCCAGGATGACCCGCTGGTCAGAATTCTTGGCTGCCTACAATTATCAGCTACAATACCGCCCCGGTAAAGCCATTCCCCACGCCAACGCATTGAGCCATGCACCGCTCCCAGAAACCATCAATGATCCCGCACCAACGATGACAACGTTGCAGATCGAGACACTTCATACGCCGCCTTTAACTGCCTGTGATATCGCGAGAGAAACAAAATGCGACCCCATCTTAGCACGAGTCCTCACATGGGTGGAACACAGATGGCCATTGGACCAAGTACCAGATGACTTTGCACCATTCAAAAGTCATCAAACAGAGTTGTTCTCACAAGAGGGCTGTATCATCTGGGGCGATAGAGTCGTTATCCCAGAACGACTCCAACAGGCACTGCTAAGAACCTTACACGATGGCCACCCTGGCATCGTGCGCATGAAAGGCCTCGCATGTAGGTATGCATGGTGGCCAGGCATAGACAGACAAATCGAATTGTGGGCCAAAACTTGCCAGAGATGCCAAGAAGTAAGCAACGCTCCACCAAAGGCAACTCCAACCGAATGGGAGACGCCGCGGGGACCCTGGTCCCGTATCCATCTAGATTTTGCTGGGCTGACCAAAGGCCACACATTCTTGTTAACCGTCGACACCTACTCGAATTGGCTCGAGATTCACCGAATGAGGAACACGACCACTGAAGCGGTCATCAAAAGACTGGAAAGACTGTTTGCAACCCACGGATTACCAGACGTTCTGGTATCCGACAACGGGCCCCAATTTACCACGCTGTCTTTTGAACAGTACCTGGCTGACCGCAGTATCCTACATGTGCTCACTTCGCCTGCGCACCCTGTGGCCAACGGTAGGGCTGAGCGCATGGTACAATTTGTCAAGAAAACACTACAAAAAATAGACTACGACAACATCGATGAGAAAATCAACCGAATCCTTTTCCTACAGCACATCACATCTCAGAGTGTCACCAACAAAACTCCCACCGAGCTGCTAATGGGACGAAAGCTCTGCTCCCACCTCGACTGGTTACACCCAGCCTTGATCCTGAATTAATGTTGATGATAGAATATCATTCATAGAATTTGCTATTATTGGTACAAAGTCTATTTGTAAAAATATTTTTGCTTTAGAATTTCCTGCAGCTTAAAAATATCTAATTAAATATTTGCATATTTCCAAGGACCCATGTGAATTAAACTCTGAATTTGTCATTTGTTGTTCTTAGACCATTTTCATTTAAGAGTGTTAGAGTATTGCTTATATGAGGTCTTTTTTTTCTCTAAAGTCAAAACTCTTCACAGCAGTGCACAGAAAACTAGTGGTATAAAGCAAAGTCTTTAATAGAGAGAGCTAGGTTGTAAGTGTTTTTGTTCCCACAGAGCAGATGGAGCATCTGTTCCATATTCATAACAAAAGAGCTGACTTACAGGAGGGCCAGTTTCTTTGGAATAATGTTTCTTCCATTCTTCTTTTCTTCCTTCTTTCTTTTCCCAAGAATAAAGAATATAGTCATTTAACTTATACAAAGAGAAATGGGCACTTCAGACATACATTTTACTGGCACTCAGTTTTAGCACACTTTTTTGACAAATTTTAAATAAAATCTTTTATGTTTTTTTCATAACAGTTCATCTTCAGAATTGCTTTTCATTTTACTTGTTAAGAAAATGGAGATAAACTTATTTAAAACACAATGTGAGAGAGTTATATAAGTACTTATTTAAAACACAATGTGAGAGAGTTATAAAACTAAAAGCAGATTCATGCTGTTGTCACTTAATTCTCAATGATGGAGAAGTATACAATTAAAAAAACTTTTTTAAAAAAGAAGTATACATTTAGAAAATTTAAAATGAAAATATGGGATTTATTGAACAATTCACTTTCAAGTCATTTTGCCTATTCTATTGCACTGACCATAAATTCTGTAGGCTACAAAGAGTTATCTTTTTAAAGAAGGAAATTCTGAATACATTGCACACACTCAAAAAATAATCTGTAGATTTGCTTTCCCAGGAAATAAATCCCAGTAGTTTAGCTGCCTTAAAAGAGAGTTGTCAGATTCATAAGAACAGTTTGTAAAGTTTAAATATGATCAAGTTGGTGTTCCTCTAATACTGCTGCATCATACCAAGAATATAAATAGAGTTTTATTTGAAAACATACTTTTGTTGATATTGACCACATTAAAACTATGAAATAGTTTCTGCTAACAAAACATTCCAGTCAAAATTTACACATGCTTTACAACTCTATCTAAAATGCGCTGCATTTTAAATAATTGTATATCTTTATGCCTTTAAATGTAAAAGACTAAACAATTTCCATGTGGACTAAACATTTATGCTGTGGGCAAAGTGTTTCACATAATGAATCATAATGGATTCATTATGGGAAAATTCAGTCATCATGGTATATAATCTATGGTTTATGATTAAGTGTGTTGAGTGAACCCATTTGATTTATTCAGTAAACTATGGTTAAGCAAATAATTACAAAAATAAAAGTTGAAAATGATCGTGATATTTACACTCATAGCAAACAAGTGCTTATAGATAGAATTAAACAAAATATGTTGGTTTATCAGGCATATAAATGTAATTCACAGAAACTCATTTATGGTTCACATGAAACTATAAAGATTTCTAAAAACAGTTACTAACTGGATTAATAAATCTATCTGAAAATCCTTGAAAAAGATACTTAGGACTGAATTAGGTTTTTTGCAGATATTTTTTACGTTTAATTAAAAATGTTAATTTCTTTAATCAGAAGAAATAATATTTTACTTATAAAGAAATTATTTCTTTAATTTTGTATTTTAATAAAAAAATAGAAAAGTATATATCAGTGAAAATAGAAAATAGGAAAATAGAAGTCCAGTTCATATATCTCTTGGAATGATGCTTTAATCTTATGTTAGCCAGAGTTGAGTTAGGAAAGAAAACCAAACTTTTGGTAGCTGAATTCAGTCCATTTATATTCATGGAAATCAGTTTTTTTTTTCCCCCATGGTTATGCTTTATATTTAGGTCTAACAGCTCTCATGGATCTTATTTCACGTTGTTCTTTGATCTCCATTTGTCCACCTATTGCACCTTCTTCTTTTTCCATCTCCATTTGGTCCTCTTCAGATTCAGTTAAAATATTCTCTTTTTCTATCTCCATTTCTCTTCTTTCGAAAAATTCCTCATAGAATATTTCTGCTTTCACAATTGAATCAATTCTGTGTCTCTGTTCTTGCCATGTAAACATTAATCCTTCTGGAATCAGCCATCTAAAGTTCACCTCTTTTTTTCAATAGCATTTTGGTCAAAAATCGATATTCTCTTCTAATCTCTCTCACTTTTCTAGGTACTTGTTTTAAGACCAGGATCTCTTTGCCTTTGTATTTCAACCCCTTCACTCTTACCACTTGTAATATTTGGTTTTTAATAGTTTTTTTGGTGAATCTAACATGGACCTCTCTTGGTAATTGGTTCCTCTTCGCATATCTTGTGAAGACTCGATATATCTCATCTACTCCATCCATCATCTTTTCCTCTGTTATTTCCAAGACTCCAGCCAGAATTTCAATCATTACTGCTGCCAAGTTTTGTCCTTTTTCTTCCTCGATATTTTGAAATCTAAGATAAAATTCTGACCTGTCCATCTCCCACTTCAACATCCCATTTTTTTCTTGTTCGACCATTGTTAATCTGTTATCGATATTTCCAATTGTATCATCTCTTTGCTTGTCTTTCTTTTCTATTTTTTGGATTCTCTCATCGTGTTTCACCATCATTTGTTGAACATTTTCAAATTTCTCATCAATCTTTCCAATTCTTTGGTCAATACTCTCCATTCTTTGTTCAATACTCATTTTAAGTTCTTGTATTCCTTGCATAACCATCGTTAAATCCACTTGCACTTTATCTTGCTTCACCATTGTTGAGAGTCATCCTCCAGATGACGGGGAGACAGGAGCAGAAGTTGAGATGCCCGAAGGTAAAATTTTCTTACTCATTTCAATAACTCAGGGTCTTCCGGGTCTTTTAATCCAATTAGTGAGGTAGACAATTATAATCCAATTAAGAAAAAGGAAAACACCATAAAAAACAAAAAACAAAACCAATAATAAGTAAAAAGCCCAAAATTAAAAAGGAAAAATTCTTCAGGTTCTTCAAGACCTTAATCCAATTGTGAAATACGCAATTATAATTCAAAAGTAAAAATTAAAAATGAAGAGAAAAAAAGAAACAAAATAAAGCCCAATAATATCAAAAAGTAATAAGCAAAGAAAAAGGAAAAAGAAAAAAAAAGAGTTCTTCAGTTTCTTCCCACTTTAATCCAATTGAAAGACCTCAGAAAATGAAAAATAGCCATAAAAATAAGTCAAAAATAGAGATAAAGAGGCAGACATCCCTATGGGAAAAAAAAGCGAAAAAAGAATATTCTGAGACTTCCCCTTTAAAAAAATAAAAAAATAAAAATGAGGTATAATAAAAAATAAAAATATCAATATTACAAAATGCTGTGGGGTTGGAGGGGAGGGATAAACAATTAATAAGAGATTGGGGGGGAAAGCGCACACTGCCTTTTATTTATCCAAGGCTCTTATTTGGCTTCTCCACAAATTTCAAAGCCAAGCTTCAAATATTCAGTTAATAATAGAAGTCCCAAAGAGCACCTCTATAAACATCCTCCAGTGCTCTTCCCTCTATCTTATCATTTCCAATAGCCTTGAGAAAAGTTTTTCAAACAAGAGTTTTTCAACTTCAAACAAAATATTTTCAAGCCTCTAGTTGGCAGTGTTACAAAGTTTCTTCAAACCACTCCCCCTTCTTCCCCCCTGAAAAAAGCCTAAAAAGAAAAAAAAAAGCATATATGTATATTTATGTATATTAAAAAAAAATATTAAAGGGGGCCTCTATTTTAAAAAATATAAACAGTCAAAAAGGAGAAGAGAGAGCAAGTAAATATAAAAATATAAAAGAAAAAACCAGTCTGATTAACTAGATCACAATAGAAATTCAGTAAAGAAAAAAAAAGTAAAAATAAAAAGCCAAGCCTCACTTTGACATGACTTAAAAAAAATCGCTGCTAAATCAAATTTTGTCAATAAGTTTACAGATTTCTTCTCATATTAGAGTGTTCTTAAGTCCCAAGCAAAAAAAGAGATCCTCACCAGCCGATACACTTCTTTCTATCTCGTCCTTCCGGAACTATCCCAGCTTCAGCAGCCTAATGGCTGCCTCTCCGCCGTTGGCAAAAGGGCTTCTTCTGGATCGACCAGGGACTTGCGATGTCCCTGGGATCTACAGAACGCGCCCCTTAATGTTCCCGTCACTACGAGACGGTTTGGGTCCGTTAGGACCGACCAGGGGCGAAGATATCAGCTGCGATCTCAGAGCCCCGAGATCGCAGCTGTATCGCAGCGACGAAGCTCTGCCTTCTCCCCCAGTAGAAAATTTTTTTAGTTCTGTGGTACCTTCAAACTGCTTGAAAATTTAAATATGATTTAAATATGGGTCTTTTTATCAAATATATAAGCTAAACCCTAAGGACACTTTTATTTCAAATAAAATTCAGCATCCTTTATAACGGAATTCTCAGTTTTTGCTTTTTAAAGTTCAAAACACTTTTGCCTCCACTGCATCAGTTAGCATAACAAACTTTATATTGAAAATATAAAGAAAGTTACCCGATAGAAATGCAAAACTGCAATCTTCTCTACCAAATTTTCTAACAAAGAAAATATTAAATTGCTGTGAGTCACAAAGCTGGAAACACTCTCAGTTGTAATAAATGATATAAGATTTAGATTTAGTTAGTGAGGCTTAGTTAAGTGAGTCCTAGTGTTAAGAAATAATGTGGTGAAATAACAGTTGATGTCAATATATTAATTCAAAATTCCCAAATAGATCATTGACTGAAGCCCTTATGATATTGCTTGTTGTTGGAGAATATCTTATTAATCAATTCATGAAAATACTGATGAACACTTGCATGACATCAATATACACATGCATATACACATGTATATGTACACAAATACTAAAACTCTATTACCATAAACTATCATAGCAATATCTCAAATGCCTGACAGCATTTTCCCTTCCTTTTATCTTATACCATAGAGATCAAGGAAGGACAACCTTTAATTTTTTTCTCTTGCTCTCCTGGATTCCTGGATTAAGGTCATGATGTTTTTCCAAGGTCATCACAGGTAGTCTATCAAATTTAGGAAAGTGTCCTTGACAATTTAGAAAATTCTTTAGAAAATAGTTAAGACAAAGACTTTGACTTTTTTATATTCTGGTATTCATTGGCATATGTTTGAAATTATTCTCCCCAATCCCAATTAATCAAACAAACTTTGTATCATCTATCAATTGACCCTGACATTTCTATTCTATATCAAATCAAAGTAGTCAAATCTATCTAATATCAAGATTTGACAGAAGTAATAGTTAGAAGTCAGTTCAGAATTTTATGCTATAAAAGTTTTATTTAAAATAACAGTAAAAAGTTATTCAGTTGAACAGTTGTTCAAATTCTTTAGCTCACTCAATCTTTGAGGTTCAAAGTTTCTTATTTCTTTGACTGGTTTGTGAACATTCCCTGTTAATACCTTGTCCAATTTATGCATCTCTAAATTCTCCCAGTAACTCCCAAATTTCACCAAGATGAATACTAAATTTCACATTTGTGTGGTTCTTTTCTGAATGCTCCTCAGTTACACCTTCTCAAGTCTAAAAGAAAAAGTTGCTTAATTTTTTTCTTCTTTTAGGATGGAATCTTAATGCCCAAGAACCTATTGCTTTGGGCAAAAAATAAAATACAAGTTTCTTTATTCTTCTGGCTTTCCAATTTCTACTGTGATTTTTCCTTTACTCCAGAAACAAGATCTATCAAAGGGATATCTGTCTGACAATATAATTACTCATCAAATTATCCTTTCTAATCTAAATCTTAGATTACCATTTTAAAAATTTTTCAATAAAAATCCAATTTGGAAAATCTCACTTCTTATCTCCCAAAAACATTCTGCTGATTCTATTAAACAGTGTGAATGTTTGTGTTCTCTGTGGTGTTCTAAAATTCTATTTGTCTAGAAAGATAGCATCCTGTTTTTAGCAAAATAGAGTCAGAGGTCTCAATGCAGACTTGAACTAAGTTGTCAATTTCCATTCATATTCAAGGTGAACTGTGTATAGAGACATGTATTATAAATTAGTGGAGTAACCATGGCAGCAAAAAATATTTAAAGGGGAACTCTAAACTATTTGTTGGGATGAACACTATCCTCAAAGTATTGAGACAGCCAGGCACTTCAGAAGAGTCAGCCACCTCTATGCACAGACAGCACACTAGCAATAGCGCTTAGATTTATATAGCACTTTACAGTGCTTTACAGCCCTCCCTAAGTGATTTACAGAGTCAGCATATTGTCCCAACAATTTGGATCTCATTTTACTCACTTCAGAAGGATGGAAGGCTGAGTCAGCCTTGAGCCTGGTGAGATTTGAACTGCCAAATTGCAGTCAGCTGGCAGTCAGCAGAAGTAGCCTGCAGAACTGCACTCTAACCACTGTGCCACCATGGATCATAAATGAGATTTGCAGTGGAATGAAGCAGTTGTTACCTGCAAGTATGGAAATCAGCTGTGAAAGTCATCAAAATAGTCACATCAAGCCCTCAGAACTACCTAACTGTCTTTGAGGAGGGATATTTCATTTGAATCATGATGAATTGCTCGTTTGCACAGTTGTAACTTAACAATATGTAATAATCTTACAACTATGCAGAAATTAATTTATCACAGACTTTAGTAAGGTGATGAATTGTGTCTACTGGATTTACTTTCCTGTACATTCAGTGTAACATTTACATTAAAAATGTTCTTCACACTTGGGCTGGAATGTTGGACTTGAGTGGTAGATAGTCCTTGCCCACTTACATCAGTCTGAGGCAGTGGTGGGATTCAAAATTTTTTACTACTGCTTCTGTGGGCGTGGCGTGGCTTGATGGGCATGGCAGGGGAAGGATACTGCAAAATCTCCATTCCCTCCCCACTGCTGGGGGAAGGATACTTCAAAATCCCCATTCCTTACCCACTCCACTGACCTGCTTTCCAGCTCCCTTCTTCTGTGCAGGGCAACAAAAGAAGACTCAGCCAATCAGCTAGGACTCAGGAGGCAGAGAATAGATGGGGGCGGGGCCAGTCAGGGGTGGTATTTACCAGTTTCCCGAACTACTCAAAATGTCGGCTACCGATTATCCAGAACTGGTCAGAACCTGCTGAATACCACCTCTGGTCTGAGGCAGACTAAAAAAGACAAGAGTCTGTAGGACCAAGGCAATCCTATTTATTTTTGTAAGATGTAGGGTCCTTGTCACTTTACATTTCAGTTACCCTCCTGGTAACATAGGACAATTTGAAATGTGCACACGTGGTATTTTTGAATTTGATAGCAGACATTTAAATTTTCTTTTCACTTCCATAAAAGTACTATAGAATCTGCTATATTAGAAATGTAATGAATAAATAAAATAAAATTTCCAATAAAAGTTAGACTTTGGATCCACTAATTAAAAAATTAAAATATATAAGATACTGTAGCACAGCCATGAATTTTTTTCAGCAACAATGCAATTGCACCTTCTATAGCTGGTATCATTGTGTTCCTTGTTTCAAGATATTAAACCTCCCCCTGCTTTGTTGGAGCTTAATCTATTTGAAAATTAAATGGAGAGAGTGAGATCAAATATTGCCAACAAGATGAGTAATTTGCTACAGTTGTTTAGCAAAAGAATTTTATCGTAGAATTTGTAGGGATAAACCACATACCCAAAATAAGCACATAAGAAACATGTAAGACTAAGTTTCTTATGAGCAATTAGTTTTAAACGCAATTGACACTGCATTGAAAATGGAGCTGCAGATTTCTGAAATATAGCATTACTTTGTCTGTAAAACACCTGGACTAAGTTAAAGGATTTATAATATATGAATATGTAATTTAAAAATACATTTTGTCAGCAAGTTTTTCTTTGTTTTTCAGCATATCAAAATTTTTCTCTCAGTTCATTAAACTCCAGCAGTTTCTCAGTTGTATTTATGTCAATGGTAAATTCTTTCAATTTCCATTGTGAGAAGAATATTAATGTTTGAACTGCATTTACCTGTCTGATCTACATATGTTTGTGTTGTGGAGTAAATCACACCAAGTCCTATAAAATAAGGGCTCAACTCTGCTAATAGGCTAACTTTTCCTTTCTCTTTTTTTGACTCCTACAAATTGAGAAATATTGCCTTTGGCAAACATAATGGGAAACTTCATTTTTAATGCTTCCACACAAGCTCATTTCTTTACTAAGGATGAAGCAGATGGCTGTTCTTAAAAATGAAACTTCCCAAATCTCTACAGCTGACACACAATATTAGAATTTTGGTGCTTCTAGCAATTAGAATGTAGATCTGAGAGTTATATAAGGTTATATGGATCTTGGATTTGACTAATAAATATGGTATTGTGCTGGTTAAAGGCAATTCTCTTCTATTCATACTTTTTCACACACTTCAAAGGGCTTGTCCATTAGAAACACTATCTGTACTTGAAATTTCAAATTTGTCTCTATGGGGCTGCTTCAACTTCCTTCTTGTCCTTGGGTTATGATTTACTAAGCAATAAAGCATGATGTTTGACAAGAGCAATCTCACCAGGCCTGGTTGCTGTCATAATCCCAGGATTGCACAGGTTGTTAAGTGGTAAGTGATTAAAGTCTCAGGCAAGCAGATTGCAAGTGAAATCTGCAGACAAGTTGGGAGGGAGTGCAAGGGTCAAATGCACTCTGTAGTGCAGGGATGGGAGTGAGGTGCTTAGGTCAGGTGCTGTGGAACATAGTCAGGTGGGCCAAAATGTGGCAAGACCAACTTTTGACTTCCTGCCAGCTACTCTATATATTTTGTTTATAGGAACCCAGCAGCCTAAGATAAAATGGCAAGCATGGCAGAAAATACCAGTAATCCTTGTTTAGTGACTACAGTTGGGATTGGTAATCCAGTTGTTATGTAAGTGGTGTTAAGTGAAGCCACAACTAATCTTCAGTTTTCCTTTGCTTTAAAGATCTGTGAAGGTTTTAAATGCAAGGTCTATGTTAGAATCTGACTCTGAGGGACAGGAGGAACAGCCGATAGGGAGTGGGAGTCTGGCTCTGGAGGTTGTGGAGGAAACTGGGAAAGAGCACAGGCTGGCTGGGCATTCAGAGGAAGACCCAGGCCCATCCCCTCTTCATCCTAGGGCGCGCAGGGAGGAGTGGATAAAGGAGAAACGTGAATGGAATGGTCTAGAGGGAAGAAAGAACCTTGATCTTCTTCATGGGCTGCAACTGTGAGGACTGCTTAAAAGAACAAACTGCGCATGGGCCAGTGCTGGAAGCAAAGCTTGAAAATATTTCCATTCTGTCCATTTTTATCTGAGTTCTGGCATCCTTCCCAGTGTGTGTATTTCTATATCTGTGGACGTCTTCAAGCCCTTATCCTGCCTGGTCTCCTTAATTGCTTCAGTGTGGTTTGTGTTGTTTTTTTCTATTTATAATTTATATGTATTTTGAGTTTGAATGGAAGTTCTTCCTTTTCGCAACTGTTTGTGGGGGAGTTTTTTCTTCAGTCAATGATATTTGGACCTTTGAAGCCAAGTTGGAGGAATTAAAGGGACTTCACCTGTTTTTATGACTTTGTTGCTTTTGTATCCCACCCTGTGTCATCACAGTCTGGTTGCAAAGTTACTATCTCATCACTGTCACAACTGAACAGTCCCTAAAAGATGCAGCCACTCAACAAGGAGTACCTGTACTACAACTAGCCTTAGAATTGATAAGATGTTGAAGCGCTTCTGCCTTTTATTAACAGTAAAGAAATTAGCTGTCAAGAAGTTCACAGCAAGCACTTAACAGTATAATAATGAAATCCTTTAAGAATATATGCTGATGTTGAATGTCTCCATGCAAGTAGTCGTAAATTTACAATCATAACCAAACCTATCGCATAGTCAGATCTGATTTTTACATTTTTTTCAGTAATCATTAAGCATATGCCACAGTCATTAAGTTAATACGTTTTCCCCAGGTTTTTTTTTATCAGAAACCAGAAGTAAATTTTTAAAAAACTGGCAAAAATAAATATGTTTCAAATTGTGGTCACGTGGCTATGGGACACTGCAAAGATGAGCCTGTTGCCAAGTGTCCAAATACTGCAGGCGGGCTGGGGGGGGGGGGGCTGCTGTTGTAACTTTGCATGATCATTAAGTAACCGGTCATAAGTCAAGGACGATTTGTACCTACAAAAATTAGAACCATGCTAGAAATGGTTTTCCCTGTGATGCTCTATGGAAATGAAAGTTCAACCTAAAGAAGCAGGATTGATGCTTTTTAACTTTGGTTGAAGAAAGCTCCTGAGAATTCTATGAATAGCCAAACCCTTCAGCCCTCCGATCGAATAGTTCAGTAAATAAATCAACCACTGGATTCAGTTATGGTGACAGTGGCTGCACTATTACATAAGTTAAAGGACCATGTTGAAGAGGAATGAATCATCTTGAAGAAAATGTGGTCACTAAGAATCCACACTGACTATATTGGTACTAGTCAATGAATGTATTAAGAGTGTAATAGTAAAATATACAGTGATTTGAAGAGATGAAATAAGATAACCATTTTTTATTTGGTGTTCAAATTAATTTGTAAGGAAATTCAATTGGGAATCTGATGGGTCTTGGTTGCTCTCTAAACTTGGTTGTTTTCTTACAGACATTACATTACCCAAACTAGGTAACATCATCAACTATCACTGATAATGTTACCTAGTTTGGGTAATGAAACCGCTGCAAGAAAGCAACTAAGTTCAGAGAGGACCAAGGATCCCTCATTTCAATCCTGAGCTACAAATATTCTCCTTTATTAGTTGGGAATTTATCAACCATTTGGAATCTAAGCAACATTTAGGAATGGAAGGGAAGGGAAAAGAAGAGAAGAGAATTCTTTATTGGCCAAGCGTGATTGGACACACAAGAAATTTGTCTTTTGTGCATGTGCTCTTAGTGTACATAACAAAAATCATAAGGTACAACACTTAATGATAGTCATAGGGTACAAATAAGCAATCAAAATCATATTAGGAAACACGCAATATAAATTTTAAGGATACAAGCAACAAAGTTACAGTCATACAGTCATATATTGGAGGAGATGTTTGACAGGAACAATGAGAAGATTAATAGTAATAGTAATTCAGACTTTGTAAATAGTTGGACAATGTTGAGAGAATTATTTGTTTAACAGAGTGATGGCATTAGGGAAAAATACTGTTCTCCTCCATACTGCATCGAGAGCCCAGGATGGTTGACTCCTTCCTATGATGTCATTTAGCTGAATCTGTACGAAGATATAAAAGCCAACCCCCGGGAGAGACCCCAGCTTTTGACTCAGCTTCTTGCAGTCAGTAGCTGTGTCTCTGAAAGCGTTCTGTTAGATAGCAATCACCAGCGATCTTCAGTACTTTTTTCCTTGCTTCAAGCAGCTCCCTGGGATCTGGGCAGCTGCTTTTCCAGGAGCAACGTTGCCAGAGCGCTGTGCAGGCAAGCTGTGCAGCGTCTGGAGACTTTCCCCACGCCTGCAGTTTGAGCGATTGTAAAAATGATCAGCAAACCGATAACAGCGCCAGCCAGTGTGGCCAGCAGCTGCATTTTCCTTTCATGATTTCGCTCGGGTCTCATTATAGCCTAAGGAGCTTTTGGAGCCTGTTTCCCCTAGTCAGTGGCCATCTTGGATTGAAGCCTTCCACCATGAGGTGAGCAACCATTTTGTAAGCCCGGGGGTCATTTTATACCATAAAGGGCTTAATATAAATTGCTAAACAGTTTCTTTCCAACACAAGAGCCTTTCTTCTACAAATGGATCAAGATAAGGCTCAGGCAGAGCTTTCCCCCCCCCAATGGAACAGTCTCTTAAGCCCAATAAGAGAAAAAGATGTAGGGAGTACACCCAATCAGTCCAGAGGGAGGTGGCTGCTAAAATCAAAGCTAAGGCTCTAGCCTCTAAGAAGGCAACTCAGGCTGAGTTGAGGGCAGAGAATCACAGACATGCCGTCCTAGAGAGGCAGTTCAACAGAACAATTCAACAGAACAGACTGCATTCATGGTAACTTCTACCAATTCTTGTGTCTAGTTGTTCTGGTGTGCAGTGCTCTATATTGTCATTTTGACGGTAGGAGTTGAAACAATTTATGTCCAGGATTTGAGGGGTCTGTAACTATTTTCACAGCCCTCTTTTTGACTCATGCAGTATACAGGTTCTTGATTGAAGGCAGGTTGGTAGTAATTGTTTTTTCTGCAGTCCTAATTATCCTCTGAAGTCTGTGTCTGTCATGTTGGGTTGCAGAACCAAACCAGACAGTTATAGAGATGCAGATGACAGACTAAATAATTCCTCTGTAGAACTGTGTATAATCAGCTCCTTGGGCAGTTTGAACTTTCTAAGTTAAGGAATGTTACAAGAAAGTTTCACTATTTGGGCTGATTATATGTAATAATCATCACAATTTTTAAAACTTTTTCTGTGGTTGTAAAAGTTAGGATTGTATTTGGAGCTTTTCATTATAAGAGAAATAATTTGTAGTCTGAAAGGAAGTTTATGGAAATTCTTGCCTTGCTGATTTGTCAAAGAAAAAAATCTGCTGTACAATGGATTATTATATAATGCTTTGGAAAGGCACAGCTTCCAATGTATAAGCATAAAAATTGACATCCTGCCTTTGAATATGCTTTTTGCTTTTTGGTGTCATTTGTAAAGGCAATTAAAAGACAGAATGGGATAGAAAGAATCACACATTTTGGTCATTTAAGATAATGAGGAAGTTTCTTCTATACCATTGTATCCCTGTTAGGTAGAGAACATGATATTTCTATTTTATTAAGCCACATAATCTATCTTGAATACGATTTGTATATTCATCAGAGGCCTCTGGAAGGGGGCCAGTTTCCTGCATGCCTCCACAGAGTGCAATACTTTGCCCTGTAACACATTCTTTACAATAAATGTCAGTAAAGGCTTCCCCCATATTTGATTTATTGAGAGCACACAGGGAAGCCAGCTGTTAGCACTTCTTAAGTATTTGTCTTTGAATATGACTTAAAACTGAGTCACATTGTGCAGTTTTGTTCATGATTAAAAGAGGCAGACTTCTTATGCCTCTTAATCTTTTTTTGTCTTGGATTTTTTTTCCCTTTTAACCCAATATTTTGTCATTTGAGACCAAATATGTCTTTAAATCAGTGCTCAAAAGAGTTCCTGATTCTGTCTATATCTACGAGGACTATCCACAAAATAGATTACGTTTTGCGATAGAAACAAAACAAAGCGTAGGAAAATTTTTTTATTATATACACTTGAAAGTGACACTTAAATACTACTTTTCAACATATTCACCGAACAAATTGAGGCACTTATCATAGCGGTGAACAAGCTTTGTAATTCCATTGTCATAAAATTCAGCTGCCTGAGATTTGAGCCAGTCAGTCACGCCACCCTCAGTTCCGCGTCGTCATCAAAGTGTTGTGTTCCAAGCCAGGTCTTCATCCTCGGAAACAAGTGGTAGTCGCTTGGTGCAAGATCGGGGCTGTAGGGCAGATGAGGAAAAATCTCCCACTTGAAAGCATTCAGGACTTCTCGAGTGCGATTTGCTGTGTGTGGTCGGGCATTGTCATGAAAAAACAAAATTTTTGAGCTTAACTTTCCTCTATGCTTGTTCTGAATTGCTTTTCTTAGTTTTTGCAACGTTTCACAATACCTCACAGAGTTTATTGTTGCACCATGTTCCAGAAAATCGATAAGAAGCACACCTTGCCTATCCCAAAAAACAGTCGCCATAATCTTCCTTGCAGAGAACGCTTGCAAACATTTTCTTGGTTTTTGGGGGGAATTTGTGTGCCCCCACTGCATAGACTGCAATTTGCTCTCACTGTTCACATGTTTGACCCAAGTCTCGTCTCCAGTTATGATTCAATCAAGAAATGAATCTCCATCTTTGTCGTAAGAGTTCAGACATGTCAATGATGCGGCCATATGCTGACTCTTGTGGTTCTCCTTAGAGCTGCTCGGATTGTCCAGAGGATGGGTGGAGCTTCAGTCTCTGCTTGTTGTAGGCTGAGCTTAATTTCTGAGGAACGCCCCCTTCCATCACGTGGCTTGCCATCTCGTTCCCCAGTTTATGCTCAGCCCTCGAGCAGAGTAGGCTGTATGTGTGTGTGCTCTTGGCCGTTTCAGGATTCCTCTCATTTGTTTTTTAGTACCTCTATTCAGGTCGTATACAACCCTTTATTTCTTCCCCTCTCCTTAGCCCTGCGCAGCTGGTCCCTTGGTTTGGCATAGTTTCCTGGGAGGCCTCACCCCCCAGGGGTTTCCAGGGGGCAGGCCAGCAAAATTTAAGCTGCCTCCCCCCTCCCTTTCCCATTGCCTTTCTGCCGCTTTAGATCTGTTAAAAAAAAAAAAAGGCTCCGTTTTCGTTCCGTTCCCCCCCCGAACTCCATTTCTCATAGCGCTTAAAGCGTTTTGACTATTTCCTTCATAGTCTTTCACCTGGGACCCTTGGATTGTCCCTGGGGACCCTCCTGGCCGCTGCACAAGGGTCCCACAAGCTCCAGTAGTGGCAACTGCCATTTTGAAAGTCGCCTCGTGGCCGGGCACCATTTTGGTTTTCCTATCTTGCCAATCTCTGCAGCGTGTCCATTTAAAGCAGCAGGACCGGCAGGCCTGCTGAGGTTTTAAAATTGTGCTTTTGCAGTTGGAGCTTTTTTTCCTTTCCACCTCCCCTTGTTGGCTCTCCCCACAACCAGCTGTAGCGGCTGCAGTTATTTCCACCACTCCCGCCCGGTTTTGCCTGGGTCGGCAGTCTGGTTTAGGCCCGGCTTTGCCCTTAAGGCCCTGTAATCCTCCAATATAGGATAATAATAATAATAATAATAATAATAATAATAATAATAATAATAATAATAATAATAATAATAATAATAATAATAATAATTATATATATATATATATATATATATATATATATATATATATATATATACACACACACACACACACACACACAATAATAGAGAGACCTTGAAAGGTTGTTACAGCAGAGGACTTCAAAGGCTCGATTAGGCCTTGACTTACCAAAAAAAAAAAGAAGAGAAAGAAAATAGAGACAGAGAAGGGGGGAATAATCATACGGAGCAAAGAAGACTTATTAATTCAAGTCAATAATAAACGGGGGACAGTGTGTGTGTGTGTGTGTGCGTGTAAAAGAACTCCCAGGGCTCCCGGCCTTCGTTGTAGGTCAACCCCTAGGCACGCCAACGCCTCAGATTGAATCCCTGTTTTTCTTAACTACCTGGAATGGCAGAAAGCAATCCTTCAAAGGGTCCTTCCTTGAAGGCCAAGGCAAAGACCCACCACCTGCGCAGTCAGGCTAAGGAGCCCATCAAAGCCTCTCAAAAGGATGCCTTAAGACGTCACAAGGTGCTAGAAAGAGAGACAGACAGACAGGCTTAGTGCCTCCAGCACCAGCCACTCCTTCCACCTCCACTCTTCCCCCCCCCTCTTGCAGCCTTTTCCTCCCTATCCAGGCACAGCTCGCCCTCTCAAGGGCATCAAGCCCCGGGCACACCAGCCAGGAGAACTCCAGAGGCTACTTTCACGCCCACGGCCGCCGGCCTGCACCAAGAGGAACCTCTCATTCAGGCGATTCTGGAGCAGCTCAGAGCCTGGATGGAGATGGTTATTCGACAGGGAATTGCAGAAGGGATGCAGCAGTTGACCAGACCGGGGTTGCCTCCTCAGGCCACCGAATCTGTAAGATCATTCCCTCTCATGCCCCCCCCCAAGGGGAGGTTTGCCCTTCAGTCAGGGAGGATGAGGAGGAAGTGGAAGGGGACCTAGATTTAGACAGGGAGGAGGAGGAACAATATGACCTCTGGGGTCCTTACCATATGACGAACCTCTTCCGGACTCAGACCCATCAGAGGCGGAAATGTCTGAGGACGAGGGTCTCACTCTGGACCAACCCGCCTTTGTAGGGCTCTTTAAGCCCCAGCTATTCAAATCCCTCCTCTACAAGGCCAGGAACATCTCGGGCCAAACAGCCCAGAGCTCCTCTAATCCCATTCCTGTGGTTCCGGAAGGCCCGGAGGACTCCATGTTTAGACAACTGGTAGTGGAGGCCGAGATCATCCCTACCCCCCCAATATTCCTGGATCTGGTGTCCAAGCAACTGACCTCTTCAGTTGCCCCCCCCGGCCCCCTCGGCCAATGATAAAAGGTTCTTCAACCTCGACCTAGAGCTCTCGACCCTGCTGAGCACTCCGGAGGTTGATGAGCCTGTCGTAGGCCTGACCTCTTCCTCCGCCCTCAGTGACCCTTTAGAGTCCCTCAGACCAGAGAACAAGCGGTCAGAGCTCACATTAAGGTGAGCTCACCAGTCGGACGCATGGGCCATCAGGGCGGCTACGGCCGCTTCCTTTTTCATCAGATCTTCCATTTGCTGGCTTCGCCAGCTTAAGCAACATGACTGGTTAAGCAACATAACATAAACTGGTTAGAGCTTCACGCTATCCACCTGACCCTCCGCAGCTTCCTCCGTCATATTCAGGGCCGCCACATTCTCATACTCACCGACAACATAACAGCAAAGGCACATGTCAACAGGCAGGGGGGCACTCAGTCCTCAAGTCTAACGAGGGAGACCGAGCACCTTTGTTGGTGGGCAGAGTCTCACCTCCTCTCACTCAGAGCAGACCACATTTCAGGCATCGACAACACCCGGGCAGATTGGTTGAGCAGGGCCACCATAGACCAGGCGGAATGGTGCCTCCACCCAGACCTGTTCAGGCAGGCGACAGCAATTTTCGGCCTGCCTGTGGTAGACCTGTTTGCCTCCCCCCGCAATACCCAACTTCCACGGTTCATCTCCAGATTTCCCTCCCTCGGGGCGGAGAACCACAACGCCCTCCGATGCCCGTGGTCCTCGGGCCTTCTTTACACCTTCCCCCCTCTGGCACTGGTGCCAAGAGTACTACAGAAGGTCATTCACGAGAGGGCGGAATTGCTTCTGATAGCTCCTTATTGGCCCCGTCGCTCCTGGTTTGCGGACCTCCGCAGCCTATCAGTAGCCCCAACCTGGAGGATCCCAGCAGACAGGATTTCTCTGTCTCAAGGCCCCCTTCTTCACCCAGACCCCCAATGGCTACAGCTAGCCATATGGAGGTTGAGCGGGAACGTCTAAAAAGGGAGAATTTCTCCACTGAGGTTATCAATACCATCTTAGCAGCTAGGTGCCCCTCCACCAGAAGGATTTGGAACAGTTTCCGCAAATGGTGTGCCAATCTCCAAATTGACCCAACAAACCCACCGGTAGCCCAAGTCCTCGATTTTCTCCAAGAGGGTCTCGGTAAAGGTCTGTCCCCCAACACACTAAGGCGCCAGGTAGTAGCCCTATCCACCGTAATTTCCTGCGAGGGGGTTAATTCCCTCTCCCATCATCCCTGCATCCGGGCATTTCTGAGAGGGGCCTCAAACTTACGACCTCCATCTCTTCACCGGTACCCAACATGGGATCTCAACAAAGTTTTGACCTCCCTCACTAAGCCACCCTTTGAACCCCTTGGAGAAGTCTCTCTCCAGTTCCTATCCTACAAAGTAGTGTTCTTGGTGGCGATTACTTCGGCCCGAAGGATTTCAGAGATCGCTGCTCTGTCAGTCAGGAAGGACCTGTGCGTCTTCCATTCTGACCGGGTGGTCCTCCGACTTGACCCGTTCTTTCTACCTAAAATTAATTCGGTTTTCCACAGGGCTCAGGAGCTTATCCTCCCCAATTTTTGCCCCAGGCCAACCCATGAAAAGGAGCAGCTATGGCACACCTTAGATGTTAGGTGGGCTTTCCGGATACATATTAAATGTACTCAGATCTTCCGCAAATCCGAGGCCCTGTTCATTTCCTTTCAACCAAAGTCACAGGGGCTCAGGGTTCCCTCAACTACAATAGGCCGCTGGATAAGGGCAGCCATTTCTAGGGCATACCATGCCCAGGCACTCACAGTGCCCAGGGGCATCACGGCTCACTCTACCAGGAGTGTGGCGACATCAGCTGCCTGGGCTACACAGGCCCCTATATTCGACATTTGCCGGGCAGCAACGTGGACCTCTCAGTCACCTTTTATTAGGCATTACAGAATCAATAGGTATGCCGCTGCGGAGGCGTCTTTCGGAGGGTCCTCCAGAGGGTGCTCGGGGATCCCGAGGACTTGACAGACCAGACGGTGTCCCTCCTGTAGGACAAGCCCCAGCTTTGGTATGTCCCATCCTCTGGACAATCCAAGCAGCTCTAAGGAGAATGGGCGTTGGTTCTTACCTGACACGCCGTTTCTCTTGAGCTGTGAGGATTGTCCAGCCCCTCCCTTTTCCTTTCACCATCTGGAGGGGTCTCGTTTCGGCCAATGCACCTTAAGTCTAGCAAAAGGACAGCACGAATGCCTATTTTTTTCCTCTCTCCTTCACATAAACTGGGGAACGAGATGGCAAGCCACGTGATGGAAGGGGGGCGTTCCTCAGAAATTAAGCTCAGCCTACAACAAGCAGAGACTGAAGCTCCACCCATCCTCTGGACAATCCTCCCAGCTCAAGAGAAACGGCGTGTCAGGTAAGAACCAACGCCCATTTTCTGTCAGGATTTTTGGCACCCATCTTGCACAAAATTTGTGGTAGCCTAGCTTTTGTATAACAATTTCATGCAACAAACTGCGTGAAATTGGTGGAAAACTAAGCAAAAGTTCCGTTACTGTGAAACGGTGGTTTTCACGAATCTTGTCATCGACTTTCGCGACCAGTTAATCAGTCACAATGCTTGGACGTCCACTCCGCTGTTCATCATGAACGTTAGTTCGGCCATTTGTAAACTTAATGCACCATTGCCGCACTCCACCTTCAGTGATGATGTTGTCCCTGTACATTTCACACAGTTGCCGAAAAATTTCAATTGGTTTATGTTTTTTTGCCAACAAAAACCTTATCACTGATCACACCTCAAACTCGCGGGATTTTCAATTGCAGCACACGTTTCAAACATTTGCTGTGAAATAACGGGCAACGATACAAACCTCCCACTAGCATGACTAGATGCAGACTGAGCGGTGGACGCACAGACCAAAGATGGCCTGCTAGCTCCGCCCCTTCTTGCTACAGACGAAAATGTAATCTATTTTGTGGATAGCCCTCGTATATGCTTTTCAAATTAGCATCAAAAACTGAAATATAGCACTGCAACATGAACAATTTTTTATAAAGTAGCATATCATTTTTAAGCAAGTTACCTCTTAAATCCCTGTAAGTCCTACCTTCCTTGAAATTTAGTATGTGGAGTATTGCCTGGCTGTACACACAAACCAATGATTATCAATCTTAAGTTCACATATGAGACTAATAAGAATGTTCAGAACTATTTATCAATTTATTTTCTCAGTCTTCATGGGACAGTACAATTTTCACCAAGTCAAGTGGATTGTACATATTGTTCCCTTCTTTGTGCCATCATCATAACATTTATTATTTTTGGAGCATCCTCTCGGTGGCCTTCTTAAATTTATACAACAATCTTCAACAATTGATCTTAATTAGTAATTGTGTTATCTCTGTATTCCAAGTACATTATTCAATCTCCAATCTTTGGTAGCTTATTATCTGGATGACATAGAATCATAATTCATTTTGCTATGCTGTATAGTAGGTTCAATTAAATAAATAAAACTGTAAATATTGGCAAACCATTAATGACATATCACATACATTAATTTATGATCAAACACAGTCATATAGTAACAGACATTATTTGTAATATTCAAAAGCATCTTTTTAAAAGAATCAATTATAATTGCACATCAGGTTAAATAAAAGCCTCCAAGTTAAATAACCTATTTATAATCCCTGATAAAAAGTTCAAACTTCTAAACTATTATAGCAATATCTCTTACCAAGACATTTAGTGATAAAATCCCTCTACTACCTTTACTCCTGGAACTATATGGTAAATGAATCATATTTTCCCAACTGGAAGGGAAGGAATTCCCCATATCGTAATAAAGGATTGAAGAATGTGTCTGCTGATTGAAAAGTCCTGTTCAACCTCAATATTGTCAGGAATAATTTATTTATCAATACATACACATTTTACATTGTTATGATTGATTGTGTGCTGTCAAGTCAGTAGTGAGTCTTAGCAATTGCATAGATAGATACATTTGTTTAGGTTAGTATATTACTTGGACACAAGCTCTTACAATAATGGCCCAAACCATCAAATGCTTTTGCTGAAAAATACAAGGAAAGTTAATTTTGCTTATGTGGATAAATCATTCTCTTGGAATGTCCAAATCAGACAAACAGCTTACTTAGAATCTTTATTCCAGATCAGCTGTTATGCATAGAGCTTAAGCCCAGGGAGTTTATAAGAGAAGATTTAGCAAAGGCACCACATTCAATTTTAAATAGAACAGATTTATAATTTTCTGTTATTTGTCACTGTAGGCAGATAAATAATATAAACACAAGAGTATAATCTATGACTGCTTGGTTTTTAGAATCAGCAGAGATAGTCCTTGACCTATGACCATAATTGAGCCCAACCTTTCTGTTACTGACATATTTTAAGTGAGTTTTATCCCATTTTATGACCCTTCTTGCCATAGTTGTTAAGTGAATCCTGCAGTTGTTAAGTTACTAACACAGTTAAGTCAGTCTGGTTTCCCCATTGACTTAGATTCAGAAGGTTACAAAAAAGTTGATCACACCCTGCAACCATAATAAATACAAATCAGTTGCCAAGCATCTGAATTTTGATTATGTGACCATGAGGATGCTGCAACAATCATAAATGTGAAAAAAATGGTCATAAGTCACATTTTCCAGTGCAGTTGTAACTTCAAAGAATAGAATAGAACAGAATAGAATAGAATAGAATAGAATAGAATAGAATAGAATAGAATAGAATAGAATTCCTTTATTGGTCAAGCGTGATTGGACACACAAGGAATTTGTCTTGGTGTAAATTCTCTCAATATACATAAAAGAAAAGATACATTCGTCAAGAGACAAGAATCATAAGATACACTACTTAATAATAGTCATAGGGTACAATAAGCAATCAAATCATACTAGGAAACACTCAATATAAATTGTAAGGATACAAGCAACAAGGTTACAGTCATAGAGTCATAAGTGGAAAGGTAGGTGGAAGGAAGGATGGAAGGATTAATAGTAATAGTAATGCAGACTTAGTAAATAGTTTGACTGTGTTGAGGGAATTATTTGTTTAGCAGAATAATGGAAAAAACTGTCCTTGTGTCTAGTTCTGGTGTGCGGTGCTCTATAGCATCATTTTGAGGGAAGGAGTTTATGTCCGGGGTGTGAGGGATCTGTAAATATTTTCACAGCCCTCTTTTTGACTCGTGCAGTATACAGGTTCTCGATTGAAGGCAGATTGATAGTAATTGTTTTGTCTGCAGTCCTAATTATCCTCTGTGTCTGTGTCTGTGTCTGTCCTGTTGGGTTGCAGAACCAAACCAGACAGTTATAGAGGTGCAGATGACAGACTCAGTAATTCTCTGTAGAACTGTATCAGCAGTTCCTTGAGCAGTTTGAGCTTTCTGAGTTGGTGCAGAAAGAACATTCTTAGTTGTGCTTTTTTGATGACATTTTTTATGTTAGGTGTTCATTTTAGGTTTTGTCACTAAAACAACTGTTGTAAGTCAAGGACTAACTCTATATTCAGTTTTCAATGCTGTATTGTTACATTAAAGGCCAAAGTGGACAAGATCAGAGCCAAAAACAGTAGGGTGAAAGAGAAATACCCCTACTTGAACAGCCATTTCCTTTGGAAGGCTCATAAGGATGCTTTGTGATTTTTATGAATATATCCATGTGTAGATCCAATAGTGATCCAATAGTGAAGAATAGCAGTTATGCATGAAGGAAAAAAAAAATCAAAGATAGCCTTTGGAGCAGCTATACAAGGGAAGTTGCTTGGGGCAGGTGTACTTTGCTCATCCTAACCCAATTTTCAAAACAAACCTTTCAAGTATTTTTCATAGCTGCAGAAAAATTAAAATATTTGTTAAAAAAAACTTTCTCATATGCATGCAAGTCCTATTAGGTTAATTTCTTTTTAATGCTGCAATGAAAGCTCCCAATGAAGCCTTGATTTAGTTTCTGAAACAAAATGCAACGTATTAAACAGATGTATGCATCATGAATGTATTTTTATTCAAGCTATGTAGAGACCTATTCTGCTGTTCCACTGTTGCATTCAAATTGCCATTTTCTATAGACCCATTCACAATGTGACTTCTTTGATGTGGCATATTGTGCCATGTAGAGTCCATTCCATATCTATAAAGCAGATGTGAGGAACTTATTTCTATCCAAGTTTTGTGTTTTAACTGAAGCAGGATAAATCCAATCAAATATTCCCAGGACTATAAGCCAACATAACCAAAAGTAAAGGATCATCACAGTTCAACAACCTAAGGGAGACCATATCACTATTATCTTCTGGCTAAAGTGGACAATTTGTGAATTTTAAACTTCCAAGGAAAGACCACCAACTTAGCCTTATTTGTTATTTATATACATTGATGTTAATAGATAGAAAATTTGGCTTATCAGTGCAGTTTTCACTCCTACTTTTTGGGAGGAAAGCAAAATAAATGAATAACATAAAGTAATAATATATAAAAATACAAAACACTGGATATTTAGAATTTTTGTTTGTTATTTGTTTATTCCCCGATAATATGTAGATTGTGCTGTGATTACATACTGAAGGAAAAGAAGAATGTTGGATGTTGTTCCTTAAAATGAAGAAATAACTATACTCTGAAATGTCCTATTTCTTTTTCAGCATCTGCAATCCCTGATAATGGAAGAAGAGCCTGTTTAAAGCTGAAAGTCTTTGTACGGCCTGCAAGTAAGTGCTTTATGCCTCGCTTTAGAGGGTGGCTTTACTTAGTGCATGCGTCGGTTCAGTAAACATCAGTATAAACTTCTTTTAACTTTTAAAATCCTATGTGGTATCTCTTCTTTTCAGCATCACTTTTTTTGTTTTTGCCCTATCTTTTAATCATTTTTCACAAAGCAGTTTTCTTATTTGTTTTCCATATGCATCAGTTGCTAACTTGTTGTTTCTTAAATTGTGGTACCAAAAAGAAAACTACTGTGGTGTTTCGAAGCAGGCCACAGTTAAGTTATAAATATATACCTATAATAGAAATAAAAATCAGACATGAAGACAGCAGCAAAAGAAAAAAAAAGGAAAATGGGGATTTTAAGGGTGTCTCACTAACTTATTTGGCTGTTATCTCTATTTTTGTTATAGACAACTGTATGAAAACTATAGGTGTTCATGATCGTGTTTTCGATGTTAACGACAAAGTAGAAAATTCATTAGAACCAGCAGGTTAGTATGCTTAGAGACTCTCTTTTAACAAATGCCTCTCTCTTTGTGGAGCTTTTGTGTCTCTTTCTTTGTCTTTGCATGGTTTGCATGGTAAAATTATTCTGCTTTTACTCATTTCTTGCAGCACTAATATTGCTTATGGTATATCTAATTTGCTAATGCTAGAATTCTCTTTTATGGTGTTGCAAAAAAGTATGCTTTTTCCATGACAATCTGCTTATTCAAACATTGCACCTCATTTGAAAACATAGTTATCCTAATCCCATTCCCACCCCATTTTTTAGTGTTTCTATCCAAGAATATGTAAGGAGAAAAAATGGGATGTATACCTAAAAGACACACACACATATATATGTTTTCCATGAGAATTTAAATGTAATTTGTCTAGTTGCTATCCTGCCCCAATATATAGATGCATTTTGGACAGAATTTTACAATGTCCTAGAGAAAAATATATGCACTGTATTTTGCAGTAATATGTAATAAGTAATTATGAATAATATAAAATTGATTTCAGGTTAAAAGAAGGACAATTGGATATGGTAATATTCTTGGCACATTTATGCTAATAGTGTATTGTAGATACAATACGTATTATTAAACAAGAGCAAGTGAAGCTGATCTCAGTGAAGATTTATTTGTGTGCCTTCTGGTTCTGTTTTAAAAATAAAAATATTGTAAAAATTTAGTTAGATATGAAATTGTCTGCATATTTCTCTGGACATTGTGCTGGTTTAAACATTCTCTTTACATCAAGGTCATGTTCTCCATTTCTCCCCATTCTTCCTACTGGGGAGAAAATCAATTTCCTGATTTCTGAGTGTCCTGTTCTAGAGCTACCTGAGGCCTACAGAGGAAGTCAAACAAGGTTAAGGCAGAGGTTCTCAGATGAAGGAAGCTGAAGGGACAGCAGGCAAACAAAAGTCCCTCTGATAAAGAGAAAAGCTGACAAGGAGTGAATCCAAGGCAGAGACCCTCTGGCAAAGAGAATGACAGAAATTCAGAACCTAAGATAACTCCCAAAAAAGAGTAGGAGGAAGTTTTCAAAGGAATACTCTAAAGTTTATTATATGATCAAATAGCCAGAGCCTTCATTTTATATATTGAAAGATGTATGTTCAGGGAATTGTGATGCTCATATTCCTGAAAGAGACATTCCTGTGTCTAAACTGAATGTTTCCAACATCAAGATTTTTTTTCTTAATCGTGTACTATAAGCTGTATATGTTTTTAAGGTTAGATATTGTTTTATGTAACAATTTTGATATATAAACAACTGTGAAACTTTTAGAAATAATTATGACAATTTGGATGCATTTGCTCATAAATATAGAAATGAATTTGGTTTAGGAGAGGGAACATAGCAACTTTACAATTAAGTTCACTGTCTCTTGATAGTTATAAATCTTAATCAAAATCTCTCATAGATAACATTTTAATTTTTCTAGCTAAGCATTTTCCTACTTTACAAATTAGGTGCTATGGAAAACTGATTTATACTGAAAAAGACCATCTGGATTTTTGTTCTTACTTCTAAGCATTCTTCTTAAGCATTCTCCAAGAGAGAGATGGAAAGACTCTGTACCACTATTTCTTACAATTGTCAAAAAACAGAATAAGATATTCTGCATAATTCCTATTTGTGGCCATCTCGCCATCACTGAATATCTTTATTATGTAGTTTTTGCTGCTTTCTTAAATGATGTGTCATCTGTTTAAATATGCTATAATTTCAGATACAAATTCATATAATTTTATGTTGTTGTCTACTGATAGGCAGCTATAGCAACTTTTCATCTCTTTGCTTAATTGTTTTCACTTTCCCATTTTTCTGACAAAATCATAATATTCTATATTTTAAGAAAACAACGTGCATTGATATAATTGTTCTCTTAAACAAGATCTCTGATCAAGTCAGTCTTCCTACAACCCTCTTCTCCTTCCTACAACTCTCTTCGTTTAAAATTGTATGTAGCCAGATTTTACTGGCAGAAATTTTGGAATTGTTTTGTAACTGGTAAATCATCATTTGGACATTTGTTGATTTTCTGTACACAAACTACACAAAACAAATAAAAATCTAAAACTAATTGAGAGAACGATGTCCAACATTTCAACCAGTGTTCCTTCTAGATTCATTAAGTTTTTTTTAAAGTGCAATACATAGTATTTGACCAAGGAACTATTAAAAAGCTTTAAATAATGTGTGTGTGTATGTGTGTTGTCTTTATCTTTAGAGGAAAAAAATACAAATTGTGCTTTCTGTTTGAACAGATGATACGGTACATGAATCAGCTGAGCCATCCCGTGGTGAGAATGCAGCTCAGACCTTAAGGATATCCAGTCAGCCTTTCACAACTCTACTGTTCCTTCTAGCAATGCTTTTGACATTATAGCATATATTCCAGCAAGCTGCCACAGTCAACTTCAGGATCTCGGAACATCAAAGATCCACTTAACTGCTCATCCCAACAACGGGACTTTGTATTGGTTTGCAGATGTTGGTTTGTTCTCCTTTCCCCGTCTTCTCCCTTTCTCTCCTCTGCAACCTGAACTTTGAGCAAAAATTGAAGAGGAATTAACTAGACCTCTTCCTACTCCCAAGCTTTTCCCTGGCTTTCCTTGATCCCTTCTAAAATGAATGGACTCCAAATGAAAATGCCAAATTTCAATATTGACACTAGTGATTCTTACTTTCCTCTGCAGCCTCTCTTTAAGATACTGCCTAGTTAATTCATTGGGCCCTCTGTATATGGAGAAGGAAGAATAATAGGAGATGCAGTTAGTTGAAGAATAAGAAAGTTATTTGGGGAAAAAACAAGAGAAATTTTTTACTCTTTTCAATAAAATATTTATTTCTCCTTGTTCAGCACTGTAAGACGATCATGCAATGCACTGTGTCACCATGTCAGAACTGGAGGGAAGATATTAAGAATAGATATATCTCAGTGAACAGGCTCCTCAAAGTAAAGAGATATTATTTGTATGCAACTGCCTTGAAAGGACCTTGACAGTGGAAGTTATGCTCCATGACAGAAGTTCTGTCATTAGGTGATAAAAACGTGACTACTGACATGTAAGGTCAGGTTTATGAAACTATGTTGGAGTGATAGTGCTTCTGTTATCACTCTAGGTGGATAATGCACACCAGATTACTTTTCTTTTGACTCAGATACCATGGTGCTACAGTGATTTTTGTTCAAATGCAAAAAGGCATTTCTGTACTCTAAGATACCTTTTCTGTGTGAATAAAGTGACCTTTCCCAAGGCTGACTTAGTAGCCAGTAGCCTTGGATCCAGCTCTGGGTAATGATACATACTATGTTGATAACAGCTCAGGGTGGAGTAAACCTGGTGAGTAATACAGAATCCTCAGTATCCTGGATTTTTCTGCCTCCTTGAAAGTTTGGCAACTCTTGGAGTAAAATGCTGCCAGAAAGGAACCAGGACATTTGTCATAGAGGGTGGATGGGAGTTCTGCATGGGAAGAATAGAGTACAGGAAAATTGATTTGAACTGTAGAGTGAAAGTTGAGGCATTGATCTCATCTCTTCTTTTCCAACACAGTTGAAAAGTAGTGTAAATGTCTTCATTGGCAGGAGATAATAGACAGACTCCCAAAAACTTTAACTATTTTGTTGCTTTTAAAAATCCACTAGAGTAGAAAATACATTATCTAGATATACCTTATGCTGAAAATAATTATATATGCTTGTCCTATTTAAAGATGATAAAATGTGGTAATTTGTGAAAAGAATATGGGATGCTGATCGGTTGAAATCAGAAGTGAGTCCTTAGGCAGCTATGATATAGCCTCATAAAACATTTACCAGGAAATGCCTTCTTTATAGTATTCCATTAACTTAGGCAGACCAAATTTAGATTTACTAAATAAGAGAGATCATGAAAACTACTTAGCAAACTTAGTTGTCTCCCAGAATTAGTGAGAACAAAACTTTACAAAAATGAGGTTAGGCTTCACTGAATTTTCATAAGATAGAAAAAAAAAGGAGTTTAATACTAAATCATAATGCAAATGGACAGAATTTTGAAATTTCCTCATTGTATTATGAAAAGAAAGCATTTTAAAAAAAAAAGTTGCAGAATTTCAGAATTCAAAAATAGCCTGAATAAAATGGTAAATATAAGGCACTCTGGGCTTGCCTGATACCACAAAGTCTACGCTGTATTTGAAAGCACAGAGATGTCTGATATAGCACACAAATAAAAAAAAAAGTTTCATTTCCTCAGAGTACAATCAGTCCCCTCTCTTCAATTGTATTTTGGGTGCATATGTAGGAAGGGATGACCTTGAAAATAGTGATCAAGGCAAAGACAATGTTGCACACGAATTAAGATCCTACAAGTGTAGCTTCCCAATTGCAAATATGAGTCACAGTGTTTGTTGTCCTAACAATGGCTATAGCTGTTTTTTCATCGTTCATCTACCAGTAATAAAAGGCTAGACTCACTTGCCTCAATAGCACGCTTTCTAAACCACAAATTGTCACCACAGTGAATTCAAACTTTTGCTTTGCCACGGCGTCACTGCTAATCTAATGAATAAAAGCAACACTGTAATTACAGTTCAGATGCTAATTGCTACACTGCCTCAAATGCAGATTTGTTGGCAGTAGGTTTACAGGACCTTCGGATATTTGATGGCATCAGGCAATCTTATTAAGCAAGAAATGACCATGATCACAGGACATAGTGAGACATAAGACTTGATTAGTATAAATACTTCTGAACAATGCAGATACTAAACCATCCATTTGTATGTTCCATCTGAAAGCAAATCATAACTCCTTATCAAAGAAATTAGCCATAAGCAAGCCATAGTTTTATTCTATGGTATGTGCAGGCCATGAATTGTATCTACTTGGAACTGATATTTAACAAGATTTGCTGCTCATGCAGGAGCACTGATGCTAAACAAGCCTTATGGTGCATTCATGCAAATGTGGCCAGTGCCTGAAAATCTCTTTTAATCTCTCCACTTGGATATGTGTGTGTGTGTGTGTGTGTTGTCCTGACATCTTCAAAAAGTTGTCAGTATGTATGTTTATAATAGCTCCTGTCCTCAAGCATGAAATATGAGATACAACATTTGGTCTCCCTCAATTCAGACAGTCTGCCCTGTGCCATCCAGTCCGAGTTTTGCTAAGGGCTTTGCAAAGGGTAGCAGGGAAATAAGGATTGATCTGTGTGGTGGATACTGTGTATCCTTTAATAGACGACAAGGTAACATTTTGTGTTAGTTTAGAAATATTGTTTTGTACTGTACTTTCTCAGCTGGCGAAGGAAAGACAAGTTAAGACAAAAAAAAATGCTATGTTCTTTAAATTCTGTATTATTAGCAGCCTTTGTTGTACATAGTGTTTGATAATAAAGTATTAATTTGATTATTATGTCTTTTGTAAGTGAGAAGAAAATAGATTTTCGTGATATTAAAATTTAAATAAACAATTCACCTTCTGAATATATCCCCCCCCCAAAACTCATCATGGCTACTGAAGATGTAGCCATCACAGGTCACTCCCCATACAGCATTTACTCATGAAAGCCATTCAGTCACTCTCAAGATTTCACAATGGCAGGACTTGGAACATTGTAGCATCTGGTTATCGATGTTTTGTCTGTGGAGTTAATGGTCTATTGTTGGAAGCCCATGGTATTTTTCTTTGGGTGTTAGGTTTTCATTAGCATGTGGATTCACAACTTGGGATTTTATTCTTCCTTCTTGTGAGAACATTTTTCCCCCTTCCAGTTGTTTAATCCTCTTTCTTTTCATGGGTGATTGTTTCAAAAAGGGACCTTCCCAGTGACATATGTGATAATGTACAGTGACTTGATTCCTCACTCCACTGAACACCAAATGGAGCAGGGGGTTATATGTAAATAATTTTCTTTCCTATATAACCAATGAAGGAAAGAAATAATAGTTACCAAGGGAATATGTGTGTTTGGAGTTTTTTCACATATTTTATGAAAGCAGTGGCTGAATCAATTTTTGCCAATTTTGAAAAATAATTTTTCATACTTTTTTCCATGAATCCAGTTATGTACATTTAATAAACTTGTTTCCATCTACTGTACATCAGATTCCTCTTTTTCTTCCCTGTTACCAAGTCCCCTTAAGTTCTCATTAAAAGTGGAACAGTGAATGGGCAAATCTATTTCTGATTTGCAGTGCCCTACTTTTGCCATTCCTTCACCCATGTTTTTCAGATTTGAGACTAATCTCCCTGCCAAAATCTTACTGCAATTATCTGAACAGTTTAATAGATGCTGGCATAATGGAGGTTGCCCATGAGCTTACAGAATCTGCTTTCCATGGTTACCCTTGATGACCTAAAGAAACCACTGATTGTGTCCTTCTGGGTATGAAAGTCCAACTCAGTGTGGTCCTGTCCTTGTACTGCCCTGCTTTGCAGTTTCTTTGCACTTATTTATTGAGTGCTGTTTTTAAAATGCTTACATAATATGAATTTTTAAAAAAGTGTTAAAAAAACAAACCCATAAAAGTCTGTACTTGTATATACACGTGTCCGTACAATTATATCTGAATAAAAAAATTAAAGATTTTCATCATTTTAATAAATTCTTTCAAACTATATTTTTATTTGCTGAATGATGCCTTTGGTTCAGGAGCTTTTTTTTTTTCATCTTAAATATATGTAGGGGAGTGGAAGCCTGCAAGGAATACAACACTGAGCAATTTTGTAATGCTTGGAATGCTGAGGAGTTTATTTATTTATTTTGATATGTCAATCGCTTACAAGATAATAGGTATAAGTATATACATAGTTATGAATACATGAAATGGGTACATATAAGAAAAATAAAAAGAAAGAATAGGACAGGAATGGTAGGCACATTGGTGCGCTTATGCATGCCCCCTACAGACCTCTTAGGAAAGGGATGAGGTCAATAGTAGACAGTCTAAGGTTAAAGTTTTTGGGGTTTGGGGAAGAAACCACAGAATCAGGTAGAGTATTTCAGACATTGACCACTCTGTTGCTGAAATCATATTTCCTGCAATCAAGTTTGGTGCGGTTAACCTTGAGTTTGTATCTATTGTGTGCTCTTGTGTTGTTATGCTTGAAGCTGAAGTATTCATTGACAGGTAAGTCATTGCAATGTATGATTTTATATACCATACTTAGATCATACCAAAGACGGCATAATTCAAGGTTTTCTAGGTCTAGAATTTCAAGTCTGGTGGCATAATGTATTCTACAATGAGTAGAGGAGTGGAGAACTCTTGTGAAATATTTCTGGACTTTCTCAACTGTGCTAATATCAGATACGTAATGTGGGTTCCAGACTGATGAGCTGTATTCCAGTATTGGTCTAGCAAATGTTTTGTATGCTGTAGTTAGTAGTAGTAGTAGTGTGTTAGTTAGTAGTGTGATATTACCAGAGAACAAGCCACATAAGATTAGATTAACAACTCTTAATGCCTTTTTGGCTATGTAGTTACAGTGGGCTCCAGCACTTAGATAGTTAGAGATGAGTAGTCCAAGGTCCTTTACAGAACTTGGGTCATGAACAAGGGTCTTGACTATTCAGCTTGTATTTTATTTTCTGGTGGTTTTTTTTTTTTTTTTTTTTGCCAATATGTAAGATTTGTTGAGATTTGAAGTTGCCATTTGTTTAACCATTCTGATACATAGTCAAGATTTTTTTTTGAAGAGTAGCAGTATTGTCCATGGTATTGAACAGTTTTACATCATCAGCGAAGAGAATGCAGTTGCTCTTAATATGATCACAGAGGTCATTTATGTAGAGTATGAAGAGAGTCGGTCCTAGAACACTGCCTTGGGGGACACCACTACTGACAGGTAAAGAATTTGATAGGACACTCCCAACTTTGACCATTTGTTGTCTGTTTGACAGGAATGCTTCTATCCAGTTATGCAGTTGTCCAGAGATACCATAAGATTTTAGTTTTAGGAGTAGTTTGTCATGTACCACTGAATCAAAGACTATACAGAAGTATATGTAGATTGCGTCTATTGTTTTGCCCTGATCAAGTTGGAATTGAAGTCCACAAGTCTTAAAGTTGCCCCTGGTCTAGACTGTGACTATAGAAATAATCCAATGTTTTAAATTGTGCTGTCTTGTTTTTCTGATGAATGGCAGTTTCATGCAGAATAAAGTAGGATGTTCTGCTGAGGACTGGGGTGACGTAAAGGACTGCAAACAGGGCAGACAGTGCATGGCATCCCTTTTTCAAGTTTCCTTCAGCTAAACATTAATGGACTAAATGAGTTTTAAAAGTGGAGAAAAGTCTGTAGCATAGCTTCAGATCTCCCCAACTTTTAAAAATCAATTTGAAATATTGACACCTAATTCTTGAACACTGTATTAGAAAATGCTGCACAGCTCTACAACAAGTTATCAACTGGTGTTCAGTATGCTTCATTATCTATTAATGGTAGTTCTATTTTGTCACTCTTGGACCATTGAAATGTCAACTGTTGTGTGTGCATTAAAATTCCTAAAAGCCATAGGCCCCCTCCCTGAACCAAGGTATACTTAAGGAAATCTCTCCTCACATTTCATCTTTTCAAATCCAAACTTTAATTACATTCATGTTAGCATTAACCTCCTTGAAAGCTTTTTATTAAATTTAATTGGTTAACAGGATAGCAAGTACTAATTATAACTTGCTTTGACTTTCCTTTACAAATTAGGAATGACAGCCTACTGTGGAGAGAAAGAGAGATACATGTTTAGTACAAAGAGCTGATGTGCTGAACTCTTGTTTTTGATAGCATAAATCTAAGATCATACATAATATATTCTTGGTTTAGCTTAGCATAATCTCATTTTTTTCAGCTTTAATAGAATCGGTTATAGTTCCAATGGATCATTTTTAATGTTTTTATTTAAGTTGTTTCTCTCTTTTCTCTAGTTAAGATCCTTCATATTTCTGTTCCCATAGACTGCACCAAATAATGTAATAGTTTTAGCCTAATTTCAGAATGTCTTACAAATTACTCAGGCCTCTAACAACATTACCTTGTCCTAGGCCATTGGAGGGAAAGTAGAAAGGAGGCATTAGCAGCATAACAAGGAAATTACTGTTCAGAAAGGGCATAAGAGAGTCCATTCACAGCTAGATAAGAATCATGTACACACACACACACACACACACACAATCATTATTAGGAGTCTGACTAAATTTAAATATGTGCAGAAAATAATTGCAGAGATTATTTTCCATTTTTTCAAAGATCGATAGAGCTTTCTCTATGACAGTTTACCAATCTTTTTAAATGGCTGGTTTAAATGAACACAGAATACTCATAAAATTATGCCAGTTACACTCTCCATTGATTATACTTTTTAAATCCCAGTTATACATAATATTGAACACAATAATAATTGCTTCTTTGGCTCTTGATGTCAAGGTTGAAGTGCTTATTTCCAAAAAGTGGATAGATTCACATCACATGAAGTGGGAATGAAATGGTGAAGGAATTGTGCGAGGTCCACCTTTATTATTGTTTTAATCTGTAACAGAGTTTATCAGCTTTCCAATGTTAGAAAATATGGTGGAATGTGTATGGCTTTAGGGGTCATTTAAAGAGACCATCATGTTCTGCCACTCCTGGTTGCTCATCCATGATCTAAACATGAGATGCAGAAGTGTTGTGGAGAACATATGTATTGGATCTGAACTAAGCAAAGGGAAAGGTTAATAGGATTAAATCAAAAAGGATATTGTAATTTAGCATAGTTGATCTCCCAAAAAATTCTTTTATGTCTTTTCAATAAGTTTAACTTCTTCCCATGCCAAATACTACTGGTTTTTGGCCAAAATCCCTACTTCTAGTTTTGATTCTTTTTGCCACATATTGTTTGAATGGCATGTTGATTAAATGGACTACTGAACTGTTCTGTTTGTGCCAACATCAAAGACGTATCTTCATTTACTTGCTAAATGCAGCATCAGGTCTGTACTGAGTTGGATGAGTTGTTAATAGAATGGGACAGCTATTCTTTGATTCCTTTATATATGCTGGCATCTAACACTGGAATGTGAGCAGTAAGATACAAGCTTTTTGGTGTTGCAGCCCCTCTCTCACGATTGTAGTCAAAGCATTCATAAATAGAATAAAACTTTCTACCTCACAGAAACAGAAAGTAATTCAATAATTTGAATCATGTCACAATATACATATATTAAAACCAGCTTAACAAAACTCAATTTCATGGATTTGGATAGAACTATGTCTAAGTTAACTCCTGTTAACTGGATTTTTCTGTTAAATCAAGGGTTCCTCCCTTAAGCTGGGGTTAGTGCAAATTAGGCCATTTATTTCAATGACATAAATGAAACAGGTACATATATATTGGCAAAAATAAGATAAATTTGGATTTAAAAAAATTACCTTCCACCAAAATGATCCATCATTTTGAAGTTCTACTATATCTTAAGGGATATGTAATTCAAAAGTTTTAAAATGATTTTTAATCTAAAAATGATGCTCACATAAGAAAATAAAGTCCTGAAAAAAAACAATCAAATATTCACTTTTCATTGCATGCTTCTAAAAAGAATTATTTTTACTTTGCAATAAGCAGTTCCAATCAAGCCTTTTTATGATTAAGTCAATTATAAATGTGGGTATGAGCCTATAAAAAAATCACAATTTCCATTGTAAGCTACAATGGAAACAAACTCCTACAATGGTTTGGCTCTGCCACAGATGATGGCAACCATACTTGATAGCAAAGAGATTTCATTTCTTTCACTCAATGATGCTAAAGAAGAACAAATGGGAGCCTTATGGCTGTCATGCCAAGGAAGTCTGCTGTTGCTATTTTGATTCCCCCCCCCCTTCATTTTTACATATACATATTAAAGCGACTTTGTCTCCAGGTATAAACGTGCCTACAGTTCTTATGTGCTTTACTCATTAACCAAACTTTTCTGCTCTAAACAACCTTTGCCAAAATGTTAAATGGAATGCATATAGCTGCAAATGTTATGAATATTTATGATGGTGTGAGATGGGGATTTTGCATCCATGAATAATAAAGGTCCCCCCCCCCACCCCAAGTAGAGATAATGAGATGGGGACAAAACGGTGATGTTGCAAAGTGTGGAAAACCCCACTGAGAACAGCAGGGGCAGCCCAATTCTTCCCACCCTTTCCTGCTTGAACTGAAATCAAAAAGTAGGACAGAACATACAGACTTTTTAAAATGAAAGTTTCATAGCAAATGAGGGCTTTATCTACTGTGTATGTCACCATCCCCTCCTGTGCATTTCATTTGCAAAAACTTGGGGCATGGGGTATATGTCAGTGATAGTCACCTTCCAGTTTGGAACGCAAGATCTTATTTGTGAAGTGCTCAGGGTAGCTGTTACATATTAAGCAGAGACTGAAGGAGCTGTTTTGCATTCTCTTCAAGAGCAGTTGATGGGAAACTCTACAACAGCATAAAATTTTAAGTTCCATTGACTGTAGCTTTGAAACAGTCTGGTTTGCTTTGGAAAAAAAAAAAGCAGAGCAACCAAGCCAATTCTACTTATTCCAGAAATGGACAGATGAATAATATTGAAGGGATGTGCAAGGTCCATTTCAGAACACCCTTACTTAAACTACATCTTTAGGTGTTTAAAAGACAAGAATATCACACATGAAAGAAACTTCAATGTTCTTAGCAACCTAGAGACTCCTACAGTTAGCCATGCTAGCGTGACAATGTATATGGAGATTCTCAGTCATCCAGGCCATGCTAGCCTAAAGGTGCTTTTTCAAAAGGCAACTGGACTTTCTAGGTTTTTCTTTGAAGACATTTCACTTCTCATCGAAGAAGCTTCCTCAGGTCTGTCTAAATGGTAGGGAATTGAAGGAATTATACTCTTTACAGACAGCTGGTCATTTGCATTTTTAGAGACTCATTAAGGCTATCTGAGGTTTATCTGTCAGGGTCACAGTTCCAACAAGGCTCCACACCCATTTACACTACTCAGGTGTCCCTGGAGACACAGATTCAGTCAGCTAAAGAAGTTTCTTGGATGAGAAGTGAAATGTCTTCAAAGAAAAACCAGAAAGTCCAGTTGCCTCTTGAAAAATCACCTTTGGGATAGCATGAGAAAATGTTATACTAAACGTTGTACACTTGGGAATTGTACAATTTCTTAGTAAAGAAACATTAATTAATAATGACCTTTGTTAATATAACCCACATCTTCAGCTCTTTCTGACTTGACACACTTATTATATTGAACTCAACTGTATTCCTCTTTCCACTGATCAGGGATCCTATCTGCATATACCAGGAATGCATAAGTAGCTGTCCTAACCATGCTTTGCAAAACATATTATTGATTTATGAAATGTATATCGCTGCCTTTTGCATATGGCAACTCAAGACGGCTTACAAGAATATAAAAACTTCATATAAAAAACAATAAAACTAATAAAAGAGAATCATACAATAAATTAATAAAGTAATATAATAAAATAATCCAGAATCTTCAGGCATTTTGATCCCGTAAAACCTTGTCTGCAAATATGTTTATTTCTATGATGGATGAATCAGAGAGTAGAGTGGAAACTCACATGCTAATTGTTTGGTTTATAACCACAATGAGATAAGAAAAACATTTTCATTGTTAACATCCCACATTTGGGTTATTTCTTTTCTGGTAATTTATTATTTACTTATTGTCCACCGAGCTCCAGTTGGTCTTGCTGTTGTCATTCTATTACTGCTTCAAGTAAAGTAGTGTTTTCATGGCTGTGGCAGGTAGAAGAAGCAATTGATAAGTCTTGGGTAATAAACAAACAAGTGTGAAACATGATTGCATTTTATTGCATCTTAATTTTCTGTTAAACACAATTTAGGATGATGAATCACTGGTGACAGCTATTACTTTTACCACTTAAACAATTTTCTCTTCATTATTTGCCATTAAAGTAATTTTCCAGAGCAAATTATGTGTTTGTATGTTTATTTTTAAAAGCATTCTCTGCATTGATGAGACTTAACAGTAAGCATTTGCTTTCTCCCTCACTTTGTGTTCCACAAAAGATTACTGGTAGGAATGGTCCTTCTGCAAATCAAACATCACCAAGACAAAGTTCAACTAAATGAAATTATATTTTCATTTGGATTCCAGAATGTGAAATTGTTGCTTAATGGTAATGATTTAGCACATGTTATCTCTGTGAGATGGATTAGGCTGAAACAGTGTGACTGACTCAAAGTCACTTAGTGTTAATTAATAACACATAAGTTATTGCCCCACACTCCAATGAATCCAATCAACCTTTTGTGTGTGTGGCCTAACTACTTTGTTTCTTGTTTTTGAGTGCTTGATTATGCCATCTTTATTAGTTTAATTATTCCCAGAAATTAACCTTGTTTCAATCTTCTCTCATCAGGAATCCTATTTTACTTGGGGAAAACAATAAAAAAATATAATGAAATCATTATCCAACAGCAGAGGTGTGCAGTAGTGCAATAACAATTATATCCTTCCTCCTCCCCTTTATAAAAAAAAGAGTTTTAAACTATGAACTACCTCTAAGAAACAGTCCACTCATGCATAGCATATATCTGTTTTAATTTTTTCTATGATAATTCACAGAATCAAAATTACTGTATACCATTGGTTAATCATTATATTATACCCAAACTTCTTTGCCTATTGAATCATACCATATTTTACACATTCATTTTCCAGATTCAATTTCAGCACTTTATAACTCTTGACAATAACATGTTAATCTTTAACACAATACAATACAATTTCCATTCAATTTTTTTACAGATTTAAAGTTACAGTTTTTGCCTAACACATTAATTGTTTCCTTCATTTGTAAATATGTCAACCAGTGACAAACATGGAATCCTTCTGATTCCAATCCTTCTTTTGACTTAAAATTAGTTTCACCTTGATTAAAATATATTATTTGATCATAATTCCACCAGTTTGGAATTATCACCATCATTTCTTTTCTGAAGAAAACTTTCTGATTTTATATTTATTATAAATATATAATATATATATTTTATATTTATTCCAAATCCTTAGGATAGCATGCCTAACACATGTTTCTTAAAGTCAGTATTCATTTTAATTTTGTCACACCATAGGTAGGTTTGCCATCCAATTCTTACACCATGACAGTGCAGTTCAAATAATATCTTATTTCTAAGAGTCACCCAATCTTTCATCCAAACCTCACCAAGCCCATGTTTCCACCATTTGACTTTTATTGTGTTGACTTTGTGCTGACTTCATTTAATTTTCTTTCAAATCAATCCATGCTTTTCTGATTGATTTCAATTTTAGAACTGTTTATGGCTTTCAAAGTTGGGTGGTCTGATTCATTCTGTCTTAACTATATTCATAGCTACTATGAGTGTGCTTAAAATTGAAAAACAGGATTAGACCCATTTGAAATAAACCAATATTTTTGCTCAGATTGCTTCAGACACTTCTCATCATGTTCTGAGAGCAAAGGCAGAAAAGTATTGCTGTGCCCAGTAGTTTTCAGGGACAGCTGCCAAAAGGTTGAGGTTGCATATCTAAAAATAAAATAAAAATAAAGAGAAGAGTATCATCCTCTGGCTATAAATGTTTATATTCTGCAATTTCCATCAGATTGATGGCTGACCTTGTTTTCTGCTGCAGTCCATCCCATAATTATGGCTTTACCTTAATTCTGTACAGTCATATTACATGAATCTTCCACCAACCTCATCTATTGTGGAGCACAGTTGGGAGGCTAAAACCACTTGTGCCTCATGGCACTCCAGAAACACTCATCACAAGAGAAACCACTTTCAAAGATATTCTGTCAAGTAGCATCTTTGAAAATCTTGGTGGGTTTGGAAAATATATATGTTCAAAAATACACGTATTGGCTGAAGTGCAACTGTCATTCAGATCTGAATGAAGAATAAATAAATGAAGACTGAAGAAGCTTCTTGGATGAAAAGTGAAATGTTTTTAAAGAAAAAAACCAAGAAAGTCCAGTTGTATTTTTGGAAAAGGCATCTTTGGGAATATCATTCAGATTAGATGTTAAGTTGCTTCAGAACTTTGCTTGAACTCCTTACTGTAAAGTGAATATTTAGTCCCATTTCATACTTTCATACTCAAAAAGCTGAAAATTTTTAAACGTTTGCATTTCATTAACTTGGCAATTATCAAATTCAAGAAGAAGGAAAGATAAGAATATAATTGGCGTATATCTTCTTATGGCAAGCCTTTGCTTTGTATAGAATGATGGATCAGGTTAAAGCATTAAATTTGGAAATTATAGCGAACCATTCATAGTGGCAAGTTTGCTAACTTAGTGGAAAAGCCCTGCAGACAAATCACATGGGAGAGAGTACAAAATACAAACCTGAGAACATAAAACTGTGTTCTTATAAAATATGTTTGAAATGTGTATGGAGATAAATAGATAGGGAAGGAAATCTTCAATTTAAATTAAAATCCAAGATGGTGGAAATTTTGGAATTTGGCAACACTTTTCCTTGACTTTGAAATTGAATTATTGCTTTTTTAAAAAAAATCCTAAAAGCTAGAGATTATAATTTTCACAGAAAACAAAAATAATATAATAATTCAAGTTGAAATTTAAATAGAAAAAATAAAAGTTTACTTTAGGTAAGACTTTGAAAATTCTTCCTGATCTAGCTATGGCAAATTTTAGGCCAATCATCTCTAAATGGATAAGACTCCAAAAGCTGTTTTAACATCATGCATTGATAGGAAGCTTTGCACTAGTACAGCAGATGAGTGGATGCCATTATGTTAGTAACAATCACTGCCCGATAATGTTCCTGAGCTCATCATTTGGAGAAAGGAATGTCTTTTTGAATCTATTCTTTAAAACAGTGAAGCTGCAGCCACTTATTTATTTATTTTATTTATTTATTTGATTTGTCAATCTCTTACAAGATAATGGGTATAAGTATAAACATAGTTATGAATACATGAAATGGATACATATAAGAAAAATAAAAAGAAACAATAGGACAGGAATGGTCGGCATGTTGGTGCGCTTATGCACACCCCCTACAGACCTCTTAGGAAAGGGGTGAGGTCAATAGTAGACAGTCTAAAGTTAAAGTTTTGGGGGTTTGGGAAAGAAACCACAGAGTCAGGTAGAGTATTCCAGACATTGACCACTCTGTTGCTAAAGTTGTATTTCCTGCAATCAAATTTGGTGCGGTTTACCTTGAGTTTGTATCTATTGTGTGCTTTTGTATTGTTATGGCTGAAGCTCAAGTATTCATTGACAGGTAGGACATGGCAATGTATGATTTTATATGCTATACTTAGATTGGACCGAAGGCAGCGTAGTTCTAGATTTTCTAGGTCTAGAATTTCGAGTCTGGTGGCATAAGATATTGTGCAACGAGTAGAGGAGTGGAGAACTCTTCTTGTGAAATATTTCTGGACTTTCTCAACTGTGTTAATATCAGATACGTAATGTGGGTTCCAGACTGATGAGCTGTATTGGTCTAGCAAAAGTTTTATATGCTCTAGTTAGTAGTGTGATATTACCAGAGAAAAGGTTACATAGGATTAGGTTAACAACTCTTAATGCCTTTTTGGCTATGTAGTTACAGTGGGCTCTAGCACATAGATCATTAGAGATGAGTGCTTCAAAGTTTTCCTTTTCAAGGTCTTCTGAACAGATTACCAGCAGAGAACTGAATGCCCAGATGTCTTTGGGAGGGCCTCAAAGCAGCCATATATCTGTTTCCCTTCTTTGAAGAACCTATTTAGAGAGATTTTATTTATTTATTTGTAAAATTTATTGGCCACCCATCTTAACACCATGGTATTTCTGTGGGGCTGCTTCATTCCCAAATAAAGCAACTTGCTTACATGATTTGCCCAGCCCATTACACAGTCAGAACTTTGCAAAGACAGCATAATGTGGATTGAATAACTTTGTTTAGTGCCCAGTTCCAAAGGCCTGGGATGAAGTAGATTTTCTGGATCCTCTGCAGCTGAATTCAGACCAGATTATAGTGCTGAAATGGCATTAGTCACACTTATGCATGATGTCTGGAAGGCTTAGGAAAGGGTTGGAGATGGCCCTAGCCCTTCTGTATTTCTCAGTAGTTTAAGTATCATTGATCATGATGTCCTTCTAGACTGATTTAGAAGATCGGGAATTGGAAGTACAATTTTTCAGTGGTTTTCTTCCTTTAAATGTTTTCTGTCTTCAGTTGGTGTTGGGAAAGGAGTAAAGAGAGGCATATCTTATGTGAGATGCCTCAGGGCTTGTTTTTTCTCACCAAACATCTACATGAAACCATTGTGCAATGTTATCCAGTGGTTGTAATACTGATAATATTCAATTGCACATTTCTAATCCCAGGCGGGACAAGCGATGCTCTTTTGGTGCTTACCTGGTATCAGGTGCTTATTTAGGCTGTAAATGTCTTGATGAAGAGGAACCAGTTTTCATTTAATCCTAGCAAGACAGAGTGGCTTTAGGATTTGCGATCCCCTAGATTTTGAGAGTTGCCAGATTTAACTCTTGACAGGATAGTACTCCATAGGCCAAAATTGGTATACAATTTGAGAGTCCTTGTGGACACAGGTCTTTCTCGGCATTGCATGGATTTATTTTATGTGCCAGTTTGCACCTGATCCTAGACTGAGAGTCCTTATTCATGGTCACTTATGTCCTAGTCACTTCCCATTAGTCCTATGATTTAGCCTCCAGACACTTTATCACCTTTGGTGATTTTCTCTGCTTTCCAGAGTCTCAATTGATGATATAAGAAATCAGATACTAACTTTGATGACCAACCCTCCCTTTCAGAATACTTGAGGAAGTGCTGCTTTACTGTCTCTCTCACTTGTTTGTTACAATTTGTTTAGACAAGGTCACTGAGATGGAGGAAAAGAATGGGTGGAGAGTATACTCTGATTTATTTATTGAATAAAGGATATAGGGTAGTTACTTAATATCAGAACACTGGAAATACTATATGAAAATGCTTTTCATTATTTATTCATTTATTTGTTTTAGAAAATTTATATTGCCTATTTGCATATGGGGACTCAAGATGGGTTATATGAATATAAAAACATCATATATATAAAAAAAACTAATAGAAGAAAATATTAAAATAGTAGCCTGGCCACCCTACCAGTGACAACACACCACACAAGTCATTTAATGGGTTTCATCATGCTCTGGGTTCCCTAGGCCCGCTGGCAGAACCAGGTCTTCAGCACTTTCCTAAAGAGTCAGGACCACTCTAATTTCTGTGGGAATGATGTTCCAGGAGAGGGAGCCACCACAGAGAAGGCCCTTCTTCTGGGTGCCACCAGATATATCTCCTTAGGGGATTGGACCCGCAACGTTCCTTGCCTTCCCGCTCTAGTGGTAGTTCTACATTACTTGTATAAGAGTGATAGACATACATTTCTCAGATTATTTTTAAAGTGTTACACAAGCAACAAATATTCATTTCTAAAAGAAGCTAATTTGCTAAAGAGCTTTTCAGAAAAATCAAAGGCTCAGGGAGTGATGGTGTCTGCAATCTTTCTAAAACTTTTTTTAAACAACCTATAAATTAGCTTACTCTTTTTTCCTATCCTTGCTATATTTTATTATTATTATGATTTTAATACACTTTGTAATATATTTCATCAATGAATTAACTGCTCAAGTTTAATGATTTATGGATACTTCTGCAAATAATAAATCTTTTGTATTCCAGTGACACCCTTGAAGCTACTTTTGGTGACACTTTGCAAGGCCTATTCTTCTAAATCAATGTTTTTGAATATCAGCAACTTTTAAGATATGTGGACTTCAGCTCCCAGAATTCCCCCAACCAGCATATTGATGATCTACTCCTCTTGCTATTTTCATCTTTTTCTGAGAAAAAACTGAAGACATACATTTCAGAAATTTTGTTTTTTCTGAAAAGATAGTAATGCTAGTGCTTAGCTTAAAAATAAAGTTGGAGGACGGGGAAATTTTTAACATTTATTTTCAAATTTGCTTGCTGCCCATATTAATGTTACTCTTACATTAATCTCTTTTGGTTCAGATAGCCAGGAATACGTCTCTCCTTCCTGGTATTATGGTGGAGTGAATAATGAAATTCCATGTTATATGAGATGGCACACAATAATTCTAATAGACTACCAATGGTATGCTGTAAATTAGGGCCCTCAACCTCCAGGGGGCTATGGCTTGTTCAAAACTGGCCCACGCAAGAGGCTCTTGAGTATGCAAGTGCATGCAGTGCCAATCACGCAAGCAGCAAGAGCACCTGCCACTCATACAAAATCAACCCTTCTCTCCCTCTGTGCCAGGCCACTAATCCATAAAGGTTAGGGACCTCTGCTGTAGAGTACACCACCATTTGCAATTTGGAATGGCACTCAACTAGTTGTTAATAACTAAAGCAACTCTTTTTTCACTCTCTGTTTCTTGCCCTTATTTTGTCTAACACCCAATTCTAAATGACAGGGTATAAAGGTACACAGTTAGGGAAATTGCTCTAACAAATTATCCACCTGTAGATTTTTTCATCCATATTGCAATACATTTCACAAGATAGCAAGTGACATGCATTGCAATATCACTTTGGTAAGAGAGCTGAATATCTAAATTAAATAAATATTGCAAAGCTTTTTTTGTTTGTTTGTTTCTATACTTGAGTACAATGGCCTCATGCAAGTACAAAAAGACAGAACTTGACTCATAATTTCACACATGTTTTGTAATTTTCAAACTATAATTAGGAACTATATCTTTATCTTTAAACAATAATTCTCTTTGGGGTTAACTGGAGGAGGAATAATAACCTAAGTTTTACCTTTTAAGCTTCTTCTTATCTGTGTTTTCTATTACAGCATGCCAACTGAGATTGTCCAATCACTTTTTTGTTCATGATGGTGCATGCTGACTATCACATATCTTTAATAATTACTTGGCATAATCTTCCCTAAATTTGGATTTAATTGCTTCAACTTTATTATATACAAAGGGAAATGTTTTCTAAGTTCTGCTAACAACTGATATGAAGCATTTGCACATCCTTTTAGATCTTGTGTGATGGTGACTAGGTATCAATCAGTTGCACTACTATTAAATCAGCTGTTTATGATAGACTGCCTGACACAAGGGCTGAAACCCAACATGTTACTTTTGTTGCCTTAGTGGGTTATGTTTGGGATTAAATTTACAGAGTCCCACATTCAGATCCATTTCCAGCCATTCTCACCAGGTGCTTTGAGGTTTGTCAATTTTTTCTATAACCTACTAACCTCACTTTGTGGGAAAAGGAGGAGAATGTGCCACACGGATGGAAGTAAAAAAGTATGTAGATAAACTGTTTGCGCTGTAGTATTTTGCTTAAGGCAAACTATGGATTTTCATACATAATTCTAGCATGAGATTTAATTGAATAGTGGATTTTAACAGTCAACATAAAGGTGAAATTGTTATAAATCAAGCAATTAAATTAAAGAATTGTTTTTAGGCTACCTACAGACCTCTTGCCAAGATCTCAACAGAAAAAGTCTTTAAGTGTGTCAGGGGATACAGAGGCCCTTTTAGAAGAAAAGAATGACCTCTGACATCATTCACTGTGATATATTATTCCTTGTGATAGAATTAGTCTGAAAGAACCCTCCCATTAAAACTAACAAAAAACACAAAGAGCATTCTTAGTTGTGTTTGCATATGTCCCATCTGTGTATAAATGGAAGGTAAATGTGAAGATGGATATATGTGAATGGGCATGGGTCTATGTTTGGTTTTGACATTCTTCAGTGACATACATGTAATGCTAATAAGTAGAATGGAAGTCCTTAAATGACTTTTCTGTCACCTTGATATGAGTTCTTCAGGAATTAAATAAGTTTGCATTAACTGAAGCAGAGAGATGGAAAACCGAGATCATTGTAAAATGTGATTGTGCATGTTGTTTCTATAATATATATATGAAGTTAAGTTGTTTATTTATTTTCATCAGAGTTCTTATCCCAAGTAAGGATATTTATTGTAGGAAAATTATTTTCTTCTATCTTAGTATTTCTCAAACTTAGTAATTTTAAGATGTGTGGACTTCAACTTCCAGAATTTACCAGCTGAGGTTTAAGTCCATACATCTTAAAGTATTCAAGCATGAGAAACATTACTCTGTCTGAACCATTATACTTTATAATAGAATCAGAAAGAATATTGATGATGTAGGCAGAGAAATGATTTGATTTCAGGAAAGAAAGAAAATTGTGAAGCTGAAATATTGAATGGAAATTTGTTATACCATTATTTATTTCATTAATGCTCATAAAACTGTTCCACCCTTGTGACAAATTATACACAGGAGTTGCAGAAATGAAGTGAGTGAAATGTAACATAGATTGAAAGAAGCATCTATCAATTGCATTTGTACTAGCCTAGTTGATGTGAACCGAAGTGAGACATTAAGCCCTAATCAAAAATGACTTTAAATCACAGCAATTTTACATCCAGCTTGTGTCCTAGCCATTAACATGTCTGAAGTAGTTCAAGATGAAAGAGCTCACATCAGTCTTGTTAACACATACACATGTATTACTTCCTTACTTACAGAATTGTAAAGGCAAGAAATGCTATCTGTAGAAGTTGTGCAAAATTGTGGATTTGTTCTCTAAGAAATCCTTGGAAGATGTGGGAGCAATGAAAAATAGCATCCTTCTACAATACCTCAAAGCAACTGCCCCATATCCTGCTCTGAAAACAACCACAAACAGCAACTTATTTAAAGTTGTTGGAGATACCAAAAGCCCTTTCTGAGATCAAAGCTAAAGTACCACAAGGGACATTTCTATCTATATGAAGGACTCACCTTTTAGTTAGTGCTATATCAATTGGAATAATAAAAACATTACACAACACCAAGTTTTGAATGTCTGGTTAGTTTTTGAAATATTGAAACTTCCATTACCGACTTTCCTGCCCTTTGATTGCAATCCCTTTTTTCAGCATAACCAGTGAGGAAGACGTGACCTGATAAGGAGAAGAAGAAGCTTTTCTTATTATGTAAGCCTCACCTACTGAGTGAAGCTTTGGGAGGGTTGTGTTTTATGCAGTAAAAGATCCATGGAACAGTTACTTAAAAATAGAATTACAAAATAAGTTCAGCAGTTTGTCCTGGGGGGTCTGACATGACCTGGCTTGATGAAGTTTCATACAGAGAATGGCTTTTATTTTATTTTTAGGGCACTCTATCTAGGGTTAGCAGTGATAGTGAAACAGTAGGAGATAGTTTGTCTTGATGGCTGGCACTTATGCTGGAAAAGAATGGAACAGCATATTTAAACTGTCAGACCTTAATTGTTTCATTAGGCAGTGGTACCTCCCTCAGAAAAGGAGCAAGTGAGCCACTGAAAGAATGAGTGATGATCAGCAATTCTGAGAGGGCACAGTGGCACTGCAAGCTTTGAGCCACTCATGAAAGGAAGAGTAGAAGGGAATTTATAAAGATGTTTAGAATAGGTTTTTAGCCCCTGAGGCATATAAAAATACAGATATATAGTTGTTTCTCTCTCTCTCTCTCCCTCTCCCTCCCTCTACCTCTGCCCCCTCCCCCCCTCGCTTCTCACTCCTGCTGCCCAGTTCACCACTCTGTCAATAAGGCAAAGATTCAGGAGAGTGCTTTTACTTTTTAATTTCAATTGTTATAAAAATCTGCATTCTAATGAGATAGTATAGATCTCGCTAATGGTAAACAAATCTAAACCACCAAATGTTCTGGGCCAATTATCCTGTATTTTAAGGAAAAGAGGCAAGGTTCCTATTACTACCCTTAAACAGAGTTGAGGTTTTTTTTTACGCTTCAAGTAGTTTTGAAATATCTTTTTTTATATTAATATCTCTATATTATGAAATAAGATTCTCAGGGCATAGATTAAGTTCCAAAAAGCTTTGGATATGGTGTGGAAAGTAATCCCCATGTATTGTTCAAAACTATAATACATAGGAGCTTGATCACTTAATATTCAACTTGGCCTTTTCAAAACCCAGAGATTCTAAAAAATTCCTTAAATCAGCCCCAGAAGTATAATTAATTGTGCTTTTACAAATGTATCCAAGATCATAAAATCTTAAAAAATAAATCCTGATAAGGTACAATAAAGACTATTTCATCATTCAAGTTTTGTAGATTTGCATTCGTGACCACCCAAGCTGTTTTCTAAGCCATGCATCAAATGAACTTTGCTCATGTTAGTACAAACAAACAATTACAAGGAAATTGAATTCACTATTCTGTTGATTTGATCTTTATAACATCATGATGTTTGAAAAAGGCAATAATTCCCTGTAAGATAAGGTAGACATTCAAGTCTGGCCAAATGTTTCCAGAATTTCCATGTTGTGCTTTTTTTCTTTGCAAAATGTGCGCTTTCCTTTTAGTACTCACATCTTTGCAGGCTTAAGGAGAAACTAAGAAGCAGTATGGAATCTTTCTTTGGTTTATTCCCACCTACCATGTGAAAGAAAGGTTCCCAATATGCTTTCCATGTATGTCCTTTTAGAGACTTAATGGCTCTTTGTGCAAAGTCCTAGTAATGTTTTGTCAAGAAGCAAAACAGAGAAATTTTCTTTCAGTTTAAGCTCAGGTAGGAGTGTGTGTTTCAACTGTACTTATCTTTTATGAAGGTGTGTTTTTTTTCATATTTCTTTTCCTCGGGTATAAACAACTGTGTGTGATTAATAGGTTCTTCAAGAAAAAACTTGCTTGGAGTGGACAGCTACAAATGGGAGCATTTCTCACAGGTGTCCTTTATAAATCTGAAGTGGGAGGAAGGCTGCCAGCCATAGGCTAGTAAAGGCACTCAAGCAGAGCAGACAGCTTTTGTGCTTCTGTAGATGGGGCTGTTGAGTAATTTCAATTTATCTGCCTTAAGGGGTGTTGTTTAAGCAGGTTAATGCAGTTCATCTTCTGGCTCAGGCTAACTTCATGCTAATGACTTTCAGCCAAGGCAATGTGTTTCCTCAAATTTGTGACTAAATTACATGAATTGCAACCTTGTTTTTCCCTCATTTTCATCATTCTACTAAAACATGGTAGTTTAGCTTATTGAACCCTCAGGAGAAATTTACAGTTCTGTCTAGCACAGGCCTATAAACACAAGTGCCAGGCCTATTCCTTCAGAAGCATCCAAAAATGCTCATTTTGATTGTGCCAGGATGTTCCTTGTGGCTACAATACCATTGGACAGCAGCCAGTGAGTTGGTCTCTTAAGCATAACTAGATTTTATTGTATTTATTAAACATGTGGAAGCTTAGAAGGGGAAAGGTCCCAAACTCTGATATTCTAGAGGCCTTTGAGTCCTATAGAGCCAGAGTTACCACTGTAAGCAAATAACTATTGTTATCTTATAGTAAGGGAATAAATATCTGTTCCTGGGCAGGAGGATACCAAAATCAATCAATCTTATTTTCCTATGCTATTGAAAAAATTGGTGGATTCAGAGGAGTCAACAATTTCAGAATAACAGTAATATTTATTGAAAACTCTTCATGATATTCCTTTAATTTAGGAGGTGAAGGAAGTGGCAAACTTTCTCAAGGAATTTCTTTTGATGAGATTTAAGGAATGTGAGTGTGAGCCAAGAAGTCCAACATCAAATCACTTCTAATAAGTAATTATGCCATAGTCAAGCTAAATGTTCTTGCCTCGGTGATTTCATCTGCATCTCTGGAATAACAAAAGTTTATTTCATTCATCTCCCCAAAAATCAATGTTTTGCCAACTTTAACATGTGTGAAACTCAACTCCCAAAATTCTGGAAGTTGAAGTCTACATATCTTAAATTTGCCATGGATGAGAAACACTGGTTTTAAAAGTTGGGATGGGAATCAAATTGTAAAAATATTGTTAATAGTTCTTATTAATATAACTCTAACCATTTGGTAAAGTTTAAACTAAGTTACTGAGTTCATTTTACCTTGACTGCAGTACCAACAAGTTGTGCCAACAATCATGCTATGACTGCTATGACTGCCAGACCTCCATAGCATTCCCCAATCAAGAAAGTTAGATTAGGCCTTGGCCTTTACAATCATAATATAAAACACCTATCTTTTTTTCCACATTGTACACCTTGGAATTTCTGGAGAACTCCAATATCTAATGAGAAATTATGCAAAAATAGTTTGGTTCCTGAAACTCTACTAATTCATTCAGTTTGAGAAATACTCCTGTATGGTCAACTCATGTTGTTTTCTTGGCAGCAATATTGAAATTCAGTTTTTCCCCAAATTCTAGGTTAATTTACATCTAGGTGATTCCCTAGTGGTCTCCCAACCAATTCTAATCGGTTCCAGTATCATTTAGCTTTTTCAGAATCAGTCATGGTCTTTTAGATTCTGACACTTGCTGTAGACCAGTACTTCTCAGTCTTGACAACTTGACAACATGCTGGCTAGGGAATTCTGGGAATTGAAGTTTACACATTTTAAAATTGTCAGGGCTTAAAAACACTCACTTAACACATTAAAAATTAGTATTAGATTGATGGTTAAACAAAAATCTAATATATAGTATAATATAATAAAACATTTATGAGGGTTTTTAACTAATCTGAAGCAGTCTATCCTTATGGACAAATGCACAAATCTGGTGCTTTAAAATTTTATGTTGTAAAGAACTTGAATTCTAACTAAGGCAAAAAAACAAAACAAAACTGTGCACAGAATTACAGTCTTTAAGCAGTTTCCAAACCGAGTTAAATATACAGCTTATTTTTCAGACACAAAGCTAAAACAGTTAGACACTGTTGCATACTCAAACCAAATAAAGTTAATTTTCTTAAGGTGATGTAGAGTTGATAGTAAGATCCTCTAATAAGTTTAGGAAGTAAGTTTAGGAAGATTTTTGAGATTAAAAACCTGATCGTTAATGGAATTTCTGCTATATGTGGAATGCTACCAGTGGGCTTTATCAAAGGAACTCACTTATATTCTTTCCACAACTAGAAAAAATTAATAAAATATTTCAATAGTTTGACTGACAGGACATGATACATTGAATTTTTTTTGTGCTCTGTATATTTGTCTCCTATTCATGACTATTTTGTAAAAAAATAATTGTATTTACCTTTGACAAATAGCCCATCACCACCACTTGGAAAGAAGAATGAATTCAAGTTGATAACTTTCATGTAATGTCAATGTAGATTTATTTTAAAAAAGATATCTTTCTTTAGAATTGGCTGGTAGGTAGCTGGAATGAATGTAGTGAAAACCAACTGTGAATATGAGTCAGTCATCTTCAATGCTATAATATTTCTGCCATCATTTAGTTCTCAGGATATTATCCAAAAATTGTATTATTTGGTGACTTATTCCAATTGAGATAAGTGGAATCTTAATGGGAGTACTTGCTAGTGATTCTCTAGTGTAGACAATACCTTTTTGTCTCTCTCTGTCTATCTATCTATCTATCTATCTATCTATCTATCTATCTATCATCCATCCATCTCTTTCATTTTAGTATTCAGTTAAGTATGTGAAAAAGTGCAGTGACATTTTGGAACATCTAACTGACAGGAAAGGAATTTTACTATTATTCAGCGGAAACATGAACATCCTAATGCAATGTGATAGTTGTGAGGGTTTTTTTCAGCGTGGCCTCAATGAAAGGTCACAAAGCATGTTCAACTCATTTTAACATTTGATTATTTATTTATTTAATCTTTTTAAAATTATAGGCCACTGAGTTTCCTAATTAGAAGTTATATAAAAATATATAAAACTCCAAGAGAATACAAAGAGTATTTAAATAAAGTCAAACAAAACAAAAAGGACAAAGGGTTCTCCACAACCACTCTGTTCCCAAGGCCTTGGAGAACAACAAAGTATTCAATAGTTTCCTCAGTGACATAAGGGTGGGAGCCACATGAATCTCTCAATGTTGCTGAATGATTCATGAATGATGAATATTTCCTACTCTGACAGAATACCAATTTTGAGATTTCAACTCCTTTATGGTCTTGTTTGTGCATCTTAAAGCCTGATAAGATCTGTTCATACAAAGTTTAAACATCTATCACTGCGGGTGTGAGCTACCTGTGGTGAACTAAATGGTCCATGCTGTTCTAAAAAGATAGAGAAGTGACATTGTTTTCTGTATCTGACTAAAAGCATGACTCACTCTAGTTAATAATGTGTGCTTCCCACTAACTCACTTTAGGAGATTAATTTACTCATTCTAATTTGCTTCTTTCCATCTCTTTTGCTGATGTTTCAATAACTTCTATCTTCTGGTACAATTTTTGCTGCCATTTTTATAATTTTTAAAAAATGATCTTTTTTGAGTAAAATGCTTTAGAATCCTTTCTTGTGTTTCTTTTTTATGAAAAACATAAGTCTTTTAAATTATTATTTATTCAAAATGTGCCCACTTTTTTCAAAGAAACTTAGGACTATTAATTAATTTAATAAAAGAAAACATTCTATCCACAGAATAATCAATGAATAAAAAAGGTTAATTTGTAGAAGTCAACAGAAACAAAATATATTTTAAGTTTTCTAAAGAAAGAATAGTTTTCTTTATTTCTGACTGAAAAGTATACTGTAATTACAGGGATACTAAAGAAAACTCGTCATGCTTCATACAGGGCAATCTCCTAAAATAATTTGGAGCAGAACCTTATTAAAAGTACACATGTTGAGATATATTGCATCTCAAGCACTTCAAAATCATAGCATTGAAAATTGCTGTTCTGAACCAGGCTTGGAGATAAAATGAAAGCTAGCACAAATGCTTAAAAATAGGTAATCATGGGAATTTCAGAGTATGTATTAAGAAGCATGATACTACATTCTAGAGAAATTTTGGACATATTTCAAAATAATCAACCATGATAACTTGACCCCAAATCAAGAATATTTAAATCATTTCATTTATATTTTATCCACAGACAGTATTTTTGTAGCAGACCCCAATCCTACTTTATCTCCTATTCTTCTTAAACATCTACATGAAACAATTAAAGATCAATTTGGCAATTTATGTTTGTTTCATGTTGAAACAAACATATATTTTTTATTCCTCTATATTTTCTGTCAGCACTGTCAGCTGATTCTCATACATTTTTTGTTCTAAAGTCAGTCATAAGAGATTTTACTGAGATTAGGAAGAATCTGTCATGTAGTATATAAAGCTAAATACAACTCTGACATTAGAAATTTGTTGTTTTTAACTAAAGAGTTTATGGTCATTGATCTCTTAATGATGCTACAAGCTAGTGGAATGGTTGGAACAAGGCTGAGGACAATTTTGGGAAGAGAGGATTGGAGGCATTGAAAAAGCTTAGGATATAGATCAGCAGAGCAGAGCAGAACAAGCCTGGGAATAAAGAAGGAAAGAGGCTAAAACACCTCTTTCTGAAGAGGAAGAGATTGAAGTCAATGTGAGTAGGTTAACTAGAAAATGTTTCTACTGCTTTCCAATGATAGCCTACCTCCTTACTCTTTTCTGGTGGTCTTCAGTTTTCCTATTTAACTTATTTATACTATCTTCATTATACTCTTCTCTGACATTCTGCTGTTGCCATTGGTTGTGTTACCATGCTTCCAGAATATCAGTCATATGGAGAAAGGAGTTAGCTGTGAAGTTTCTATTTTTATTTTCTATTTCTGAACAGGTTGTTTTGAGATGCATTAAGTGATGCAAAATGAAGCTTAACCTAGACAGGATAGAGATGTTTTGGGTAGCAAGATGGTTGATTCTGAATGTGGGCTATATTTTCCCAAAGCCTATAATCCTTAGAAGCTATTTTGAAGACAGCAGAGATGATAAACATGGAGATGGTGGTATTGCCTATTGCCAGGAAAACTTTGTCAATGTTCAGTGCATTGGTTGATTGACAGTGAAGTTTTAAATCTCACTAGTATTACGTATAGGTTTTGTTGTGAATTAATAAAAGTGCTTGAATAAAGTTTGTTGAAACCTTAAAGCAAAGTGCAGGGTTCTGGCCCTGCACTTCTGATTGGCCGAGAATAGTGATATCGGATTGGTCCGTTCAGGAGAATCTGATTGGCTATTAACGAGCCCTTCTCATTGGTTAAAAGAGCTAACGTTCCTGTGTTTTTCATTGGCTAAATACCCAAGAGCTTGCCTATATAAAGGGGGCTGTTGAGGCCGTTTACAGAGCTGTTGCACCATGTTAAATAAAGAGTTGAAGTTCACTGTTCGTTGACTCATCTCCGCTTCTTACGCCACGCACAGAACATAACAGGTTTGGTTATTGTTTTTATGTGGCATTACACTTTATCATCAGGTCTACCTATAAGAGATATAATATTGGTACCACTGAATACAGGTTTTTTTTTTTGATGGTTCAGTTTTTGAATAATTGCAAGAAAGGTAAGATACTGCTTTATCTTGCTGGACTTCATAAAATGTTTAGAACTTTTTTTCTTGTCTATATATGATTAATTTTAGCATACTATGTTTTAATTTTTTATTTAGTAGCTACAGTATTTGATCTATTATGGAATATATCTATATCTATCTATCTATATCTATCTATCTATCTATCTATCTATCTATCTATCTATCTATCTATCATCATCATCATCATCATCATCATCATCATCATCTCTATCTAATATGTGTATATATGTGTACATAATGTATATAATATAAATAAAATAATGGGTTTATATGTTTTTTATTTTTAAGTAGTAATCCAACTTGTGAGAATTTTACTTTGAAAAGTGGATAATGTATTAAGTTAAATGTAAGGGAGAAGAGAGAAATTGTTGCATTGTTTTTGTATTGGCATTCACTTTAGGAAGATGTGTAGATCCAATTGCTTTTCATTAATGAAGATCAGCACATGGTAAATCATAATTTAGAATTCTTATTCTGTCTACAAGTTTAGCAATCTTCTTGAATCGACACATTTATATGAAGATTAAAGATTCAACACAATCAGTTTCAAATTTTTCATGTAGAATATTTTTATATAATAAGATTCAAAATTGACACTAAACAGCCATTTGGTTGCTTCAACGTGCCATTCTTGAAAAACTTATTTAGCGCAACAGTTTCTCTGTTTTTCAAAATCCAAGTCATTAAGGATTTAAGCAAATTCTTCAAAGTTGTACATGTGCTATACATATTGAAATATGAAGACTGATTATCAGTGATTATTAAAAGGTAGTTGACACTATCCAGTAGTACATTTAAGTATTTTTCTTATAGAAATATTCTCAAGGAGAATATTTGTAGCTAAATTTAAAGGAGGGGTCCTTGGTGCTCTCTGAGCTTGGTTATTTTCTTGTAACAGCATAATAAGAGGTGGAAGGCACCTTGGACTGAGGCAGGAAACCCTATACTAGTTCAGACAAATGGTTGTCTAGTCTCTTCTTAAAATTTTCTAATGTTGGAATACCCACAATTTCTGGAGGCAAGTCATTCCGCTAATTAATTGTCCTGTCAGGAAATTTCTCCTTATTTACAGGAAGCTTCTCTGCTTGGTTAGTTTCCATTGTAGATGTTTCATTAGCCAAAGTAGGTAACTTTACAAATACTAGCAACTAATGCTATTATCTAGTTTGAGTAATGAAATGTATGCAACAAAACAACCAAGCTCAGAGAGCACCAAGGACACCCAATATTTTATTCAAGACCTGACACTACAGAAGAAGCTAAACTTATTCAGAAAATATGAAATAAAAAAGTATATATTGTATATTGTCTATTCAAATCAGTCTCTTTTGGGAGTCATCCCATCTAAAATGCTTGAATACTAATTTCATATGGTATTCTTATTTCCCTGTTACACACACTTATATTGATAGAAATAATTTGTGTATTCAGTTTAGTTTTTCTTTTCCATTTGTTTGGATAAATGATTAGTATTTACTTTATAGTTTCCAATGGAGTTATTTGGCTGTTATCATCCTTCTCCTACTCCATGTTAGAGTCACTTCTCCTTGTGGAGGTGGTGATGATTTTTGTTATTATTTCTATTGTTCCATCTAAAGGCATTTAAGCTAGCATAAAAAATGGAACAACAACCATCCAAAATAAAAATAATTAAAATTGCTATAATTTATTTAATCTAATAAAGCCTAGATAATTAAGATGGTCTTCATAAAAGCAAAAAATATAGGGGAAAGGAGCAAACCCCGAAGAAACAACTCACCAAAGTCTCTGAAGTGGGTGTCTCTAATAAAGTTAAGAAAACAAACAAATAAAACCATGTAGCATAATCAATGTTATGCTTAAATGCCTATTGCCATGAGGCATTCACCCATCATTCCCTCCGAGATAAGAATGGCCCCCACTCTAACACTCTTCCAGAAGGTGCTGAAGACCTGGTTCTGTCAGTGGGCCTGGGCAACTCAGAGCAGGATGGAGCCCCTTAAATGGCTCGTGTGATGAGCTGTTGCTGGGGTGGGGAGTGGATGAATATATTATATTATATTAATTTATTTGATTCTTTTTTATTAATTTTATTGTTTTAAATGAGGTTTTATATTCTGTAAGCTGCCTTGAATTGCCATGTGCAAATAGGCAGCAATATAAATTCAATAAATGAATGAATGAATGAATGAATTTTGAGAATTCCCAATGTTATTTAATTTATTATAATAGGGATTTTCTGCCTCCAGTACCAGAATAACAACAGATCTTCAATTATATTTTACAATTATATCTCTGTAGCAGCAATTTGTCATGAGATATTCCTGCCAACATTTCCCTAATTATTGCTAAGTTTGTTAAATCTATTGAAAGGGTTATGTAATGACTTAAACATATGTTGCATAGGTATTCTGCATATTTAGTTATTATTAAATGTATATGCTGAACAGATCCCTGATAAGGTGATTTTGTATACAGGTATATGTGAATATGCACAGTTAACACTTTCATTAGGAAGTGACTATGTGCACACACATAGAGGGGTTCTGAAACAACCTTGAAGCAGATGCATAGTTCATTCTGGAGGGCATGGATGCCTCATTGTTTCCAGCAGTGGCATTTTGATCTTATCCATAAATACTCAGCTTAAATTCTCTGTGTAGCTTTTTTATGTGGCGGCTCATCAAATTGTGGACAAGCTGCATGTATCATGGATTGATATAGAGAATGGAAACATTTTGACTGCTTTTTATCCCTCCTAAACCACAATCAAGGAAACTCAGCAGGGTCTCTCTAATAATAGGGTGATTTTTATAATTACCATAGCAGGCTCTGCTTGGGTGGTCACTAGAAGTTGTGCTAACATTTAAGTAAGCACTGATACCTCAACAATATCGTCTGCATATGTGTATTTGTGTCTGTTACTATCAGCCTTTCCCTGAAGGGTCTTTTCATTGTTTTGCAAAACTCCAATATCCGATTCTTTAGAATAGAACTATTATTTAAATGTCCATGTTGATAAAAACTCTCTTTGGTGGATCTGTCTCATCAATAGAATTATACCTAGCATATAGTTACAAATCTATCATTGTAGATCTGTTTTTCAATGCCAGTTACATAAGTAGACTCCCCTAATAAAATTATATTTAATAGCTTTAGCTTTTTATGGATTTTTTGTCTCTGTGTACAAAAGCTCTTTTTTCAATGAACTCCAAAGCAAGAACTTTCAAATGATAACCACAAGTGGTGACAGAGAACCAACATCTTTGATTCTATTCTGGTATAATGTAGAATATGAAGAGAGAAAACCACTTGGAATTTTGGTAGAATATTCTAATGAAGAAGTGAGAAATTTAAATGCTTTGAATGATGGGAGATATGTTTAAACATGATAAACAGTAAGTGAAAGAGAATAGGCCTCCATTCTGCTTTTGTCTTCCTCTTCATAAAAATCAGTTAAAAATATCTGTTGAATGCTTTTAAAAAATAGAAATAGGAAATGGAAAACTAGATGAGGAATCAGATGTTGAACAGTATGCACATATTAAAACATTTGCTCTATTTGTTAACTACATTTGTAAAATATTCAATAGAGACATGTTTGAGGTCAACATTTCATATTAATATCCCTACCCATAGTTGACACACTGGAAAAACATGAAGTCTAATATTAAAAATAAACTGTAGTAGCAATAAAACTAAGGTACTGGTTTTTGTTTCTTTGAAGACTAGTCTTCTAGCTAAGTTAGATATGTGGAGTACTATTTTTAAGTAACTCAGGTAAGTTAACATAAAGTAAATGAAACCAGCTCATCAAGGATTAATGATGTGTTAAAAGTATTAGAAGGACAGCATAGAGGTTGCCATTTATGTAAAATTTTACAATGATCCCTTCATATGAGACAATGAGGTCACACACAGGGCACCTTGCTGCTTGCTATGCAGTACTATGCCACGGATGGAGTCACAGTCCAATGGTTCCTCTGCCACTCTGCCCTTTAATTTGTGACTTTTCCATTCTAAACAAGACTTACTCATATTTTCAGTATTCAAAGTATCCGCATGAGTAACGGGACAGGCTCAAGGTATCAGAAACAGATATTTAGTTTTCACATAGCAAACATGGTATTTCAACCCACTTTGTCAGATCAATATGTGAATTCAAAATTCCTTAGAATTATGCTTCAATCACTGTAACCATGACTTTGAAGTAAACTAAAAGTACCTATATGATATGATTATCTTTACAAAAAATTTACTAGGAAACCAGCTCATCAAGGATTAATGATGTGTTATTGAGTCATTGCTGTCTTTTAGCAACTTCATATATAGATTTTCTCCATTATTATCTCTTCCTAACCCAATCTTTCAGATCTTCCAATAGTGCATTCTTTACCACCATAACTGAATCCATCTACACCAGTGGTTCCCAAAGTGGGCAGTACCGCCCCCTGGGGGGGGCTAAGAGATAAGGGGGATGGCAGGGGGGTGCTAAGAGGTGGCAGGGGGACGTTCGAGGTGCCAGGCCCGCAGACTCATCCCATTGACTGTTGCACCACTCCGGAGCTGGCGCCTTGAATGTGGCGGCAGGGGCTTTGCTCTACTTTCCTAACGTGCTGCCCATTTGAGGCGTCAGCTCCGAAGTAGTGCAACAGTCAATGGGTGAGCCTGCAGGGCTGGTGCCTTGAGCGCCCCCTTGCTGCCTCTTAGCACCCTTCTGCCAGCCCCCTTGGGGGCACTAAGAGGCGGCAGGGAAGTGTTCAAGGTGCTGGCTCCACAGGCTCACCCCATTGACTGTTGCACCGGAGTGGTGGAGGGGGCCCAATGAGGTGAGCCTGAGGAGCCGTTGTGTTGAACGCAGTGGCTGAAGCACATTTGGCAAGTGGAGCAAAGCCACTCTGGATTTGTTCTATTTTCCCAAAGTGCCACTGCTGTCACATTCTGTCTGTTTGTCCGTCCATCCGTCTGTCCATCCATCCAAAAGGTCTGCCTGCCTTCCTGCCTGCTTGCCTGCCTGCCTGTCTTTCTGTCTACCTACCTACCTACCTACCAATATAGATCTATCTATCTATCTATCTATCTATCTATCTATCTATCTATCTATCTACCTACCTACCTACCTACCTACTTAACCACCCATCCATCCATTCCTCCACCCAAAAAGTCTCTCTTTCTGTCTTTCTGTCTGTCTGTCTGCCTGCCTATCTATCTATCTATCTATCTATCTATCTATCTATCTATCTATCCATCTATCTACCTACCTACCTAACTACCTATCCATCCATCCATCCAAAAGGTCTGTCTGTCCGTCTTCCTGCCTGCTTGACTGCCTACCTACCTATCTATTCATCCATACTTTCATCCAAAAGGTCTGCCTGCCTGCCTGCCTACTTACCTACTACCTACCTACTTGTCTCTCTCTGTCTCTATCTATCTATCCATCCATCCCTCATCCATGTTCAAAGTGCCGGCCTTGCAGGCACATCAGGAAGGTAGAGCAAAGCCAGTCTGGGAGGGAGGGAGGGAGAGAGAGAGAGACCTGATGAATCAGATTGAAATGAGGCCTAGTTTAGACTGAGGCCTTTTTACACATTGATACATCTTTGCCAGCACATTAAAACCTCTTTGGCTTCTATTAAAGGTTTTGTGAACGAAACATGGTCAAGACTATCAGGAAGCTCCCACATTTTGTGGAGACTTTACACAGAATCCATTGGACCAGATCTCCACCCTAAAGATTATTTTTTCCCAATGTATTACAGTGCCAATTCTGAAGAAGACAAAAACCAAAATGTACTGGTAAATTACAAGGAGAACACACACGCATACACACACACTCCCTTCTAATCCTGTGGGGCAAGTGATTGGACTAGAATAGATATCTCATTATCTTTCTCCTCCCTCCCTCCCTTTTCTTTTTCTTTCTTTCTTTCTTTCCCTTCCTTCCATCTCCCCCTTTCTTTTTCTTTCTTTCCCTTTTCTCTTTCTGTAATGTTCTGCGCATGGGCGCAAGGAATGGAAACGAGACGGTGAACAGTGAACTTCAACTCTTTATTAATCATTCTGAACAGAGCAAAAACCTAGGGCAGCAGCAGCCTTTTTATAGGCAAGCTGCTGATCTAGCAACCAATGAGAAACGTGGAGTGTTAACTCCTTTAACCAATGAGAGTGGCTCGTCAACAGCCAATCAGATTCTCCTAAATGGACCAATCCGATATCGCTATTATCGGCCAATCAGAATTGCAGGATTAGAACCCTGCTATTTCTAAAGGTTTGATAAAACTTTATTTAAGCATTTATTAGTTCAGAACACCCCTTCCCCTGGGTTCCGTTTAAGGGGTGCGGTGACATAATCCCTGAGGTATGAAGGTTGTTTTGACTATCTATTAGATTTACGTTGTCCCACCAGTTCCTGTCTGTAATCCGGTTTCGGTGGGATGTTTTTGGGCAAATGAGGTACCAGTGGTTCTGTATCCTTATTGGATGACTCGGTGCCGCTAATGTTCTCGTTGTTATTCTCCGATCTTTGCGGGCTTGCTTCTGTTGAGGTGTTCCTCTGTGGCGAGGACACTCCCCTCCCTGATTCTTCTTCATGTGTCACGCCGGATTGCTGACTTCTTTCGCTCCTGCTTTCCACCATCTCGAATTCGGTTTCTTCGACATCCCCTTCCCCCTCAGTTTGGGAGTTACCGGAGTCGCAGAAACTGGGTTGTAGCCTCGAGCGAAGCTGATCTATATGGCGTTTCCATATTTTTCCATTGCAGGTTTTCACACGGTACGACCTGGGTCCGGTAGCTTGAATTATAGTTGCCTCGACCCAAAACGGTTCGCCGGAAAGCTTTCTGGTGAAAACTAAGTCATCTATCTTGAACTCGCAGCATTTTCCACTAGATCCACAGGGTTTCTCTGGCTCATAAGACGGGTGAAGCCGGTCAAAGTGGGAATGGAGTTTGCGTCCCATCAATAGTTCAGCTGGAGTCTTGTTGGTGACGCTGTGCGGAGTGACGTGTTGGAGTAGGAGTATTCTGTTTATTTTATCTTCAATGTCCCCATAGTCCATTTTGTAAAGGGTTTTTTTAACAAATTGTACCATGCGCTCGGCTCTTCCGAGGGTGCGCCGGTGAAGTTAGTGCATGGCGAATACCCCGGTCCGCTAAGTATTGTTCAAAGGGTAGAGCGGTAAACTGGGGTCCGTTGTCAGAGACCAGAACGTCTGGCAGTCCATGCGTCGCAAATAGCCTGTTCAACTTCCGAGTACTACTCGGTTGTAGTACTCTTCATTTCGTGGATCTCAAGCCAGTTGGAATAGGCATCCACTGTTGGAGGAACATATGTCCCTTAGTAGGTCCTGCAAAGTCAATGTGGATGCGGGACCACGGCCCCCGGGGTGTTTCCCATTCTGTTGGAGTTGCTTTAGGTGGGGCATTGCTAACTTCTTGGCACTTTAAACAAGTATTTACCCAGGCTTTGATCTGTTTGTCGATGCCCGGCCACCACGCATAGCTTTGTGTGAGCGCTTTCATACACATGATGCCGGGGAGACCCTCATGCAGAGTTTCTAATACTGTTCGTTGTAACCGCTCTGGGACGACGACTCTATCCCCCCATAGGATGCAGCCTTTTTGCAAAAAAAGTTCTGTTTGCCGGTTCTTGAAGGGGGTGAAGTCGTCAGGGGTTTGTTCTACTGGCCATCCCCGTTCGACCCAGCTAAGAACTCACGTTAAGATAGGATCGTGTTTTGTTTCGATCGCGATATCTCTAGCTGTTAGCGGTGGTGAATGTAGCATTTCAATCTGAAGTGTCGTAAGGGTTGGAGCTGGGTCGTCGACGGTTTCCGGAAGTGGTGCACGGCTCAGCGCATCAGCGTGGGGAATGGCTTTCCCCAGGCGGTGTTGCAGCCTATAATTGTACGCAGCCAAAACTCCGACCAGCGAGTCATTCTAGGTGATAATATATAGGGGGTCTCCTGCTATAATTCCCAGCAAAGGTTTGTGGTCAGTAACAATAGTAAAAACTCGTCCATAAACATATTAATGAAACCGTTTCACAGCAGATACAACAGCAAGAGCCTCTTTATCGATTTGACTATAGTTACGTTCAGCCTTTGACAGGGTCCTTGAAAAATAGGCAATAGGGGCTTCACTACCGTTTGGTAACACATGGCTCAAAATGGCTCCTACTCCAAATGGTGACGCATCACATGTAATTGTTAAAGGCAAAGTCTCGTTATACTGCATTAAAACAGCATCTGAGGTTAATAAGTTTTTCATTTGTCGGAACGCGTGCTGCTCTCGGTGCCCCCAGACCCAGGTTGCTTTTTTGTTGAGAAGTCTATGCAGGAGCTCAGCTACGGTCACTTTGTGGGGCAGGAAGATGTTGTAAAAATTTTTTGAGCCCCAGGAAAGCTTGAAGATCAGTCTTAGTTCTGGGTCTTGGGGCGTTCTTGATTGCTTTTAGTTTGCTATTGGTGGGGTGAATGCCTTGTTTATCGATTAGGTACCCCAGGAACTCTACTTCATCTGTACACAGTTGACATTTATTTTTTTTAACCTTAAGGGCGGATTCTTTAAATTTCTGGAGAACCAATTTAAGACGCTCTTTTAGTATTTCTCTATTCGGGGCAGCAATTAAAACGTCATCAAAGTATGGTACGACCCCTTTTATCCCCTGCAAGAGTCTCTCCATCAAACTCTGAAAAATCCCTGGGGCTACACTAACTCCGAATTGGAGTCGGTTGCACTTAAAAGTGCCTTGGTGCATAACGATTATTTGTGCCTCTGCTGTTTTTTTTATCTACAGGCAGTTGTTGGTATGCCTGTGCTAAATCCAATTTAGCGAAGACTTTTCTGCCCCCCAGGGAATGGAGGAGGTGTTGTACCACCAGCACCGGGAAAGCGTTCTGTTGAAGGGCGTGATTCAGGGTGGCACGGTAGTCCCCACAAATCCTTAATGATCCATCCGGTTTGATGGGTGTTACAATTGGAGTTTCCCAACGAGCGTGGTCTGTTGGTTCTAAAACACCCTGGGCGATTAATTTATCAAGCTGCTCGTCAATCTTTGGTTTAAGGGCAAAAGGTACCCGACGACGCTTAAGGCGGATGGGGGCTACTTCAGGGTTAAGCTTAAATGATATCAGGGTCCCCTTGTACTCGCCTAGTTTGTCTGCAAAGATGTCCTGGAATTCCTGGACGAGGGCCTCCTCCCAGTCGTCGCTTCTGATTTGGTGAATGCCAGCTACCTCAATTCCGAGTGGAGCAAACCATTGAAGGCCTAACAAGCTAGGTCGATCACGGTCAACAACGGTCAATGGTAAAGATGCAGTACGATTTTTGAATGAGACCTGGACTAGGCTGGATCCAATGACCGGAATTCGGTTCCCTTGATAATCTTTGAGTATGATTCTTTGGGTTCTGAGGTCTTGCCGCCAGATGGCAGGGATTAATTGTTTAAGGGTCTTCCAGGAAACCATCGAGAGGGATGATCTTGAATCGACTTCCATCATGCAGGGCTGGTTTTCGATGGCGACCTTCACTTGGATCTTCTTTGCATCTAATGATGAGGCGTGACCAATTGTAATGGTTTCGTGTGCCTCTTCTCGTTTCATTGAATTGGCCAGTGATTAATTTCTGTAGGAGTGGTTGTTCCATTGGTGGTTCAAATGTTCCCGACTCACAGGACGATTTCCTGTGGTTTGGCAGTAGTTGGTCCCCCTCTGAAATGGGCTGGATCCTTGCTTGCTTCTACAGACCTTTCCGATGTGGCCTCTCTTCCCACAAACATGGCAGAGCACGTTGAGGAATTTGCAGTCTGATCGTGGGTGGTTTGCCCCACAACCTGTGCATTGATGCTGCAGTCTCTGATTATGCTGGTGGCGTTGGTCTCATTCAGACCAGAGCCGGTTGACCTCTTCCTCATCACTTTCTGATGACGATTCGAGGTCCTCGTGATGGGTTGCCGTTGTATGTCCCTCTAAGCGAGGTGCGGTTTCGTCAGCGAGTTGGCGGAGCGGGGCATTGGTGCAGCGCATTCGGGCAGCCGACTTCCTGGTTTCTTCTGCTGCAGTAGCGTCAGTGATGGTATCTGCAAGGCTGATGTCGCCTTTCGCCATCAGCTTACTTTGCACGTGCGGTGCATCTAGTCTCAGAACTATTCGGTCTCTTAGAGCTTCTTCAAGGTCAGCGAACCTGCAGAGGCCTCCCAGGTTCCGGAGATCCGCGATGAAATCTGCAATGCTTTCTCCTTTCCGCTGGTCTCTCTGGTAAAATTCATATCTTCGGACAAGCATTGGTATGGTAGGTGCATAGTGGGCCCCTAGGAGGGGCTCGAGGACGTCCCAGTCCATGGATTTCACCTCAGCCGGTTTCGCCAGTGCCTTAGCCATCTTAAAAACAGCAGGTCCACAGTGGGTCAGGAATACCGCTCGCTTTTTTCCAGTAGTGGCATCCTTCAAGTTGTTGGTCTCCAGAAACATCTGGAACCGGTCCATGTATGAGTCCCAGTCTTCTTGTGCCGGGTCAAATGGAGCGGGTGGTATGGCACCACCGGACATGGTTTCCGCCGTTGATGTGCCTTCAGCCACGTGCTCTGTTTGGTGCTCTGTAGTGTTCAGTCAGTTCTGACGTCTCCGCATCCCATCCTCGTCGCCAGTGTTAAGTTCTGCGCATGGGCGCAAGGAACGGAGACGAGATGGTGAACAGTGAACTTCAACTCTTTATTAATCATTCTGAACAGAGCAAAAACCTAGGGCAGCAGCAGCCTTTTTATAGGCAAGCTGCTGATCTAGTAACCAATGAGAAACGTGGAGTGTTAATCCCTTTAACCAATGAGAGTGGCTCATTAACAGCCAATCAGATTCTCCTGAACGGACCAATCCGATATCGCTATTATCAGCCAATCAGAATTGCAGGATTAGAACCCTGCTATTTCTAAAGGTTTGATAAAACTTTATTTAAGCGTTTTTTTAGTTCATAACACTTTCTTTTCTTCCTTCTCTCTTTCTCTCTTTCTTTTCTCTCTCTCTCTCTTTCTGTCTCTCGGGCTCATCCTATTAACTTGATGCACCACTCCACTCGGATTTGCTTGGGCAGGTCCCTCCAGTGCAGCAGGCTCAATTCCATTTTAAACTCAATTTTACAATGTTCGAAATCATAAGCTCTATGGTCTGTTTTAAACCTTTCTAATAACTCTATATAAGAAAACCAATGACAACCATATCCTTCTATCAATTTTGTGTAATCATTTGACAAAATTCTAATATCTCATGATAAGTTAGCTTTATTTACTTATCATTTCTCATCAATAAAATGCATATTTGGCTTAGAACCACAAAGTATTTTCAAGCACAAACTGGGTTTGTATCTATTCCTTATTCTCAAGAGATCTTTTGCTTGTGAATAATATTTAAGACATATTTAGAGTGGCCTTGCTGAGAACAAATTTATTCTTCTGTTATTGTGGTTCAGTGCACATTTTGCCATATTTTCAGACTGAATTTTTATTCATCTACTGATATCAAGCCCTTCCCAAAGAACTGCAATAGCAGATGTTGAAGTTTTGTGGTGTTAAAGAAATCATCACAAAATGTAAACTGTTCCAAGTAAAGCTGTGTTTTGGAATTGACTGATAGTGAATTTGTCAATAATGGTGGTGTTCAAGTGGTGCTCCAGTTGTCTTGGGATTGCATCTATTACTATGATATTATCTTGTCTTCTTTTGCCACAGCAGTTCTATTTCTATTTGCAGTTTTAGTTTTTTTTTTACCTTCTCCAGTTCTTTCTTTTCTACTCAGCTGTCTCCAGGTACCGTCACATCCACAATCCTGTCTTTTTGGTTTTTCTTCTTGACAATTGCTAAGTCTGGGATGTTATGTGGCAGGTGTCTGTCTGTTTGGATTCTAAAGTCCCAGAGCACTTTAGCTTCTTCATTTTCTATGACTTTCTCTATTTTATCATCCTGCCAATCCTTGCTTATTATTACTTGATTAAGACTGGTACTTAATGATAATTTGTTATTACTTACATGAAGGACAGTTCATCAGCTTTGTCTCTCCAGATGTACTGGAAGTATCGTATCCAATTTCCTAGCCAAAATTTGGAGACCCCAATGTACATTGAACTATCGTCTTCACCAAAAATGTTTCTTGTCAGATTTTGCTTTTGTGATCTTACATCTTTATTAGCATAATGTTTTGTAATGTTACTTGTATTTGGAAAGTAGTGATTTGTTCTGGAAAGACATACATCACAATAATAACAACAAAAAATAATTAAAAGTGTGCCTGTGTGTGGAGGAAGATGACCATATGTGTAAAACATATTTCCATGATATCCAGACATTGAAGCAGTTACTTAAAACTTCAAAAGTGTCATATTTAGACCATAAAACACTTCGCCTCAAAGGTCTCCAAGTATGGATTTTCTCTACAGTTACTGATGATGTACCCAGCTGCCTCTATTTGTATGATTCAGTCTCCTAGATACTGTTACTGGTATCCAATTTGCTCAAGGCAAAAATAATATCTTTTTTTTTTTTGTACCATTGAAATTCTTGCATCTTCTGTGCCTTTCTTTGGTAATCAAAGAACCTCTTGAGAAACAACAAGGTTTTGTTTTCTGAAAAATGTTATTTTTATTGTCTCTCTAGAAATCTCTAAAATACTATGACTATCCTATATTTGACATTTTAGTTAGGCTGAAAGAATAGATTTACAGGATTGGATCTACCTGTACTTACAGGAGCGACATTGAGAGAAGTGAAAGGAGCTAACATAAGTAAAATAAAACTGATGTATTAAAATGGTATTTTCAATAGGTTAGGATAAAATGTATAATATCCAAATAGATATAGTTTTCTTTTAAGCCATTAGTAGGCTCAGACTATTAACATTAGCATCTTTTTTCATTCATCAGCTAGCATTCTGTCATACTCATTCCTCTAGAAATCTTTTTGTGTTTGACTTAACATTTAAAACTCAGAGAGCTTAAACATATTTAATGTAACAATGATTCCTTGTAATTAGATCTACTCTTTTAATCACAGATGCAAAATAGTACTTCTTGTCCCCAAAGAAACTTCTGACTGACATGATGGGCATATAGCAAGGAACTGATCTTTTTGTGAAAGTACAAGCTCATCCACTCTTCAGTTGTCTTTATTATTCTACAGTGATCTTCTTATTTCCCCATTATTTTTATGAATATAAGGAAAAAATAAAAATCCTAAATTATATTATCCAAGGAACTAGGGTAGTAGCTTATTGTTAATATGGCAGTACACTATAGAGACAATGTTCTTGGCAGAGAGAAGTCAAAAACATGGAATATATTATTTCCTTAATAATAACTTAAAATGAATTAGAAATGTAATTTTTTTCATGAGTGAAAAGAAAGATATATGTCCCAGAATAATGTTGTAGGACTCAATCTGGTTTAATCTTATGAGTTTTCAAACTCATGTTGGCCTTCATCTGCAGGGAACTTCTCTCTACTGCAATGTGTGCTTTGGGAATGTTTATGTGTTGCCTGATTGGGTGTGGCTTTTTATTAGTTGATTGGAGTATTGATGGCTGGCTATTAATTTATTCGTTGACTGTTGTTTCCTTGTGCTGGCAAGGAAACAGCACCTGTTGACTGACAAGGGGACTTCAATCAATGAGGTGTTTTCATCTGAATGCTCACTTGTGTTCTTGCAATGTGGTGGTTAGTTTCCTCTGTCTCTGTCCTACATAGTCACAGGGGCAATGACCAGAATTCATTGGTAGCTTCACATTGCAATGAACAAGGACATACATTCAATTTCACAGCTACTAAAATTGTTGGCCAAGCAGGTACAAAAATATCCAGTGATTGAAGTCTAGGAAACAGACACCTTGTCAGTCAAGAAGAGTGCTGATTTACCACCAGCTTATCCAGTACTTAGGAGCTAAGGACTTGGCAGCACAAGGAAACAACAACCAATGACTTAATAACTGGTCATCAACATGCCAATCAACAACTAAAAAGCCACACACAACCAGACACCACACAATTGCTATAATAGCCCAAAGCATACATTCTGGTGTGAGAGAAATTCCCTCATAAGACCACAGTTCTGGTCCTGTGACTGTCCGAGATTGGATCCTGAAATATAATTTGTTCCTTCTAAAGAAATATATTTCACTTGAAATATAATTCAACAAATGCAGTCCCTTTGTATCAACCAAACAAAAATTAGTAACTGATTTTTTTGGAGTAAATTAGCAGAGTGTGTCTTGCCTTAAAACATTCATTTGAGCACAACCAAATTTGTCATGTCTTTGCAATTGGCCTTCCTCTCCCGGTGAAAAATAATCTTGTTTTGATTTATGTATTTAATATTTCACGCTGGAAATGCAAAACTATGGTGGTTGTTTTATAGTGCCTGGAACAATTTATTATATTTATTATTTGGCTTTATAAAACTATAAATCAACAATATTGAAAATTAAATGTAGTTAGTGCTTAGATGTGGTTAGACTATAAGGGACAATTGAGGTATAGCAATGTTTTACATACGGCTTCTGAAGATATGATAAGAAAATGAATTATTCATGCAAGACCCTAGATATTCCTTCAATTTAATGAAATTAATAAAACAATTTTGTTTCAAGACCTGAATTAAATTGTTATACTCAGTAGGAGCTTAGCAACAAGATACATTTATAGTTCATTTCAGAATTGGTTTTTTTCCCCCTTTGGTTTTGTTGTAAAAAAATAAAAATAAAAGTTGTGTTCTTGTGTGCATGTGTGTATCACAACTTTCATGATAACTTGATACATTTCAAGGTTTCTTATTATATTTTTCAGTTAATAGTGTAATAATTTTGTGTATAGAGAAATATTAATATGCATAAATCTTGTACTAAGCCAGGTTACATTCTGTCTAAGAATTGTGTTGGGATTTTGTGATGAACAGAAAAAATAAATGGTGGAATCATAATCCAAAGTAGGTGATGAGAGCCATTCTTTTGGGTATATTAAGAAGTTCAGATCAGAATAATAAAGAAAATTCAAGAGAAACTGAGCTTTAATTCATATCTCTCCAAGAGATGGTGGACTGCATAATGACTAGACATGCAATGCGACATGAGGAAAACATGGGTGTAATTCCCATACACACCAAAAGTTCACTCAGTGACTTTAGGCTAGTAAGAGGTCTTAAGTATAATCCATCTTCTAGCTTGAAAGGGAGAAGGAATTATCTTGGTCGCCCTAAAGTCTTTACAGGAAGAACGAGGACAGAAACATATGATAAATAGAATAATACATGTCATACTTTAAGTCCATATTGTATAGGCGACTGCAAAAATAGATGAAATGGTGTATGTTTATATTAGATCAATATGTTGATCAATATTTTGTGTTTGAACTGATGTCCTGCATTATATATTATACTGACCTATTTTATAATCAAACAGCATTTATAATGAGAATTTGTCACATGATAAAAGCCATGTAATTTTCTTCTCCTTTTAGATGAAGCAATGCTTTTATGTGCTACTGTAGTTTAATTCTACTTTTTATCCCTTTTCAGTTCAACTAATACCACAGTATTCTCTCATTCTTAAGATTATCTATGCCCATTCAATTAAATTTATGGTTGATGAAAATATATCTGTTAAAGTTGATAAACAGATCCCTCCATGAGAAAAAGTTTTAACTTTGTTATAGTGAAAGGATTTGTTTGAGTATTTGTAAAGTGTCTTGCTTCTAAACATTACAGCACTAACTTAAATAATACTTTAATTGCTGTGTGGAATGTTACCCCTACCCCACTATTACTCAATAATAGATTTGCACAGATAAATCTTTCTTCTGAATTTTTAGCATTTTCCTCTCAATTCATTGGAAGTCTATACCAAAAGAAATATAAATATGATGATATAGCTAAAATCAAGAGTCTCCAAGAACGACTTACTCTAACAAGGATAATCAATACATTTATTTAATGGAAACAATCATCTTTAGGAAAAATGGATCAGAATACAGGCTCTTCTAGTAACCTGGTAAATTGTGCCCCAATTGTGGCAAAGATAACTTTTTGCTTGAATCCAATATCTGGTGATTTCATACACAAATCCATTGGGAGTAGTTTACAATTCCATTTATTTCTGATATATTTTGGAATCCTTAGTATAGTTGAGTGATTAGGATTGGAGATATTTGGGTGGTCTATCATCTAAGTGCTACCCAGTAAGGGTAAGACGAATTACTGGAAAAATGAGAAAATGGGATTTGAAGGCCGCAGTTCCTTTCCAAGGAGCAGATTTTTACTGCTAATAGAGTATATTTTCAACAATACATTTCATTTAGATGTTTTTCCTTTATTTGCTATGCTAAATGGTTATGGTTTTTAATTTGAGCTTCTGACATGTATTATATGATATATACAAAGGCTATTTTCAACCTTTGCTTTATACACATTATATCTGTGGAGTTACTCCCTGAGCTTTTCATTACCCAACTAGGTAATATTAGCAATGATGCCATTTGCATCATTAAGAATGATGGTTATTAGCATCAATCATTGTGATCATTTATGATCAGTATTATTTGTGATTTTTAAATCATTTAATCATTATCATTGCTCATTTATAAATCTTGTTACTTAGTGACATTGAAACATCTGGAAGCAAATAATTAAGCTCAAAGAGCACAGAGGATCTACAATTTAATCCTTCAGATATTATCTTACATTGGGCATAACTGCTACTACTACTACTACTACTACTACTAATAATAATAATAATAATAATAATAATAATAATCGTAATCATAATCATAATCATAATCATAATAATAACAATGGTGACTGTAGCTGACCAATGGTGATCTTGTGAGCACCAACTGTTTTTAAGTGCTTGCCTACGTCTTTAGGCACAGCACTTAAAAACCAACGGTGATCTTGTCAGTGCCAATTGTTTTTAAGTGCTGTGCCTAAAGTGCTGCAGAAGGCCACTTTACTGAGATCTGCTCGCATAATCTGCCGATACATCACACAGTCCTAAACACTTGAGAAGTGTTTGGCTAATGATTTGTGATACGAAACCCAGCATGATTATCTTGTCTGCTGTGTATACTGTCATTTTTGTGTACAATAATAATAATAATAATAATCAGCAACAGCAAATGGGTCAGCAATGCAGATCTACAGCACCTGCAGAATCACTTTGAATTAAAATAGGTAGCAAACAAATCAAATAGATGGATAGATAGATAGATAGATAGATAGATAGATAGATAGATGATAGACAGATAGACAGTCAATAATGGAAACCCAGTGTAAGTCTACCAGCAATCATAAAGCTCTATATGTAATGTTGGCAAGTCACTTTCTCTCAGTGCAACTTGCCAAACAGGTTGTTGTGGGGAAAAATAGAAAAAGGAAATGCAACATATGTCATTCTGAACACTTGAAAGACAAGGATGTAAATACAAATATCTTGTACTTCAGGGATCTGCTATTTTGACCATTTTCATTTTTGTGACCACATAGGGACTATTCTTACAGTAACTCGTTTTGGCTACTTCAAATGGTTTCCATTGTTTTAAGCATATTTACTTTTTCTTATTTCTAAGAATATCAAATACAGTATTCTAAAATGTTCATAATCAACCTTTCAACTGTCAGACTTTTGAGGTAGACCAGATTTGAACATCAAATGTATAAATACTAAAACTATATTTATTGCAGTGTTAAAGGAATATTGCAAATCTGAATGAATCTCCCCCTCCCTGCTTTTAGCCCAAAGAGAACTAAAGAGAATCAATGTGAAATATTTTCTCAAATTACGTTCCTCTTTGGATTTGGATTACTCAGTTATCTAACATTTTCTTGGCTATAATCTTTATCTTGTTCCTCAAGGTTATTCTCTAACATGTATGCAAATTTCTAGAGGGACATTTTTGCAAGTTTTGGAAACTGGGTTTGTATAACACAATTAAATTTGTCAAGAACAGAATTAGCATGTTAATTGAATACCTGGGCATGAGAGATTTCTGAATTTTCTAGTTTTCCTATCAAGCAATTTTATACAAATGAAAGACAACTTTGTCCAATCATCCTTCAAGAAAAAAAGTGTATAGATGTGTCTATTGAGTGGTTTAAAAAAGAAGCCTCAAAATTGACTATCAAGTCCTGATAGCACCCAAAAATTCTTCCAAATTCTGATTGGCTATATTGCCCAAACCATTCATACTGTGTCCTTCACGGTTAAGAGAGAAGGGAACAGTGATGCAATAAAACCTTGCCAGTGTTTATATTAAGGATTTATGGTGTGGTGGTGCACTAACCAGACAGAGTGGGGGAAGTGTAAAGAGGGGGGCAAGCTTAACGTTATTGCAAGGCAGGAAGCAACATAGATCTTAGCTCCCTCCAAATCCCAGAAAGTCTAATTTGGCAGTTCCTAGAAAATGCAGTCAGTCTGGTAAGATTCTTATAAATAGTCATGAAGCAATAAAGAAATAACCTGATCAATTTACGGTGTTGTTCTGGTTCCTTGTCCCTGACATAAGGAGATCAGGCTGGATTGTAGAAATTAGGTGGCTGGTGGTGGTGCACATAAGGACACTAAGTAGACCTCTTTTAATACCTGACTGTTGTGCAAAGAGAGCTTAAATAATATAATTGAACCTTAAAGTCTGACAAACACAATATTGCATAAAATGTTGTGGACTAGATGGCACTTCTTCAAATGCATGGCAGGTTAATCTCACAGAAAAGGCATCTACATTTACCAACATGCACACATGGACAAACCATGCTTTGGAGGTATTTTCATGTACATATTCATTATATTCCCATTCATCTGACATTTAAGCCACAAATAATTATGCTGTAATCTGATACAAATAGTCCTACAATGAAACCATATTTGAGAGTCCCACAATTCAATCACTCAAGATATCCAAAGTTTCCCTACAAGGAAAACATATCCTCTTTGTGTATGTAACACAGGAAAATAAATTCCCCAACTCTTTGGGAAAAAAGTTATTCCATTCATTTACACTTCCTTTCCTCAAAGTTATTAAGGTTGCCCCTAGATGTGAGGCTTGTGAAGCAGATATCTTTGGGGGTGAGGGATGCTGGAACCAGAGGAAAAGAGGCACTTTTCTGTTTGGTGTTCATTGCAATTCATGCCATGTTTAGGAAGGTGAAAGCATTAGTGCTCTGGAGGTCATTTGCTTTCATAAGCTTTAAATCAGAGCTGAAGAAGTTTCATGTCTTGATTCCTTTCCAACAGTGCTCTCTCTCTCCCCTTCTCCCTTTGTCTCAGCAAAGCACAGAGAAGCAAGCTGAGACATACTGATTGCCAGTAGAATCCTCCAACAAAAATTACCCTGTCTGATTCACTTAAACTAGGAGCAAAGAGAGAAGTTCTGCCAGTTCTCACCCATTGTGCTGAACCACGCTGGAGGCTCTGGAGTATTCCTGTTGGGAATGCAGTTTCTTTTCTTAATCAGTGTTTACGACTAGACTATAATTAATGTGAGCCTTGACTTTATACATTTTGTATAATGCCTTGTGAAATATTTATTCTTTGATGTGTCATATTGAAGAATAAAGGACACACATACACACACACACACACACACACAAGTATATGCATGTCTCTGTAGAGAAGCAGCAGAATACACCACATGTGTATTCATACAATATATTAAATGGGTAGAAAATAATTACTGTAAAATTTATGTAAACCCAAACTTTAGGGAGAGTGCTTCATTGTATAGATGAAGAAGAAGGAGAAGGAGAGAAAAAGAGAGAAGGTGAAAGGAAGGAAGAAAGAAAAAGGAAAGAGAGAAGGAAGAAAGACAGAAAGACAGAAAGAAAGAAAGAAAGAAAGAAAGAAAGAAAGAAAGAAAGAAAGAAAGAAAGAAAGAAAGAAAGAAAGAATAATCACACAAAAAAGTGGAATGGAATGTGAAATTGCCACTTGGTTGTCATAGATAAAAGAAGAATAATAACAATCAAATATTCAGTTTAATTTATGCCAAACACAAAATGCTATCTTTATTCATAGTGTTTTTTAAGAGTTTGATTTGGGGTAGGGACATCCAGATTCAAATCCCCTCTCAGCTATGAATACTACTTTTGAAAGAGTAGTTCCATTTAAAAACCCAGCTTGGAAATATCTGAGGTCCCAAATAGCTAAAGTTAATAAATTTGCTCTGAGTGCTTTGTGCTCTTTCTCCCAGATGCCATTTTGACATTTTATTTTTATATCCTCCTTCTTAGGGTTTCTTCTGGGCATGCTCATTTGATGCCTATTTGATCAATAGAGGATTTATCTTCCTTCTGTTGCTAGAAGCATTTTTTTTAACAGCCTGTTAATGGAGCTACCTGATAATATAAAAATAGTAAATTAGCAATGTTTGCCAATTGCTTTATAGGTATAGTTTAGATCGACTATTCCCTTTGCATCCTGGACCTCGGGGGTTTATTATTTTCTTGATAATGGCAAGGAACAGAGTAGAAACATTTATAAGTGAACTAACTATATTTGGCAATGTTCTCATATAATCAGACAGTGGATAAATTATAAACGTGATTTCACCGATTATATTTTGTTTATAGATTACAAGCCAACTGTTTCAAGTAAAAAAAAAGGGAGAGGTAAAGATTTTTTTTTAATCTTTTGATCCAGAAACTGTTGCAAATTTGGTAGTGCGGTTAGAGTAGTCTGATTTAGTTGTATATTTAATTTCGCTTTCAAAAGCCAAAATGCTAAAAACATTAGTCCATTTGTTCTTAATGCAGATTGGACTGGGCTGCACAGGAATGTATCCTGCAAGAGATACATAGATAGACAATCTATGGGGAAAAAAAACCCTTTCATACATGATTTTGTACTGTGTGCATGTGTGTCTATATATGTATATGTATGTAGAGACAGAATATATTGGTAGTAGAAGAATTTGGTACATGTTATTTGCTGTGAGTCTATCAGATTCATTTCTGAGACAGCATGTAGAAAAGCAATTTTTCAGTTCATGTCCTTGTCTACTTCTCAATCAACATATAGGGGAATAGACATGAATCCAAGGGACTTGTTTATTCTGGAAGAAGCTTTGTCAACATTAATTTTGGAGATATCAAAAGTATAATGTGGTCCTCAAAGTCTGTTAGGGATACACCCTAGCAGAATCTGCACGGCAGTCAGGCAGTCAGGCAAATATGTGAGACAAACGTTTTTGTAGCTTACACTCAGTAAAACAGATATGTTGTAACTATGTATCATTCATGTATTTGCAACTGTGTATCATTGCAACTATGTATCATTCAAGCGTTTTGCAACATTATATCATTCACGTGTAAACATTAGACTTCTGTCTCTTCAGTGATCTTTGCAAGGCATGAACAAGGGACGGGGAGATAAACATCTGTCAATAAAGCATGCATATCCTAACTTACCTGAACTGTTGTAAATCATGCACATCCTGTTTAACCTGGTATCCTAACTGACCTGAACTGTTGTAAATCACACACATCCTGTTTAACCTGGTATCCTAACTGACCTGAGCTATTGTAAATCTTGCATATCCTGTTTGACTTGGGCTCTGAAAAATTTCACCCCCCTTGTGAAAAAGCATAATAAAAGAGCGCGTACCAAGACATTCTGGGTGCGCTCATCCTGAGGAAACCTCGTCTCTTGTCGTTTCTCTCTCCCTCGCTCCCTTTCATGAGCCGCCCATCAGATGCGGGATGGCAGATACCGCACAGATACACTATGCTAGTTGAATAGTTTATTCCAGTAAGAGTTTTAGCATAGTCAAACAGTCCATATATCATTCATTAGTTCAGTCCATCTGGGGATTATTCAGTTGCAAAGTCCAGTGTCGAAAAAGAGGTCAGTAAACTTACAAATATCAGTCCAGTAATAAATCTCCTCACAGTAGAGATATGAAGAAGTTCAAACCTTCTTTCTTCCTTCAGCAAAAGCAGCAACTGCAGCAGGGAACAGTAAGCCAGCAATACAGTAAGCTCTCTTGCTCCCTCTTATGGCGGTTTTACAGGTGCACCCAAAATTACATGCTTTGCTGTTTAAAGTGACACACACTTTAACTTACAATCATAGTTTATGTATATTATTTTACCCAAACTACGTTAGGTAACCTTGTTATTCCTAACAAAGTCCCTCCTAGAACTGAACTGTGAAATATTCTCCACTTTGATGCAAACGTGATTAAGTAGAGTAAACATCAGTTATGATTAGAGTGCCTTGTTGGTGGATCTCTATGGTGTATATCCATTTAGGGTTTGAGATACAGATTATGTGCTTGCCAAGAGAAGGAGGGAGAAGCCTAGGGCTTATATAATAACCAGGTCTCTATTAGATTCCCATAGGCAGACAGATAGATTTAAAAGAATGTTGAGAAGAATGGTTGTGAAGAACACTTTTCAGCAGAAGATGATCTTAGTTTGGCCTGAAGTTCAGACCACATTTCAGTTTTGGCAGCCTCGCCTTTAAAAGAATGTAATATCAAATAAAATATTTGCAAATGATGCTACTAATTAGAATGGTTCTATTAAGGGGCAGTGACAAAATACTTCATATCTTCCTGTCCTACTTACTTCAGCACTTCTGCTTTGGATAAATCTCCCTATCTTTTTTTGAGAGCCAAAGTTTTGCTTTTGGTTTGTGTTAGGGATAACATTGTTTTACCCTAACTGGTTTAGGTAAATAATAATATGTAATCATAGTTTGTATGTTAAAGTGTCTGCAACTTTAACTGTGGGATAGTAATTAAGGGAGTGGTTGTGAAAGCACTTTAAAAGAAGCAAAGCTGCAGCTTGCTCTCTCTCTGGCTTTGATGATCCCTGATTACTGCAAGGAAACAAGTCTGCATTGCTCGAACGGGAGAGAAAACAAAGGACTGACTTGTAAGTGAATTGACATAGGATATTCTACATGGACTTTGCTAACTGAATATCCCTGAATGGACTGACTAAATGATACATGACTATTGGACTGTTATTTTGACTATGCTATGAACTCATAATGGAATAAACTATATTTTTGATAGCACAAGCGTATCTGTTATTTTTACTGTATGTTAATAAACATACAAGCTTAGCTCACTCATTTATCTGTGTGCCTATCTGACTAACGCTGCACATTCTGTTTAGCTTGTCTCCCTAACCCTGGTTGGGGAAACCAGGCTTAACAGTCTGATTTCATAATCTTGCATTTAGTGTCTTAGAATTATGCATGGACATAAGAATAATGCATGGACCACAAGAGAAAGGTAGGTGTTTCTTGGATTTGTTGCCTGTTTTTTTAGAAAAATGAAAAGGAAGGGGAAGAAGATTAAAAAAAGACCATAGTGCTATAATATTGTGAATTTGTACTGAAGGAATATATTTGACCTCCACTGGCAAGATAGTTCAACATAAGGATAATTTCTGGAAATGCACATGTATTTTATTTTCAGTTATAGATAACAAAGTTTGGAACTGCTTAATGTTAACTATAATTTTATTGCATCATTCTTTTCCTGTTAGAAAGGATTCTCATGCAGGGACAAGATGATCATAACTAAACAAAATATGTGAGCGCTAATATGTACAGATAATCACTGAAATATCCTCCCTGTATAATTTTTTTTTTTTTAAAAACTTACATGCCTGTTATACTACTTACTTCAGCTGGATAGGAATTTAACATCCAAAGTATTTGCATTAGAAAAGAGGCTTTAAATTGATTGGTATGTGTGGATTTTATTTTGTTTACTGCCTAGATTAGAATGCATGAAGTAAGGAAGTTAGCAGCTGGTGGATTTGCTGTGAACTGAAATAGTCTTAAAATTATGGATGATTTAAGGAAAGCTGAATCTCCAGTGTTGAAAGGATGCCTGTTATTTAAAGATCTTGAATATTAAATTCCCTGCATTTAAAACTCTGTTACATGAAAGGGAGGGGGAAACGTGTCTCTAGTGGAAATCCATAAGCCTAGGAGTTTTGTGTCTTTTCTCTCTAAACAACTTGAAACAAAAGTTGACTGGTTTGTTCCATTTATTGTAATGGAGTGCTAATGGCTTCAAAGGCAAGCCATGACCATTTAAATGCAAACACTATTAATCAAGCAGCTAAAATACAAACAGTCAGCTTGAGGTTCTGCAATTTAATTGTATGGGGCAGTTGGGTCCAATTTGAGGCTGGAAGAGAAATAATTAAATAAGCAATGCAGTTGAAAAGGCAAGGGATGAAAAATCTCAGCAGAAAGTAAACAGAATAAATTAGGAAGAATAAAATATGGGGATAGAAAAAGAGCTAGAGACTTAACAGAGGTTTTAAAAGTGTGCTTCTTTCACAATCACAAATCAGTCTGCATGAAATGTTTTAGCACAAGTGTCAGTTTTATGAAAACTTGGAAAAGTTAATTTTATAAAATCTGGCGTCATCTACCCACTGAATACAAAGGTATTTTTATAAATCACTTTCTATGCTTAAATTAAGAGGAAGATTTTAATGAGTTTTTTTTTCAAGGATATCCTGAATGGTCTTAGAAGAGACCCATTGTAGCTTCTTTTGGAATTAACAGAAATAGTTATTATCTTTTATTCTAAAATCACCTCTTCTGAAATTGGGACACTGCTTACACAAGAATAGTGGGAAATTTTTATTATTATAATTAGATTTTTATCTTATCCATCTATGACTAAAGATGACACAAGGGTTATTAAGATTAATATGTGTTAAGCCTGGTTTCCCCAACCAGGGTTAGGGAGACAAGCTAAACAGAATGTGCAGCGTTAGTCAGATAGGCACACAGATAAATGAGTGAGCTAAGCTTGTATGTTTATTAACATACAGTAAAAATAACAGATACGCTTGTGCTATCAAAAATATAGTTTATTCCATTATGAGTTCATAGCATAGTCAAAATAACAGTCCAATAGTCATGTATCATTTAGTCAGTCCATTCAGGGATATTCAGTTAGCAAAGTCCGTGTAGAATATCCTATGTCAGTTCACTTACAAGTCAGTCCTTTGTTTTCTCTCCCGTTCGAGCAATGCAGTCTTGAGTCCTTGCAGTAATCAGGGATCATCAAAGCCAGAGAGAGAGCAAGCTGTCGTCTTGCTTCTTTTAAAGTGCTTTCACAACCACTCCCTTAATTACTATCCCACAGTTAAAGTTGCAGACACTTTAACATACAAACTATGATTACATATTATTATTTACCTAAACCAGTTAGGGTAAAACAATGTTATCCCTAGCATTCTCCCCTTTTAGGAAATAATAATAAATATAACTATTTACATCTTTAAATCATATTTGTTACAACTCTCTTTAAACTTAATTACTCCTTGAGCTTTTGTAAATTGGTCTGCAATGTTTTCTTCTGTCATGCAGTATTCCAATTTAATTAGCCCATTCTTTACAGATTCTCTAACATTTAAGTATCTTAAATCAGTATGTTTTGATCTAGTTTTAACAGCAATACTAGTAGCTAACTTTATAGCTGCCTGGTTGTCCTCGTACACAATAATGGAATCTTTTACAGTTATACCCATGTCTAATAATAACTGTTTGTACAAAATCAAGTCAGTGCATAATAATGACAGACATGAAAATTCCGCTTCCATCGTGGACAAGCTGATATGCTGTTGTTTGATTGACCTCCACCCTATTAGTGTCTTACCAAATAATATAGCCATCCCAGATGCTGATTTTCTAGTGTTTATATCAGTTGCAAAACTTGCATCTGCATAGGCACTAAGACTCAAATCACCCTTTGGTTCTATATACAATGCATGGTTCATTGTTCCTTTAAGATATCTTAAAATTCTCTTTAATGATTGCCAATGACATTGATGTGGATCTGAATTAAAACGAGCCAGCTGATTTACACTATAAGCTATATCTGGCCTAGACCAATTGCTTATATATGATAAGCTACCAATCAAAGATTGATCTATAGACTTATCAAATTTGGGACTTTGATCATCAGTTTGGCAAACTTCCTGACTCATTGGAGTCTTTGCCGGTTTACAAAGTTCCATTTTATACGTTTTAATTAATTGGCAAATTTTATCTTCTTGAGATATCTTAAAACCATTTTTTGTTTTGTTAATTGTCAATCCTAGATACTTTTTAATTTCACCTAAAAGCTTTAATTTTATCTTTTTGGCTAATAATGATATAATCTCATTAGCTTCATTATTAGTCTTAGTTATCAAAGCAATATCATCTGTAAATAATAACAATAATGACACCGTTCCATTATTTTCTCTTTTAAACACACATGGATCTGCTAAACCAGATTTAAAACCTATATTGTTTAACTCTTTCACAATATATTGATTCCACTCAAACCCAGATTGTTTCAACCCGTAAAGACTCTTTTTGAGTTTCCAACAATCATTACTATTTACTTTATTGTCTTTTATACCTACTGGTTTTCTTAAATATATAGTGTGCTGCAATGGTGCATGTAGATAAGCAGTTTCTACATCTAAATGGTTAATGACATAGTTTTTCTTAGCTGCCCACACTAATGCTGCTCTTAAAGATGTTGCTTTAAGGCTTGGTGCAAAAACTTCATCGTAATCAGATGCAGTTTGATTAAATCCTTGAGCTACTAACCTAGCCTTATGGGTAACAGTCCCATCATTTCCAGTTTTTACTTTAAATATCCATTTGCACCCAATGGATTTTTCTCCTGGAGGTAATTTAGCATCTTCATAAACTTTCATTACCTTTAATGAATTTAGTTCCTTTTTCATTGCCTTTTGCCAATTCTCCTGATCCTTAGCAGGATACATCCTAAGTTCATCTACACTAGTTGGAACTTTAGTTACTTGGCAAACTATACTCGCTTGATACCTATCAGGTGGTCTAGTTACATGTGTAGTACGTCTAGGTATTACAGGACTTACAGGTGGACTTTCATTAATTAACTCTTCTTGATTATCTAACTCTTCCTGATCAACTGTTTCCTCCTGTTCTGGTCCTATTTGCTCTTCATGGACTTCTTCTTTAATTGGACTCTTCTTATAACTAATCTGATCTTTCTGCCTTTTGTAGGGTTCAATAATTACTTCATTATTTAAATCTTGCTCTAATCTATTCCATCCTACATGTTCTAGTAATTTTGCACTAGCACTGGTGTAAACTCTAGATGTACCTGGTTCCCAGAATCTATAAGATCTATGATTAGATGTATATCCTACAAAATATAATCTTTTAGCTCTATGTTGTCCTTTGTGTCTAAGTTGTGTAAGGATATGCACCCATGCTGGTGCTCCAAATGTGTGCATGTAACTTAAATCAGGTTTTGTACCATGCCACAGTGTGAATGGTAATTCACCTGTTGTTGAATTAACAACATTATTTAACATATGATTACCACACATTATTGCTTCTCCTCACAAATTGTCAGGTAATCCTGAATCAGACATCATAGTACGTGTCATTGATTGTAATGTTTGGCCTCTTCTCTCTATAAAGGCATTATGTTGTGGCCTATATGGTGCAGATTTGTTATGTTGAATACCTAATATTCTTAGTTTGTTCTGGAATTTATTATTTGTAAATTCCGTACCATTATCTGTTATAAGAGTTATTAATTTCTTTTTAGTTTTCCTTTCTACAAATTTTATCCAATTAAAGAGATTTAGATACGTTTCAGTTTTGCTCTTCATTAAATAGCAAAACCCATATCTAGAATAGTGGTCCATTATACTTAGTATGTAACGAGCTCCTCCTACACTTGGTTTTTTCGGACCTATTAAATCTGCAAATACTACCTCTAAAGGTTCTTTGGTAGTAAATCCATCAACTCTATTAGCCGGTGTGACCCTGCTCTTACTTTGATTACAGGCACTGCATTGCAAATACTTATTACAAGGTTTCAAACTTATTTCCTTTGATAATTCAACAGTTTTCTTAAGCATTTTAAAATTTAAATGCCCTAGCCTTCGATGTAACAAGTAAATACATTCATCATGAGGTTTCTTATTTTCATAAACCGTGTTAGCCACCTTTAAACCATCATCATTTAACACATATAATTCACCTCTTAAAGATGCAGTAATTTTCTTATCTTCTTTCTCAATTATGCAGTTATCTCCCCTAAATGTAACTACATATCCTAGTTTAACCAAAATTCTAACTGAAATTAAATTAAACTTAAGTTGTGGTACATATAACATTTTTACATTCTCTTTTATAAAAGAACAATATGCTATACCTTGACCTTTAGCTTTCAGTTTCCAGCCATTGGCTAACAATATCTGCTGTGTACTCTTGGATATTTTAATAAAATTTTTGTTATCATTTGTTATACATTGGGATGCTCCACTGTCAACCACCCATAAATTATTTTTTTACAGCTCCGTTACTATACATGGCTAACTCTAAATTTTTCTTTTTCTTTTGATGACTTAGTATTCTGGCCAGCGTTCTGGCGCTTTGCTTTTTTACAAAATCTTGCCAAATGTCCTCTTCCTCCACAATTAAAACACTTTTTAATTGCATATGCAGTAGGAGATTCATTATCTTCTTTTTGAGGTTGCTCCCTCCTGAAATCGTCTCTTTCAAGCCTTCTTCTGGCCTCTTCAATCAATCTGCCAGTTATATCAGTTAAAGTTAAACTTTCCTTTGGCAAAATTTCAAGGGAAGTTACGTAGTTGTCATAACTTTCATCAAGTGAAGATAGAATTATGTAGACTTGGTGTTGTTCAGAGAAAATAAGCTCTTTCTCATGCAGTTCTTGAAAAATGCTTTGCATAGTTTTCAAATGACTCAGCATATCACCATTTGTTTGGAGATGTGTACTGAAAAGCTTCCGTGTTAGATTTATGTGAGCACCAACGTTATCTCGAACATAAATCCTCTTCAGCTTCTGCCAACACCCAACAGCCGTTTTCTCTCCGTGGATATAAACAAGCTGTTGATCAGTTAAGGTTAACCCAATTATGCAAATAGCTTGTTGATTTTTATGCATAAATTCTTCTATCTTTATTCTATCTTCATCATCCTCTTGATCCCATTCTTCTACGTTTGGTGGATTTTCAATTATATTCCACAAACCTTCTCTTCGTAGAAGCAGACTACATTTCATAGACCATGATACATAGTTTGTTCCATCCAACTTGGATATAAGGGACAAACTTTGTAGGTTGACTTGTGCCATGTTTTCTTATATGGATATAAAACTATAATTAATAAAACACAGCTGTCTGTTTACTGTAATGTATAACAACACAAACTCTCACTTTTACATAAATCTGTTTTATCCTAGTTAAACTGACTTTGCAGCCTCTGGGCCCATAACCAGTGTTAAGCCTGGTTTCCCCAACCAGGGTTAGGGAGACAAGCTAAACAGAATGTGCAGCGTTAGTCAGATAGGCACACAGATAAATGAGTGAGCTAAGCTTGTATGTTTATTAACATACAGTAAAAATAACAGATACGCTTGTGCTATCAAAAATATAGTTTATTCCATTATGAGTTCATAGCATAGTCAAAATAACAGTCCAATAGTCATGTATCATTTAGTCAGTCCATTCAGGGATATTCAGTTAGCAAAGTCCGTGTAGAATATCCTATGTCAGTTCACTTACAAGTCAGTCCTTTGTTTTCTCTCCCGTTCGAGCAATGCAGTCTTGAGTCCTTGCAGTAATCAGGGATCATCAAAGCCAGAGAGAGAGCAAGCTGTCGTCTTGCTTCTTTTAAAGTGCTTTCACAACCACTCCCTTAATTACTATCCCACAGTTAAAGTTGCAGACATTTTAACATACAAACTATGATTACATATTATTATTTACCTAAACCAGTTAGGGTAAAACAATGTTATCCCTAACAATATGGAAAGGATTATTAATTTTAGATGCTTCTCTTATCTTTAGACTCCTACCTGCATTTCTTTCCTGGGATTACACTAAGCTAATGTTTCCAACCTTAGCTCTTTTAAGATTGTTGACCAGAACAGCGGTTGCCAACCAGTGGGCTGTGGAAAATTTTTGGTGGGCCGCAGAAGAAATGGTTCCCAAAAGCAATTAATCTGGGCCACACAGTTCTCTCACCTCCTGGCTCTTCGAGCGACCTTGGAGTCAGGTCCCTGAGATGCACGCGCCAACCAGCTCCCACACATGGCAGTGGTGGCAACAACAGTCCCCACCCCCAGCGCCCACTGTTAGCTCTCCCCATTAGTTCTCTAGCTTTGAATTGCTCCCACCTCTCTTTCCTCCCCCACTGCACCCACATGGAGCCATGCACAGCTCTCAGCTCTTCAGCCTTCAGTGCCTCTCCCAACATCAAAGCCTCAGAGACGCAGGTAAAGCCACCTCAGCGGTTGCGTCCTGAATTGCCTTAGCATGCTCGGTTAGTTAAGAATCACCCTACCCAGAAAAGGAGGTGCTGGAGGAGGAAATAGTGGAGAAACAAGCAACTCAGGGTACTACCGCCGTGGTGGCTTTGCCTGCATTTCCGAGGCTTTGATGTTGAGAGAGCCAGCGAGGGCTGGAAAAGCGGAGAGCTGGGCACAGCTCCGTCTCCCTTTCTTTTCCTGCCTGTATGTGGATGCGGGGGTGGGGGGAGAGATAAGAGCCAGAGCCAGGAGAAATTCAAAGCTAGAGAACTAATGGGCATAGCTGACAGCGGGCGCTGGGAGAGGGGACTTTTGTTGCCACTGCCGCCATGTGTGGGAGTATGCATCTCAGGGACCTAAGCCAGGAGGCGCGGAAACTGCAAGTGGGAGCATTTGGTGGTTTTTAAGATCTCCTGGAACATGGTAGATTGGTGTTTTGTAGGTCTCGGTGAAAGAGTGAGTTTTGTTTCACTTCCTTTCCTCCTTGGTAACGCGAGAGATGCTTTGTCTCTCCCCCTCTTCCCCCACCCCCAAATAATCACTGGCTGTGACTGGGTTTGGCAGCGAAATGCTAAAGCGAGCGAAGTGCCCCCAGGGACACATTTCCTTGCCTGTCTCCAGGTGAGGCTGGAAGAACCACTCCCCCCAGCTTTTCCTCAGTTGCAGATCTGAGCTCTCTCAATCCTCCACTTGGCATCTGAAAGGCTCTTCTGTCTCTTTGGAAGGTTCAGGGGCAGGGTGGCTTCCAGCCCGGAAAGTTTTATTTTGTTATCACTAAACATTTATGTTTTTGTTATAATGCATAAATGCACCATTGTTCCTATCCTATTGTCCCCATTTATTTGTACCTATTTCCTGTATTCTTTCTCATGTTTATACTTATACCTGTTATCTTGTAAGCGATTGACAAATAAAATAAATAAATTAAATAAGTGTGTGTGTGTATAATTTTTATATTAAATATACTTTTTATGTTAAATATACTTTTTATATTAAATATATTAGCTTTTTAAAAAATCGTATTAGTGGTTCTCGGGATTTAATAGTATGAATTTTGTAGGCCCTGGGATCCAAAAGGTTGGTGACCCCGGACCAGAATACCTCAGCCAGCAATGCTCACATCTTAAAATGGCTGAGAAGGAAATGGAAAACATTGGAGTAATTATTGATACAGGTATGTCCCTTGATACTCTACATTCTGTTACGTTTTCCATCAGGCCACCTACATCACCAAGAGGGAATCCACAAACTCAAATATGAGCTGTTCTTTCAACCTCTGCTTGTCAAGAAAACTCCTTCCCCTCTCCCCTTCCTCCCTCCATCCCTTCCTCCTCCTCCTTCTCCCCCTCCCCCTCCTCATTCTTTTTGAAAATGAGATATCCTGAAAAAGGAAAAAAGAAGTGAGAAGTGGGACTGAAATGAAAAGAACAGGAAAGTTTTAACATCTCTTTTGAATCCTGGATTTAAGCTTAGAATTCTCATGAAGTCAAAAAGTAAGTCCAGGCAAAATAAAGGACATCACTGCTACTTAAGTACACACAGATAAATCCCTGGTTAGCCTTGTGTTAAGTTTGTTCCTTTCTGTGTACTCCTAAGCTTTTGTATTGTCTCTGAGGTTTGTTTTATTTATCCAACTTCAGATATTGTTTATTTGATACATCTCAGAATCACACTGCAATAACCTCATATTTTATTAGTAGATCTGTCCCATCCTACAAACTCTAGCATTCTCTGTGATTTTAGCACCCTATGTATATTTTTTCCATCTTTGTTTTCACATGTGACTATTTTTTGTAACAAAGGTTCTTTTCATGTTTCTTTTATTAAAAAGTGATTTTATTAGCTCTTTGTTATTACATTCCATGGATTTATTTGCAAAGGAGGGATAGGTGTAGATTTCCCTAGTTGCACATCTCAAAGTTACAAAGGAGATCCTCTATTTCTCATATGCCAGGTAAAGGATAGATATTGGCAATGGGAATTACCAAAATGGCTACACTAAGGCAGGAGTCAAGTCTGAATGTATGGTTACCAAATACATCTGGCAGAGGAAGGTTGAGACCTGCTATCTTTTCCTGGACCCAAGGAAGTTTAGTCTCTCCCTAGCTCAAGTCTGTCAGAAACAAGAGTATCAAAGTCTAAAATAGCACAAACTTTATTGTGATCTATAGTATCAAGGGCTACATTTTTTTCTACCCCACCATTCCAGTTCCTTTTATACTATTTCCGAACTCTAAATTTTATTCTCTATTTTGTGTCCCTGCCATCCAGTTCCCAATTCCACTATTTTTTTGAAGGCTTTATTTTTTCTGCTATGAAGTTCCAAATTTTGTTGAATGATCTATTTCCCTTTGTTTCTCATTTCTCTCTGTTTATACTTTCAACTTAGGTCTTGTATCTACATTTTTCTAACTTCAGATTCTGGATTCCATGTGCCAAACTTATTTCCTTGTCTCCTGTGCAGTGGTGGGATTCAAATTTTTTTACTACCGGTTCTGTCAGTTTGGCTTGGTGCGCGTGGCAGGGGAAGGATACTGTAAAATGCGTGGCAGGGGAAGGATACTGTAAAATCTCCAGTCAGAGGTGGTATTTGCCAGTTCTCTGAACTACTCAAAATTTCCACTACCAGTTCTTCAGAACTGGTCAGAAACTGCTGAATGCCACCTCTGCTCCCATTACAATCCCCTCACAGTTTACATCAGTTTCATTCATTTCTGAACTTTATATATCCCCTGAGTTAATACATATACATAATACCAGTTCATAATTTTATAGAAATTTTAGCCCTTTAATTCATACATAAATCTATATATTTACTTCCCTGCATGAATCATCAATTCCACTTCACAATAAAAAGCTCCCATTCTAATCTGCTGCATGCTTTTCTTTCTTGTATTTATATAGACCAGATCAAACTGGCAGCCCACAAGATGGGCAGCCCACAATGCACAGGCCACGTACACTCTGGCTCTGCAAGGCAAAAAAGTCACCAAAGATTACAATATGGCATCTGTTATGTGACATGATCAAGTTTGACACCGGTCTATATCAGCGGTATCAAACTTGATCATGTCACATAACAGATAATCAGAGTTGAAAGGGACCTTGTAGGTCATCTAGTCCAACCCCCCCCCAAAGTGGGAGACCCTACACCATTTCTGACAAATGGCAGTCCAATCTCTTCTTGAAAGTCTCAAGTGATGGCACTCCCACAACTTCCGAGGGCAAGGATTCATGCAGGGAAGTAAATATATAGATTTATGTATGAATTAAAAGGCTAACATTTATATAAAATTATGAATTGGTATTATGTATATGTATTAACTCAGGGGCTATATCAAGTTCAGAAATGTGATATAGACCATAATGCTTTTTAATAAGGTGTATTGATTAGATTATCAGTCTCATGTCACCTGCAAGTTTCCCATGCTAGGGATGAGGACAGTTCCAATAACTTAGGACCCATTTTGAGCAGGATGCCACATATATAATCATACTCTTGCTAAGACTATACCCTTGCTAATCTGATGATAGTCAACTATACATTTCTACCCCTGGCTGAGGGGACACAGTGGCTCAGTGGCTAAGACACTGAGCTTGTTGCTCAGAAAGGTCAGCAGTTCGGCAGTTCAAATCCCTAGCACCATGCAACGGAATGAGCTCCCATTACTTGTCCTAGCTTCTGCCAACCTAGTAGTTCGAAAGCATTTAAAAATGCAAGTAGAAAAATAGGGACCATCTTGGATAACAGCATTGTGTGTGCTTCCCGTGTTTAGTCATGCTGGCCACATGACCACAAAGATGTGTTCGGACAATGCTAGCACTTCGGCTTTGAAATAGAGATGAGCACCACCCCCTAGAACCGGAAACGACTAGCACGTATGTGCAGGAAGAACTTTACCTTTTACCCCTGGCTGGGTAGGTGATGCTGTCATCATGCTGACCAAGTGTCTGGAACTATGAGGGACTGCATGAGGAGGGAATAAGTTTGATTCAAACATGGCAAGATGCAGTGGCTTTGGGGTTTGCCTGCCAAAAATTGGTGATATGCCATATTAACTGGTGTGTAATTTGGGAGTCCTTCTACACTCTTGGTTATTGCTTATGAGCAGGTGACAGCAATGAGGGGTCTTCCCATAGATTCATCTTGCATACCAATTGCAACTGTTCCTAGATGAGAACATCTTGTTCACAGCTACTCATACCTTGGTCACTTCCCAATGTGTTTTACATGAGACTTCCCTTGAAGACCACTTAAAAGTTACAATTGCTGAAGAATGCAGTGTACACACAGTGTTCAGCACTCCTAGGTTCACTTATGTTGCCCTTTGCTATGTAAGCTGCACTGGTTTCCATTTCTCTTTTGGATGAAATTCAAGGGCCTGGTTATTACCGTTAAAACCCTACATGGCATGGGATCAGATAATCTACAACACTGCTTCAGCCTGAGGGCATTTTCTCATTTCACCAGAGTTGATAGAAAAGACACTCTCCAGGTACCTTCCCTTAAGCATTGTCACCTTGTGGATTCTTGGAAGTATGTTTTTTTTTATTGCAGCCCCTCCCGCATGGAACATTCTCTTCCAGAGATTAGACATGTTGCCCCTTTTTAACTTCCTGAAAAGAATTCAAGACCTGATTCTTTCCTAGGTGCTGGAATAAGGTAAAGTCATAGTGGAAAGAGAATGTGATTGTGTACACCAGAGATGTGTGATTATGGCACCTGGTGTTTCTCTTTTTCTTTTTCTTTTTTGTTTTAGCTGTATATGTTTTTTTTTTGGGGGGGGGTTGAAAGCTGTCCATACTTTAAGATGGGCAGCAATATATGTTTTAAATGAATAAATACATAATCGATGCAAGCAAGAAACAGTAATCAAGAGACTATCTGTATGCTTCTCTTGTATCTCACCAACTAGGATACTTGGAAAGTATACGCCATTTTTGCTCTAAGTTAAGGTAATAATAATAAATCATTCCAAACGAAGCAACAAATTTAAATTCTAAGTATCTGTTGTGACACAGGTAGTCAAGGTAAGGCAGGTGTCCAGAAAATCCTTTATTTGTTTCAACAAATGGTCCAGCAATCGACCATCCAACAATCGGTAAGGCTCCACCCCCATGCTGCCATGAAGTCATTCACCCTCAGTTCCCCAAACAACAGCCCCTATAGTACAAATAAAGTCCACAGAGTAGGAGGAAGCTCACAGGTCAAGGTCCAAGGTTTGAAGTCCAGTCCATAAGGCAGAGTCCAGGCACAAGGCAATGGCAGTCCTCAGGGCAAAGAAAATGTCCAAGGCAAGAAGCACTTCCAAGGGCACAGCAAAGCAAAGGCCAAAAGCAGTTCAGAGGCCTAGAGCAAGGTCTAAGACAAAAGGTGAAGAGCAATCTTTGAAGCAAGGCAAGGCAAACAGCAACAGGCATGAGTCTGTTTGGGGAGTGTAAGTGAAACAGGGAAGTGTAAGTGAAAGCAAACAATTCTTTCTGGAGAAGACTGATTCCCATGGCTTCTCCTTAAGTTACTCTGCTCCAGATATTCCTTGTGAGGAGGGGGGAGGTGACCTTTTCCCGAATAGCCTTGAACTGTTGTCTGGGTTTGCCTGCATTTTGCTCTCCTTGCCCTTGGATCTGTGTGGATTGGGCAGCTCTTCCTCATCAGAGGAGATCTGCTGCCTTTTAGCACAACTGCCTGTCAGCAGCTGATCCTGCCCTGTGTCTGTACAGGCAGGCCACTCTCTGTCTGATTGGCCACCTCCCACAATGCCTGAGGAGTCTGGACAGCATTGTCCTCAGTCCCTGGCCTCTACAAATCTGCCAAGGGAGATGTGCCATCTTTGTCAGACAGTCCCAGTTCCAACTCCTCCTTCTTCTCCAAACTGGGCTCCATGACAGTATCCATACCATGCTAAATGTTGAGTATGGCATACTTCTATTCTATTTTCAGAAAATCATAAATCTCTGTTTTGGATTTAAATAAAGAACATTCTTAATTCTGAACATAGTTGCCCAATCTTTAGCAGATGTTGCCTATGAAGAAAGAGGCACTCAGGGAACGAGTTCAAAATGTTTCAACTATCAAATAAAAGTTTGTTTGTGTAGATACTGTTTTTTTCAGTCTGTCTACTGGTAGAATGCTTTATTTCCAGCTTTCCCATTTTTGAAGTTTATGTACAGTGAACTAGCTGGAACTTGCATTTTGAGCTAAGCTAGTTACAAGACACGTGATCACAGTATACAGGTATAATAAAATATGATGTACAATTAAAACTAAATTATTCTTCAATAAAACAACAAACCTCATTGTATAGTTAAATATAATTAATAATACATAAATGCAACTAGGTACAGCTTAAATATATGTATCTTCAGAAAAATGCAACCTGCTGTTCTTTTAATGGTTCTTTGCTTAAATCAAATTTGAGAAAACGTATTTAGCAGAAATGAACTTGCAGAGATCATCTACAAAAGCTAGCTATCATACTAAAATTTGTTTCCCTCAGGCTAGAACAGGGAAACTTGTGAGAACATATCTTCTCCCAGAAGTAGCTTCATTTGAATTAAGGGGGTGCCATTAGATGTGAAAGGTTGTTGCTGTCACATTAATCCCTCCTTAAATAAAATATGTATTGAAAAGGAAGTCTGGATATGGGTATGAGAAAACCAGCTTTTTAAAGGAGATGCAATAGATAAATTGAGTGCAGTCACATCCTCATTTTTACACACCTGATGAGGTTTATGTAAAAATGATAATTGTTCTTAAACTCCACATAAGAGCATGAAAAAAGAAATAATATCACCTTTGGACCTAGTGGATAACACTAGGAAAATGTTGATTAAAAAAAGCATGGTATTAGCTTTCTCTGACAGAGCTGATATATGATATATGGTTGCTGTTTTGAGAATCTAGAACAATGTTTTTCAAAGCTGGCAACTGGTTGGACTTCAACTCCCAGAATTCTCTAGCCATTGCCAACTTTGAAAAACACGGAACTAAAAAGGTCTCCTGAGGCTCAGCAGCATATTGGTCTTAGTTAAACTTCTTTTTCATTTAAAGAAGTAGACACATGACAGACAGCACATAGATGGAAGTATGATCATTATTATAATTAAATTTGTCATGCTTTTCTATAGGTATATTTTACTTATTTAACTATCAAATTTAAAATATGTCCATCTCCCTCAGAGAGGGACTCTTGAAACTATTGATTTAATAACTAAGTTCAATTTGTTGCTTGTGAACATCTGCCCTTAAAACAGAAGACTGAACAGAAAAGAGCCATTTTAAAACTGCATATATGTTCAGTCACTGTTGCTCTGCTGATGTGGGAAATGCAAAAACCAATTTAAGTGTCACTTGTGACTGTGGCCTTTGTCTTTAATAGTCATGTTCTGTGGGAGCTACACTGAACCTGTCAAGTTAAAAGGTTGCTAAAAGGAGAAAAATATGACTCTTTCTCGGCAAAAGAGTAGAGCTGTTACATCTAACAAACAGTGGAGATGCCACAGAACATTAATCTTGCTATTTCCCCCCCCAAAAAGCCTGCAACTCTTTGACATTACTTTCCAAAGCCATGTTTACTTCAGAGGACAATGGAGAAAAGGGAGAAATCCATCCTTGCCATAATGACAAATTAAAAAATAGAACAAAATGATCAAAATAATTAAAAAAAAAAAACCCTACTATTTGAACCAAGAGTCAAAATCAGAGGTGGTATTCAGTAGGTTCTGACTAGTTCTAGACAACCGGTAGCTGAAATTTTGAGTAGAACCAGCAGATACCACCTTTGACTGGATATTTTACAGTATCCTTTCCTTGCCACCCACCAAGCCATACCCATAGAGCCTATAGTAAAAAATTTTGAATCCCACCACTAGTCAAAAAGGTTTTCATTTGGGATGCTAAAATGTGGATAATATGCAAATACTTTATAGTTTATATAATGCACAGTTTCTCCAAATAAGTTTGTATATCAATATATGACTTTATAGAAAAACTTTGATTTATCAAATAGAGTCACAAAATTATTGAATATAAGGTGGAAAGTTACCTTAAAGATCATATAGTCCAATTCCTGCCTAGTTCCAATTGTTTAAAAGCTCCACCAAAGAAGATTCCATCAACTCCCAAGGCAGGTTATTCAACTGTTCAACTTCATTCAGATTATTTTTCCTGATGTTCTGCCTATATTTTCCTTGCATTTAAACCTATTTTTCTCTTCTGTTTTCTGAAACAACTCTGGATAATTCTGATCATTTTGTATTTCACAGCTTTCAGATACTGGAAGGTATAGAAGATAACAAAAAATTGTACTGAATAATTTTATCATTAAATGGCTCTCATATCTTCCTGAATTTGAAACTACCCTATACAATTTTTGCTGTTCTACCTTATCTCTAGGGAGTCTACAAATTTGATAATCATATCTTCTAATGACTTTTTTATATACTAACATAATTGCAAAACAGTTTCCGAGGAGTTAACAAGAATCAAAATTTTACAAAAATGTTGAAAAACATAGGGCCCATGATAGCCCTGTGATATACTAATCAACAATGCCCTCCTGTTTGATCCACATCTATTCTTAAAGAGCTATGGTGGTGCAGTGGTTAGAATGCAGTACTGCAGGCTATGTTTGCTGCTAGCAGTTCAGCAGTTCGATTCTCACTGGCCTCAAGGTTGATTCAGCATTTCATCCTTCTAAGGTTGATAAAATAAGGACCCAGAATTCTGGTGGCTATATGCTGACTCCTTGAACCACTTAGAGAGGACTGTAAGGCATTGTGAAGCAGTATATAAGTCTAAAAGCTATTGCTATATATTTCATTGTTTTTTCACCTTCTTTTTTCACCTTCTGTAGATATTTAAAAGAAACTGTCAATGTTTTTCTAAAGTTAAGATTATTATTTATTAACTAAACTAGTCTTTTTTAAAAAGGAGATTGTTTGGTTTGCCATGACTGATTCTTGACAAACACATACTGGCTCATGTGAAGCAATGCCATACTTTTTGAAGAGAATATTTGTAGTTCAGGGTTGAATTGTGAGGTCCTTGGTGTTCTCTGAGCTTGGTGGTTTTCTTGCAGACATTCATTATCAAATTAGGTAACATCATCATTGCACAGCAAGAAAACTACCAAGGTCAGAGAACACCAAGGATCCCACAATGCAATGTTTTCTAAATGCTCACTAACTGACCAATATCTTTCCAGAGTTTTCCCCACTGTTGATGTCAAGCTGACTCCTTTAGCAAACAACATTTGCACTTCATTGGCTGAAATTATGGCCACGTTATGAATCACAGAGGATTCTAAGTTCCAAGCTCTTTCAAGACTGTTGGATGTAATTGGTCTGATTGGGCTACTGTTGAAGCATTTCTAGAATTACTTTGAGTTGCCATTGCCTTCTTTTTTTGAACATTCTATTTAGATGCACTTAAACATCTTCCACTGGAGAGAAAGACAAAAGGAAAATAGAATTTGCCCTTTGTCCACTATTCTAGCATCTTCTCCTACAAGTAGGCCCACTTTTTCTTCTTTTTCCATTTTTTACAATGGATAATTGTAAAGTATGGAAAGTGTTTGCTTTCCACACTCTATTACAGTCACAGAAATACTGTGACATAATTTAGTTCTTCCCATTATTTTGTGCATTTATGTTCATTTATGCAATATTGGTTTATGAGGTATTATCAGTTTGCAGAGCAATAACAGATTGTTTCACTAGGTCCAGATTTTCCATTGAGTTCATTCAATTCCAAACGAAAAAAAAGATCCATACGAAAAGCAGTACAGTAGTAAATGTGTCTGTTTAGTTTGATGACTTTTTGACATTTTATGTGTGTGTGCATGTGTCCAATTTTCTTTCCACTGTGGACATTTTGGAATGCAAAACCCTGACCATGTTCATATTTGATTTCAACCATTATAGAGTCAGTGTATTATTATGATTACAAAGTCGGATAATTGAATTTCAGTTTTATTCAGATATTTTTTTATCTCATGATTTTTTTATGAAAATTTAATCCACTTTAAAATCTTTTCTACTGTGAGTGAATTTAGGAAATGTTCAAGCTATCAGCTTCTCTATTTGGATGGTTCTCAGTTTATATTGATGTCTTAGAGACAGTTGTGCTTAGCTATGTATGAATAACTTCTATGCATGCGAGCTTTCCTGTAGGGATCCTGTTATCAGGGGGATAGGGTTTATGTAATATTGTAATGTGGTACATATTTTCAGAAAATATGACATCTGAACAGAGCTGTAGGCATAGCAAGAAATATGATTTTCTGACCCTACAGTCTCTGATTCTTTCAAAATCTCAAATCTTAGGGGGATTAAGCTACAAAAGGTTAGGGAAACCCAATCCCTTTCTGGTGTCACTGACAGAAGCAATTTCATTAATGGAATATGACACTCAAGTTTAGTAAAATTCTACAAATTAATATTTCTTCACTATAAAAGATGCACCATCTTAGATTATTAATGTTGCTCTAGGTATGAATTATTCTTTTAATATAAACTTTAGAATGTCCTTCAACCTGATTAGGTTTGCATCAAAATTAAAGTCCAAACTCATTTTGGCAAAAGTGTAAATGGTTGATGCATGCCAAGAAATTAATCTTTGATTTTTAAATATGAAACCCATGCAAAATGACAAGAGTTCTCATGTATGGGGAGACAATATAGAAAGAGGCTGGAGTACATAAATTTAAAACCAGGCTTTTCTTGGGACATCATGATTTTATTTAGCATTGTTAATTCTGTGGAATTTGGTATCCTCATTTAAATTTACTAAGGAAAAAAACACCCATTGTTTACAAACATACAAAGTTTCAGTCTAGATAGTAAATTACTATTTACTTTTGGATATGTTATCTCAACCACTCTACATTTGACAGAGAACGTATTCTCAAATATACTAGCGCATAAAGTTAGCTTCCATCAAATGTACTGGCGCATAAAGTTAGCTTCCATCTTGAGGAATTCTTCTCTAAAGTGTTTTGGCATCTGAAAGATCAGTGGAAATAGCCGTGGGTATAATGATTTTAGAAATAAATGAATATATAATATTTCTTTTTAGCACTTATATCAAAAAGAATGTCCCAGCTGCATGGCAAGCCTCCAAATGATCCACTTATCAACTGATTGTAGCACTTACCAACAGATTGTAACAGCTGCAGTTTTAAGCAATTTCCACAAGAGGGAGTGACCCTGAAATCTACCTATCCATTCAATAAGCAATAACAATAAATGTTCTTATATCATCATTAGGCACATGCTTGATTTTTAAAAGTAGGCAGGATGGTTTCTGGCTTTGATCCAGTGCATCTAATTGTCAGGCTGCATGCACAGTACTAGAGCTAAGTGGGGAATTGTAGGTGTCTTTCTCACAGGCAAATAATCTTACCAGCTTCAGCAGAGCCACTTCTTGCCTGACGAATAGGAGAGACAATACACAACAACCATGGCTTTCCTGCAATGTAATAAAAATTATAATGGCTGTCTCTTTTGTAGGTGGATTCTGGAAAACATGCAATGTTTTTCAGGAAAAGAAAGGCATGCATGGAAAGATATTATGAGTGTGTAAATTGTAAAGAAATTCACAACAATGGTGACCAACAGCCAACTTCTGCTGTGATTTTAATTCCTACCATCAAATACTCGGTGCAGATACTACAACAACATCTAAATTAGCAACAACTTTTGAAGTAACCATAAACTTGATGTAGGTAGTTATTCTGAAATTAATGGTTATCTCATTCATCTCAAGATCACAATATTTTAAATCAGAATGGGTTTCTTCTATCTAGTCATTACCAATATGCTTCATACTTTAATAAGAACAATAAATACATTCCCACTATATTATACAGGTATTTTTTTCTACATAGTACTTTCCTTCAGGACCAATATCAATGCTAATACAGCATTAATAAAGATAACAACATAAAATAATGTTGCAATAAATTTCTCTTCTTAGACGTGGAGGCACTATTTCCATTCAAATTTACCTCAAGACAGTTTAATGTTTTCTCTTGCTAGAGTTGCAGAATTAGGGCACATTGCTAAGAAGACCTCTATTACAGCCATTAATGAGATTTATAAGAACATTAATAAGTTAATCTAAAGCTCTACTCTATCAGCACTAATGCAAATGAGTGCAGCTTCAACGCCTTTAATACAAGTATAAATATCACATTTATTTATACACATATAAAACAAAACAATATTGCATATAAAATGCATATAAATATTCCTAATTGTTTTTATTTTTGTGGTGTATGCATGTTGTTGAACAGATGTCAATTGTTAGCATGGAATTAGCTGTGATTGCAGGGAAAGGTTATGTAATATCATTTAACTACTATGATTGGCATCTCGGTATTCTACCTACTTATAGAGACATAGCTTTGTACTCTCTGGTTCAAACCTCACAGTACTATGTACTCATTGGATAGTTATCTCCATTATTTATCAGCCTCAGTGATGGACCTGTCCCATTTCCAGTAAGTGTATATTAATACTATTCCCCCCTCTGTGGTGTTGATAGTATATCAACTGTATGTTAAGTGCTTTGGGGGCAAATATGTTTTACTCTCTTTTTATTATTACCCTACTATAATTATAGCCAATATTATTATTATTTTTAGTAACAAAGGGTTCAAAATTGCAATTTAAATATTTTTTAAAAAAAATAGAGATTGGTTACAAAGTCTTATGACAGAGGTTAAAGCACCAACCCAGCATGCTAGAAATGAAAATAATATTAATAATAATTAGGAATCCAGATGGTATCTATGTTGAAATATTGGAAGAATTGTCATAGATGGAATGAGCAAGTTGTTCCTATAACTATAATGCAAAATGGTGGCAAAGAACTATACTTGACTGCTACCTCTTAGTAGTTGTAGGTAGCCCTAAGATGGTTATCAATGAAGAACATTAACTCTGCTAACTAGTAGAATTATAAAGGTTTTATTTTTGCTTAACTGGGATATATATTTTCTACCAGGGTTTCTGTTAACTGAAATGAAGGATATGTGAGGTTTTCCTACCTGGGGCTTCAAGGCAATATCAAAATATTGGTTGTAAATCAAAGCTTTAGTATCTTCTCTGCTTAGAACTAAGCTGTATAAACAATGATAAAAAGGCTTCTTGAAAGGGAATCCACGGAAAGGCTGATCTATGCATCAAACCATCCAATCTTAGTGTCATGGCGTTTCAAACAGCTATCTCACTGCTGGGTATTTTTTCCTGAACAGAGCCTTAGTGAATGAGCCATGTTGTTTACATTACTGATGAATAATGATCCTTAAGAATTATGGTTGTGAGAAAGTGACTTCTTGACCCTGGTGCTTTTAATTCCCTTATGGGAGGCCCGGGTTATTTCTTTTCTAGGGAGAAATTTTAAAAGAAAAGACTAAATAATCTCAGGTGTTTTTCTAAATGCATTGTCTTTATTACGGTCCAAAAAAGGAGCATCTATAAAGATTCTATATTACTCCTAACAGACAGCATTGATTTAAACTCATCTTGCAAGTTTATATTGCAGCAGTATGTCTTTATGACAAATTATCATTTTCAACTTTTTATAGTAGAAAGGACTATCCAAATACATAAGAATTATTATTATAATGTAGACTTAAATTTCCTTCTTGCTAAGCAGGAAATATAAATTGAAACCAACATTTCTTTCTAGAATTGTTCAGCACTATTTCTTTGTTTTAAATTTCCTATACTGTTGTGAAATAGTAGAGACAAATACTGAGCTGTTATTATGAAATGCAAGATGTTTCTTTAAACTTCATAATACTGATTTGACTAAATACCCCTAAACTTCTTAAAACAGCTGATTTTTGTGTGTGCATAATTCCCTATAACCCTAAATTATTCTTAACATGCAAATGTAGACTTGTTTTATATTTTATAACTATTTTTCTCCTTCTGTAATATCATTTAATCATTTTCAATACCATTTCTCCAAGGCATCAAGATAATTCCAAACTGACACGTAGTTTCATGTCATCCGCCAATGTGATAAGTACGGTTGCCACTTTTTCATCCAAGACATTAATAAAATGACATACCTAATGTCTTGCTCCTTCACTCAAATTAAAAGTAATTGAGTTTATGAAAAATCAATAACATTAATATGCAGTCCATTAAATTACATGGCATTTTTATAGTGATGAGGAAAATGTATTTGCACTCTGTTAAAATGTGTTCATTGGGTATGGTTTTGACAGTGATATCTACTCCTCTGCATAGTCCCTGTAGGATAAAGCTTATTTTACATGGAATAGAGAAATAGTTCATAAGCTGCTATGCAAAAGCATCATGGACACAGGTCTGGCCAAAAAAGGCATTATTTGAAAACCAATAGTAAGGCACTTCAACTATCTGGACTCTCTATTTGAACAGACGACAAGGCGGCTGTTTTTCAGAACAGAAATTACAAAGACCTGTTTCATAATTAATTGAACAAGCAGACATTCCTTAGAGTATTTACAACAATTTGTCAGGGATTAAACAGATAATAAATTTTATATCATACTAGTGTATTAACCAGTTTATCAGTCCAAAAATGTACTGTATGTTACAACTATCACTGGGTTTGGTCACCTTTAAGGCATGTACTTTCAGTATTTGACTAAGATAGCTCTTGTCTCTCCTCCCTATTCCAACTACAGTTTGAGGATAAGCATATATTATTTAAATTGCTAGTATAAAACAATATCCAATATATTGCTAATATAAAACAATGTGTCATGTTTTTCTGATGACACAAACCCGAATCCTTGATAACTTACACTATAATATGTAAGTTGTATTTAAGATACTTCCACAATTAGCAGACTTATATAAATATCCATTTGAAAATTATAATCTTTCTAACAATTGTATCATTTTATCAATAAGATTGTGTAATTAACTTTTTAAGGAAAACAACTGATGAATATATAATTACACATGTTGCTGCAGTATATCAGTTGTTTTTTTTTAATGTATACAGAAACATTTTTTCAGAACAAAGTCTTATATATTTATTTATTTAATATATATATTAAATTATTAGTCTGATAAGCATTGTATTTTTATTAGTGCAATAATCATGATAATAACACAATAGACTTTTTCCTCAGTAGGAAAGGATTTCTTATAAAAGAATTCTGATCATATCAGAATTATTAAATAGTTATTATTGGGTACCAGAGGTATTACTGATAACAAATTTAGACATCAATCCTTTAAACTAATTTAGAATTGTTTGTGATCATTATTTTGATAAATCATTTTGCACTAATTCAGAATATTTATCTGTCAACATCTTTTTCTGATACAAGAAAAGAAGATTTAGAAATCTATCAAATAAAATTACTACATTGAATATTGCTGCTTTTGCAATAAATCAACAATGCAGTTTATAAGAGAACTAATTCCATTTCTGATATTCGTTGTATTCTTTTTTTTAAAAAAAAACAAGGTTGTGTGTATGAGTGGTGTAAATTAATGACTGGACCTGATATAGACCATGGTTGGATCCAATTTGTTACAACTTTCCTCAGTTGGGGGATAAAGGAGATCTGAATTCAGAGGGATAGTGCTCAGTTGACCACTGGGCATTAATATGATGGGTGGTTGTCTCCACAAGGACTCAAGAATATTCATTATTCTGTTGATAATATTGAAATGAAAGAAAAAATTAAATAAATAGTAGGACATTGGAATCAAGACTTTTTCTTGATATTCTACTTCCTACAGGAGAGAAAGAAGCAGAGCCAGGGCGGGGTAGAGCCAAGTGAGGAAGCTGCCTGGAATCATTACATTCCCACAAGTGATCCAAGTCCAGCTCCATTGAATTCTGTTAACCCTTATCTAGTGCCAATTTAGTTCTATTAGTTGACTAGAGTCTTGTGTATAGACATGAGCAATAAATCAGCTTAACTGGAACTTAACATGTGATTCTGATTCTTTGTGCCTGACACTTCTAAACCATTGATTTTTAAAAGGCAAAAAAAGAAAACAATCTAGTGACAGTTATCAGAGTTGGTCCAAGACTTTTTATTACCTACAGTGATGGAAATGATAGCGATCTTCCTTTCAATGAATAAATCAATGAATGTCCTTTCACCAAACTCCAAACTCTGTTTGAGGCAATGGACCATTATATCTCTAAAATAAATTGAACTGGAACAATTATCACTGATTTAGGAAGTAGAAGAAACAAATAAAAATTTAACATTAAAAATAGAGCTTACATAAGTTATGCATTCATCCAGATCTTGGATAAATCATTTGATGTCCTCCTGATGGTTTGAATTATTCAGATTGGGTTTGAAATCTAAAACAGAATATTTACATATTTACTTACCAGAAATTTGGATGATTCCAATGCTTCAAACTACTATAGACAAATATTCGCACCTCTGTTCTATAAAATTGAAAATCTATACCTTTTCCATTGCTTATACAACTAGTTTCTTAGGTTAAATTCTAGAATTTTCAGTCTTTAGCAATTTCTGATTTCAGCCTATTGCTATAAAATGAATTACATTCTTAGTATTTGGATTTGGTTATTCCTTTATCAGAAAAAATACATATTTATAGCTTTGTCTATTCATTTGGGGCTTTCTGAGAATGACACTTGATAATACTATTTAATAATACTATTTAATTTCACAGCATGATCTTTCATTTCTCCCTTTTTTCTTTTGTACAATAATTCTATTTTCATTTGTCATTTACTATTGTGTATACCCACTCCAAGCTGTTCTGCTCTTGGCAAGGTCAGCACTCCAAATATCTTCTCTCTGAACTTCTGGTTCTCTTATGAGTGGCAAAGAATGGTAATTTAGCTTGTAGGATTGAGTTGCTGTGAGAATACTTAGTGAGATGATATAAAATGCACTTATAGCCACTTCTGTGTATTTTAATTCTTGAGAAAATGTGCAGAAAATAAAAGATGCTTAACATCTCTTTGTGAGCAATTTTCTTTATTGTCATCAAAACTCAGCTGAAAGTTCATCCAGATGGATCAGATTTCAGGATGTAAGTTCCAATGTTCTGAGTGGTGGTTCCATGTGGTTCATAGAAACAAATGCAGCATTTATAATCATTCATTGTACTTTATATTACATGTAGTGTTTTATTAATATTATGGGACATTGTTTTGCATGACCAGTACTGTAAGAAAATGTGCTTTATATAAACAAATAATAATAATAATTGATGGAGAATTTACATCCTCCATAATCTGCTACATTACAGCTTTCAGAAATTCTAGTCAACATGAGCACTCCGTCTTTCCCAATCCAAGCAATTATTTAAATATCTTAACAAAATAAAAGTATGAGCCTTAAGCCATTGGTAACCAAGGAATACAGAGCAGTTTTCCTTGTCTTATATATAAAATAGAAAATAATGGGTTAAGATTAAAGTGTTTCTTTCAAAATATAAATTGTTTTATATTTTCATAAAAGTAATTTGTTACCCAAGTTACTCAAAAGTAACAATATTGTTTGTGACTATAATTAAATGTTGATGAATATATTTTTAATTTATTTTGTCTTTTTGCAAAAACCAAATAACACGATAATAACTATAACTTTAAATATAATTAATAGGTTAGATAAGTAATAATCCTGAAAAAAAAATCCTACAGTTTGTAGTTATTCATATGTGGGCCCCTGATTTGAAGAACTAGTCTTAGCAATACACTAGAAGAGAAGGAAGAATCCAGATTTTACCAATAGTTTTTGTTAAGAAGTTGTATTCAAAGCAGTCCTTATAAAGATAATATAAGACTTCACCATACATTTGACTCATCAATTTTGCTTATCAGAAGAACAGATTGTATACTTCATCTTAATTTGGTGTACCTGGAGAAACGATACTTATATGTGAATGCTGTTTGTTGGTTTTTGTTCAGTGTTTAATACAATCATTCCTCAACATTTGGTGAACAATCTGGGCCTGTGAAGTTTTAATACTTCTTTATGTAACTCGATTTGTATCTTTATGCAACTTGATACTTGATTTCCTTATTGATAGTCCACTGTTTGTACGAGTTGGAAGAAAACTTTCCAATTTCATCTCCTTAAGTGCAGATTCCCCACAGGGCTGTTTCTTGAATCTGTTACTGTTCAACTTGATGACCCATGACTACTGTGCCAAGTCTGCTAGGAATCATATTATGAAGTATGCAGATGACACACCAGTGGTAGGTCTTATCCTGACATAACAGTAAAAAGTCTTATAGGAAAGGGGCTTCCGGTTTTGCAAGGCTTCGGCAGTGGCAGGAATTCGTGACTCTCCACGATTCCTGCTGAGCTTGCTGCCGAGGTGCCTCCGATCCAGATGGATCTGGAGGATAGGGTTGCCCTGTAGAGGCAGCCAAAGAGAGAGGGGATCTGGATTTGGGGTTGGGGCAAAACCCCTTTTTCCCAAGGTGGTGGAGCGGCGGTCAGCAATGGCCGCCACAAAGAAGCCTGCATCCGGGTAAGATTCATGCAGGAGGAAGTAGGAGAAAGCGAAAGTTTTGGCTGAACTGGGACTACAAGAAACTTCTAAACACCCTGGAAACTAAATCGTTTGAAGGATACATTGTCTCCCAAAGAAGATTGTAAAAGCGGCGGAAGAAAGCTGAAAGGGAAAGTTACTTTCTTTCACTCTCCCTTTCCACAGATACAACAGATGGAAATCTGGAAAACCTGCTTGGGCATAGAAGGTAAACTTGAAATTTAAAGCCAAGGGGATAAAGGATTTCTGGACATTGGAATTAAAAACTTAAAATTCTTTTTACTTGCTATAAGTGGAAGGGAAGAGGTAAAGACTTATTTTAAGATTCTACTGAAGGAGACTGCTTTGAGTTTATAAGATCAGAAATAAAAGGTATTATGACTTCTAGAAGACTACTTTGGAACTGTGTATTTGAATTCTACCCTAGGAAGAGAAAATATAGAAAGAAAGTGCTGAATGAAACTGTTTGCTTTGATTTGGTTTGCTTTGTGACTTTGGGATTTTTGTGAACTATTTCTTGAAAGATTAAAGACATTTGGGTTGTTTTTTTTTTAAAAAGGAAAAAAATGGCATTATCTTTTGAAGAATTACAAATGGAATTTCAAAAATTGAAAGAAGAGAAACAGGAAGGCATGGGCTCTTCTGGATCTATTTCCCACTTTTTAGAAATGGCGATTTCTACCTATCAAGAAATACAACAATGACAGGAAGGCTGGGATGATGAATAAGAAGCCATCTTTAATGGACAAATACTCTTAGTAGAGGAAGAAAAGCATAAGGAGGGCAAAGAAATGGTGAATTCAGGACTTAAAAAAGCAACCAAGAAAAAGAAAAATAAGATGAAAAATTGATATGATATCAGAAAGCAACAGAACAGAGAAATACAACAGAGAGGGAAGATTAAGAAAGTGAAACTTGAGAGATTGGGGGGGGTCAAAAAGCTAGAATTGACAAGAAAGGAAGGGAAAAAGGAAAGAGAAGTCACAAAAGTTTTAAACAAGATGTTAAAAAACAGGTTTTTTTTTTCAGAGATAAGGGGTAAGATATAATTTTATAAAAATGATTCCGCAAAAGTACATAAGATTGTATGGTAGATATTAGTATTTGAAATTGAGTTAGAAAATTAAAATGTTACATGAATTAATAATGCATTAAAGGGAAGCTATGAAGATGTTTAAGATTTAATAATAGAGTTTAATTTACTATGAAATATTGTTCTTATTATATTATAAACTCAATATTCCTTTTTTTGGTCTTATTATTACTCATTAAATTTAATATCATTTGCTTGTTTTGTTATTTTGAAATGTAGTACTTACAATGTACGAAGCAGAATCAGTATGGAAAGTATGTATTATTTTAAGTGTAAAATTTAGGGGAAAGATAAAAAGTTGTCATACTTCAACCAATGGTTACAGGAAAAATATTGTATTAGAAAGAAAGGAAAAATAGATGATTGAAAGAGAATGGACAAAAGATGCAAGTATAATTATTTAAATTGAGATGAAATAAATAAAATAGAATTAAAAGAGTGAACAGGAGAGAGAAAATATATAGAAAATATATTTGGTCTGTTCATATGTTATCTTTAGTGAAGTGTGCAAACCAGCATTTGCATTTTCTATGTCGTATGAAAAAGCATATCTTTCTCCTTCTATTCTGGCCACTTTTTACAAAGGCACAGTTGAGAACATTTTAACAAACTGTATTACTGTTTGATTTGGTGTATCAGATAGCAGTGTATCAGATAGAAGGTCCATTACAGAGAGTGGTAAGGACAGCCAAGAAGATTATAAGAAGCTTGCTTCCTGTTATTCAGAATACTACTTATAAGCACCATGTGCTTAGAGTTCTCTTTCAATCAGTCTCTATGTTTTACTTTTCCTTCCTGTCTAACAGATTTTTTTCCTCTGCACTGATGTGACTTATTTTTAGAGCAATTCACAAATGCCTTAGGTGGCCACAAAGGTTGGGACAAAAGTGTTGAAAGAAGACCAGAATATCTTCTGCCATAATTGAGCAGGAATTGATAAAATTGCACCTGCAACGTTACTCCCAGTTGCATAAAAATGTCTGAATTAATATATCTAACAGTTTTGCTTGGTATTAAACATGGTCATCTTTTATCTGTCATTTTTGGAATGCTTACTATATTCTTTATTATACAGTATGAGGAGTTATTTTCACATCCAGCCTTAACAATTGAAATCAAAAGATTTGATCATGCCAGAATATCTAATGCCGTCCTACATAACTGTCTACACTGATCATAACTCAGGTGAATGGATGAGAAAAGGAGTCTGTGCACAAGTGTTCTCAGAATTTGTTTTAATAATTTTCCTTGAAGTTCTTAAATGTGTTCAAGCTTTTGTAAATAACATCCTTCCTACAAATGCCAAATTCAGAAATGTAATGAGATACAGCAAGAAAATTCTCAATCAGCACCAGCTGTTGCCCAATTAAACTCAACAGTTCACAGGTGTTCATATGAGAATACACAGTTTTGCCAAAGCCAATTTATGTTTCTTAACAAAACCTTCAGACAGAGAAATGAAATGGATTCATAGGGTGCTCTAGATGGTTTCAAAAAAAAAAAAAAAAAGGAAAGGAAAGAAAAAGACACACATTTCTTGCTTGTGTCAAGAATTTCATACACAACAAGCACATTTCAATTAATCCCAATTTAATTAAAACCAATATATCAATTGTAATGTTTGAGATACCTGCCTTCTCATTTGCCTCAGAATATGTGGATTTTTGCTTAAAATTCTTTTTTTTTGTAATAAGTTTTTCTTTTCTTTTATAGCATATGAAAATTCCAATTTCAATTGAACAGTTGTGTGACTACAAATCATTTTAGGAAATAATATTTACAATAATATTCATTGCATTAGTATCAATTACATTAATATTAATAACAATAATACTATTTGTTTAACAAGTTAATGTATCTTCCTTATATCCTTTCATATATTTCCCTGTTTCTAGCTCCTATTTTTGTTAACTAACCATTGATAAAATAAGTCCTAAGTCAAAAAATATTCAGTTTCTTCCTTTTTCTTAATTGTAAGTATTAGCTTATCTATTTCTGCACATTCTAATATTTTCTAATCACATCTTCGCCTGTTGGGATATTTTCACTTTTCCATTGTTGTGCAAATACTATTCTTGCTGCAGTCAATACATGTTAAATCAGATATGCATTCCCTTTGTTATGCCTGTCTAGTAAAATTCCCAACAAAAATGTTTCTGGTTTCAAATCTATATGTTGCTTTATCATTTTTTCAAGCCATGTATGTCCAATATTTTTCACTTTTTGCTATGTCCACCACATATGATAGTATGAACTAGGTATATGGTGACATTTCCAACATTTTGCATTTACCCTTAAACATATTTGCTAACCTTGAGGGCAGAAAATGCCATCTATTAAAAATATTTTATAAATATTTTCTTTGTATGCAGTACACATTGTTAATTTATAATTTCTATTCCATAATTTTTGCCATTGATCTAACTCAATCAAATAGCCAAAAATTTTTAGCCCTCTTCCATATTGATACTTAACAAATAGCCATTTATTTTCTTTATTAATATCTCATCTGTCCCTGTTAATATCTGAACTAGTTCTGTTAATTCTTTATTTAAACCATACATTTTAACATCTTTCTTATATCTAGATTGCATCTGCACATATGACCACCATGTTATCTCAATTCCTTGATTATTCAGTTCCTGTTTAGTTTTAAGTTCCCCCTTTTCATTTAAAATATCTTTATATCTGGTAACATTCTCTATATCAATAACATTTGGATAAATCAGTGCCTCCATTGTGGAAAGCCAGATTGGTATTTTCAAATAATGTTCTTTAATTTTCTCCCATACTTATAATAATGCATTCCCAACCTAGTGTCTTTGGAAATGGCTATGTATTTTGGGCTCTTGTTTCTCAGTCCAATCCATTCTTTCACCCATGTAAGTGTCAAAGCCTGATAATACAATTCCCAATCTGGTAGCCCAAAATCACCTCTGTTTTTAGAATCTTGCAACATTTTCAAGTTTATCCTTGCTTTTTTCCCTTGCCAGATATATTTTAATATTGTTTTATTTAATTCTTCAAAATATTTTTTCTCCAGTTCTATTGGTATTGTTTGAAATAAATATAGTAATCTTGGCAGGATATTCATTTTTATGGTGGCTACTCTTCCCATCAATGATAGTTGTAGATTTTTCCACTTCTCCAAATCAGTTTTAATTTGTTGTGCCAATTTATAATAATTATCTTCTTTAATCATTACACACCTTGCCATTAGTTGGATTCTTTAGGAGTTGTCCATTGTCATTCCAGTACCTTCACTTTATGCAGAACTCATGTTTTCATTGATCCACAGTTTGGCTATGCTTCCATCACAAACAGAGACACTTTCCAACATATGAAATGTTCTCCCATTAAATATATATTTCACCATTTTAGAACTTCAAAAAATATGAGAAAGTGTTTTTATTATTCATTCTTTATAGAAAGTCATTTTGAAAAAAGTTTTAATAACCACACCTGTTACAAAATAATTAGAACATTTCCAACAGTGGATGATCTTTGTCCTCCAAATAATTTATTTATTATAAAGAATCATATTTACATATTAAAATGATTTCACAGTACCTACAATTAAAAAAAATAACTCTTACAATTCATTTTTGTATATATACATTAATAAAGCTGTAGTAATAAGGAAAAAAATTAAAACAGACACTAAAACAGAGTGTTTTTCTTCATAGTCATATAAACTCAACTAAATCCATCTTTTCCATTTCTGGAGAAGGGACCTTTGAGCACACTTTAATCATGAAATTACTATGATAGAAAAAAAATACCCTGAAGAAAATGCTGCTTTTATGTAGGATTTGAAAGTTTATGAATTTGAGGTCTAACTCATTTTCCTTTTATCTTTTTTTTTCTTTTGTGTCATCCAGATTCATTTTGAGGATGCTCAGTGATAGTTAACAGTACTATTAGTATATTGTATGATTTTAGACAGGAAACATGCAAACTTTACTGCAAGTCCTAAAGTATATTTAATACAGTTTAAAAATGAATAAAAAATAAATTCCATGGCTTTTCCCAAAACCATGGGAAAAAAAGAGAGAAAATCCTGGCTGTCCAGCCACCACAGTTCTTGTTCCAAAAAATGTTTTAAGAATAGGCTATTCGTGCTCCAAAGGATAGGCCAGCAACAATAATTTGTGGCAAGCCAGAAGTTGTACATAAGCAACACAACATAACATTCACCTTAAGAACACAGTATGACTGAAAAGAACATGCAGAAAATCATCACCCATTCTCCTAGAAGAATGAAATATTTTGAGGAATATTTTTAAAAAGGCAGAATATTATATTTCCCTAAATGAAAAATGGAGAAACATGTTTTTTTAGTGGCAGGAAGCAGATTCAGTCTTTCTTAATAGCCCCCAGCAGATATTATGAAAGATTGGGTCAGCCTATTCAGAAACGCAGATTTGGTAATCCATTTAAGACAGGATATTTTGAAACTCCCTGCAGCAAAGTCTGAACAAAGGCAGAATGGTAGGTTTAATCCCCCACTCAAGATGCAAAATAGGACAAAAGCCCTTAAGCCACAATAGGAATTGCCCAACACTCTTTCAGAACACAAGCCCATTCATTGCACCATCCCAGAGCAGTCCAAACTTCATCTGGGAGCTCATATATTCAGTAAGCCAGAGGCTGACCAGATTAGCTCAGAAAAAACATCTAGGATTTACATTTTGTCTTTTGCCTATAAAGCCAGCTATGAGCCCTACACAACCCCTACAAAAATCTAACAACAGCCAATGAAATACATGTTGAACTCCAATCTGGAGTCCTCCTCTCTTTCCCCAGAGAAGTGAAGCTTTTTCCATCGAGCCCTATTAATCACACTGGTGGAACAGGAAGTTCAAGTGCAAAGCTCAAAGAAGGTATAGCCCCTCCCCACTCTTAACTCCATTTTGTCAGCTGCACCAGAACCATAAACCCTGGTGGTTTTGTTCATCATTAAACCATCTTTCCAATCACCCTTCACATTTCCAGTGTCTTTCTCCCAGCTTGGAACAGAACCAGATGGATATTTCTTCTCACAAACACATAAAAATTGAGCAAACTTAAAGAAATAGAATCTAGAAACACTTTTATCCTAAATTTATAATCTTATCCTTGTCCAGGAACATCTTAGTGTAAGGATGTGGAATCAATCCAGAATTTAAGACAGGTTTCCAAACCTTAGAAACTTCCAGATGTGTTCATTTCAGTTTCTTGAATTTTCTAGTCAGCATAGCCATTACTAAGAATCTTGGGAAATAAAACCTACACACCTGAAAATTATCAAGTTTGTGATACATTAATCTAAGGGCTCCAAATTGCCTGAAAAGATACTGGAACAAACAGTTTAGCACCTTTACAAATAGAATAGACACAGAAAAAGGTTCTTTAATCTTATCTATAGCAGATTTAAACTGAAGCCCTGGAGCCCTAAGCATGCCAGTGGAGCTCCTGCTAACCAATCTGGAGTCTTCCTCTCTTTCCCCAGAGAAGTGAAGCTCTTTCCATCCAGCCCTATTAATCACACTGGTGGAGCTCTTGAACTGGATCACTTGGAGCCAGTGGAGCGCAAACAACACACCTTCATTTAAAACCCCCCCACAGCTGATTGAAGTATCTTTCATGCCAGACAACGTGTCTCCATTAATATGCCCCACACAATTTCTCCGGAGCCACATCGGACAGCTGGCAGGGAGAAACAAGGAGGGAGGATAGAGAGACCAAGTCTTTAAGCAGTTTTTCAGTCCTTTCTTGATCAGGGTCAACTGTGTATTTTGCTCTTATTTCAGCGTGTTCCAAACCTACAGTTTTTTTTAGTGTCCCCAGCGGATCAGATAACAGCAGCAATAAATCAAAACAAGGTTATAAGTAATCAGATTGCCCGAATTCTCTCCCTGAATTATTTTCTCTCTCTGAGCCACAATTTTTTTTTTAAATTCAAAGAGAAGTGGCCAGAGATTCCTCCCCTTCAGCATCTTTGCATCTTTGCTATCTCAAAAATTCAATCTACAAAACAAGAAAGAGAGTGTAAACCCTTGCTCACTGATTGTTTTCAAGCGGAAAGAGGAAAACAGCTTGAATAGGACTTGAAAATGTTTCCTCTGTTCATGTTTTAAAGCCTGTTTGACACAAAGAAACTGCTGTTTTTCCAGCCCAGGAAAAGAGGCTTCCAGCCAGTTTATTAGGGGTTATAAACCTATTCTCAGATATCAACAACAACTAGCAAAGCAATAACCCTTTATCTGCTGACTCTCAATACTACTTCATTACTTTCATTATCTCAAAACTTATAACTTTCTACCTCAAGACCGATATCAAAGATTAGATAATGATGTCTCCAAATCAATTTCTTTAAAATAATTAATTTTTAATCAAGTGATTAATTGATTTATTGTTTTTATTGTTTATTGTGATTAGAGTGTTTAGTTCATATAGTGTGATTACTGAATATCTGATTAGTAAAATCAGTAATTTAGTGAATTTAATTGATCAGTGTGATTAGTGTTTAATGTAATTAATTAGGCTGTTTATTGCTTAGCAAAATTATTTGATTAGAGTGATTTGAATAATTGATTGATTGATAGATTTTAGTAATAAGTAACCTTACTTTTGATTTGTTCTCTAACATATCAATTAACATTTATTAATTACCAACATTCATAAAGTAACTGTCTACCTGTCACATTAACTAGCTATTGTAATTGTTTAGTGTACTATTTCCATTGACCATGCCAGCCAAAAACTCCAAACCAAAACAAAAGACAAATATATCTACCAATGACCTCCCAGATTCTTGCACATGTTTCAGATGTCTTGAAACCATCAATGAAAGCAAAATTAACATCAAATGTTGCCTATGCGACAATCAAGCCCACCCTGCCTGCTTAAATGCAAACAAAAGCCTAGCTGATATTGTTAAAAATTCAGATACATTCTTTTGTCAATGTTTATCATGTTTTCCTAAGCTAAACAAACAGTACCCTGCCTGACAGAGTTGAAAGTATAGAATCACTCATTCACTCAACAGAAGAATGCTTAGCAATACGTTTTGAAACAACTATACAAGCAAACCTAATCTCTCTTGAAAAAAAATACAGCACAGATAAGTGATTACCTATCAGCTCAAAATCAAATCCCACAACTACCACAACCACTATCTCAACTACAATCACAACTACAACCAAAAATAACCACCAAACCACAGCAATAAACAATTACTATCCCATCAAATAATTCCACAAATAATATCCCCTTACTCATCAGAGACATCATGGAATGTGAACAGAAACGTTCAAATGCCATCTTATTTGATCTCGAAGACACCAAGGAGTCAGACAACATCACCAAAGTTCGCGATATCATAAGCAACTCAAATACAACAAACATATCTCCTGAAGATATCATTGAAATAACCAGAGATGGCCCTGCGTACAAATACAATGATGGGTCTGTGGTCTCAAGATTTTGCAGAGTTGTTTGCAAAAATGAGTCCAGCAAACATATATTCATTCATACAATAAATGCCATTGCAAAATCCAATCCCACCCATAAAAAACTTCACTCAAGACCAGACTTATCCATACTGCAAAGAATCCACTCCCATGAACTCCACGTAGAACTCAAAAACCGTCTAGACAATGGAGAAAAGGATCTGTACATTGACTATCATGCTGATTGCATCAAAAGAAAGTCACACAACCCACAACTCTGCATCCAACCCCACCCCATCCAATTCAACGTCACTCAAAACTAGGCACGTACATGCCTAATTACCTCTATTCCAACCACAACTGGCCTTAAATGCAAGCTACTCAATGCAAGAAGCCTTGTAAATAAAATACCTGAATTTCTCCTCTTACTACCTGTAAATACGGCTAAATTCGATATTATATTTGTCTGTGAAACATGGCTCAATGCATCTCTCCCTGACTCTCATAATAGACTATCATGTTTACTGATCAGATCGTAAAATCCGTAGAGGAGGTGGTGTTGCTTTCTTCTATAAAAAGTCCCTAAATCTAAAAAACATCCAAGGTGTTAAGCCTGGGTTCCCCAACCAGGGTTAAGGAGACAAGCTAAACAGAATGTGCAGCGTTAGTCAGATAGGCACACAGATAAATGAGTGAGATAAGCTTGTATGTTTGTTAACATACAGTAAAAATAACAGATATGCTTGTGCTATCAAAAATATAGTTTATTCCATTTATAGCATAGTCAAAATAACAGTCCATTAGTCATGTATCATTTAGTCAGTCTATTCAAGGATATTCAGTTAGCAAAGTCCGTGTAAAATATCCTATGTCAGTTCACTTACAAATCAGTCCTTTGTCTCTCTCCCATTCGAGTAAGGCAGTCTTGAGTCCATGCTGTAATTAGGGATCATCAAAGCCAGAGAGAGAGCAAGCTGTCGTCTTGCTTCTTTTAAAGTGCTTTCACAACCACTCTCCTAATTACAGTCCTACAGTTAAAGTTGCAGACACTTTAACTAACAAACTATGATTACATATTTATTATTTTACCTAAACCAGTTAAACAATGTTATCCCTAACATTCTCCCCTTTTAGGAAATAATAATAAATATAACTATTTACAACTTTAAATCATATTTGTTACAACTCTCTTTAAACTTAATTTCTCCTTGAGCTTTTGTAAATTGGTCTGCAATGTTTTCTTCTGTCATGCAGTATTCCAATTTAATTAGCCCATTCTTTACAGATTCTCTAACATTTAAGTATCTTAAATCAGTATGCTTTGATCTAGTTTTTACAGCAATACTAGTAGCTAACTTTATAGCTGCCTGTTTGTCCTCGTACACAATAATGGAATCTTTTACAGTTATACCCATGTCTAATAATAACTGTTTGTACAAAATTAAGTCAGTACATAGTAATGACATACATGAAAATTCCGCTTCCATCGTGGACAAGCTAATATGCTGTTGTCTGATTGACCTCCACCCTATTAGTGTCTTACCAAATAATATAGCCATCCCAGATGTTGATTTTCTAGTGTTTATGTCAGTTGCAAAACTTGCATCTGCATAGGCACTAAGACTCAAATCACCCTCTGGTTCTATATACAATGCATGGTTCATTGTTCCTTTAAGATATCTTAAAATTCTCTTTAATGATTGCCAATGACATTGATGCGGATCTGAATTAAAACGTGCCAGCTGATTAACACTATAAGCTATATCTGGCCTTGACCAATTGCTTATATATGATAAGCTACCAATCAAAGATTGATATATAGACTTATCAAATTTGGGACTTTGATCATTAATTTGGCAAACTTCCTGACTCATTGGAGTCTTTGCCGGTTTACAAAATTCCATTTTATACGTTTTAATTAATTGGCAAATTTTATCTTCTTGAGATATCTTAAATCCATTTTTAGTTTTGTTAATTGTCAATCCTAGATGCCTTTTAATTTCACCTAAATGCTTTAATTTTATCTTTTTAGCTAATAATGATATAATCTCATTGGCTTCATTATTAGTCTTAGTTATCAAAGCAATATCATCTGTAAATAATAACAATAATGACACCGTTCCATTATTTTTCTCTTTTAAACACACATGGATCTGCTAAACCAGATTTAAAACCTACCGTATATACTCGAGTATAAGTCGACCCGAATATAAGCCGAGGCACCTAATTTAACCACAAAAAACTGGGAAAACTTATTGACTTGAGTATAAGCCGAGGATGGGAAATGCAGCAGCTACTGGTAAATTTCAAAAATAAAAATAGATACCAATAAAAACTTTCACTAGGACAGTTGAGAATAAGTTTGATGTTCACAATTTCCTCTTTGAAAGAGACCAGTAAATAGGGAACAAGAAGATGAAGAAAAAGAAGTGTGTTTTTTCACACTTTTCACACTGCAGTGAACAAAAATGGCATCATAGGAACAGGCTTATTCTCAGTCCAAAGGTTTGTTTCTGATTTCTTCCCTGATTTAAGGGAAATTTGGGAAATGATCTCACTATCATGAAAGATTTAATTGATTCACTAACCCAAAAGATGATGATGATGACAGTGGGAGGCAGGAGTCACTCTCTCCCTTGCAAGAAAAAAAGCAAGAGCCGTTCTTATGATCTCTCCCTCTCTCTCTCTCTCCCTGTAATACAGTCAAGCCCTTTCCAGCACGCGCGATCTGCCTTCGCCACTTTGCACCTTGCAAATGCAAAATCCTGGGGTTTTTGCATTTGCAAGGTGCAAAGCGGCGGGGGCGGATCCCGCGTGCTGGAAAAGGCTTGACTGTATTACGGGGAGAGAGAGAGAGAGAGAGAGAGATCATAAGAACGGCTCTTGCTTTTTTCTTGCAAGGGAGAGAGTGACTCCTGCCTCCCACTGTCATCAACATCTTCTCCTTTTGGGTTAGTGAATCAATTAATTTGGGAAATGATCTCACTATCAGAAAACAACGTGAGCCGCCACCACCACCTCCTCCTCCCCCTCCTCCCGAGAGGACTGAAAGCAGCTGGAGCTGAGGAAACGAAGCTGAGTGGAGCGACCTCGGCTCACATTGTTTTCTCAGCCTAGAGCTCAGAAAACAATGCGAGCTGCCACTACCACCTCCTCCCCCTCCTCCCGAGTGGACTGAAAGCAGCTGGAGCTGAGGAAATGAAGCTGAGTGGAGCCGAAGCAACCTCGGCTCGCATTGTTTTCTCAGCCTAGAGAAAGGGGAAGGGGGCTCATCTGGACCAAGGGTGAGTCTCCCCCTCAGTTTCCCCTGAAGGATCTTCTGTCGCTTTTGCCTTCTCCCTACATCTTCCTTCTGTTAAAATCCCTCCCCCCCCCCACACACTTATTTTTGGTCGGATAAATTTCGTGTCTGAGCATTCTCACATGGCGGTGGGTCTCCCCCCCCTAAAAACAGTTAAAAAAAGAAAAATCAATATATCCTCAAGCAAGAACTTTTCTGCTTCCGATTACCCCCATGTTTAAAAGTTGCAAAGGAAACACGGAAGCAGGGAAGCGACTGCCCAGCTTCGGAGCTCCACACCATTTTTTTTCAGAGGGGAATCTGACTCGAGTATAAGCCGAGGGGGTTTTTTTCAGCACAAAAAATGTGCTGAAAAACTCGGCTTATACTCAAGTATATACGGTATATTGTTTAATTCTTTCACAATATATTGGTTCCACTCAAAGCCAGATCGTTTCAACCCGTAAAGACTCTTTTTGAGTTTTCAACAATCATTACTATTTAATTTATTATCTTTTATAATCATTGGCTTTTTCAAATATATAGTGTGCTGCAAAGGTGCATGTAGATAAGCAGTTTCTACATCTAAATGGTTAATGACATAGTTTTTCTTAGCTGCCCACACTAAAGCTGCTCTCAAAGATGTTGCTTTAAGACTTGGTGCATAATCAGATGCAGTTTGATTAAATCCTTGAGCTACCAACCTAGCTTTATGGGTAACAGTCCCATCATTTCCAGTTTTTACTTTAAATATCCATTTGCACCCAATGGATTTTTCTCCTGGAGTTAATTTAGCATCTTCATATACTTTCATTACCTTTAATGAATTTAGTTCTTTTTCCATTGCCTTTTGCCAATTCTCCTGATCCTTAGCAGGATACATTTTAAGTTCATCTACACTAGTTGGAACTTTAGTTTCTTGGCAAACTATACTTGCTTGATACCTATCAGGTGGTCTAGTTACACGTGTAGTACGTCTAGGTATTACAGGACTTACAGGTGGACTTTCATTTATTAACTCTTCTAACTCTTCCTGATCAACTGTTTCCTCTTGTTCTGGTCCTATTTGCTTTTCATGGACTTCTTCTTTAATTGGACTCTTCTTATAACTAGTCTGATCTTTCTGCCTTTTGTAGGGTTCAATAATTACTTCATTATTTAAATCTTGCTCTAATCTATTCCATCCTACATGTTCTAGGAATTTAGCACTAGCACTGGTGTAAACTCTAGATGTACCTGGTTCCCAGAATCTATAAGATCTATGATTAGATTTATATCCTACAAAAAATAATCTTTTAGCTCTATGCTGTTCTTTGTGTCTGAGTTGTGAAGGGATATGCACCCATGCTGGTGCTCCAAATGTGTGCATGTAACTTAAATCAGGTTTTGTACCATGCCACAGTGTGAATGGTAATTCACCTGTTGTTGAATTAACAACATTATTTAACATATGATTGCCACACATTATTGCTTCTCCCCACAAATTGTCAGGTAATCCTGAATCAGACATCATAGTACGTGTCATTGATTGTCATGTTTGGCCTCGTCTCTCTATAAAGGCATTATGTTGTGGCCTATATGGTGCAGACTTTTTATGTTGAATACCTAACATTCTAAGTTATTCTGGAATTTATTATTTGTAAATTCCGCACCATTATCTGTCATAAGAGTTACTAATTTCTTTTTAGTTTTTCTTTCAGCAAATTTTATCCAGTTAAAGAGATTTAGATATGTTTCAGTTTTGCTCTTCATTAAATAGCAAAACCCATATCTAGTATAGTGGTCCATTATACTTAATATGTAACGAGCTCCTCCTACATTTGGTTTTTTTGGACCTATTAAATCAGCAAATACTACTTCTAAAGGCTCTTTGGTAGTAAATCCATCCACTCTATTAGCCGGTTTGACCTTGCTCTTGCTTTGATTGCAAGCATTACATTGCAAATACTTTTTTACAAGGTTTTAAACTTATTCCCTTAAACAGTTGTACAGTTCTCTTAAGCATTTTAAAATTTAAATGCCCTAGCCTTCGGTGTAACAAGTGAATACATTCATCATGAGGTTTCTTATTATCATAAACCGTGTTAGCCACCTTTAAACCATTATCATTTAAAACATATAATTCACCTCTTAAAGATGCAGTAATTTTCTTATTTTCTTTCTCAATTATGCAGTTATCTCCTTTAAAGGTAACTACATATCCTAGTTTAACCAAAATTCTAACTAAAATTAAATTAAACTTAAGTTGTGGTACATATAATATTTTTACATTCTCTTTTATGAAAGAACAATATGCTACACCTTGACCTTTAGCTTTCAGTTTCCAGCCATTGGCTAACGATATCTGCTGTGTACTCTTGGACATTTTAATAAAATTTTTGTTATCATTTGTTATACAGTGGGATGCTCCACTGTCAACCACCCATAAATTATTTTTTACAGCTCCGTTAGTATACATGGCTAACTCTAAATTTTTATTTATCTTTTGATTACTTTTAGTATTCTGGCCAACGTTCTGGCGCTTTGCTTTTTACAAAATCTTGCCAAATGTCCTCTTCCTCCACAATTAAAACATTTTTTAATTGCATATGCAGTAGGAGATTCATTATCTTCTTTTTGAGGTTGTTTCCTCCTTAACTTATATCTTTCAAGTCTTCTTCTTGCCTCTTCAATCAATCTGCCAGTTATATCAGTTAAAGTTAAACTTTCCTTAGGCAAAATTTCAAGGGAAGTGATGTAGTTGTCATAACTTTCTTCTAGTGAAGATAGAATTATGTAGACTTGGTGTAGTTCAGAGAAAATAAGCTCTTTCTCGTGCAGTTCTTGAAAAATGCTTTGCATAGTTTCCAAATGACTAAGCATATCACCATTCGTCTAGAGATGCGTCCTGAAAAGCTTTCATGTAAGATTTATGTGAGCACCAACTTTATCTCGAACATAAATCCTCTTCAGCTTCTGCCAACACCCAACAGCTGTTTGCTTTCCATGGATATGAACAAGTTGTTGGTCAGACAGTGTTAAACCTATTATGCAAATAGCTTGTTCATTTTTATGCATAAATTCTTCTATTTTTAGTCTATCTTCATCATCCTCTGGATCCCATTCCTCTACGTTTGGTGGTTTTTCAATTATGTTCCACAGACCTTCTCTTCGTAGAAGCAGACTACATTTCATAGACCATGATACATAGTTTGTTCCATCCAGCTTGGATATAAGGGACAAACTTTGTAGATTGATTTGTGCCATGTTTTCTTTATATGGATATAAAACTATAATTAATAAAACACAGCTGTCTGTTTCCTGTAATGTATAACAACACAAACTCTCACTTTTACATAAATCTGTTTTATCCTAGTTAAACTGACTTTGCAGCCTCTGGACCCATAACCAGTGTTAAGCCTGGGCTCCCCAACCAGGGTTAAGGAGACAAGCTAAACAGAATGTGCAGCGTTAGTCAGATAGGCACACAGATAAATGAGTGAGATAAGCTTGTATGTTTGTAAACATACAGTAAAAATAACAGATATGCTTGTGCTATCAAAAATATAGTTTATTCCATTTATAGCATAGTCAAAATAACAGTCCATTAGTCATGTATCATTTAGTCAGTCCATTCAAGGATATTCAGTTAGCAAAGTCCGTGTAGAATATCCTATGTCAGTTCACTTACAAATCAGTCCTTTGTCTCTCTCCCGTTCAAGTAAGGCAGTCTTGAGTCCATGCTGTAATTAGGGATCATCAAAGCCAGAGAGAGAGCAAGCTGTCGTCTTGCTTCTTTTAAAGTGCTTTCACAACCACTCTCCTAATTACAGTCCTACAGTTAAAGTTGCAGACACTTTAACTAACAAACTATGATTACATATTTATTATTTTACCTAAATCAGTTAGGGTAAACAATGTTATCCCTAACATAAGGTACCAAGGAGCTTGCTCTTCCTGAGACCATTGTCTGTGAACTGTCCTTAAATATAACATTTCAGTTCTTACTATGTTACAGAGCCCCTGATTATGACATTGAACATGCAAACAAGCTAAACACACCACTAACATGGGCAGCATCCTTGGTGACTTCAATCTACCTCATATTAACTGGACCCTTAATGAATGGACAACTGAACCCACACATGCAACCTTCTGGGACTAGAACAACTAGTAACCAACAACACTAGACTTAAAAATTGCCTCAATCTCATCTTCTGCAATAGTTTGAATTCAATTTACGGAATACAACTTAAAGAACCCTTTTCCAACAGTGACCACAACATGATTGACTTTTGTTTCAACCTACATCCACACAAAAATCATCACAATGACAGAATCCCCAATTACAACTTCAAAAAAGGCAACTATGATCTTATAGACAACAATCTCTTATCGCTTCATTGACAATTTCTATTTACTGGATGCAATACTGTATTGTATTTTTACTTGAAGTCAAAAGAGTCATCAAACTATATGTACCAATAACAACTCCCAAAACCAAAAAAACAAATTACCCATAACAATAAGGAAGCTTCAATCCAAAAAGAAATCATGTCCGCAGAAAAACAAATTTTGTCACGTTGCCAACTTCAGAAGCAGATACAAAAATTTATGCCACCAGATAAAGACTGAATGCATCAATTATTACATTAAACAAGAGGAAAACCTATGCAGCAATTCCACCCACGCTTTCTACAATTTTGTAAACAACAAACTAAAAGACTCAAGGTCCATCCCACCCCTGAAAGGACCTAATGATAAAGACTACATCATTAAAACCAACCTGTTTAACACATTCTTCGGCTCAGTATTTGTAAACGCCAATGGATCATGCCCAGTATTTCCTAGCTGAACCACAGAAAACTACAATGATCTAATACATACCAATTTTACAGAAGACAATATTGAAAAAGCACTACGCAATCTAAAACCATCTCTATCTATTGGACCAGACGGAATATGTGCCTACTTCTTCAAAAAGCTATCCACTTCCATAGCCGAACCTCTAAGCATAATCTTTGAAAAATCTTTCAGGACCAGCTCCTTGCCAAAGTTATGGTCACAAGCCACGGTCATCCCCATCTTCAAAAAGAGAGACCCCAGCCTAGTTACAGACCAATCTCTTTATGCTGCGTCACCTGTAAAGTCATGGAATCAATTATTAACCAATCCATCATCCTCCACTTAGAGACAAACAACCTACTCTCTAATAAAAAAATTGGTTTCAGAAAAAAACTATCTGTAAAACTGTAATCTGCAACTCTTACACTGCAAAAACATATGAACTGCACAACTCGATCAGGGCAAAGCAATAGATGCAATTTACATAGACTTCTGTAAAGCCTTTGATTCAGTGGTACATGACAAACTACTCCTAAAACTAAAATCTTCCGGTGTCTTTGGACAGCTGCATAACTGGATAGAAGCTTTCCTGTCTAACGGATAACAAATGGTCAAATTTGGGAGCGTCCTATCAAATTATGTACCTGTCAACAGTGGTGTCCCCTAAGGCAGTGTTCTAGGACCAACTCTCTTCATACTCTGCATAAATGATCATATTAAGAGCAACTGCGTTCTCTTCGCTGATGATGTAAAGCTGTTCAATACCACAGACAATACTGCTACCCTTCAAAAAGACCTTGACTATGTATCAGAATGGTAAAAAAAAAAGGCAACTTCAAATCTCAACAAATAAGTGCTCTGCCTTCCATATTGGAAAAAAAAATCAGAAAATAATATACAGGCTGAATAGTCAAGACCTTGTTGATGATACAAACTCTGTCAAGGATCTTGGAGTATTCATCTCTAATGATCTAAGTGCTAGAGCCCACTGTAACTACATAGCCAAAAAGGCGCTAAGAGTTGTTAACCTCATCTTACTTAGCTTTTTCTCCAGTAATATTACACTACTAACAAGAGCATGCTAGATCAATACTTGAATACAGCTCATCAGTCTGGAATCCACACTATGTATCTTATATTTACACAGTTGAGAAAGTCCAGAAATATCTCACAAGAAGAGTTCTCCACTCCTCTACTCGTTGCATAATACCTTATGCCACCAGACTTGAAATTCTAGACCTAGAAAATCTAGAACTACGCAGCCTTCAGTCCAATCTAAGTATAGTATATAAAATCATACATTGCAACGTCCTACCTGTCAATGAATACTTCAGCTTCAATCATAACAGTAGAGACAAACTCAAGGTTAATTGCACCAAACTTGATTGCAGGAAATACGACTTCAGCAACAGAGTGGTCAATGTTTGGAACACTCTACCTGACTCTGTGGTTTCTTCCCCAAAGGGGTGAGATCAATAGTAGAAAGTCTACTATTGACCTCACCCTTTCCTAAAAGGGCTGTAGGGGGCATGCATAAGCGCACCAACGTGCCTACTGTCCCTTTCCTATTGTTTCTTTCTTTTGTTTTATTTTTCTTATATGTATCCATGTATTCATAACTATGTTTTTACTTATACATATTATCTTGTAAGCAATTGACAAACCAAATAAATAAATAAAATAAATGATGTAATACAACAGCTGTTATCAAGCTTTAGTTCTCTTCTAAATCCTTTAGATCATAATGCAATAGAAAGGATTCTGTGAAACTGCATAAAACTGTTTGAACCTCATAATGAGGTATGACATTCTTTCTCAATAAACCGATGTAAAAAAATTAGGACTTTGATTAACTAATATTTATTATCTTAGCACACTTCAAATGTATCTTTGGTTTATAAGGATGAAATATGTCACAAATTCAGAAATAATAAAAGTATTTATATGTTATTAAAAGTTTGGAAAATATTTGCATAAATGTATGAAATGCAATATGGCTGAAAACATTTGTGTAATTATTACTAGATATAACTGCAGGCATTTGGATCATGTCATTGGCCTACAAGCATTGCCAATTATTATCTTATTTTTTTCTCTGAGCAAGATAATTGGCAATTATTCTAAGAAATAATGTAGTATGTGGATATACACATATATATGATAATTGTTTTTTAAAAGTTTGAAATCAATCTGTTAAGTTCTGCACATGGGTGCAATGAATGGAGACAAGGCAGTGAACAGTGAACTTCAACTCTTTATTAATCATCCTGAACAGAGCAAAACCCTAGGGCAGCAGCAGCCCTTTTATAGGGTAGGCTGCTGACCTATTAGCCAATGAGAAACATGGAAGTGTTAAACCCTTGAACCAATGAGAGTTGGCCCGTTAACAGCCATTCAGATTCCCCAGAAAGGACCAATCCGATATCGCTATTATTGGCCAATCAGAAGTGCAGGATTAGAACCCTGCTTTTCCTTAAGGTTTGTTAAAACTTTATTAAACGCCTTTATTAGTTCATAACACCCCTTCCCCCCCAGGTTCCATTTGAGGGGTGCAGTGATGTAATCCCTAAAATATGCAGGTTGTTTTTACTGTCTATTAGATTTGTGCTGTCCCACCGATCCCTGTCTGTAGTCTGGGACGTTTTTGGGTATATCAGGATGCGGTTCCGCATCCTCACTGGATGACTCGGTGCTGCTAATTCTGTCATTGTTGTCCTCCAATCTTTGCGGGCTTGCCTCTGTTGAGGTATTCCTCTGTGGCGAGGCCAATCCCCTCCCTGATTCTTCTTCATGTATCACGCCCAGTTGCTGACTTCCTTCGATTCTGCTTTCCACCATCTCAAATTCAGTTTCTTCGACATCCCCTCCCCCCTCAGTTTGAGAGTCACAGGAGTCACGGGAACTGGGTTGTAGCCTAGAGCGAAGCTGATCTATATGGCGTTTCCATATTTTTCCATCCCAGGTTTGTGCACGGTACGATCTGGGCCCGGTGGTTTGAATTACGGTTGCTTCGACCCATAATGGTTCACCGGAGAGTTTTTTAGCGAAAACTAAGTCGCCTACCTTGAACTCGCGGCATTTTCCGCTAGATCCACAGGGTTTCTCTGGTTCATAGGACGGGTGGAGCCGGTCGAGGTGGGAACGGACCTTGCGTCCCATCAACAGTTGAGTCTTGTTGGTGACACTGTGCGGAGTGTTGGAGTAGGAGTATTCTGTTTAGTTTGTCATCAATGTCCCAATAGTTCATTTTGTGGAGAGTTTTTTTAACAAATTGGATCATGCGCTCAACCCTGCCGTTAGCTGCAGGTTGCGCCAGTGAAGTTAGCGCATGGCGGATACCCTGGTCCACTAAGTATTGTTCAAACGCCTGGGCGGTGAACTGGGGTCCGTTGTCGGAGACCAGAACGTCTGGCAGCCGATTCAATTTTCAGATGACAGATTCGGTTGTAGCATTCTTCATTTCGTGGATCTCGAGCCAGTTGGAATAGGCATCCACTGTTAGGAGGAACGTATGTCCCTTAGTAGGTCCTGCAAAGTCAATGTGGATGCAGGACCACGGCCCCCGGGGGGTTTCCCACTCTGTTGGAGTTGCTCTAGGTGGGGCACTGCTGACTTCTAGGCACTTTAGACAAGTCGTTACCCAGGCTTCGATTTGCTTGTTGATGCCTGGCCACCATGCGTAGCTTCATGCGAGTGCTTTCATACGCATGATGCCAGGGTGACCATCATGCAATGTTTTCAATACCACTTGTTGTAACCGCTCTGGGACGACGACTCTGTCTCCCCATAGGATGCAGCCTTTTTGCGAAAAAAGTTCTGTTTGCCAGTTTCTAAAAGGGGTGAAGTCGTCAGGGGTTTGTTCCACTGGCCATCCTCGCTCAACCCAGCTGAGAACTCGCGCCAGGACAGGATCTCATTTTGTTTCGATAGCAATGCCTCTGGCTGTTAGCGGTGGTGAATGTAGTGTTTCAATCTGGAGTGTTGTAAGGGTTGGAGCTGGGTCGTTGACGGTTTCCAGAAGTGGGGCACAGCTCAATGCATCAGCGTGGGGAATGGCTTTCCCCGGGCGGTGTTGTAATTTATAGTTGTACGCAGCTAAGAACTCTGACCAGCGAGTCATTCTAGGTGACAATATATAGGGGGTCGGCTTGTCTCCCGCTATAATTCCTAGCAAAGGTTTGTGATCGGTAATAATAGTAAAAACTCGTCCATACACATATTCATGAAACCGTTTCACAGCAGATACAACAGCAAGAGCCTCTTTGTCGATTTGGCTATAGTTACGTTCAGCCTTTGATAGGGACCTTGAAAAATAGGCAATAGGGGCCTCACTACCATTTGGTAACACATGACTCAAAATGGCTCCTACTCCAAACGGTGACGCGTCACATGTAATTGTTAAAGGCAAAGTCTCATTATACTGCATTAAAACAGCATTGGAGGTTAGTAAGTTTTTCACTTGTCGGAATGAGTGCTCCTCTCGGTGTTCCCAGACCCAGGTGGCTTTTTTGTCATGAAGTCTATGTAGGGGCTCAGCTACAGTTGCTTTCTGGGGCAAGAAGATGTTGTAAAAGTTAATGAGCCCCAGGAAAGCTTGGAGATCTGTCCTATTCCTGGGTCTTGGGGCGTTTTTGATTGCTTTTAGTTTGCTATTAGTGGGGTGAATGCCTTGCTTATCGATTAGGTACCCCAGGAACTCTACTTTATCTGTACACAGTTGACATTTATTTTTTTTAACCTTAAGGCCGGAGTCTTTAAATTTCTGGAGAACCAATTTAAGACGCTCTTCTAGTACTTCTCCATTCGGGGCCGTAATTAAAACATCATCAAAGTATGGCACGACCCCCTTGATCCCTTGCAAGAGTCTCTCCATCAGACTCTGAAAATCCCTGGGGCTACTCTAACTCCGAATTGGAGTCGGTTGCATTTAAAGGCGCCTCGGTGCATAACAATCGTCTGTGCCTCTGCGGTTTTCTTATCTACAGGCAGTTGTTGGTACGCCTGTGCTAAATCCAATTTAGCGAAGACTTTTCCACCCCCCAGGGAATGGAGAAGGTGTTGCACCACCGGCACCAGCTAAGTGTTCTGTTGAAGGGCGTGATTAAAGGTGGCCCGGTAGTCCCCACAAATCCTTAACGATCCATCCGGTTTAATGGGTGTTACGATTGGGGTTTCCCAACGAGCCTGGTCAGTTGGTTCTAAAACACCCTGGGCTATTAATTTATCGAGCTGCTCGTCAATTTTTGGTTTAAGGGCAAAAGGTACCTGATGAGGTTTAAGGTGGATGGGGGCTACTTCAGGGTTAAGTTTAAATGATATCGGGGTCCCCTTGTACTCACCTAGTTTGTCTGCAAAGATGTCCTGGAATTCCTGGACGAGGGCCTTTTCCCAGTCATCGCTTCTGGTTTGGTGAATGCCGGCTACCTCAATCCCGAATGGGGTGAACCATTGAAGGCCTAACAAGCTAGGCCGGTCACGGTCAAAGACAGTCAGTGGTAATGATGCAGTACGATTTTTGAATGATACTTGAACTCGGCTGGATCCAACGACTGGAATTCGGTTCCCCTGATAATCTTTGAGTATGATTCTTTGGGCTCTGAGGTCTTGACGCCGGACGGCAGAGATTAATTGTTTAAGGGTCTTCCAGGAAAGCATCGAGAGGGATGATCCTGAGTCGACTTCCATCACACAAGGCTGGTTTTCGATGGTGACCTTCACTCGGATCTTCTTTGCATCTAACAATGAAGCGTGACCGATTGTAATGGTTTGGTGTGCTCTTCCTGTCTCATTGAAGTGGCCAGTGTTTTATTTCTGTAGGAGTGGTTGTTCCATTGGTGGTTCAATTGTTCCCGACTCACAGGATGATTCCCTGTGGTCTGGCGATAGTTGTTTCCCCTCTAAATTGGGCTGGATCCTTGCTTGCTTCTACAGACCTTCCCGATGTGGCCTTTTTTCCCACAGAAATGGCAGAGCGCATCGAGCAATTTGTAATCTGATCGTGGGTGGTTTGCCCCACAACTCGCGCATTGGTGTGGTAGTCTTTGATTTCGCTGGTGGCGTTGGTCACGGTCAGACCGGAGCCGGTTGACCTCCTCCTCATCACTTTCTGATGGCAATTTGAGGTCCTCATGGTGGGTCGCTGTTGTGTGCCTCTCTAGGCAAGGTGAGGTATCGCTGGCGAGTTGACAGAGCGATGCGTGGGTACGGCGCATTCGGGCAGCCGACTTCCTGGTTGCTTCTGCTGCAGTAGCATCTTTGATGACATCAGCAAGGTTGATGTCCCCTTTGGCCATGATCTTGCTCTGCGCAGTGTGGTCATCTAATCCCAGAATTATTTGGTCTCTCTGAGCTTCTTCGAGGTCTGTAAACCCACAGAGGCCTCCCAGGTTCCGGAGATCTGCGATGACATCTGCAATGCTCTCTCCTTTCCGCTGGTCCCTCTGGTAAAATTCATGTCTTCGGACAAGCGTTGGTACAGCGGGTGCATAATGAGCCCGTAGAAGGGGCGCGAGGACATCCCAGTCCATGGATTTCACTTCAGCTGGTTTTGCTAGTGCCTTGGCCATCTTAAAGATGGCAGGCCCACAATGGGTCAGGAACACTGCACGCTTTTTTCCCGTAGTGGCATCCTTCAAGTTGTTGGTCTCCAGAAACATCTGGAACCGGTCTATGTACAAGTCCCAGTCTTCTTGTGCTGGGTCAAATGGAGCGGATGGTATGGCGCCGTCGGACATGGTTTCCGTTGTCGATGCGCCTTCAGCCACATGCTCTGTTGGTTGCTCTGTAGTGTTCAGTCAGCTCTGATGTCTCTGCATTCCACCCTCATCGCCAGTGTTAAGTTCTGCACATGGGTGCAATGAACGGAGATGAGGCAGTGAACAGTGAACTTCAACTCTTTATTAATCATCCTGAACAGAGCAAAACCCTAGGGCAGCAGCAGCCCTTTTATAGGGTAGGCTGCTGACCTATTAGCCAATGAGAAACATGGAAGTGTTAAACCCTTGAACCAATGAGAGTTGGCCCGTTAACAGCCAATCAGATTCCCCAGAAAGGACCAATCTGATATCGCTATTATCGGCCAATCAGAAGTGCAGGATTAGAACCCTGCTTTTCCTTAAGGTTTGTTAAAAGTTTATTAAACGCCTTTATTAGTTCATAACACAATCCTTTTAATTTCCTGTTGTTTATTTCTCTTTCAGTTTAGCAAGCATTTGATCTTTTATTTTATTTTTTCAATCTTTTTGTTTTGTTTACATATGATTACATACCGTAATGTTACCAACACAAATAGTATGATTGTTAATAAACATAGAGTAGAAATAAATTGTTCTAATTAAAGTGTATGTCCTTGGTTAATGCAATTATCAAGGTGAAAATTGTTAGGGAGTAACACTAATTGTGAAAAATGTGTGTGATTTATACACTACCTCAGTCTTTTGTCTATTTGATAGACAATATGACCATCTGCTTGGTCTCCCTGAGTGTCAGTCAGAGGGGTAACCATTATTGGCTGCAGAGCAAGGCAATGCTGCCCTCTTCATGAAGAGGCACCTCTCAGGACTCTTCCTATCAGGTTTTATACGAAGACAAGTTACATTGTACTGATTATTTTAATAACAGTAAAATGGACAGGCATATGGATCCTTCTCTCTCTTTATTTTTTTTTGATAAAAGTTTTATTGATTTTAACGACAAACAAAAACACATAAAACATAAAACATAACATAAAAAGATCATCATTCTTCATAAATTTACAGTGTATCGGTTGGTTTACCACTCCTTTTTGTGCATCCATTTCATAGTCATCGAAATAATTATATTACATAATAACTCACATTATCAATCATCAGTTAGTATCCTAATATCATTATTGAACAATCATTTTACTACAATTTTACTAATTCATGCTTAAGCGAGATAACTATAAAAAGTTAAATTATTTTATAACAGATCATAGAATCACACCAAATCTATCTTAATAAAATATTCTAAAAATATTATCAAAACCAAGAAAAATTATATATTCGTTATTTCCTAGATTTCTAAATATTCTATTATTATATTGTACTATCTAACCATTGATGAAAGAGATCCCAAACTTCATAAAATTGTTTATCTTCTTGTTCTCTAATTTCAAATGTCAATCTACTCATTTCAGCACATTCCATTATTTTCTTTATAATTTCTTCCTCTAATGGTATTTTCTCACTCTTCCAATGTTTAGCAAATACAATCCTAGCCACTGTTAATACATTTACAATCAAATACTTTAAATTTTTATAATATATATCAGGTACGATTCCCAATAAAAAAATCTCTGGTTTCAAATCTATGTGTTTCTTTGTCATTTTTTCCAGCCATATGCGAATTCTAGTCCAGTATTTCCTGGCCTCCTCACAAGTCCACCACATATGGTAATATGAGCCAGGTATCTGATGACATTTCCAGCACTTTTCAGATTTATCCTTGAACATTCTTGCTATTCTTGTCGGGGGAAAGTGCCACCTGTAAAACATCTTATACAAATTTTCTTTATATGCTGTTGACATTGTCACTTTATAATTTTGTGACCACAATTTTTGCCATTTCTCTAAATCAATCCCATATCCAAAATTCTTCCCCCAAGCAATCATTGTTTCTTTAACTTGTTCTTCCTCTAATTTAATTTCCAACAAATAACTATATAGTTTTTTAATCACTTTTTCATCAGTACCTGTCAAAATCCTATCTAAATCAGTCAATTTATCATAAAATCCTTCTATTTTAGAATCTTTAAGATACCTTGCATGTATTTGCGCATATGAAAACCAATTAATCTTTATACCTTGTTCTTCTAAATTTTGCATCATTTTAAGTTCATCCTTTTCATCCAGTATTTCCCCATATCTAACTGTTTGTTCCTTCTTATAGGTTATAGGATACGAAAAAGCTTCAATAGTTGATAACCAAACTGGGATTTTCAAATAACATTGTTTCTTAATTTTTTCCCAATTCAACCATAACGATTCCCGTATATAATGCCTTCTAAAATAACCCTGTGATTTAGTTCCCTTATACCATAAAGAAGCACGCCAACCCAATAATAAATCATGACCTTCTAATGCCAACAATCTAGTCTTTCTTAATGTTATCCATTCTTTAACCCACATTAAGTTTGCAGCTTGATAATACAACTCCCAATTAGGAAGGCCAAATCCTCCTCTAATTCTAGCATCCTGTAAAAGTTTTAATTTTATTCTCGCTTTCTTGCCTTGCCATATATACTTCAACACAATTTTATTTAATTCTTCAAAGTAATCCTTACCTAACCTAATTGGTATTGTTTGGAACAAATATAAAATTCTGGGTAAAATATTCATCTTAATTGTTGAAATTCTACCTATCAATGACAATTGTAGGTTTTCCCATTTTTTCAGATCGGATGCTATCTGCTGTTTAAGTGTAATGTAGTTATTCTCTTTCAAAGTAATACATCTTGACGTCAGATATATCCCCAAATATTTAACTTTGTTCGTAACTTGAATTTTCAATAAATCTGCCAGCTCTTCTCTTTGTCTTAATAACATGTTCTTTGTCAGAATCTTTGTTTTGTCTTTATTTATTTTTAAACCAGCCACCTCACCATACATCTCTATCTTTTCCAATAGTTTTAAAGCTGTCTCTAAAGGGTCTTCCAAAATAAAAACCAAGTCATCCGCAAAGTCTTGGAATTTAAATTCCTCCTTTTTGACTTTCATTCCTTTTATGTTTGTATCCTCTCTAATATTTCTATTTAACAGTTCCAAGGTCAATACAAATAACAAAGGAGATAATGGGCATTCTTGTCTTGTACCTTTTTTTAATATTGATAGAGTCTGTGAATTCTCCATCTATCATTACTTTTGCCGTTTGCTTATAATATACGGCTTCTATTGCTTGGATAAATTTTCTAGCAAAGCCCATCTGTTCCAATAGTAACAACATAAATCTCCAATTCACATTATCAAATGCTTTTTGGGCATCTAAGAATATCAAAGCCATTTGTTTCTCAGGGTGTGCCTCGTAATACTCCAATGTGTCCAGGATTACCCTCATATTGTCTTTAATCTGTCTCTTTGGTAAAAATCCATTCTGATCAGAGTGAATAAAGTTATTTAGGTATTTTTTAAGCCTTTCTGCCAAGATTGAAGCAAAGATTTTATAGTCTGCATTCAATAAGGAAATAGGTCTACAGTTCTTAATTTGTAATGGGTCAACCCCTTCTTTTGGAATAAGTGTAATATAAGCTTCTGACCATGTTTTAGGTATTTTCTTATTTATCATCATTCATGACTTCTAACAGTAGAGTGCTCAACGATTCTTGTAATGTTTTATAAAATTCTGCTGGGAAACCATCTGGTCCTGGTGCTTTTCCATTGTTCTGTCTGTTGTGTGCTTCGGTTAATTCCATCATTGTTATAGCACTTTCTAACATTTCCGAGTTTCATCAGGTATCTTAGGTAGGTTAGCATTTTGTAAATATTGTTTAATTTTTTCCTCATCAAGATCCTCCTGTTTATATAATTGTCCATAAAAATCTCGAATGATTGCCTTTTTCTCTTTATTACCATAACAAATTTGACCTTGATCATCTATTAACTATCATATTTTTCTTGATTCTTTCTCTTTTTCAGCTTATATGATAACCATCTACCTGGCCTATTTGCATCTTCAAAATAGTTCTGTTTAGCACTTCTAATTTTTTGTGCCAGTTTTTCTATCTCTGCTTGATCCATTTTATGTTTAATTATGTCCATTTTAAGTTTAATATCTTTTTTCTGTGGCGTCTTCTGTAATTCTTTTTCCAGTTTTTTATGGTCATCTTCTAGAGCTTTAATCATTTGCCTCTTCCTAATGTTCTTTTTCTTTGTATAGTCAATTATTAATCCTCTTGCATATGCCTTCATTGTATCCCAAACATTCTGTATTGAAGTATCTTCTTTTTTGTTTTCATTAAAGAAGAAGGCCAATTCTTTTTCCATCCATTGTGTAAAGTCTTTTGCCTTTAGAATAGTATTGTTTAATGTCCATCTAGATCTTCTTTTTTGTCCTTTCCATTTAATTGTCATTGGATTATGGTCTTCCCATGTACTTGTTTCAATATTTATTTCTTGAATATTAGATAATAATTCTGTTGATGTCCAAATCATATCTATTCTCTCTTTCTGAAGATGCTTCTATCAGTACAGTTTGCAAACACTGCAGATCAAATGCTAGTGAAAAATCACCAGGTGGACATTTTTTGGCATACAGTCCTCGACTTACAACCACAATTGAGACCAACATTTCTGTTGCTAAGCAAGACAGTTGTTAAGTGAGTTTTTATGCATTTTATGACCTTTCTTGCTAGAGTTGTTAAGTCAATCACTGCACTTTTTAAGTTAGTATTGTGCTTGTTAAGTGAATCTGGCTTACCCATTGATTTTGTTTTTCAAAAGGTCGCAAAAGTTGATCCGGCACACTGCAACTATCATAAATAATGCCCATTGCCAGGTAAACAAATTTTGATCATGTAACCATGAGGATACTGCAACAGTTGTAAGTATGTGACATGGTCATAAGTCATTTTTTCGGTACAGTGTTTAATTTCAAATGGTCACCAAATGAATGGTTGTAAGACAAGGATTACCTATATTGCATGTTTTCCATTTGCAAAATTAAAAAAATGCAGATGCTATGTAATACAATCTGGGAAAAAGCCATACTGGACTTAACAGAATGTATTTTTAGGTTTAACACATATAGGTCTAGTAGCCTTGGAACCAAAGAAGGAAAACATGTGAATTGGCATTTTACCAGCTGGGCAACCAAGGTCATCAAGAACCCTTGAGATGCTTTCCTTTATCTCTGTGTTACAAACTCAGCAACTGTCTCTAATCAGATTCTTTTTGCAGTTTCATGAACCTTGAGAAACAGCTTGGTAAGTAAAATACAACCGCACAGTATTTACAGATGCTGTTCCAAACATTTCCCCCCCCCCCCCCAAAAAAAAAGTTCTTCGGAATTGCTGACATAAACAAAACACCCATCCTAGAAGAGCTAAATCTGCTTTCCTTAAAGATTGGGACAGTTGTTTTGAAGGTTTTCCCTAACTGCCTATGTACCTATACAGATAACATTTCTGCTGGGGCTGTCAGCAAAGGAAGACAGCTAAGGGTACGTACTCCGGCACAGCCAAGAAAATACTTCAAAGCAACTATGTCAGCCTTCTGGAGGACATGGTTGTTTTCCTGCTTTGAAGAAGGTGTTTTTGCTCTTGCAATATGCTTTGTGAAGCATCCTTTTCAAGTGCTTTACATAGCATTACTGTAGGCATGATAAAAATTCCAGCTAAATCAAAATATAATCTTAAACAACTTACAATTTTTCATAAACTGCACCAGTTGAACCCATGAGAATTCATTAATGTACTGCAAAAGGCTCTTTGGTTCTGTGAAAAAAACCCACACCCTTATATTAATATTAACATATTTTTCTCCTATTATTCTGATTGCGAATAGACAAATGGCAAGATATTGCACACATGGATATATCTGATGACTGTACAATGCAAAATGGTATTTAGTTTTCAAAATATAGGAAGAATAAGATTTTTTTTCTTAATTCTCTTACCTTGTATTTTCCACAGAATAGTTCAGACTATTATTAAAGTAAGTTATTTTTATATCCCCTCTTCTTGTTTCCTGCCAGAATAAATCTATCACTCATTTATATAGGGATTTTATTTGCATGTAGACTGTAAATTTGATCTGTTAATGTGAAAGATTTGTGCTTTCTAATAGGAAAGTATTTCATTTATGTGTATTGATTTTTTGCCATTATCCTTCTTTTCTGTCTGTATTAGCAACAAAAAACTAAAATCCTGAAGAATCATATTCAACATGTCAGAGAAGATATAAGATTATAGTTAGTTATTTTTCCTGAAGAATGTAATAAAGCTCAATAAATCTTGCTTCTTGGATTGTTGGATATTATAAACACAATATTGTGATTTCTAAACATTTGCTTTTTTAAAATTGTATAATTTATTATATTTATTATAATTTATTATAACGTAATTGCATAATTTATTATATACCTTAATTTTTAAAATGGCATTTTATAAAAGATGCAAACTTATTTCTTGGTCTAGTTATAAATTATTGATGAACCAGATGGACATGTATGTGCAGTTTGTGAACATCATTTCATAATAAAATGGAATTTTTGGACAAAAATGAATTTTGTCCAGTCAATATAAGTCTATTTAAGATTGTGTCTACATCTTTTTCTGAAATTAACAGAAATGTTCGGTGCTGAACTTGTTATGAGTAGGACAGACACATATCTTGCACAGATATATTGTCATATTTTTACTCTATTGATCACCTGTTTTCTAGGAAGTAATGCATATAAATGAGCTTATGGAATTTGGCATAGAATAAAATGTTGATCCTGGTTTAATTGGCTTTATAGGTTATAAGACAAATGTATGATTTATCAGGGGACATGTAACAACTGTTTGTAAATAAAATGCTGGAGTAGATGCTCCTCATAGGTTTGTGTACTTACAATGGTAATTCTAATAAATAATGGTGATTAAGGACAAAATCAAACAAAAACAAACAAACAAACAGCTATATTAACTTGGCTTAAAATGTAATCTAGTTCAATTTCCATGGTGTTCATTAACTTACCAATGAGAGAAACACAAAAAGCACTTTCCTGCTTATGTTCCCAGCAGCTGATCTTGAAAGTCAAACCATTTACTGAAGGTAAATTACTATATAAATATTATGATAGGAAACCATTGATAGCCTCACAATCCATTAAATCCATCCCCTTTAAACCACTCATTTGGAAGATAATTTATAAGTTAACTGTGTAATGGACTTCCGGTTAATATGGCAATGCACTGAATTTATGAAGTCTCCCTTCTGTTAAGGGAACAGCTACTCATCTTTCAATTGCTTTACTGCTTAATTGGTAAGCAGTAAATTGTAAATATCCTTCTTATTTCAAATGCTGCACTTTGATGATGAAATATGGATCCAATGTAAAGAAGTCAAAGAAACAAGGATGACCTTATCTAAGGTAAAGCTTTTCAGAATGGAAGAAAATCCAAATGCTGCAACTGAATTTATTTATTACTTGAAAAAGAATATTAGTAACAGAGAAAGAAGTTACGTGGAGTTTCTCATCACTTCAAGTATTTCCCATAATCCACTTTCTTTTGGAGTAATTTAATTTATGCAGCTAAAGACAGCAATGAATTAGATAAAATCTCTGGAGATGAACCAGAGACTTGATATCTTAGAAGAATTAATGGAAGAATTAAATAATACCTTAGAAGAAATAATGGACGAATGAAAATAACACAAATTTGAAAATTCTGATAAACAACATGCCATAGATGTTGTAACTGTGTTGAAAATAATTAAGAATCTTTACAATGAAGGATCTATTTAAATTCAGTTTTTAGAAATAATGTACAATTTTCAAACATTCAAAGCTAAACAAGATCAAAATATAGTTGTCGTTATAAGAAATGTATACATAGATAATACACAAAGATAATGCAATGTGATAAAAGACTAGGTAAACTGACAACCATTTGATCGTCATAGCAATTTCTCATACCATGAAATGTTGGGCACACCTAGGAAACCAAAATTAAGCAGGAAAACAACTTATCAGTTTTTGCCAACAAGAGCATCCCCAGTGTATACAGAAATCCAATGGACTATCATTTCTAGAAGAATGTAAAAAAGTTCAGTTGTGATAGCTAAGACATGGCTAGGCACTCACTAGGGGCTGACTGTGGACACATCATGAATAGCTTGTGTGCAAATTCCAAATTAAAGTGGAAAATCAAATTTTTTTTCCAAAGTGGAAAACCAACATGGAAAACTAATTTCCACAATATGAGTTTGAGCTTATGTCCACTATTTCAAGGAGAACATCAGGAAATGCTTTCTAGCATTTCAAAGAGAACTTCAGGGAATTTGCAATAAAGTTCTGAAATTCATTGACTGGAACTAGAGACATATGGAACAAAATAAGTTGTTAAGGATGAAAGGAATGAGAAACAAGAAACAATATAAAAAAGTGAAATGTTGACTTTGAAGAAGCAGTATAGAGTGAGAATTGATGCCTTCAAAATTTGATGTTGGAGAAGACTCCTCAGAATTCTATGGATATCCAAGAAAATAACCAAATGATCAATGCATAAATTAAGCTAAAGTTTTCAGTCAAGTCAAAAAAGACTAGTTTCAAATAATCATATTATGAAAGACCTAGCACTCTTGAGATGTCCATAATGTTGCAAAGGGTAGAAGGAAAGGAAGTAAGAAGTTGACCAGTGACAAGAAGGATGGATTCATTTAAAGCAGCAATGGAACAAGTGTTGGAAGATCTAAAGTACCAGGTTGGAAGCTACAGTTGAAAATGTTTTTCAAAGTATATAGCCATGGGTGGGATTCTACCGGTTCTTTAGAACTCCTTGTTAACTTTCTAAGCAGTTCGGAAAACAGGTAGTTAGAAGAAATCTTATTTTGTTTTTTTCCACCCTTATTATATTCTTGGCAGTATGCCTAGACTTACTCTCGTCTCCGAAGAAGGTTTTTTTTTCTTTGCTGGTACTTTCTTTAAGGGGAAGGGTTGTTTTAAGCTTTTAACACTGCTGTTGGGAGGAAATACCCCCCTGGAAATACTTCTTGACTAGCTAGAAAGATTGACATTGAAACACGAGTTTCATATCCTTTCTGAGTTTTGGTCTAAAACTGGTTTTTGGTGAAGTTTAATTCTGTGTTTGATGATGTTTAATCCTGTGTTTATTGATGGGATAATTTTCCCTATTCAACTTTTTTTTTTTTTGAAGGAAAAAAGATTAATCTATGTTCCTGAAAAGAAACTGGTTTGAGAAATCTGGCTAGTTCCTGTATCTATTTGTTCTGGTAATTGGTTTAACAAGCAACAGCTACTGTTGTGATTTAATTCTTTGTATTGTGTTTGAATTTTTTCCTGCCTCATGGTTTCTTTTTCTATCTGGGGAGGGGGTCTTCCTTCATTGCTTTAGTGGTATCTGGCACTGTCCTTTTGGGGTGTACTTCCAAGAGGCAGGATACAAGCTTAGCACTGATTTTTTACTGCCTTTCTGGGGGACATGTGACCTTTCCTTAAATCTGGATGATTTCCTTAGGATATCTTGTGAAATGAGTGAGACCAGCAGGTATCTTTATATGGTGCAAATGGATCTAAAGATTGCTTTTCCTGGGTGTGCTCTTTGTGGAGAGCTTGAATGATCTCTCTGCTAAAGGGTTTAACTTTATGAGCAAGAGTTGGCTGCTGACAATTATCATTGCATTTTAACTATTTTAATTCTTCAAGGTACTCTGGCACCCTGCCTGATTTGTAACTCTGGCTTGCAGGTATTTTTAATCTAATGTTTGGTATTTAGGGCAGCTTTTTGCAAGCAAAGAAGCTTTTTGCATTTTTGTACAGGTAATCCTTGACTTACAACAGTTCATTTAGTGAACACTTAAGATGAATCAATTCAACAAAAGTTATTTTTTCTATGGATACTTAAATGTGGTAGTTCTCTAATGTGGGAAGTATAAAATTAAATTAAAGGGCATACTTACACATTTGATATAGATTTGTCCCAAAATTATTCTGTTTCAAGTTAATTTTGTTATATGGTTCTGGGAATAGTAGCAATATATAAAAACAATTATTACCAACCTGCCTTCCATTGAGGACCTGTATACTGCATGAGTGTTTTCTGTGGCTGTGAGAATATTTACAGACCCCTCACATGCCGGACATAAACTGTTTCAACTCCTATCCTCAAAACGACACTAATTGGCCAACAAAGAAAACTCTCTCTCTCTCTCTCTTCCTCTCTCTCTCCCTCTCTCTCTCTCCCCCCTCTCTCTCATCTATCGGCATGGTTTAAAGATGTGATATAATTTTTAATTGTACCCTAAAAATATTTAAATTATGGAGTTACCAAGTTAATAAGAAAGAAAATGTCTCATTTAGTTTAATGCTGTGTTTAAAAACTAAGTCATTTTTTAAAATATGTAATTTTTGTTTTTGTTTTCTATTTTGCCTCTTTTTCCTCTTTCTTTTGTATATGAATGGAATAAGGAAATGTTAAAAATACAGTTGTATAATCTGTAAAAATCCATGGTTTTATTTGCTGTTTAATATTATTGGACCATTTTATTTCCTGGTATTTTGAGAGATAAAATCCTATTTTGCATTTTATCCAATCTATTCATGACTATATTTCTACCATTTAAAAATAAATGTGGCTTAATAGAGGAGCTGCTAGTACTCATATTTTTTTCTTATCTTTTCAACATATAGCAATACTCTAGATATGGAAAATGTCCCACTTTCATAGGAACTCTAACTAATGGAATGAAAGAAATATTCAGTTGGAACTACCTCTCTGGATAATGGCCAATTCATAAAGTGGCACAACTGGACTGACAAGAAAAATTATGAAGCCACAAAGTTATTTGTTGTATAGATGATGCCAGAAGAGAAGATATAATTTATAGCATGTTTCATATAAGTATTTAGTTTGGATCAGCATTCTACTACAGTCATGGAAATTTTCAGCAAAATGAGATTTTAGGTTTATTTGTTAGTTTGCATTTTTAAATGATTAAATTTAAAAACAAAACACAAGTACTATATGCTAAGGCCATATCGTCTTTAATAAGATATTTTTATTATTTTATGTATATAATATTATTTTATATTATTTTATGTGCTATTGTTTTGTACCTTTTGTACTGCAGTTTAAACTTTTTCAAAAGAAATAGATTCTCCTAAACAAGAGGTCCTAGATTCTGAAAATTTTCAGAGGGATAGAGGTTTGCTCTGGGATAAATTTGCACAGTAGAAAGAAGTCACTTTGATCTAATTATTTGTAACTGAGCTTGCCTTCCCCTGATTTAGTATATTGGTCTGAACTTAATCTATGTTAAAAAAATATTTTGAATGTTGTTGCTTATATATAAATATAAGAAATAGATGTTAAAATTTTTTGATATTCCATATATTAAATTGTTTTCATTTTGTGCATTAGCAGATGGAGACAACAAAGGTTAATATTTAGAATATTATTTGCAGGAGACATTTACTTACATATCTCTAATGCAAAGCATATAGATATGAAACTATGGAAATGTCTATTTGAGAACTCTCTCAAAAGAATACTTGCCAACAGCATCCTTTGCCAACCTGGCCAAAGTTAAGTTTTATTTTCTTTCTGAATACTGGAAAATATAAATTGTTGGTTTGCATTAACATGTATTTGTTTGGAATAGAGTTCTATTGCATTTCCTATATGTAAACTAACATTTGCACATCTCCTCACAATGCAGTAATTCCCATTGGAACTATGGTTGCTATTCACAGTGATATCTGTAATTCGATTGATCTGTGATATTTCTGTAAAATCAAGCTAGATTTATGAAATTTTATATAATCCCAGACCATGTCTGGATTTAGTTTACAACATTCCAGGCAATTTATGAATCTATGTTGAAACTAGAGATATCCTTGTGCAGCTAAACTTGTTAATAGGTTTGCTGATTTTTCAGTGTAACTGAGTTGAATATGGACCAGCTGCAAATTCCAGATGAGTATATAATTTTCTAAATCTGAAAGAGCGTTTACAGTGCAATGTTATCTTGTGTTAACATTTCTATGCTATTACTACATAACTGTGTATCAAAGTGGTTGGAAATTAATATTTTAGTATATTCCCTAATTTGTTTTCTTGATTACCATACATTCATGAGGTCAAAAATGTCTATCCAGAACATGTTGCCCTTTATTCTGGGATTTATAATTATTACCTAGAAAACTAGTTTGGTGCAGTGGTTAATCTTCAAGCTAGAAACTGGCAGGCCTGAGTTGTAATTCCACCTTAGGCACAGACCAAGCTGGGTGACCTTGGGCCAGTCACTCTCTCTCAGCTGCAGAAAATAGGCACTGGTATACAACTTCTGAAAAACCTTGCTAAGAAAAAATTCAGGGACTTGCCAAGACAGTCTCTAAGAATGGGACACAACTGAATGGAAGAAAAAAAAATCTAAACAAACAAGGAAACAAAAAATATATATAAATTCTGTTTTTCAAGCACTTGAGCTGACTGGGAGGGAGTATGATTTGAGTCTGGAATATTTTTTTTTTGCCTAGGGTTCTAACTTGGGGAAATTTAAAGGTATCCTTTGAAGGTTGAAGGTTTACTTGGCAATCAAATTGACATTCCGGCACCATACAATAGTAGTAATTATCTGAGAAAAGCTTTAAAATTAATCAGTGGAAGAACCACACTCCTACATGAATTAAATAAAGAAAACCTCTGATCTCTGTGAAGTTTTTACAGGTACTATTATTATTCTTGATGTTCTTCTAAGCTTCTGTTTTTATTATTTTTCTGGAATAAAATGGATTTTTAGCTAAAATGTCAGAACATATCAACAGAGAAATACAAGCCTGAACTTTGTACGCATAGCACTTTCTCTACAGAATATACATTGAAATTTGATGAAGCTCAAAACATTGTTTTCAAAATGGCATATTTCTGGATTTAAAAGTTATATTTCTTCTTGAATTATAACTAAAGCTCCTAAAGCTAAGAGTAGAGATGTTACAGATGAAAGTGGCCTGGTGTCTTCTGGGTTGTTGGATTGAAATTCCCATAATGCCTGTGGCTTGCATACAACATATAAAATAGCATACAATTTAGGAAAGCTGGTTGAAAGATTTCTTAAATCATTTGATGTAATCTTTTTTATGGTACTTAGATGTTCTTCTTGTTGGAAACTGCATACCTCTCATTTTCATTGGTTCCTGTATTATTCTTTTCTACTTCCTAAGAACTATGGTGCTCTTTCTGGGTTGCTTTAGAAGCAATCAGTTCAGTTCTGTGTTAAACAAAAGTAGGCAGAATACTTTTTTCCTACTAACAATTGCTTTGAAGCTGTCCAGGAAATCTTCCGTAGGCTCGCTTAATCCTGGTATCCTGTTGGTGAACTAGTTTAAATCTCCCACTTATAGTTAAGTATATATGTGATGGTTTTCTTCCCATGTGTTCAGCACATTATTATTCAGTGTGAATATTCAATATAGTGGAACTATGTTCTTAAATAATCATACCAAGTGAATGGATCAATATACTTTTCAGTTGTATAAGAGCAAAGTATTACAAAGTACTTCGTGTTTCTGTAAAATGGAAATTGGAATATACATCTAGGAACTCAGTGAATAATAGTACTTTGCTGGATAGAAAAGGCACTTTTAGTGCTCAGTTACCGACTCAGAAACTTTTACTTATCTGTTGGTCTTCAGTCCACATACATTATAGAGGAAGAAGTTTATCAGTTCATTAACTGCAAAGTTTATTTGCAGTTCTTCCTTGTAATTCTGCTTCACACAAAAATTCCCAGATACATGGAAAAACAGGGTTGTTGTGAAACAAAGGATCACATGTTTCAACATTTATTTTTATACATAACACAGTATAATACCAACATATTTTATTTTATTGTGCTTCATAAATATTGAATTTTAGAAGACCTTCTGCCAGCAAAAAATTATGATGCTGAAAGCTCATATGGTGTTTTTCCTATGATTTTGAAACAGATACCAATCAGAGATGAGGAATGATAAATGCAAATATTAACATCAAATGGCAAAATCTTACTTGAAATTATCACATGTCTAGTTACTTCAATAACATCTGTGCTTAACATTAGCCTGTGTTTAACATTAGACATCAAAATGTCATCAATAAAAGAGCAGAACAGATGTACTCATGGGTAAAAAAGAAAAAAAAGTAAAAAGACACAAAAAACATATGGATTTCTCTTTGCCAGTTACATGAACTCTGTGCATTTCCTCTTTGCCTAGAAATAGGTTTTTTTGGACTGGAACCATCAGCACATTTCCATGTTTTCTTGATAAAGCAAAGCAGATGTACAAGTCAATTTTCAGTAAAACACAATCTCATTTACAAAGCTCTTCATGCAAAAATCCTCATATGGATCCATTTCTCCATTGGGTTAGAAAGACTAGCTTGCAATCACTCTGCAAAAGCAAACTATTAAAAAGAAAAAGTGCATCACAGGTTTGTTGAGCTGAGCTAATATACATTGGAAAGTTTTGAAAACAAGAAAGTTTAATATTCCGCGGCATAATGTGAAATTTCTAAATATAACTCTAAAATTGCATCCTAGCATATAAGATGTTTAGACTAGCTGTGAGTCTATTAAATGATTGCTGACACTAATGACAGATACACTGTGCTGTAGAGCGGCGGTTACAGATAGAGATGGAGCCAGGCTGAGGCTAACAAGCTTTATTCTTAATGAATCAAGGGTCGCTGTGGCTGCCGAGGCTATCTGACAGCCAGCTGGCGGCGACAGCTGATGCCGTTTGACAGCTCCCTTTTATAGCCAGCTGTCAAATGGCATCAGCCAATGGGAGCGATCGCCGCTCCCGCTTAGGCGGCGGACCAGAGGGAGGACTGCTGCTAGCCCTTGAACACAGCACTTCTTCTCCCTGGCCACGAGCATGCGTAGTCCTGTAGCCGGGACGGTCGCTTTCACTCACGGCCTGATCTTCGAAGTTCCAGGGGCTTGTCGGCTGCTACCGAGTCCTGTTCCTCCCGGGCAGTGACAGGAGCCTGTAGAGGGTCGTCGGCCATCCTAGACCTGCTGTCTGGCTGCTGCTCGGGTGAGTCCTCTCACAGCGGTCGGTTGGTTGGGTTGTTGGGCGGCTGTTAGACCAGGTCCTTCGGCAGGTTGGCTGCAGCAGGCGGCAAGTAGATCGGGCCATCCGGCGGCTGATTGACCAGGATTTCAGGCCTGTTCCAGCATTTCCTTAGCTAGTCCACGTGCCTTCTCCAAATTCGACCGTCTCCCAGGAGGACTCCGTATGACCTGGGCCCTGTAACAGAAACTATCTGCCCTGGCAGCCATAAGGGTTGCCCTGCATAGTTCCTGGCATAAATCAGGTCTTGCAGGGCAAATTCCCTGACATGGCTGTCAGAAGCCAGTGGTGTGCTAAGAGCGTAGTGGGGGTGCAACCTGTCCAAGGTGGTTCTGAGGCATCTGCCCATCAAAAGTTCAGCAGGGGACTTGTTGGTGGTGGGGCATGGAGTAGCGTGTTGCGTGAGTAGGTAAGTGGGCAGTTTTGAGTGCCAGTCTGCTTGTCCCAGCTTGGCCAAAACTTCCTTGGCAGACATAATAGCCCTTTCTGCCATTCCATTGCTTGCAGGGTGAAAGGGGGCTGTGAGAGCGTGTCTGATGCCCAGGTTGGCTGTGAAGATGGCGAACTCATTAGAACTTAATGGGGGCCATTATCTGAGACTTGGGTGTCAGGAAGTCCATGTGTAACAAACAGTTTGGTCAAGGCCCTTGTGACAGCCAGTGTTGTGGTGGAGGGTAACAAGGCTACTTCAGTCCATTTGGAGAATGAGTCTACAACAACCAAAAATGTCCTCCCCTGCATGGGACCAGCCAGCTCAATATGCAGCCTGGACCAAGGGGCCCCCATTTCTTCCCATTTGGTTGGGGCAGCTGCTGGTGGGGTTGCTCTTGTTGCCTGGCAGGGCTGGCATGTGTTAACCCAGTTGGCAATCCAGGCATCCAATCCAGGCCACCAGACGTAGCTGCGGGCCAAGGCCTTCATCCTTACGATGCCAGGATGACCCTCGTGCAGTGCCCTTAGAACTGGTTCTTGCAAGGTGGATGGTATGACCAACCTTGTCCCCCATAACAGGGGGGACAAGTGAAGACAACTCCTGCCTGCAGGTCTTAAATGGCATGAATTCAGGGGCAAACTGAATATCAGGCCACCCCCTCCCCACCCAGTCCAGGACTTGGGAAATAACATGGTCTCTCTTGGAGTGTGCAGCAATATCCCCAGCTGAGACTGGCAGGTCAAGTTCATTGCAGTCGAAGATTGCGTGAATGGGAGCTGGGTCCTCGACTGGTGTTGGCAGGGGGCATCTGCTGAGGGCATCTGCATGGCACAGGTTCTTCCCCGGGCGATGTACCAGTGTGTATGAGTAAGTGGCCAGAAACAGAGTCCATCTGGTCATTCTCGGGGATAGCACCTGTGAGGTTTGCTTATCACCAGCTAACAGTCCCAATAGAGGTTTGTGATCCGTTACAAGTTCAAAACAATGACCGTAGAGAAACTCGTGGAATTTTTTTACAGCAGCCACAGCTGCTAAGGCCTCCTTATCGATCTGACTATAGTTCCTCTCTGCAGCAGAGAAAGTTCTTGAAAAATAGACAATGGGTGCCTCAGATCCATTGGAGAGCCTATGGCTCAATACTGTTCCTATACCAAAGGGTGAGGCATCAGAGGCTAACACCAGGGGCAGGTGTTGGTTAAACTGAATTAACACAGCGTTTGAGGTTAAAAGAGACTTTACTGCTTGGAAAGCATTGGCTTCTCTCTGTCCCCAGTGCCAGGGGGCTTTCTTATCTAGTAGCCTATGTAGGGGTTCAGCTACAGAGGCCTTGTGAGGCAGGAAAGATGCATAAAAATCCAGGAGTCCTAAAAAGGCCTGCAATTCAGTTTTGTTAGAGGGTGTGGGTGCCTTGTGAACAGCTCTAACTTTACTTTTTATGGGGTGGATTCCAGAGGCGTCAATTCGATAACCAAGGAAATCTACTTGTTTGGTGGCAATGGTGCATTTGTCTTTTTTCAATTTAAGCCCGTTTTGCCTAAACCTGTCAAGGACAGATCTCACTCTGAGTAAAAATTGTGTTTTGTTGGTGGCAGAGACCAAAATGTCATCGAAGTATGGAACTACCCCCGGAAGGTCCTGGAGGATTCTTTCCATGAGTGATTGAAAAATGCCTGGGGCCACGCTAACTCCAAATTGTAAATGTTTACATCTAAAAGTGCCCCTGTGTGTAACTATAGTTTGTAGGTCAACAGTGTGTTGGTCCACAGGAAATTGCTGGTATGCCTGGGACATGTCTAACTTTGCAAAAATTATGCCTGGTTCAAAAGAGTGGAGCAGGTGTTGGATTACAGGTACTGGATATGCACTAATTTGGAGGAAACGGTTGAGGGACATTTTATAGTCAGTGCAAATTCTCACGCTGCCATCTTTTTTTAAGGGGGTGACTATGGGCGTTTCCCACTTGGCGAAATGTACCTGCTCCAGTACTCCTTGTTTAATAAGTTTGTCTAATTCCGCATCCAATTTAGGCCAAATGGTGAAGGGTACCCTTTGAGGTTTTAAACGAATTGGGGTGGCTTGTGGACCCACATCGAAAGATATGGGGGTGCCTGAATAACAACCTAGTTCACTGCTGAAAACATAGAGTAGTCCCTAAAAAGAGCATCTACTTCAGAATTTACCACAGTGAATCCCTGTAATGTTAAGGCCTAGGGCAGGGAACCAATCTAGTCCTAGCAAGCTAGGAAAGGCACCATCTACAACCACCAGTGACAAGTGACCTCTAAAGTTTTGGAATTGAATGAGGAATTTTCCCTTACCCAGGACTGGAATGGTCTTCCCCTGGTAGTCTCAAAGAGTCAGGTGGCAGTTGATCAGCATCTTCTTTGAGAGTGAAGGCAGCAACTTCTTCAGGGTGGCCCACGAGATGATGGATAGAGTTGACCCGGTGTCTACCTCCATCCAGCATGGCTTACCTTCTATAAAAAGAGAAATGCTTATTTTGTTAGACCTAGGGGTGGTATTGTCTGCGTGGTAACACGCGTAGCAATTTTCCATTTGCCTTTGGAAGGAAGCAGAAACTTGAGGTCTTTGTGTGGAGGCCTGCTCAGCTTGGCAAACCCTGGCTATGTGCCCTCTCTTCTGGCAGTTCAGACAGATAACGTTTCTGAACCTGCAAGTTGATCTATGGTGGTTACCCCCGCAGCTCATACACTGGGGTTGCTGTTTGGTTGTCTGGCTGTTGTTTTTCTTAGGTGGCCCTAGGGGAGGTCTTGGACGTGTGAGGTGGTTTACTTCCAGAGGTTCTTCTTCTTCTTCTAGGGAAACCTCATCATAGTGGATTGTAGCCTGCCCTTGCTTTGAAGTGTTTCCCTGAATTTCAGCTGCTGATAGTTCTGACAACTCAGCAGCCTGAGCTTCCTCAACAGCTAAGGATAGGGTTAAATCTTTTTTAGCTAGTAATCGCCTCTGAAGCTTTAGGTCCCTAACTCCTCCCACAATTTAGTCAAGCAGCATGTCCTCAAGCTAATCCCTAAATCCACAGTGTATGGCAGGTGATCTTAATGCTGCCATGTACTGACTCACAGTTTCCCTTTCAGTTTGAACTCTCCTCCTAAAAGCCAGTCTCCTAGCTATCTGAGAGGATCTGGGGGAATAGTGGTTTGACAAGATTTCCCTCAACTCATCCAAGGGAATAGCCTTTATGGAACGTGGGGACACTAGCGCAGAGGCTGTGTCAAAAACAGTAGCCCCACAGAAACTTAAAAAATAGGACCTTTTCCTCAGGTCCATAGCTTTAGACAAATCAATGGCATTTAAAAAGCATTCAAATCTGTTCATATATGATTCCCATGTTTCTGCCCCCCGCTGGAAGTGAGGGAATGTCGGATTTGAAGCCATTGGAATGGCAGCATCGGTTTCCTCAACTGAGGAAAATTTGAGTTTTCACTTTTAGAAAAGCGTTTCTGGCTGCGCCTGTCAGCGGCATTCGGGTCCTCAGCTGGAGAGCTTTAAAGTTCGCGCTCTTTGGAGAGCGTCAGCGGCAGTGACTTCGATCAGCTCGTAGTGGCTTCAGCTCTTTCTTATTGTGACTTCGGCTTAATTGTCTTGCCTGGTCATCTTTGCTGCATCCCACCCTCGTCGCCAGTGTTGTAGAGCAGTGGTTACAGAGAGAGACGGAGCCAGGCTGAGACTAACAAGCTTTATTCTTAACGAATAAAGGGTCACCGCGGCTGCTGAGGCTATCTGACAGCCAGCTGGAGGTGACAGCTGATGCCGTTTGACAGCTCCCTTTTATAGCCGGCTGTCAAACGGCATCAGCCAATGAGAGCGATCGGCGCTCCCGCATAGGCGGCGGACCAGAGGGAGGACTGCTGCTAGTCCTTGAACACAGCACACTGTTTACTAAAATAGTGATAGATTAGCACTTAAATCTATTCCATATGTACACCTAAATAATCTTAAATCATCCACAAACATCTACTTTTATATATACCCTGTTTCTCCAACAATACGGCCTCCCCCAATAGGAAGTCCCAACATGTTTTATAGGCATGAAATGAAATTAAGCTCCTCCCCCCAAATTAAGGCCTATATTAAAACATGCAAAATGGGGGGAATGGTGGTGGTGGTGGGCTTGCCATTAGGAAGTACTTTTGTTGCACACTTGGATATGGTGCTGCCTGTGTTGACAAAGTGCCCCACCAACGCCGAGGTCAACATCTAAGCCATCGCCTCTCACCCAAAGATGCAAGGGGGGGGGGAATTAAGTCACCCCTGAAAAGATGGCCTAGCCATTTTTCGGGGGCTCAAAAAAAAATAAGACGCGGCCTTATTATATGAGAAACACGGTAGCATTATTAGAGATTAGAAGAGTAGTATTTTGACAATAGAGTTGTTGTATGTGTGAACTATCATTAATACAAGATGATTTCTGATGTGTTAGATGTGGGTGGGTATTTAATGTGTGTTCAAATGAATAAATAGGGTTCATGTCTTTATTGATGTATTTTCTTGTATTACTATGTTGGATTGCTGTTTTGGAGAGAAGTGGAGTAGAAATCAATGACATGCTGACTTTATTTTTATTTTATTTATTTATTTGTGTCAATTGCTTACAGGATAATAGGTGTAAGTAAAAACATAGTTATGAATACATGGATAGAAATAAGAAAAATAAAAAAATAAAAGAAACCATAGGACACTACAGACCACTTAGGAAAGGGGTGAGGTCAATAGTAGACAATCTAAGGTTAAAGTTTTTGGGATTTGGGGAAGAAACCACAGAGTCAGGTAGAGTATTCTAGACATTGAGCACTCTTTTGCTGAAGTCGTATTTCCCAGAAATTAGCTTTTAATGTCCATAATTTCTGTTGTTTCATATGTAAAAAGAACCAAAAGCCCAGACACTTCATAATGTTGTAGAAACATTCTTTTAAAAATCAGATGCGCTTCCTCAATGATGTCTCTTCTGTCTGCAGAAGAGAGATAAAGGAAAGAAAGACAAAGAATCTCACTGAAGTCCATTGTGTTGAAGAAGCCAACATTTTTGGTTTGTAAAAGCTTCCCACTTTAAAACTGAAGGGTCAAAAAGCCTCAAAACTTGGTTTACAAAATGACAGAGGCAACTTATACTCACTAACTGATCATTTGGCTTAGTGTGCAATGAAAATACTGTCTATATTTCTTTAATAAATCCTATACCAGACAAATGTACATATCAAGTAATAGGATGCTTTACATTTTAAAAAGGCATTATTTTATATTTATACACACAGTATGTATAATTATAGGATACTATTTTAAACTTCTCTGTTGTAGAAGATGCTGTGAATGAAAGCCTCCTTCCTCCCTCCCTCCCTCCCTCCCTCCTTCCCTCCCTTCCTTCCTTCCTTCCTTCCTTCCTTCCTTCCTTCCTTCCTTCCTTCCTTCCTTCCTTCCTTCCTTCCTTCCTTCCTTCCTTCCTTCCTTCCTTCCTTCCTCTTTAAATGGTAGAATATTGGACTGGAATATAAATATATAAATATAAATTCATATAAACATAGTTGGGAGGAATATAGTTTTTTTTAGTGATATTCACACTTTTCCTACTGAAACCTCAGGACAGAAATAGATTATACTGCATACAGGAACTCTGGATGCAGGAAATATAATGGACATCATCTACTTCTTTCAATAGTTGTTGGATTCACTGCTGAAAGCCTCTGGTAAGCCAAAAGCAATAGTATAACCAGGCAAAGAATCAATAAAAAGCTTTATTTCTGGAAATAAAATGGCACAAGAAGGAATAGCCAGAATCTTGCATATAGACTTTTAAAATTTCCGCATTTTAGTTGTCGGTATTTAAAAAGGCTTTGTATAACTTGATCAAGATGTTAAATTTCCTGTTTTGCCAAAGTTGCTAAATAGTGCAAAGCTGCAAGAAGTTTTTAAAGTCATAAGTGTGTTGAAGGATCATTTCGGAAGTTTGAAGTGAAGAAGTTTTGAAGAGAAAGAACACCCATGGGGATAAATTCCTCTTTCCACCTCCTGGTTCAATAATTTTAATGTAGCAGCAAGCATGACACTCATTGCATCTCACTGTATGTCAGAGATGCAGAAATGGCTGCTGCTGGCAATCTCCTGTGATGATCGACTGAGAAATGCAGCCAGGCATTCACATCCATTGTAAGCTTGAGAGAAAGCGAGTGAAGAGGCTGTAGACATAATGACAAATCAGTTTCTGAGACTGATGGAAAAATAGAGCAATGTGATAGAAGACAGGCAGCCTAATCTCCCTTTAGAGGAGATTAAGAGATGAGCATCTTCATGCTAGCAATTCCAAGGTAATATTCACCAAATTATTTGCACAGAGAAAGAGAATATTCTTTCGAATAACAAGCCATATTGGCAGTGATGTGTGTTTGAATATTTTCTTTATCTGCAGATCAGTTCCTTCTGATGCGGCTAAAATAATGAGATGCAACTGAAATGCAAATACAGAAAGTAAAAAATTACAGATCTGAATGAAGAAGTTTTGTGCTATTTAATCATACTAATGAAAAAAAGAAATCTATATTTAAGCATGTCAGGAAAACAAATGCAACAATACACAATGTCATTTCCTTTTGTCTCACCTCAGTCCTTTGGTTGTTATTGACATTGTGGTGAAAGGGAGAAAGAAAAATGTGAGACAGGAAGGGAAAAAAGGGGGAAATCTTGCATTAAGAAGAATTAATCTCTATGAGATCCTCACATAAGTGCCAGTTAAGAATATATGGAGCTTGTGGATCACAAGGACTAATTTAGAAATCTTAAGGATTTTCTTTTGTCCTCAGCATTCTCCACTTTTCTCCTTAACTAACATAGATCAAATTGATATTGAGTTTGGAAGGAGAATTCAAATATGTAAAGTTAATATTTTACCTGTACTGGTATGTAGAAATAAAGGAATATAGAAAAGAAAAATAAATGTACCCCCCCCTCAATAAATAAAATACTTTAACCTATTTAAATGTTAGGTCAGACCACAGACTCTCCTGTGGTCAAGCATTGGACACTGACCACAGGGGGAAGATATTGATCAATCTGTTCATTATGTTGACAGCCAATTTATAAGCTGAGAGAAAAAAAAAACCTAAAATCCAAGACCGGAAATCCAAAGAGATACTACATTTCCATTATAGCAAAATAATAATCTGTCCCATGATCAGTACATTGATAATTTTGCATATATTGATACAATTGGAATATATAATCAAAATCTTCAACTTTTTTGCAAAAACCTTATTAAGACATTTATGGATGCAAAACTGAAATGAAATGATAGTGTGGCAAGCCTGTATTATATGTACAAGTATTCAATTTTTCATTTTTGATATAATGAATTTGACAACTTAACCTTTTAAACATTCAGTTATCCAGTAAGAGAATAATTTTGATTGAATTAATTTATAAGATCCTGCCAAAATATTCAATTTTCTTTGAGATCTTTAAGCACTGATTTTTGAGATGTGATATTTCAGTTTTTGTTCCAAAATTCTTGCAAAATAATGTCCAGTTTAATATTTGATTTCCTAAAAAAAAGTATATTACAATCATCTGAGTCATCTTACAGTCCTGATAATAATTCAGGATTGATAAAAATAGCAGATGCTGCAATTGGTTCCAGTGAAATTGTACAATTCAAAGAAGCTTTAATTGAATCTACAACCATTCTCTGTTTTGAAAATCCTCTTGCAATGACTCAAATTAAAAAACTTAATTGACTATAACCTGGTATGAAATATGAATAAACTTACTAGCAAACAGATGCTAAATTTTTAAATAAGTATTAACAACACGCTAAATATCAAACTGGGATTACCCAAATATAAATTTGTCATATGAATTATTGTTTAAAAGATGTATCTACCCTAACAACTTCCTAATATGACTTTCAACCTTCCATGGAAATGGAACGTGATATGATTAAAACAAAAATCAAACTGCCATAGTTTTCTAATTATGCCTTCAATAATTTCTGTTTTACCACCTGAATCTCATAAAGGAAATGATAAAGAAAGTTTAAATTGTAACAACTGTAATTTTGTTGAAAAATAGTCTTGTTCTTCCAATTTAATATCTCATAAATCCATCAAAAATACTTTAAATACATTAATATTTCATTTTTTAAATTTTTTTTTATAATATTTACTTTGACATAAGCTTTTTGGTCAATGTTAGCCTAAAATTAATGACCTGATTAGATTTATATCTATAAGTTAAATTTCCAGGAATAATTATTTCAAGTTAAATGATTCTGAATGCAAGATACAAGTCACTATAAAATATTTACAGATATATAAAGTAATATATATATATATATATGGATCTTTGGTTATTCGGGTTTTCTCCCGCGTAAGATTGGAAGCATCTAGGCAACGCTTCGATGAAGTCTCATTCATCATCTCCAGGCTTGGTCTTCAGCTCTGTGCTTCTCAGAGTGATGTGAGCTTGCAGCAGCTTCTTCCTTTTAACTGCTAGTGGGAGTGTGACTTGATTGGGTGGGGGCTTGGCTGTGTTCTGATTGGGTGTGAGTGTGTTCTCATTGGTTGGGGCTTTGGCTGTTCTGATTGGTTGGGGGGTTGGCTGTGTTCTGATTGGCTGGAGGTGTGTTCTGTTCAGGTGGGGGCTTGGTTGTGCTCTGGTTAGTCTTAGTTGCTGGGGGATTTGAGCTGGTGAGCTGTGATCTTGCTGTTTGGCTTCGAGTTCATGGTCGTGCTGCAAATCGAAGCCAAACAGCAAGATCACAGCTCACCAGCTCAAATCCCCCAGCAACTAAGACTAACCAGAGCACAACCAAGCCCCCACCTGAACAGAACACGCCTCCAGCCAATCAGAACACAGCCAACCCCCCAACCAATCAGAACACAGCCAAAGCCCCAACCAATGAGAACAAACCCACACCCAATCAGAACACAGCCAAGCTCCCACCCAATCAAGTCACACCCCCACTAGCAGTTAAAAGGAAGAAGCAGCTGCAAGCTCACATCACTCTGAGAAGCACAGAGCTGAAGACCAAGCCTGAAGATGATGAATGAGACTTCATCGAAACGTTGCCTAGTTACTTCCAATCTTACACGGGAGAAAACCCGAATAACCAAAGATCCACATTCAAATACCTGCGAGAACCTCAGAAAACATATATATATGTGTATATATATATATATATATCTGGCATTCAGCTTTGTTCGGGTATTTTCCCACGTCATCGTAGTGGTGCTTTTAAAGTTGTAGCAACGTTTCAGCAGAATCCCATCTGCCATCATCAGGCTTCTATATAGTGTTTGTCTGTGAGTCAGACTTTTACAGTGGTTTCAGATTTAAATTTGGGGCAGCCTATTGCTGTGTCAAAATGGTTTTTTCTTCCTCCTGATTGGTTGAGAGTCTTGGTCTGTGTTTATTGGTCTTGGAGTTTGCTGTGTTCTGCTTCTAATATCTTCTGTCTGTTTTTTTTTTTGGGGGGGCTCTTTTTGTATCTTGATTGGCTGGCAACATTGTGTTACTTTATTGGAGGCCTTTAGTGCAGCTTGGCTTCGGGTAAATGGACGACTATCATTAGTTAGGAAGCTGGGTTTCATCTGGGTGCCTGGTTGGAGTGTCTTTGAGCTGGAGGTATCAGGGGGGATCTGTTTGTGCCCAGGTGTTTGTCTGGCTTGTGGTGGGGAGATTTTTTTGTTTGTGAGTGCAGAAAAATCAAGTTCACCATGGAAACCCCAAAATCAAGTTCACCATGGAAACAGAAACAAACAAACAACTGCCATTCCTAGATGTACTAATCTACAAAAAAACAGATGGCACACTAGGACACACCATATACCAGAAGAAAACACACACCAACCGCCACCTCAACACCCAATCCCATCACCACCCAGCACAGATAAACTCCGTGGCTTAAACACTAATTACTAGAACCAAACTCCTGGCAGATAAGACACACCTTAAGACTGAACTATGCATCCTGACTAAAATATTGACAGCCAACGGCTTCCACAAAAGCAAAATCACCAACTTGATCCACAAAAACACACTGAGACATAATAGAGACCCAGAAGATGAACAGACCCATGGAACAGCTGTCCTGCCCTACATAAGAGGCACTACAGACAAAATTAGTAAGATTCTATACAGACACCACATCAAGACTGCCTCCAAAACAGACAGAAAAATAGCAGTCATCCTTAGAAACCCCAAAGATAAAATTGACCTGGAAAACCAAGGCATATACGAAGTCCCCTGTGCATCATGCCCGGCCACATACATTGGACAGACCAATAGAAGAATAAGCACCCACCTGGATGAACACAAAAATGCAGTCAAAAAGCTGGAACACACTTCCTCACTAGTCCAACACATGGAAGCCACAGGTCATAGCATCAACTTCAATGGCACCAAAACCCTCGCCACTATAGAAAATCCCAGCCACAGAATCATCAGAGAAGCCATAGAGATTGAAAAAAGACCAGAAAGCATGAACAGAAGAGATGATTCCACCAGGCTGTCAATCATTTGGAAGCCTGCACTCACAAACAAAAAAATCTCCACACCACAAGCCAGGCAAACACCTGGGCACAAACAGATCCCCCCTCATACCTCCAGCTCAAACACACCCCAACCAGGCACCCAGATGAAACCCAGCTTCCTTACTAATGATAGCCATCCATTTACCCGAAGCCAAGCTGCACTAAAGGCCTCCAATAAAGTAACACAATGTTGCCAGCCAATCAAGATACAAAAAGAGCCCCCCCCAAAAAAAACAGACAGAAGATATTAGTAGCAGAACACAGCAAACTCCAAGACCAATAAACACAGACCAAGACTCTCAACCAATCAGGAGGAAGAAAAAAACATTCTGACACAGCAATAGGCTGCCCCAAATTTAAATCTGAAACCACGGTAAAAGTCTGACTCACAGACAAACACCATACAGAAGCCTGATGATGGCAGATGAGATTCTGCTGAAACGTTGCTACAACTTTAAAAGCACCACTATTATGACCTGGGAAAATACCCGAACAAAGCTGAATGCCAGACATGTAAGTACCCGCGAAAACTTAAGAAAACAAATATATATATATATTCTTAAGTTTTCGTGGGTACTTACATGTCTGGCATTCAGCTTTGTTCGGGTATTTTCCCACGTCATAGTAGTGATGCTTTTAAAGTTGTAGCAACGTTTCAGCAGAATCTCATCTGCCATCATCAGGCTTCTGTATGGTGTTCGTCTCTGTGTTAGACTTTTACAGTGGTTTCAGATTTAAATTTGGGGCAGCCTATTGCTGTGACAGAATGGTTCTTTCTTCATCCTGATTGGTTGAGAATCTTGGTCTGTGTTTATTGGTCTTGGAGTTTGCTGTGTTCTGCTTCTAATATCTTCTGTCTGTATTTTTAGCTCTTTTTGTATCTTGATTGGCTGGCAACATTGTGTTACTTTATTGGAGGCCTTCAGTGCAGCTTGGCTTCGGGTAAATGGACGGCTATCATTAGTTTGGAAGCTGGGTTTCATCTGGGTGCCTGGTTGGGGTGTGTTTGAGATGGAGGTATCAGGGGGGATCTGTTTGTGTCCAGGTGTTTGTCTGGCTTGTGGTGTGGAGATTTTTTTGTTTGTGAGTGCAGGCTTCCAAATGATTGACAGCCTGGTAGAATCATCTCTTCTGTTCATGCTTTCTGGTCTTTTTTCAATCTCTATGGCTTCTCTGATGACTCTGTGGCTGGGATTTTCTACAGTGGCGAGGGTTTTGGTGCCATTGAAGTTGATGCTATGACCTGTGGCTTCCATGTGTTGGACTAGTGAGGAAGTGTGTTCCAGCTTTTTGACTGCATTTTTGTGTTCATCCAGGTGGGTGCTTATTCTTCTATTGGTCTGTCCAATGTATGTGGCCGGGCATGATGCACAGGGGACTTCGTATATGCCTTGGTTTTCCAGGTCAATTTTATCTTTGGGGTTTCTAAGGATGGCTGCTATTTTTCTGTCTGTTTTGAAGGCAGTCTTGATGTGGTGTCTGTATAGAATCTTACTAATTTTGTCTGTAGTGCCTCTTATGTAGGGCAGGACAGCTGTTCCATGGGTCTGTTCATCTTCTGGGTCTCTATTATGTCTCAGTGTGTTTTTGTGGATCAAGTTGGTGATTTTGCTTTTGTGGAAGCCGTTGGCTGTCAATATTTTAGTCAGGGTGCATAGTTCAGTCTTAATGTGTCTCTTGTCTGCCAGGCGTTTGTTCTAGTAATTAGTGTTTTAGCCACGGAGTTTATCTCTGCTGGATGGTGGTGGGATTGGGCGTTGAGGTAGTGGTTGGTGTGTGTTTTCTTCTGGTATATGGTGTGTCCTAGTGTGCCATCTGTTTTTTTGTAGATTAGTACATCTAGAAATGGTAGTTGTTTGTTAGTTTCTGTTTCCATGGTGAACTTGATTTTGGGGTGTGCGCTGTTTAGGTGTGTTAGGAAATTGTTTAGGTTTTTTTTTCCATGGGGCCAAATAACGAATGTGTCATCGATATATCTTAACCATAGTTTGGATTTGAGGATGGCATTGGCCAGGGCTCTGGATTTGAATTCTTCCATGAACAGGTTTGCAATGACAGGTGACAGTGGTGATCCCATGGGGGCTCCTTCAATTTGTTTGTATCTTTGTCCTTTGTATATGAAATATGTGTTGGTTAAGCAGTGTTCTGTTAGCTCCATGAGGTGTTTAGCTGGTTGGTATTTATTTTTGATGATTTCAAGGGTCTCTTTTATTGGGACTTGAGTGAATAGTGAAACCACGTCAAAACTTACAAGCAGATCTTCTTGCTCCACGTGTAGATCTTTGATCATTTCCAAGAAGTGGTATGAGTTTTGTACATGAGAAGCTGCTGTTTCAGTATGGGGCTGTAGCTCTTTTGCTAGTTGTTTAGCCAGGTTTTGTAGTGGTGCTCCTCTGGAGCTGACTATGGGTCTGAAAGGTATGCCTTCTTTGTGTATTTTTGGGAGGCCATATAGTTTGGGGTATCTGGAAGATTTCTCTCTGGGTATGATCATGTGTTGGATCTCTTTGCTTATGTGGCTGGTTATAATTTTCTTCTTGGTTAATTTTTCCAGATATGTGGTTGGGTCTGTGTTTATGGGTTTGTATGTGGAGTCTTGGAGTAGGTCTGTCAATTTAGTTTCATAGTCTTTTCTGTCCATTACTACAGTGGCATTCCCTTTATCTGCTGGGAGGATGATTATGCTGCTGTCTCTTTTCAGGGTTTGTAGCACTTTAATTTCATTTTGCTGCAAGTTGTTTTTGGGTGGTTTGCTTGTGCATAGGATGTTGGTAACTTGGTGTCTAATTTTATCAGCTTCATCTGTGTTTAATTTAGTTAGGCTGGATTCTACTGCACATATGATGGATTCTGTGGGGATTTTTTGGGGTGCTATAGCATAATTGAATCCTTTGGTTAGGACTTCTGTTTCTGTTTTGGTGAGTTCTCTGTTGGAAACATTGTACACTAATTGTTTCAGGTGTTGTTGTGAGTTGTTGGGGGTTTTCTTGTCATGTTCCAATTTCTTTAATTTTTTCAAGAGCTTTTCCTGTTTGTAAGTGCTTGCAGATTCAGCTCTCCAAGTTGTAAGTTGTTTTATCTTGTCCCAAAGTAGAGGGTGGATTTTGCTGCTCAATTCCAGGTGTAGTGCTAGCAAATCTTTATTTAACTGATCTAATTGGAATCTCTTACTGTGGAGCTCGTTCCTCAGTAGAGCCATTTCAGTTCTTTTCAGGACACGTTTAGTGGCTGCTGTGCTTTGATGAAATGTTAATTTGAAGCAGGTTGGTGTAGTATTGTTGTCTCTGCAGCTGCGTAGGAATTGGAGGTCACATAGTATTCCTGCTCTTTTAATTTTCTGCTCTTTTAATTAATTTAATTTGTGTACACCAAAACCCTAGCCACTATAGAAAATCCCAGCCACAGAATCATCAGAGAAGTGTGCACTATTACTATTAATCTTCTCATCGCTCCTTATCACCCATCCCCTCCCACTTGTGACTGCATGACTGTAACTTTGTCGCTTGTATCATTATGATCTATATTGACAGTTTCCTAGTATGATTTGATTGCTTATTGCACCCTATGACTATTATTAAGTGTTCTACCTTATGATTCTTGACTTTTGATGACTATATCTTATGTACACTGGGAGCATTTGCACCAAGACAAGTTCCTTGTGTGTCCAATCACACTTGGCTAATAAAGAATTCTATTCTTTTTTCTCCTTATTCCCATAGCAAACTTGGCCTTGTTCATCTATTAACTTCAATATTTTTCTTGATTCCTTCTCTTTTCTCAATTTATATGCTAGCCATCTACCTGGTTTATTTGCATCTTCAAAATAATTCTGTTTAGAATTTCTGATTTTCTGTGCCAGTTCTTCTTTCTCTATTAATTCCATTTTATGTTTAATTACATCCAGCTTCAATTTAATATTCTTTTTCTGTGGCATTTTCTATAATTCTTTTTCAAGAATTTTATACTCATCTTCCAAGGCCTTAGAAGCTTGCCTTTTCCTAATATTCTTTTTTCTTGTATAATCTATTATCAAACCTCTAGCGTATGCCTTCATTGTATCCCACACATTCTGCGTTGAAGTATCTTCTTTTTTATTTTCTCTGAAGAAAAAAGCCAATTCCTTCTCCATCCATTGTATAAAATCTTTCTCCTTTAAAATAGTATTATTTAATGTCCATCTCGATCTTTTTTTTTTGTCCCTTCCATTTAATTGTCATTGGGCTGTGATCTGCCCAAGTACTTGTTTCAATATTTGTTTCTTGAATATTGGATATTAATTCTGTTGAGATCCAAATCATATCTAATCTGGACCATGATAGATGTCTATTTGAATAAAAAGTATATTGTTTAGCTTTAACATTTCTTTCTCTCCAAATATCTTTTAAAGTTAATTCATCTGTCATTTTAAAAAAAGACCTTGGGAGAGCCTTTCTATTTTGTTTTGTTTTTGTTGCTATATAGTCCAATTTATTGTCCACAATTCCATTAAAATCTCCCATCATAATTATATTAACATAGTCCAGCCCAATTATTTTCATGTGTAGCTTTTTATAAAACTCTTCTTGTTTATCATTCGGAGCATAAATTGCAATCAAGAGTATTTTTATATTATTGTCCATTATTTCTACCATTAATACTCTTCCATCTTTATCCGTGTAAATCAATTTTGCTGGGATAGCCTCTTTAATGTATAGAACCACTCCTCTTTTCTTACATTGAGTCAAAGAAGTAAATATTTTCCCCAATTTTGGCTGTACTAACAATTGTTCATGTTGTTTTTTAATATGAACTTCTTGTAGACAAATTATATCAAATTTTAATTTCTCTAATTTATGGAAAGTTTTCCTTCTTTTAACAGCTGAATTAAGTCCATTTATATTCATTGTAATCAGTTTTTTTTCTTCCATGATTATGCTTTATATTTAGGTCTAACCTCTCTCGTGGATCTCACTTCACGCTGTTCTTTGCTATCCATCTGTCCCCCTACTGCTCCTTTCTCTTTTTCAGTCTCCAGTTGTTCCTCTTGAAACTCAATTAATGAGACCTCTTTCTCTGCTTCCTCTCTTCCTCCTCCAAAAAATTCTTCATGGAAAAGTTCCGCTTTCGCAATTGAATCAATTCTATATCTCTGCTCTTGCCACCTAAACATTTTTATGGGCAACTATATAAACAAGAGAATATTGATGAGGAAAAAGTCAAACAGTATTTACAGGAAGCTAATTTACCGAAGATACCTAAAGAGACTGAAGAAATGCTAGAAAGCAATATAACAATGATGGAATTAAATGAAGCATTTAAGAGACAAAATAATGGGAAAGCACCGGGTCCAGATGGGCTTCCAGCAGAATTCTATAAAACATTTCAAGAATCATTGAGCATCCCACTGTTAGAAGTTATGAATGAAGTTATGTTAAAAAAGATGATACCTAAAACATGGTCAGAGGCTTATATTACACTTATACCGAAGGAAGAGACTGACCCACTGCAAATTAAGAATTATAGACCTATTTCTTTATTGAATGCAGACTATAAAATCTTTGCTTCAATCTTGGCAGAAAGACTTAAAAAATATTTAAATAATTTTATTCACCCAGATCAAAATGGATTTCTGCCAAAGAGACAAATTAGAGACAATATGAGAGTAATCTTGGACACTTTGGAATACTATGAGGCTCATCCTGAAAAGCAAATGGCTTTGATATTCCCAGATGCTCAAAAAGCATTTGACAACGTGAACTGGAGATTTATGTTATTATTATTGGAGCAGATGGGTTTTGCTAAAAAAATTATTCAAGCAATAGAAGCCATATATAATAAACAGACAGCAAGGGTAATGATGGAGGGGGAACTTACAGATTTTATTAATATAAGGAAAGGCACAAGACAAGGATGCCCCCTATCTCCTTTGCTATTTGTGTTGACCTTGGAAGTGTTGAATAGAAATATTAGGGATGATAAAAGCACAAAAGGAATGAAAATTAAGAAGGAAGAATTTAAGCTACAAGCTTTTGCTGATGATTTAGCTTTTATTTTGGAAGACCCGCTAGAAACAGCTCCAAAGATATTGGAAAGGATAGAGACATATGGAGAGGTGGCTGGTTTGAAAATAAATAAAGATAAAACAAAGATTTTGACAAAGAATATGCTATTGAGACAGAGAGAAGAACTGGCAGATCTTTTGAAAATTCAAGTTACAAATAAGGTTAAGTATCTGGGGATATATTTGACAACAAGATGAAGCACATTAAAGGAGAATAATTATATCAAACTTAAACAACAAAAAAGTACAGATTTGAAGAAGTGGGAAAACTTGCAATTGTCATTAATAGGGAGAATTTCAACAATTAAGATGAATATTTTACCTAGAATTTTATTTTTGTTTCAAACAATACCAATTAGGCTTGGAAAAGACTATTTTGAAGATTTAAATAAAATTATGTTGAAGTTTATATGGCAAGGTAAAAAAGCGAGAATAAAGCTAAAGCTTTTGCAAGATGCTAGAATTAGAGGAGGTTTTGGCCTGCCTAATTGGGAATTGTACTATCAAGCTGCAAGTTTGATATGGGTCAAAGAATGGATAACATTAAGGAAACATTGTTGACATTAGAAGGGCATGACTTGCTGTTGGGCTGGCATGCTTTTTTATGGTATAAGGGAACTAAAACACAGGGTTATTTTAGAAGACATTATGTACGGGAGTCTTTGTGGTTAAATTGGGAGAAGATAAAAAGACAATGTTATTTGAAAATTCCAGTTTGGTTATCGACCATTGAAGCATTTTCCTATCCTATAATCTACAAGAAGGAACAAACAGTTAGATATGGGGAACTTTTGGATGAAAAGGGTGAACTTAAATCGATCCAAAACTTAGAGGAACAAAGTATAAGGATGAATTGGTTTTCATATGCACAAATACATTCAAGGTATGATGAAGATTCCAAAATGGAGGGATTTTATGATAAGCAGACTGATTTAGATAAGATCTTGATGGGTACTGATGAGAAGGTGATTAAAAAATTATATGGTTATTTACTGGGAATGAAATTAGAGGAAGAACAAGTCAAAGAAACTATGATGTTTGGGGGAAGAATTTTGGATATGGGATTGATTTAGAGAAATGGCAGAAATTGTGGTCTCAAAATTATAAAATGACAATGTCAACAGCATATAAAGAAAACTTGTATAAGATGTTTTACAGGTGGCACTTTCCTCCAACAAGAATAGCAAGAATGTTTAAGAACAAATCTGAAAAATGCTGGAATGTCATCAGATACCCGGCTCGTATTACCATATGTGGTGGACTTGTGAGGATGCTAGAAAATATTGGACTACAATTCGCATGTGGTTGGAAAAAATGACAAAGAAACATATAGACTTGAAACCAGAGATCTTCTTATTGGGAATTTTACCAGATATATATAGTAAAGATTTGAAATAGCTGATTGTAAATGTAGTAACAGCGGCCAGGATTGTATTTGCTAAAAATTGGAAGAATGAGAAAATACCATTGCAGGAAGAAATTATTAAGAAAATATTGGAATGTGCTGAGATGAGCAGATTGACATTTGAAATTAGAGAGCAAGAGGATAAACAATTTTATGAAATTTGGGATCTTTTTTATAAATGGCTAGATGATAAAATATGATAATAGAATATTTTAGATAGTAAGAAATATCTTTATCTTGCTATTTGGCTATTATTTTTTTATTTGATATTATATTTATAAAGGGTTTTTTTAGGATTGATTTGGTATGATTATATGATTTTTGAATAATCTGGTTAAAGTATTGTTAGCTCATAAAGCATGAATGATTAAAAGTATAGTCAAAAAATTTTTTTATTTTTTTTTAGTGATTATAGGATATATAAGTTTGGATTGATAATATGAGTTGTTATGTAACATAATTGTAACTGGGACTACAGAATGAATGCACAAAAATGATGAACCAACTGACACACTGGATGTACATACGAGAGTTGAATGTTTTAATGTTTTGTTTGTCTTGTTTGTTTGTAGAAAATTAATAAAATTTTCTTTATATAAAAAAAAAAGAATTCTATTCTATTCCATTTTGCAATTATTCTTTATAATAACAGAGCCTATAAAAAGTATTTGAAACTTGTTTCAATTAATTGTATAGCCAAATATTTGATGAATTTTGCATTATACTTTTGAATAGAACATTTATAACTTTCCTTAAAATATAATACATCTAATAAGAATTTTTTTATACTTCAATTGTCCTTTGACACTATAGGCCAAAGTCTCCTTTATTAAATTAATTGTCATCAATATGATCAGTTTTATGTTTCATGATCACTTTCATGAAACAGCCTATTGGATGAAGAAATATTCTATTTATTTACCTGGATATATGGTACTACTATATTTTAATTCAATTAATAGAAAAAAGAATACTATACTATTCTATTCTATTCTATTCTATTCTATTCTATTCTATTCTATTCTATACTATACTATACTATACTACACTACACTACACTACACTACACTACACTACACTACACTACACTATACTAAACTATACTATACTACACTATAGAAGAGAAGAGAAGAGTTATATTTGCTTGCTTGCTGCAAAAAGTTCTATTGTACCATGTCGAAGTCCTTTTATGGATTTAACAAATCTACAACTGTTCATTCAGTGTTTGAACCAAATGTAATCTAAACTTGTAAACTTGTGTAAAGGCCCACAAGTAAAACAAATAGCATTGGAATTGGCATTGAAGGCATCAAAATGGTGGATAACTTTTTCTTTTGGGATCTGCCATCAACAGTAAAGGAACAAACAATCAAGAAATACACCATGGACTATCACTTGGTAAGACAGTCACAAATATCGTGGAAAAGATTCAAAGGCCATGATATCTCTAGACCTATAAAGACTTATTTCTGTAATTTTTTATGCTGCCCATCTCCTCCAAGATCAGAGTTGTACAAATCATGGTATTCTCTCTAACCCTATAGAAATTAACAATTTACTTTATAAAAACAGGATAGACATAGTCTTGACATTTTGAAACTTTGATATTGGAGAAGAGTGCTTTTAATATTGTGGGCAGCCAAGAAAACGAACATGATAACACAAATCAACTCAAAGTTTTCTTACAGGGCACAAATGAGAGGCCCAAGTTATCATATTTTGCATAAACATATTATGGCTCTCTTGAGAAAACTATAATGTTGACAAAGTCAAAGGAAAGACAAGAAGATATCAGCAGCAGCAAGTGGTGATGAATGAAGAATCTGTAAATAGGAAAAATCTTTAAATTCAGATTAGGGATAGTTACTGGTTTCTGATGCAGTTGAGATCACATTAGTGTGGAGAGTTATGTAGGTATTCCTGATATTCTGTGGTTAGAACAAGCAGATTTCCAGGAGAGGGTGTGTTACTGTACAAACATTAAATCATCAAGGAAATAATCAAAGTATTTATGGATATTACAAAATGTCTCGGAATCATAGAGTTTCAAAGAATGCCGCAAACATTTTTTTTCTTCACTTGAAGAAAAACATTTAAAATTATTTGGTGTATGTCAAATAAATGTATATGTTCCTCAGGATTTCATTCTTTTTTAAAGCTATATGGAATTTAACAAGAATTGTACAAATGTATAAACCATGTTTTTATATGGGTTGCCATACAATTAAGTTATAGTAAGTGCAAATAGTGTGCTTTCTCCCAGTATAGGAATGTGATCTATTACAAATCATTCATGTTTCAGGAAGTTCTTTAAGAGCTTAATATAACAATTCATTTAGAAACACATCTTTTTTATTTGTTATTTGTGTATAGTTTACCAAGTTAGTGAGTTTCAAAACAATTAAAACCCACTTATAATATTGCAGATTAACAATGGAAGAAACCTTAAAAGGATGCAGATCATATATGGGGAAAGTCTTTGTGGAATTATTAGATTACACTGAGAATAGACTTTTGATCTTGTGCAGATCTTCTAGTACATTTTTCCCATTTGTTATGTGAGTCTATAGAAGAGTGCTGCCTATGCACTCAAATTGATAAAAGGCATATAATTTACTATTGTTTAGGGCTGAATAGCAGTTGATAATTCAGGAGTGTAAGGGACCCCTTGATATGCAGATGAAAATATGCACAAGTTAATAATTGTTATAGAACTGATTTTATTTTACACTACTTTGCTTAGCAAATTGCATGTGCTTTACTTTCTTATTTTTTTTTTTAAATTTTAGGTCTTTTTATTGGAAGTTTCTCATCTGAGCAGGATAAACATACAATAACTATATATTTTAAACACTGAAAGGTAGAAAGGTATTAAAAACATAGTAATAAAATATAGAGTAAGCATTTTGAGTTTTATAATGTTTGCTAGAGTCTCAAAATTTTTATAGGTAATATGCAGTGAAACAAAAATACATTTCCCCACGAAGATTGACTTGTCAGCTTTTAAAGTTATGGGTTTTGTTTTGTTTTTGATTCTTAAAAAAGTCTGAGGACTATGCAGTACAACAGAATACTTGTTCTTCCTTCCCCAAGGAGCTGAAATCTTTTCCCATACTTCTATTGCTGCAATTGTTTTCTTAGGGATCAGCTAGCTTTGGTAACTATTTCTGATGTGATGCCAAAGGTCAAGAAGTATAGCATCAGATGTCAGGGTCCTTCACAGATTCTTCTCACAGTTTTTTTTTCCACCCAAAAAAGTATGCTTAAGGGCTTGAGGTGTAGTTGACTCTGTATTACAAAGCATTTCAGAAAAATGGATTTAAATAAGATTTTAACTGCATCCGCCAATCAGGTTTTTTGAGCTCATCATGACTAATAAAAATTAATTGTGAGTATTGTAATGATGATTTTAATGCTTCTCAATGTTAACAGAATAAGAGTTGCAAAAGACCTTGGAGAACTTCTAGTCCAACCTGCTGCTCAATCAGCGAACCTATACCATTTCAGATAAATGGTTGTCCAATCTTTTCTTTAAACTTCCAGTGTTGGAACACCCACAATTTCTGAAGGCAGGTGTTTCCATTGATTAACTGTCAGGAAATTTCTCCTGAGTTTTAGGGTGGTTCTCTCCTTGATTAGTTTCCATCCCTTGCTTCTTATCCTGCCTTCAGCTGCTTTGGAAAATAGGTTGACCACCTCTAATTTGTAACATTAGCTTGGATATTGGAATACTGCTTGTGCTGTCCCAGCCAGTCTATGGGAATTGGACAGTTACTTAGGAATTATCAGCTGTCCCCTTAAGGGAAGGCATCATGGTAAATGTAGTTAAAGGTATCCTGTCACGTGGCCATATCTGTAACCCTGATTGGTCACTCTTTTGACCCTTGATGGGTTGGGAGAGTTTCCCTCACTTTTGCCTGAAATCTCTAATCATGGGAGCTGTTTTCTATTGCTACGAGATGGGTTAGGAGATAACCATCTTTTGCTACAAGGTAGATATACAAAGGATTGGTCATTAAAGAAGAACTTTGTCACAAACATGAGTTATGATGAACCAATAAATGTAATTTGTTATGGATGTCTTGTTGAGTTATCTATCTGCATCTGTACAGCTTCAAATCCACCTCTGTGCAGAAGACAGAAAACTGCTATCATGTCACCCTTAGTCCTACTTTTCATTAGGTTAGACATACCCATTTTCTGCACCCATCTTTGTATTTTTTTAGCCTCCAGACCCCTAATCATCTTTGTTGTTTTTCTCTATTCTCTTTCTAGAGTCTTAACAGTTTTTTTTTATATCATGGCAACCAAAACTGGATGTGATGTACCAAGTGTTTTATACATTGGATATGAGGTGAGTGACAAATAAATTTTATAAATTTTTATAAATAAATAAATTACAGCCATGAGTGTATGTGTATTTGCATTTAATTCAAATTGATATAGCTAAGCATCTTACCAAGGGAGATTTTAGGCAGCAAATAATAAGTTATTATTTGATTGATATGTTTGGATGTTATGTGTATAAGTAAGTATATGTGTATGTGTGTATGTATACATATGTATATACAGATACATATGTGTGTGTATGTGTGTGTGTGTGTGTGTGTATGGTATTCGGTTTTGTTCAGGTATTTTCGCATGTCATTATAGTTGTGCTTTTAAAGTTGTAACAACATTTCGGCAGAATCTCATCTGCCATCATCAGGCTTCTGTATTGTGTTCGTCTGTGAGTCAGACTTTTACAGTTGTTTCAGTTTTAAATTTAAAATTTAAATTTAAAACTGAAACAATTGTAAAAGTCTGACTCACAGATGAACACAATACAGAAGCCTGATGATGGCAGATTCTGCTGAAACGTTGCTACAACTTTAAAAGCACAGCTATAATGACGTGGGAAAATACCCAAACAAAGCCGAATACCATACATGTAAGTACCCGTGAAACTTAAGAAAAAAAAAATATGGCTGATTTGCATTTTTAGAAGAATGATTACTATAAATATTCTTATGTTACAAAAACAAAAGAAACCCCAGCATTCACTGGCCATTTGCTATTCCTATTGTAATAATGAAAAGATTTGCCTCAACATTATCCTGGGACACGTATATTCGCCTTCATTCATTGGCATCTCTGCTAACAATGTTTAGAAATGGAGTGACATATGCTACTAAATAAGTACACAATTGAGTTCTTCACATGGGCATTTTCCTACCATTATAATTGACCAGCATTGATTACCACTAATTATGCTGAATCCATAGTTGGAAGGAACAGAGTAGTTAGATAATAGGATTCTCAGGAGCACAGCTGGAAGTAATTTTTCTAGACAAAGTAGAATTACCGTAAATTGCTGAAATATGCTCACACTCCATAGTATTTGATAGAAAGAGGAAGCAACTAAGGGCACTAGAATAAAGACATAGTGAACATCTAAACTTAAAGGCTGACAAGATTTCAACTTCTTCAGCAGAATAATTAAGCAAGACCTAGAGAAAATAACTTGCACGTTCTTTTTAATTTTAATTGGCATAGCTTGCAACTGAATTCTTTCTATAAAGGTGTCTTGCATTCTGAGTGGTGTATCAAGTCCTTGGACCAATTTGTGTTCACCTGTTCTCAATTACTTTTTGGATTAAATTGTTGCCACTGAGCCTTAAGGATGACCTGGCTACAAACTATGAAATATGCTATCTGTAAATAGTTATTAATCTTGGACAAATTCTAACATGTTTCCTTTTCGTTCACTGTTGCACTGCTAGACGTGTCATAGCAACAGAAATAATAAAACAAGACACAATATTTTTTTGGGGGGGAGTATTTGTAGCTGTGCTACACCAATAGCTAGAGAGTTATGAGATGTAAGCATATACGATAGAAATATAAATATTTTAAAATAGATTTTTAACCTGTATATCTGTAAACTATTTTTTATCAGATATGGTGTATTTCCTGTGCTGAACACAATCCTGCATAATATTCCTACATTTTCAAACTCCCTGAATAGATCTATTATATAGATGTTCAACAATTTCCAAATCAGATATGGTTAAGGACAATTGGTTACACAATGTTATATCTTGAGATCACCCTTAAATGTTATGCAGTGCCTGATCATCAAATGTTATGCTCACCTGGAAACAATCTGCAAAAAAATTAAATATATATGAAAGTTTACATGGAACCCATGTACCATGTATTGAGTACACAATTAAGTCTGCACAAAATTACTTTTACTGGACTCTCAGTTGTGTTTTAACACCAAACCTTTATGGACACACTGACTAAAGAATTCTATAGCTTTTAAGACTGACAGTTATCCCGGTTTCCGGTTTCGCGTGGCTTCGGGGCAGCAGGAATTCGCGACAGCTCGCGATTCCTGCTGTGCTAGCCACCGAGGTACCCCCGATCCAGATGGGTCAGGGGGATATGGCTGCCCTGTAGGGACAGCTGAAGAGAGAGGGGAGTCGGACAGGGGGTTGGGGGTGTCGCAGACCCCCTCCTCCTCCGGAAAAAACCCTTTTTCCCAAGGCGGTGGAGCGGCGGTCAGCAATGGCTGCCACGAAGAAGCCAGCAACCGGGTAAGATTGCGCTGGAGGAAGTAAGAAGAGTGAAAGTGCTGTCTGAGCCGGGACAAGTAACATCTTTCAAATTGGTTGGAACTGAGCTGTTTGAATTGCTGGAGGATACATTGTATCCCTAAGAAGATCGAAAGCGGCGGAGAAGCTGTTAAAGGGAACTTTTTTTTTTCTTCACTCTCCCACCCCATGGAAACAGCAGATATGTTTGGACATATTGGACATTGAAAGTGAATTATTCTGAAAGTTGAAGCTAAGGGACAAAAGGGTTTCTGGACATTGAAAAACTTAAGAAATTGGAAAACCCTTATTAGAGGTATGGATTTCTGATTATTTAAAATTGATATTGCAAGTGGGAAGGGAGAGGAAAAAAAATTGGAGCAGAAGCTGAAAAAGGAGGAGATTGCCTAGAATCCCAAAGAAAGGTATATGGTAATTGGACCTCTTTGATTAAACATTAACCCCAGAAAGAGAAAGAGAAGAAGGAAGAAAAGTATTAATTTTTGGAATTTTTTTTTTGAATTATTTTTGATTAAAAATATTTGTGGTTGTTTTGGGAAAAGTTTCTTTTTTCATGATGGCATCGCTTGTGGATGAACTAAAGATTGAATATCAAAAATATAAAAAGGAAGATACTTTGGGCACTTTGTTTCAATTTTTAAAAATGGCGTTATGTACTTATGAAAAGTTGACTACGCAGCAGAAGGACTGGGACAAAGAAGAAGAGGAAGAAGAAGCCATCTTTGATGAACAATGGGTTCTTTCCGGGGAGGAGGAGAAAAAGGATAAGAAAAAGGGGATTTTAAGAATTATAAAAACAACCAAAGAAGAGAAAAATGAGCGGAAAGGTGGAGGCAAGGTTAGAAAGCAAAGGAAAGGGAATAAGAAAAGGGAGGAGGAAAGACAAGGGGGTAAAAAGGGCAAGGAGAAGAATAAGCAAGAGAGAAAGGGGGGGAGGAGAAGCCTCAATGGGGGGAAGCAAGACCTAAAGAAAAAAAGTTTATTCAGAGACAATGGGTGAATTTAATTTAGGATAAAAGAGGGATTCTGGAGGGTACATAAGATTGTGTTTTTTATATGTGTATTTAGAGTATAAAATTCATTGTGTAATTTTAGAATTTATTAAACATAATCCCAAGAAAAATTGTCATATGAAGTATTTTTAAGTTAGGGTAATGAGTTATAGACGTCACTCCAATTGGTGTATAGGAGAAGTATAATAAAAGAAAAACGATGAATGGATAGTTGGAAATAGAACAGACAAAGAATATTATTGAAAATGGTAATAAGATATGAAAGGATATATAAAGGTTTTGTTATGTTTTTTTTTTTTTTGGATTTTGTATATTGAAAAAAGGCAAAAAAATTTTTTTAATTAATAAATAATTTGGATGAAAAGGAGAAGTTGGGATAAGATATGAAGTTAAATAGATAAAGTATTGATACTATAATTTGGAATTGTTATGTTCTATTGGTTTTCTTCTTTTATTATTTTTTCTTAGAAAAGAACTTATAAGCTGTTATGCCTTGTGCATTGTTTATATAAAATTGATAAAAATGGTTTATATATATATATAAAAAAGAAAATGATAATAAGATATGGAAGGATATATAAAGTGAATATGATGTTTGAATTTGTGTCTGTGTGAAGAGTTTCAACCTGGGATCAGACAACCTTCAGAAAAGATCTTTTAGTTTTGTTTATGTTTTATTGTGTTTTCTGTAAAATTAATAAAATTTGTTTTTTTTTTTTAAAAAAAGACTGACAGTTATCCCACTACAATTTTTCTGGATATTTACTTCTATGAAATTCTTGACTTGATGCTATGGTAGATCAGGACTATTAAACTCACAGCCTGCCAGCTGGATGCGTCATGCACTGGCCACACCCATGCCCAGTTTTGTGAAGGGAAAAAAAGTCATGAAACATCATGTGATTATGCCATGACAACCAAGTTTGAAACCCCTAGGCTAGATACCAGTAAAGCATCTTCTGTGTCTATGATATAATCATTCTTGAGAATTGTGGTGATTTCCATATTTCAAAGTGATTAACACAAATAAAAGGCATATCAGGACTCATATTACCATATATATTAATCAATATCTTTTGTCTTTCCTCAGCTGTGAATGGTATAATTCTTTTCAGGTGGAAAGATGCCCTCTATATAAATCGAGTATGTTGTGTTGGATAATCAGCACGTTGTGCTTTGTCTTGAAACAAAAATTGGCAGATTCAGAGTGGCATCCCAGATATATTGTGTCCAAGACTCACAGATATGAGGAAAAGCAAAGGATCAGGAGCTCAAAGAAGATGAGAGAAACATTTGTTGACTTTGATCTTAAAGCTATTATCATTGCATTTCAGTCCTGTAACCAAGCAAATAGAATTCTATTTTTTCAAAGATTAGATTTTAAAACAGTGGATCGATGACCACATCATGAAATCCCTGATTGTGAGCATATATTATATGCCATTCTGATCAGTGAACTGTTTTCTGTGATATAGATATTTGCCCATGTTATCTTTGTCAGTTGATAGTTGTTTTTTGCACTACTGAATTACTAAATATCCCAGATGCGGATATGCAGAGAAATCAAAATAATCTGCAGATCACTGGATGACCATTTGGTTGCAAAAAAATAGCAAGAGCTGTTGCTTTGGTTCTGTTGATTTTTGAATCTGGTTATAACAACCCTCTGTTGCATATATTATATTGTAATTCTAGTTGATTTAAACTAGAATTACAATACAATATTTCAAGAATATTCTTTTAACAATTGTAGATTGTAAATCAACTAATATAGAACAAAGTTTTAATCTTTGAAAAATCACCATCAGTCAAGTGCAAAAGGCAGCTTATATTCTGTGATGACATCTTTAATACCATCAAACAACTTTTCCTTATCCTAGCTCTTTGGGAAGGACTTAATGGCTTAATAAAAGTGCCAAATGCAGCCTGAACATCTGGCTGACTGTGGATACCTGCTTATCATGGGGAAGGAGCTTGTGATACTCTAATGAGGTTGAGAGCTATGCTGGTGGTAGTGCATTCTATTAGAAGGGTCACCAACGCTAAACAGATCTTTCTTCCAATGAGATGAAGTGTATCCACCAAAACATTTAATATGGCAAGAATACAGAAAAAGAATCTCATACCTTGTCAGCTGAGTCAACAAGGACAATGCAAGATGTTAGAGTTCCTGGGCAATTGTTGATAAGTGAGCAACAGGAACTTTGGCTCAGTAACCAGGGTTTATCCCAGTATTATTACTGAAAGAACAGCAACCATAGATAAGACAAACGTATACTGTGTTTAAAAATCACACCATTATGGTCTACTATCATAAATTGGAATCAACAAGCAGTGCTACTTAAAGCAAATGTTTGAATATTGGAAAAGAATTTATACAAACATATTTGATTTATTTGGATGATCTGAAAGTTTATAGAAAATTATGAAATCTAGTAATTGACAAATGCTGTAAGAATTTTTGGGATTTGACAGAGAAATGTGCTTTAGTAATAATAAATTGGACTAAAATCACAAAAGAATAATGGAATTAAATGTCGAATGGCTAAACCATCAAGATGAAGTCTATAAATATCTCAGCATTTACATTGGATAACATCAAGTATGGACAAGTTTAAAATGTGATTGGTATACAACCAGTGCCCTGTTGGGTTATTGTTTCAAACATTGCTTTTCCTGTATTAATGTCTAGATATCTAAAAAATTGCACAGGACATGGATTATACTTACAAGAGTAATCCCCAACCATTTCTTTAATTTCCCAATTCTCTGTTTTCCTTACCTTTGTCCATTTGACTGAAAACAATTACAAGCCAATGACAAAAGCCAGGGGTTGGCTTCTGTCGTGTCCTCGAAAATGATGCCAGGAGTCGGTGACTTCAAATCATGCTCTTTTATTTAGGTAGGAACCAAACTGGCGCTTTGCAAAAGGTTCGCGGCTTTTATTCCTTTAGCCACGGCGGCCACGGCCAATGGCACCGCTTTGAATCTCCTGCGATTCAAATTGACCAATCGTGGGAGATTCTTAGCGAGCCAATCGGCGCGGCTCGCCTGACCAATCAGAGTGCCCCGGGCTTTGGCCAATCAAAGCGCGGGGATCTCAAGAATGCTAACGAGGGACAGAACACCCCTCCCCTCTTGGTTCAGTCCTTACGTTGCGTAGTCACGTAGGTAGGCGGGGCTCCGTCTGAGCCTACTGGACCTGCGCAGCTCAGTCGTAGGTTGGATCCCGGCCGGTTCGGTCGGGATCTCTGTTTCTCCTGATGCCGTTGTGGGAACTGGCTGGTCAGTCGGGCCGGGTCGCTCTCCGTAGCTCCCTCTTGGGCCTCCCGGGTTGGTTGAGCTGCGGGTTTCGCCGCTCCCGCTCGGTCTTCCTGGGTCGGTCGAGCTGGCCTGGCTGTCTCTTCCTGGCGAGGGGTCTTGCTGGCTGCTTTCCGGTAAGTATGGCTGGTTTATTCTTCTTTGGTTTTGGTCCCCTGGGTATTCCCTCCCCCTTGGTTTGTGTTGTGGGGGTTGGTTTCGCTTGTTTGTGCGTCGGTGGTCTCTTGGTTGGTAGTCCTCGACCTTAATTGGTCGATGTGGCGTTTCCAGGCTCGTCCATCTGCTGTTTGTAGCCGGTACGAGTGTGGGCCTGTTATTTGTGTGATGACGGCCGGTACCCATAGTGGGTCTCCCGTCAGGTTTCTTGCGTATGCGGGGTCGCCTGGTGCGAAAGTTCGGTGTTTGCTGTTTGAGTCTGGGGGCTTCTCCGGGTTATACGTGGGGTGTAACCTGTCGAGTGGGGACCTTAATTTCCTCCCCATTAATAGTTCGGCTGGGCTCTTATTCGTTGTGGTATTTGGGGTTATGTGTTGGGTGAAGAGTAGTTTGTTTATTTTCTCCTGGATCTCCCCGTGGTCTATTTTCTGGATGGTTTTCTTTGTGAATTGCACCATCCGTTCCGCCCTACCGTTCGCCGCCGGGTGCGCCGGTGCTGTCAGCACGTGGCGGATGCCCCTTTCCGCTAGGAATTTTTTGAATTCCAGCGAGGTGAATTGGGGCCCGTTGTCGGAAACGACGACTTCTGGGAGGCCATGCATTGCAAAGAGTTTGCAGAGTTCCTGGATCACGGCTCCGTGGTTGTTGTTTTCATGTTGCTTACCTCCAGCCAGTTGGAGTAAGCGTCTACTGTTATAAGGAAGGTGTGTCCTTTTGTGGGCCCGGCGAAGTCTATATGGATCCTAGACCAAGGTCCCCTTGGGGTTTCCCACTCTAGGACGGGTGCTGTGGGTGGGCTTGGCCTAGTTTCCTGGCATCGTTGGCACCTTGCTACCCAGGTCTCAATTTGTTTGTCCATCCCTGGCCACCAAGCGTAACTTCTGGCCAGGGCTTTAGTCCTAACGATGCCAGGGTGCCCCTCGTGTAGTAGTTCCAGAACCTTCCCTTGTAGTTTTTCTGGAATGACCACCCTATCCCCCCATAGTATGCACCCTTTTAATAATGAGAGTTCCGTTTGCCGGTTTCGGAATGTATTGACGGACTCGTTGTTGTCCCTTTCCGGCCACCCTTTCTCTACCCAATGCAACACCCGCGCCAGACGTTTGTCTTTATTTGTCTCTCGGGCAATGTCTGACGCGGTTATGGGCAGGTTGGGTAGAGTCTCTATGCTGAGGGTGGTCGTCGTGGGTGCTGGGTCGGTGTCAGGTTCCGGTAGCGGCGAGCGGCTTAAGGCGTCTGCATGGGAGATCGTCTTACCCGGTCTGTGTATGAGTCCGTAGTTGTAGGCTGCCAGGAACTCGGATCACCTTGTCATTCGGGGAGACAGAATCTTCGGGGTGGCCTGGTTTCCTGCAAGGATTCCCAGCAGCGGCTTGTGGTCGGTTATGATGGTGAATGTCCTGCCGTAGAGGTACTCGTGGAATCTTTTTACAGCAGCAACGATAGTCAGAGCCTCTTTGTCCAGCTGGCTATAGTTCCGCTCCGGTTTGGTGAGGGTCCTTGAAAAGAATGCGATGGGCGCTTCTTTTCCGTCGGGGAGGGTATGGCTGAGGACAGCGCCGACGCCGAAAGGTGATGCGTCGCATGTGACGGCCAGAGGTAGGGTCTCGTTATACTGTATAAGGATGGCGTCCGAAGTGAGGACGTCCTTTGTTCTTTGGAAGGTGGCTTGCTCGCGTTTCCCCTAAGTCCAAGTCGCCGCCTTGTCCAGGAACCTATGCAAGGGCTCCGCCACCATCGCCTTCTGGGGCAGGAAAACATTGTAAAAGTTAAGAAGCCCCAGGAATGCCTGTAGTTCCGTCTTCGACTTGGGTGTGGGGGCTTCTTTGATGGCCTTGATTTTTTGGTTTGTGGGGTGAATGCCGTGACGGTCTAGGAGGTATCCTAGGAATTCAACCCGTTCCGTGTATAATTGGCATTTCTCCCTCTTGACTTTGAGCCCGGTCTCTTTGAATTTGGTTAGGACCTCCCTTAGGCCACCCTCTAGTTCGGCTTGGTTGGTTGCCGACACTTGGACGTCATTGAAGTAAGGTACCACCCCCTTGATGCCTTGCAATGGTCTTTCCATTAGGCTTTGGAATATTCCCGGTGCCACGCTGACTCCGAATTGGAGTCGGTTGCATTTAAATGCTCCCCGGTGGGTGACTATGGTTTGCACTTCTGCCGTTTGCTCGTCGACTGGCAACTGTTCGTATGCCTGGGCGAGGTCGAGCTTGGCGAAAACCTGGCCCCCTCCCAGTGAGTGCAGTAGGTGTTGCACTACTGGGACGGGGCAGGCGCTTTGTTGCAGCGCGCCATTTAGGGTGGCCTTATAGTCCCCACAGTTCCTCACCGACCCATCGGGCTTGATCGGGGTGACTATGGGGATCTCCCACCGGGCGTGGTCTATTGGCTGTAGGACCCCTTGCTTGACGAGTTTGTCAATTTGCTCGTCTATCTTGGGTTTAAGTGCAAATGGCACCCGCCTTGGTTTCAGGCGTTTTGGGGGGACGTTTGGGTCTAGGCTGAATGATATAAGGGGCCCTCGGTACTTGCCTAGGTTTCCGTCGAAGACCTTTTGGAAATCCCGGGCCAGTTGTTGCTCCCAGCTGTCGTCGGTGACGTGGTCGACTCCCGTGACTGCGATGCCGAGCGGGGCGAACCATTGCAGTCCCAGTAGGCTTGGGCGGTCGCGGTCGACGATTGTCAGGGGAAGCCTTTCAGTGTGCCCTTTATATGTGATGTTGAAGTGTTTGGTTCCGACTACCGGGATGCGGTTTCCCTGGTAGTCCTTTACGATGAGTCTCTGGCTGTCTAGGTTCCTCCTTTGGAGGGTAGGCACCAAGCACTTTATTTCATGCCATGCTATCATGGAGAGGTAGGACCCGGAGTCCACCTCCATTTTGCATGGCTGGCCCTCGATGCCTACCTCCACGTGGACCTTCCGGGCGTCATTGGTTATGGCGTGGCCGATGGTGACCGTCTGATGGGTCTCCTCTCTTCGCCGGTTATCGCCGCCTCGTAGGGATCGTCCGTTCCGGTCCCATCTGTTGTCCGAGGGGCGATCTCTGGTCCGGGGTGGTGTGCTCTCTCTCCTCCGATCGCTCTGGTCCCATCGGGCCCGGCTGCGGTTCTTTTTAAGGCGGCAGACACGGGCAATGTGTCCCTTCTTGTCACAATGCCAGCAGATCGACTCAAAAAACCGGCATTCGGACCTGGGGTGGTCGCCTCCGCACCCGGCACAGTTGGTCCTCGACTTACGACCCCGCCGGTTCCATGGGTCGCAGCCTGTCTGGAGGCGATGAATGTCCTCCTCGTCATCGGAAGTGCCCGATGCCGAGTGGAAATCGCCCTGGTGGGTGGTCGTCTCGGGTTGGGCCTCGGCCGACCTTGCAGGGTTATTGTTCCCGCTGTAGTCCCCAGCGTTCGGTCTGCGCATGCAGTCGGCGGATGTTCGGGTTGCTTCGGCGGCTGCGGCTGCGGTGAGGGTGTCTGCTAGGCTGATGTTGCCCTTGGCCATCAGCCGGCTCTGGAGGACGGGGTCCCACAAGCCGAGCACGATTCTGTCTGGCAGGGCGTCGTTCAGGTTGTCGAATTTGCAGAGCCCCCCTAGGTGCTGTAGTTCGGTGACGAAGTCGCTGAAACTCTCACCCGACCGTTGGTCCCGACGGTAGAACTTGTTGCGATGGATCAGGATGGGTACCTCTGGAGCGTAGTGCCGCCGAAGTATTGGCTCGAGGACGTCCCAGTCCATCGCGGTCGCATCGGCGGGTTTGGCCAGCAAGGCCATCTTGAATACCTCGGTCCCGCAGTGGGTCAGGAAGACGGCGCGCTTCATGGGGCCGGTGGCGTCCTTCAGATCGCTGCACTCGAGGAACATGTGGAATCGGTCGGAGTACGATTCCCAGTCCTCGGTGGCGGGGTTGAAGGGTGCGGGGGGTGCGATTTTCGCCATCGTGGTGGTTCATCTGGCTTCCGTCGGACACGTGGTTCGATTCAGGGCCTGGATCCCATCATCGTCGCCAGTGTCGTGTCCTCGAAAATGATGCCAGGAGTCGGTGACTTCAAATCATGCTCTTTTATTTAGGTAGGAACCGAACTGGCGCTTTGCAAAAGGTTCGCGGCTTTTATTCCTTTAGCCGCGGCGGCCGCGGGCAATGGCACCGCTTTGAATCTCCCGTGATTCGAATAGACCAATCGCGGGAGATTCTTAGCGAGCCAATCGGTGCGGCTCGCCTGACCAATCAGAGTGCCTCGCGCTTTGGCCAATCAAAGCGCGGGGATCTCAAGAATGCTAATGAGGGGACAGAACAGCTTCAAACATTTTAGCAATGGGTTCTCTGCTCAGTTGTTAGGTAAGTGTGACCATGGTGGGTGTGGCCTAGTCAGCCACCTGCATCATGGCAGGGGCTCTTTCTGCTCTCCCCAGGCTCCGAAATCTCTCTGGAAGTCAGAAACGGGCTGTGATGACCCGTAGTGTCTCAAAAATAACAAAAACTAAAACATCAATCAAGCTCTTTTAATGCGTTCAGCTTAGCTTCGCTGTTTTATTAGTCACAGTTTAAATTCAAAAAGTAGATAATGAAGCAAAAGGAGAGCAAAAACAAACTGTATTGATGAGAGTTCCAAGACAAACCAAGATAATTAATCACACATTCCAGGAAGATAACTGAGGAGAGTCCATGGGAAGAACGCCAACAAAGATAAACCTCATCCAAGGAAAGCACTAATTTGACTCCAGCATCTGTGAACACATAGTTCCAAATTCTTATACAGAGCTCACAGCTGCAACCCATGAGGAGGATCATAACCCTCTCTTCCTGAGTAGACCATGCTTTTCCCTGATCCTCTCTTCCCTGCATGCCCTAGGATGGATAGGGAATGGTCCTGGGTCCTCTTCTGACTGCTCAGCTGGCCTCTGCCCTTCCCCAGCCTCCTCCACCATCTCTGGAGCCACACTTCCACTCCCTGTTGGCTGTTCCTCCTCTTCCTCAGAGTCAGTCTCCACCAGGGACATGACACGGGCCCATTTCCGGATTTCCTGAACTTCATCCTCCCTGAGCCTCCACATGCACTCTGTACTTAGGTGGGGTGGGCAGGGCTAGCCAGGAGTGAGATTTGGGGGTTCTCTGAACTGCACAGAATCTTAGCTAGGGGCTCTCCTGAACCCCTGCAAAGCCCCAGCAGCCTTTTCCTGAGAAAAGCATATACAGCTTAATGATAATAATTTGCAATGGGAATTCCAGTGCTAAGTGATATGATCATAAAGTGCAACATCACTGACTGCTAACTTTCAATAGCAGGAGCACAGTCCCAGGTGCTGTTGTTGGGTGAATTCCACATAATCTCAGTATCCTGCATCCTGCTATTTGAAGCCTCCTGACAGCTTCCTCATTGACTTTGCTTATGACTTTGCTGGCAGTCAAAGTTGTAAATGGCAATCATGTGACTATGGGACACTGCAACATTATAATTGCTAGCTAGTTATCAAGTGCCTGAATTGTGATCATGAAAATGCAGGGACACTTTGATGGCCATAACTACAAGGACCAATCATAAGTCCATCTTAGTCAGTGCCACTGTAACTTTGAATAATCACTGAACAACTGGTCATTCAATGAGGATAATTGTACCTGTATTACATTATCAGGACTTTTGACCTTTCAAACATTTTTAATCCAAGTAGGTTTCACTAATGAACTATATTTGCACAAGGATTTATCTGAACAGAGGAAGATAGGAAGACTGGAAGGAAAATTAGTGAAATAGGTTTTGTGAATATGTGAATTTTCACGTCAAAGCTAAAGTCTTTAGCTTTATTTTTGTCTTTACATTTGATGGGGTTATTTTTTTTACAATCATATCATCAAGTTTTTTTCTTTTTAATGAGTAGGCTGAACCAATGTCATAGAGCATATAGTAGCTAGACATTAAAGACGATCATAATTTATGTTTCAAGTGAGGTTAAAATTGTTCCTATTGTCATTCTTGGCATAGCAATAATTTAATTTATGACTTTGTTAAGTGCTGATTAGTAGGAGTGAGCTATTCCTCTCTCTGAACTACCTATATTTCTTTCTTTTTCTTTTTCTTTATTAAAAAGAAATGGACTCCTGCTTGTTCCAAATCCATTAAACCTCTCAGCATTTTTATTTAAGTTTTACACCATTTGATTTTTCTCTAGTGGGTTCATTTAATTATGATGATTATACATTTATTTTTATCAGATAAAATTTAGATATAAGTGAATAGATGCTGGTTGTACTTTCCTGTCTGACTAATAATAAATTTAACATTCTGATTTTCAAATAGCTGTGAACATATATCAATATATGAGTTAAAGGCATGTATAATTTCTTCATATCTTCTGAGATGTGTAGGAAGTACAATTTTGTGGGAAAAAACAATAGTTTTTGTGGGTAGTTTTAAATGAATAAACTTTATAAAATCTTTTCAAATTTTTGTGTACTCTAAAACAGCTGAGGATATGTGAATAGGGGGTAAAGAAGGTTTGGGACTGCATTTGCGAGTGCTTTCTAGTAACCTGGTTTACAATATGTTTTTGTTCAATTCCTGCATGCAGCTATTTTTTCATTTAAACTAATTAGCCCATCCCATTGGTGTTGGAAGTACTGTTTAAGGCAATTTTGGGTTGAAAGGATTAGCTAGTGACATCACCATTGGCCAGAGGAAACCCGTGGTGCTATCTGCCAGCAACTCACATTTGGCGGGTCCTAAGCAGCAGGACTTCTTTGCTGTGGCACGCATTTTATGAAACCTTATTTCCTCCCAAAGTTTAGCTAACTCCATCCCTGTAGCTATTTAGGAAGTCCCTCAGGATCTGGTTATGCCATTATATCTGTGAGTTGATTTAGTGGCTCCACTATTGAGGTGGATATATTCATTATCTCTCTCTCTTGGGGTTTGTATATATTTCTAAACATCTCTATTTTAATGCTAATTTTTCTATTTTTATATCTCTGTTTTCATATATCTGTTCTTTTTTTACTGATTGTTGTACTCTGCCACAGTCACTTCTTGTGAGATAGGAGGTTATATAAATTTGATAAATAAATAAATATGCAGTAAAAAAAACACTTATACATTGCAGCTGAGTCCTTGACTTTCCATGAGAGCTCTTGAAGACAGTTTGATTCCTAAAGAGAAAGAATTATTGCAATATCTTGGGTGCAACCCTTGATAGCTCTTCACAATTCTACTGATGAATTATAACACCACTCCCAGAAATTAAAGAGCACACTCTACCAGAATATAAGCTTTAATCATAAGTAGAATGCCCCTGATGAATTGTTCCTTGAGATACACACTAGCTTATAAAACTGAATTACAGGTAATATGTGTGATATTACAACTGACAGGGTGAAATCCCATCAAATCCTAAAGATATCTTCTATATTAATCTGGGGATCATCCTTAAAAAAGTTCCTTCAGAAATTTTAGTGAGCAGCCTGAAATTTCATGACAGTTGTTTTAAAAATTAAAAAGGGCATTGTGGCTTACATATTATTTTTCTCACCTGCATACATCATTGTAATGCAACACAAATTACACATTGTGCTTGTTGTATACTTTATGACTATATTTTGATGCTCTTTCCTTTTGTATTATTAGTATACTGTGGGGTGGAGCTGGGGATAAGTAGAGCAAACCTTTTAATTTAAAAATATTGTGTAGGGAACTGAAGTTTTTCTTCACTCTGTGTGCTTGCTGAAAAATAAATCCAGAAAGGTAACAATAATAATAGCACTTAGACTTATATATCACTTTATGATGCTTTACAGCATCTCTAAGTGGTTTACAGTCATCATATTGCCCCAACAATTTGGGTCCTCATTTTACCCACCCCAGAAGAATGGAAGGCTGAATCAACCTTGAGGCTGGTGAGATTCGATCTGCCAAATTGCAGGCAGGCAGCTGTCAGCAGAGGTAGCCTGCAGTATTGCACTCTAACCACTGTGCCACCAAGGCTAAACCAGGCAGCTTGAAATTTTAGCAGAAAGTTTCCACTGCTGCCAATAAGAGGCTGGAGTGATACTCAATTAAAAAAAATAGTGCTGAACCTACTTTCTATCTGGCATGTGGGAGGCAGAGGTAGGATTCTACCAGTTCACACCTATTCACTAGAACCTGTTGTTAACATTCTAAGCAGTTCGGAGAACCGGTTGTTAGAAGAAATTACTGGCCTAATCCTGTAAGGAAGGCAAGAAGGAAACATTTTGGTGTTGCTTACAGAAACTACCTCTCTGTTAACCCTTATTACACTCTTGGCAGGAATGGACTACCTGTCTCTGGAACTTCTCTGGAGTTTTTTCCTCTCCCATGCTGGTACTTTGCCTGTGTGGAGTGACCATTCAAAGTTACAATGACACTGAAAAAAGAGACTTACGACCATTTTTCACATGTTGCAGCATCCTCACAGTCATGAGAGGCCAGGCGAGGAGATGCATGCCTTGATGTGAGTGATACTGAGTTGGCCATGCCCAGCCAATAACATGACCACCAAGCCACGCCCACCAACTAAGCCATTCCCACAGAACTGGTTGTTAAAAAATTTGAATCCCACCCCTGGTGGGAGGCCATACAATTTAGCAACCTATGCAAACGCCTACATCTGCTTTGCTTTCAGGTCTGTTTTATATGTGATTCTTTTTAATTTGCTTGTAAGATATTGAGAGCTTTGGTACCTGGTCCAGTTGCCTTTGATCCTGTTCTTTGGTTTTCTTCAAAGAGAAATGTTTATATATACCAGAGTGAATGATGTTTACATGATGCAGTCAAAATATTCTTTAATCCGTGTTTTATTTTTATGATGAAATAGGAAATATGATTGATAGCTTTGAGACATAAGAGAGTTCACTAGTCAATACAATTTATGTTAGTTCATGTGAATATAGTAGCCCAAGTGGTTCAGGAAAATCAATATTTTTATTGATAAGACATAGTAACTTTATTATATATATTGATGAGAGAGTCTAGCAGCACTTATTCTCCTTTCCTTCACTATCTATCTACTGCTAGAGCACATATGTAGATCTTTATACTGTGCAGTAATTTGAGAGACAGCTTGCCTAATATATACAGTTAATTGCTAATGTAAAGAAAATCTTTATAGGATCTGTATATAAATGAACTGGACGTGAAATAGTCTGCTTTTCTTTTCTTTTTTTGGAACAAATTTTATTAATTTTAAAGACAAACAAACCATCATTAACCATTAAATACATAAAATCTCTTTCCATTATTAATTTTACAAGTCAAGTAGAATATTATTTTATGCAACATAATTCTGTTTTACACCATTTCAATATAAACATATAAATATCTCTTAACAAATTTCTCATTATTTCTCTTTTCGTATTCAATTTCATTGTTACTATTATTATTTTCTATATTTATCCAGTTTATGGTCATCATCTTCATTCCTCTCTGACTTGATTACCATTATTCTCATCCAACATTCCTCCGAGGTTTTATTAATTCTCAAACAAAACATAAATACACAACACACAAAAATATATCATTGCTAATGTGCTAATGTAAAGAAAATCTTTATAGGATATGTATATAAATGAACTGGATGTAAAATAGTCTGCTTTTCAATCTAACAAATAACAGCAGCTTCTTGTTTTAGGCTAGGTGATGCTTTTAACTTACATGGCTCAAATTTATGTTTTCCAAGAAGAATGTCAATTTTTCTTAATGTTGAAATTCTGCATGCAAATATAACACGAAATCTGCTGCCTGTATATCAAGAGCTAACCTATTTAAATTTACAAAATATCCTGCCTTAATATGTCCATTCACTTTTTTAATGGTGTTGACTTCTTTCAGTTTCATTGTTTTGTTTTCTTGACTGAATATCCAGCCTATAGAATTATTTTGCAGCCCTGGAAAGGTTGCTTACTAGTTTATGATCCTTTAGTTGATCTTTGTGAAAAGGAGTGAACTAATGTGGACTTTGAGTTCTTGTAATGGGTCTGTATATCTTCCAGCCATTTTTGACAGCAGGATTTGATATAAGCTATATTTTTTCCTGATCTCATCATAGGCTGATCTCATCATAAGCACATGTTTAAATGTCAGTTCCAGTGATGTGAGCAAAGGTGGAGAAGAAAGTTAAACAACTACTATTTCAGTTAACTTGCCTCAAATAATATCACAGTACCAAGCATTGGTTTTGACAGGCAAATATACCACTCCCAGATGTTTATATTATGGAGAGTAGGAAATGCTTTTAAAAATCATTTCACAATATTACTTTCACCAATGTAGTCATGAACTTACATGCAATATGTAGCACTTTAGGCCTTGAAATTTAACTTTGCCAATATATACACTATAGCTTAAATGGGAGGCAATCTTTCCCTAAAAGGCAGCTTATCCAGATGCACCTCTTTTATGTATTCAAATACATTATTTTTTTCCTCATTTGTGAGTGAATCTACTCTTTCACTGTATCTATGCTACAATCTACTCCAATAGATGAAATGAATGTTGAAGCATGGACATATTGCACAATTCTGATAGTCCAAACATTTCATTTATATGGAAAGCCTACTAGCTGATTGTTCCTCTCCATAGTATAGAAAATAGTAAAGGATGAGAATTACATGGAGGAGGTGTGATTAAGGTGTTAAAATCAATGATGGCTAACAGCAGAGGGTTTACAGATGTATTACTAAGTGTGATTCCTGATTTCTGCTCCTAGACTGGATAGAATTAAAATTATCTACATACCTGGATATGCACTCTGTCCCATTCAAAAGAAAGAAATACTTGTTAGAATTTTGCTGGTGACATAATTTCATTCCAAATAAATTTTGGTAACAACATGTTAAACACTACGCCTTGTTTTAGAAGAACTAAATACCACAAAACTGACCATTGATGACTCTGCTAAAAAGGATAGACATTTTCCAGTTAACTTTGGAAACAGAAGCACACAAATGATACTTATACTGTAGATATAGAATTATGCACTCTATGTCTCTGCCTATTTAGCTTTTCTACAACTTCTCCAGGTAACTGTTACATACAAAGAGATTTTTCTGAAATGCATTACTGTACTTTTCTGGTCTTGGGGCTATATTCAGAGTTTCACATCTTTATTTAGTCATTGAATTTTAGTGCATGGTCTAAATGTATTGAAAATCCTTTAAGGAATACCTGGGAAACATTTGCTGCTTTTTGAGCAATACTCTGTATCCAAGCCAAAATGATTGTTTGGCCCCATGGAAAAAAAACCTAAACAATTTCCTAACACACCTAAACACCATACACCCCAAAATCAAATTCACCATGGAAACAGAAACAAACAATTACCATTCCTAGATGTACAAATTTACAAAAAAACAGATGGCACACTAGGACACACCAGAAGAAAACACACACCAACCGCTACCTCAATGCCCAATCCCACCACCAACCAGCACAGATAAACTCCATGGTCAAAACACTAATTGCCAGAACCAAACGCCTGGCAGACAAGACACACATAAAGACGGAACTATGCACCCTGACTAAAGTACTGACAGCTAACGGCTTTCACAAAAGCAAAATCACTGGCTTGATCCACAAAAACACACTGAGACATAATGGAAACCTAGAAGATGAACAGACCTATGGAACAGCTGTCCTGCCCTACATAAGAGATATTACAGACAAAATCAATAAGCTACTACACAAGCATCACATCAAGACTGCCTTAAAAACAGACAGAAAAATAGCAGTCATCCTTAGAAACCCCAAAGATAAAACTGACCTGGAAAACCAAGGCATAGACAACGATACTACACCAACCTGCTTCAAATTAACATTTCATCAAAGCACAGCAGCCACAAAACGTATCCTGAAAAGAACTGAAGAGAAAAAAGAAAAAAGAAAAAAAGAACTGAAAAGAACTGAAATGGCTCTACTAAGGAACGAGCTCCACAGTAAGAGATTCCAATTAGATCAGTTAAACAAAGATTTGCTAGCACTACACCTGGAATTGAGCAGCAAAATCCACCCTCTACTTTGGGACAAGATAAAACAACTTACAACTTGGAGAGCTGAATCTGCAAGCATTTACAAACAGGAAAAACTCTTGAAAAAATTAAAGAAATTAGAACATGACAAGAAAACCCCCAACAACTCATAACAACACCTGAAACAATTAGTGTACAATGTTTCCAACAGAGAACTCACCAAAACAGAAACAGAAGTCCTAACCAAAGGATTCAATTATGCTATAGCACCCCAAAAAATCCCCACAGAATCCATCATATGTGCAGTAGAATCCAGCCTAACTAAATTAAACACAGATGAAGCTGATAAAATAAGACACCAAGTTACCAACATCCTATGCACAAGCAAACCACCCAAAAGCAACTTGCAGCAAAATGAAATTAAAGCACTACAAACCCTGAAAAGAGACAGCAGCATAATCATCCTCCCAGCAGATAAAGGGAATGCCACTGTAGTAATGGACAGAAAAGACTATGAAACTAAATTGACAGACCTACTCCAAGACTCCACATACAAACCCATAAACACAGACCCAACCACATATCTGGAAAATTAACCAAGAAGAAAATTATAACCAGCCACATAAGCAAAGAGATCCAACGCACGATCATACCCAGAGAGAAATCTTCCAGATGCCCCAAACTATACGGCCTCCCAAAAATACACAAAGAAGGCATACTTCTCAGACCCATAGTCAGCTCCAGAGGAGCACCACTACAAAACCTAGCTAAACACCTAGCAAAAGAGCTACAGCCCCATGCTGAAACAGCAGCTTCTCATGTACAAAACTCATACCACTTCTTGGAAATGATCAAAGATCTACATGTGGAGCAAGAAGATCTGCTTGTAAGTTTTGAGGTGGTTTCACTATTCACTCAAGTCCCGATAAAAGAGACCCTGGAAATCATCAAAAATAAATACCAACCAGCTAAACACCTCATGGAACTAACAGAACACTGCTTAACCAACACATATTTCATATACAAAGGACAAAGATACAAACAAATTGAAGGAGCCCCCATGGGATCACCACTGTCACCTGTCATTGCAAATCTGTTCATGGAAGAATTCAAATCCAGAGCCCTGGCCAATGCCATCCTCAAACCCAAATTATGGTTAAGATATATCAATGACACATTCGTGATTTGGCCCCATGGACAAGAAAACCTAAACAATTTCCTAACACACCTAAACAGTGCATACCCCAAAATCAAGTTCACCATGGAAACAGAAACAAACAAACAACTACCATTCCTAGATGTACTAATCTACAAAAAAACAGATGGCACACTAAGACACACCATATACCAGAAGAAAACACACACTAACCGCGACCTCAACACCCAATCCCACCACCACCCAGCACAGATAAACTCCGTGGCTAAAACACTAATTACTAGAACCAAACGCCTGGCAGACAAGACACACATTACGACTGAACTATGCACCCTGACTAAAATATTGACAGCCAACGGCTTCCACAAAAGCAAAATCACCAACTTGATCCACAAAAACACACTGAGACATAATAGAGACCCAGAAGATGAACAGACCCATGGAACAGCTGTCCTGCCCTACATAAGAGGCACTACAGACAAAATTAGTAAGATTCTATACAGACACCACATCAAGACTGCCTTCAAAACAGACAGAAAAATAGCAGTCATCCTCAGGAACTGCAAAGACAAAATTGACCTGGAAAACCAAGGCATATATGAAGTCCTCTGTGCATCATGCCCGGCCACATACATTGGACAGACCAATAGAAGAATAAGCACCTGCTTGGATGAACACAAAAATACAGTGAAAAAGCTGGAACACACTTCCTCACTAGTCCAACACATGGAAGCCACAGGTCATAACTTCAATGGCACCAAAACCCTAGCTACTGTAGAAAATCCCAGCCACAGAATCATCAGAGAAGCCATAGAGATTGAAAAAAGACCAGAAAGCATGAACAGAAGAGATGATTCCACCAGGCTGTCAATCATTTGGAAGCCTACACTCAGAAACAAAAAAAATCTCCACACCACAAGCCAGGCAAACACCTGGGCACAAACAGATCCCCCCTGATACCTCCAGCTCAAACACACCCCAACCAGGCACCCAGATGAAACCCAGCTTTTTAACTAATGATAGCCGTCCATTTACCCGAAGCCAAGCTGCACTAAAGGCCTCCAATAAAGTAACACAATGCTGCCAGCCAATCAAGATACAAAAAGAGCCAAAAAACAGACAGAAGATATCAGAAACACCAATCAAGCAGAACACAGCAAACTCCAAGACCAATAAACACAAACCAAGACTCCCAACCAATCAGGAGGAAGAAAAAACCATTCTGGCACAGCAATAGGCTGCCCCAAATTTAAATCTGAAACCACCATAAAAGTCTGACTCACAGATGAATACTATACAGAAGCCTGATGATGGCAGATGAGATTCTGCTGAAACGTTGCTACAACTTTAAAAGCACCACTACTATGACGTGGGAAAATATCCGAACAAAACTGAATGCCAGGCATGTAAGTACCCGCGAAAACTTAGGAAATATATATATATATGTCCAATTTATTCAAATTGTATTAAATTTATAGTGTGCTATAATTTACCACTTACCTTTTAACCATTTGTATTACCATTGTTTTTTAGATATTTCATACATAAATGTAGATACTTTTCTTGTGTAAATTTTTGAGTGGAGGGACTTGAAAATATATTTAGTATGGCAATTAGGTATACTAGAAGGTGACTTATATTTCAATGACTAAAATATATCATGTCATATTCATAATGAAGATACTTTTAGAGACAAAAATCTTGGTCTCTGTGACAACAAATATTGTGTGCCCTTTAAATATGTACTCTTAGCTTATCTCTGTTATTCACTGAATTAATTGTAAAAATACTCAAAGCTAATATTTTAGAATTTTCTGCTAAACATTGTCTCTCAGTAGCTGCAGGAGTCTGCCATTAATCTCTCGAGTTACAGTTACTCTATTCTGAGCTGTAAGGATTTCATATCTGTAATGCCCTCAATGCAAATTGCATATTTCTTTGAATGACAATAATGGCCTGCTTTCCAAACAATTGTGAGACTTGTTTGTTACAGCTATTTTTATAATAAAACAAAGAGCTTGTTAATTTAAAAATTGACATATACAGATCATGGGTGAAGAAAACCAGCAGAGATAAGAATAACCATTCACTAATGAAGTATCCTGAGACAATTATTAATTTGCAGCAGCTAATTACTTTTCTTTAAATAAAACAATGTGAAAAATAGGAACCAAGGAATAAATTGCTTTCTAGAATGATAAAACTTGTTCTAATGCTGAAGTATGCAGTCCATGACATAAATGACTCAAGGACATTTATTATGCTCTTGTTGCTATGTGACTTTTAATAACATTTTATATGTCTAAGACAGTGTAGCAATCATCTTCAGTGTATATATATTAACACAACATTAAATTAAATTCCTCAAAGTATAAAATACAAATGAAAAAGACAATAGTGGGAAAATGGGGATGGGGAAAAAGGGGAGAGAAAACTAGGATAAAAGGGAAAGAAAAAGCATTAACGTCTGACTCTTTAGTGCAGTAGAATAAAAACAATAACATTATAGTCTCAACTTTTTACTTTTGCATACTTATACTATATACTATCCATTTCTACAGCAACAAATTTGCATTTCATTTTTTTTCTATCTTGAGAACAAAATCCAAAATAGAAACAAAGTTGGATGTGTTGTGTCTGGAAGGATGGGCGCAATAACGGAGACAAGACCTCGGATAGTAACTTCAACTCTTTATTAGTGACTTCTGATCAGAGCGAAAAAGCCTGGCCGTGGCAGCTTCTTTTATAGAGCTGGCTGTGGCTAAACGTCCAATGACAATGATTTAAGCTTGCCGTGCTTCGGTTATCCAATCGCGGCAACCTGTTAACCAGCCAATCGGATTAGCCCGGAGCGACCAATCACGACCCACTGTTAGCGGACCAATCAGGTTTGCAGGTTTACGAGCCTGCTAGTCCGGAACACCCCTACCCTCTAGGTTCTGTCTAAGGGGTGGGGTGATGTACTCTCGCAGGTAGGTGGGTCTTTGCACCTGTCTACCTGATTTGCGTTGTTCAAAAGGTCTTTGCTTGGTTTCTGGTTCCGACAGACTGCTCACTGGGATTGTCTGGAGTGGTGAACCGGCTTCAACGCTGGATCTCCTTACAGGTGATCTGGGGATACCTGCAATGCCTCCTTCGTTGCTACCATCTGGGTTCTCATAATTCACTGACCCCGTTCGGCTGCTGTTACCAGGAGAGACGACCATCTGCCAAGGTTCTTCCTCAGTTGGTGAATATAGTGGGCTTTGCTGTGCTGGTTGTGGGGTTAGGTCTTCTGTGCCAGATGTTGGTTCCATTTCAGAAGCCCCGGTTTCCCTTCCCCCTCTGGCTTCGAGATCGGGGTTAGTGATGGGAGTTATGGTCAGCCTTGAGTGCAGCTGGACAATGTGGTGTTTCCACAGTCTCCCATCTGTGGTTTCTAATCGGTAGGAGCGGGGGCCTGTAATTTGCGTTATTTTGGCAGGGATCCACAATGGGTCACCTGCAAAGTTCTTTGCAAATACAGGGTCTCCTACCTTAAACGAGTGGTGTTTACTGCTGGAACCCAGGGGCTTTTCCGGGGTGTATGCCGGGTGTAGGTGGTCTAGATGCGATCTGAGTTTTCTGCCCATCAGGAGTTCAGCTGGGCTTTTGTTTGTGGTACTGTTTGGTGTAATATGCTGGAGAAGGAGCATCCTGGTGACTTTGTCGTGGATGTTTCCTTGTTCCATTTTTTGTAACTTTTTTTGGTGAACTGAACCATTCGTTCAGCCCTGGCCGCCGGGTGAGCAGGTGATGTCAAGGCGTGGCGTATTCCACGGTCTGCTAGGTATTGTTCAAAAGCCAAGGCAGTAAATTGAGGGCCGTTGTCGGAAACCAAGACATCTGGTAGCCTGTGCGTTGCAAAAAGTCTGTTCAATTTCTTGATGACTGCATCTGTAGTGGTAGTCTTCATTTTGTTAACCTCTAGCCAGTTAGAGTAGGCGTCTACTGTTATCAGAAAGGTATGTCCTTTTGTAAGTCCCGTGAAATCGATGTGGATGAGGGACCATGGACCCCTGGCCATTTCCCATTCAGCTGGTGATGCTTTCGGTGGGGCCGAGCATGTTTCTTGGCATTTGCTACAGGTGGCAACCCAGGCTTCAATTTGTTTATCCATACCTGGCCACCAGGCATAGCTCCTTGCCAGCGCTTTCATTCGTACGATGCCCGGGTGTCCATCATGTAGTAAATTTAGAACTTTTTTTTGTAGTTTAGCTGGTATGACCACTCGGTCTCCCCACAACACACACCCCTTTTGGGAGAAAAGTTCTCTTTGTCTGTTCTTGAAGGGTTTAAAGGTGTCGTTGGGTTCGATTTCTGGCCATCCCCTCTCCACCCAGCTAAGAACCTGTGCCAAACATGAGTCTGTTTTGTTTCCAATGCAATGTCTTGTGCTGTTAGTGGAAGTGAGGGAAGCATCTCAATTTGTAGTATTGATAATGTGGGAGCTGGGTCATCTAGAAGTTCTGTCAGTGGAGAACGGCTCAAAGCGTCTGCATGGGGGATGGTTTTCCCTGGTCAGTGTCTCAACTGGTAGTCGTAGGCAGCTAAGAACTCTGACCATCATGTCATCCTTGGAGATAGGATGTGTGGAGTTGGTTTGTCACCTGCCAAGATATCAAGTAATGGCTTATGATCTGTGATGATGGAAAAGGATCTTCGATACACATACTCATGGAACCTTTTGATGGCAGATACAATAGCGAGGGCTTCTTTATCTAAGTGACTATACTTTCTCTCTGTTTTAGACAAAGTTCTTGAAAAGAATGCAATAGGCGCCTCTGTACCATTTGGTAGGATGTGACTCAGGATGGCTCCTACTCCAAAAGGTGAGGCGTCACAAGTCACAGTTAATGGAAGTGTCTCATTATATTAGATGAGTACTGCATCCGAAGTTAAAAGGTCTTTTACTTGTTGGAAAGCCTGCTCTTCCCGTCATCCCCAAACCCAGGAAGCCTTCTTGTCGAGGAGTCTATGCAGGGGTTCAGCAACGGTCACCTTCTGGCATAGGAAGATATTATAAAAGTTAATAAGTCCCAAGAAGGCTTGGAGTTCTGTTTTGTTCTTTGGTCTTGGGGCATTTTTAATGGCAGCCAATTTCTTTTCAGTAGGGTGAATTCCTTGTTTGTCAAGAAGGTAACCAAGAAATTCAACCCTCTCAGTGCATAACTGGCACTTTTCCTTCTTAACTTTGAAGCCGGCGTCTTTGAACTTTTGTAGAACAGTTCTAAGGCATTTTTCTAATTGACTTCTTGTAGGGGCGGCTATCAATACATCATCAAAATAGGGCACGACCCCTTTGATGCCCTGTAACAATCTTTCCATCAAACTTTGAAAGATGCCTGGTGCTACGCTTACTCCGAACTGGAGTCTGTTACATTTGAATGCACCTCTGTGCATAACTATGGTTTGGGCTTCTGCGGTTTCTGCGTTTACTGGCAACTGTTGATAAGCTTGAGCCAGGTCAAGCTTTGCGAATACTTTTCCACCCCCAAGTGAGTGAAGGAGATGTTGGACCACAGGTATGGATAGGCGCTCTGCTGTAATACGTGGTTGAGGGTAGCCTTGTAATCCCCACAGATTCTCAAAGTTCCGTCAGGTTTTAGGGGAGTTACAATTGGGGTCTCCCATCGGGTGTGATTGATGGGTTCTAACACGCCTTGTGCAATTAGTTTGTCCAATTGCTCATCAATTTTTGGTTTGAGAGCAAAGGGAACTCAGCGTGGCTTTAGGTGAATGGGTGTGATATCAGGGCAGAGATTAAATGAGATGGGGGACCCTTTGTACTTGCCTAATTTTTCAGTGAAGACTTCTTGAAAGTCACAGATGAGGGCCGCCTCCCAGTCTTCATCTACAGTCTGGTTGATGCCTGCCATTTCGATTCCTAATGGCGTGAACCACTGTAGACCCAGTAGGCTGGGCCGGTCTCTGTCAATGATGGTGAGAGGTAGTATTGCAGTGTGGTCCTTGAAGGAGACCTGGACGTGACTGGAACCAGTGACCGGGATTCGGTTGTCCTGGTAGTCTTTTAATATAAGTCTCTGGGTGCTGAGATCCTGGCGGCAGATGTCAGGAATCAGTTGCTTAAGGGTTTTCCAGGAGACCATGGATAGGGAAGACCCAGAGTCCACTTCCATGATGCATGGATGATTTTCAATTGTGACCTTTACCTGGATTTTCTTGGCATCTAACGATGAAGTGTGGCCGATGGTGATGGTCTGGTGTGCCTCTTCCCATCTGGTTACGCCAGTAAACATCCAGTTTCTGTTGTACTGGCTCCACTGGTTGTTTGGGCGGTCCCGATTTGTGGGTGGGGTGCCTGCTGATTGTCGGAAATTATTTTCTTTCCTCTTGGGACTGGATCCTCTTTTGTTCCGGCACACTTTAGCAATGTGCCCCCTTTTCTCACAGGAATGACAGATGGCATCTAGGAACCTGCATTCGGATCGTGGGTGGTTTCCCCTTCATCCAGCACATTGGAAATTGGATTTTGGACACAACTGATCTTGTTGCTCACGCTCTGACCTGAGTCTGTTGACTTCTTCCTCCTCACTATCCGATGAGGAATCGATGTCTTCATGGTGGGTGGTCGATGTGTATTTTTCTGATGATATTGTCATATCAATGATGGGTTGGCGGCTGGCCCCATTCGCTCAGCACATTCGTGCTGCTGATTTGCAGGTGGCTTCAGCTCCAGTGGTGTCTGCTATGGCATCTGCGAGGGTGATGTCTCCTTTTGCCATAAAGGAGACCCAGTTGGGTCTCTTAGACCAAGGACAATCCAATCTCTCATGGCTTCCTCTAGATTTGTGAAGCCACACAATCCACCCAAGTTCCTTAGGTCAGCTACGAAGTTCCCGATGTTCTCATCTTCGCGTTGATCCCTCTGGTAAAATTTTTGTCTTCGAATGAGGGTTGGAACTGCCGGAGCGTAATGGGCATGAAGGATGGGAGCAAGGTATCCCAGTCCATCATTTTGACTTCAGCCAGTTTGGCAAGTGCCTTTGCCATTCTGAAAACAGTGGGTCCGCAATGTGTTAGGAAAACTGCACATTTTTTGCTAGACGTGGCATCCTTTAGATTGTTGGACTCCAGGAACATTTGAAACCTGTCCATATACGAGCCCCAGTCTTCGCTAGCTGGATCAAACAGGACGGGTGGTAAAGCACTGCTGGCCATTCTGCCGATGTCTGTGCGCCATTAGCCACATGCTCTGTCAATATTCTGCGAGTGCTCAGTCAGCTCTATTGTCTCCGCATCCCATCCTCGTCACCAGTGTTGTGTCTGGAAGGATGGGCGCAATAACGGAGATGAGACCTCGGATAGTAACTTCAACTCTTTATTAGTGACTTTTGATCAGAGCGAAAAAGCCTGGCCGCAGCAGCTCCTTTTATAGAGCTGGCTGTGGCTAAACATCCAATGACAATGATTTAAGCTTGCCGCGCTTGGGTTATCCAATCGCGGCAGCCCGTTAACCAGCCAATCAGATTAGCCCAGAGCGACCAATCATGACCCGCTGTTAGCGGACCAATCAGGTTTGCAGGTTTACGAGCCTGCTAGTCCGGAACAGGATGTGTTCGTTTCTTTGGTTAAAGCAATTAATTTGGCCATCTCTGCTAATTCTATCATCCCCCCCCCCCAGCCATTCTTTCATTGTGGAATTGGTGTATCTTTTCATTTTGTGCATAGAGCATTCTCACACCTATCAACATATGTAATATATGCCATATAAGCTGCTATTTTTTCCAAGTTTTTTCTGGTTTGATCTTTATATTCATTTTGTTTTAAAATACGAACCTTATCCCAATATTTCTTTGCTTTATCATAAGTCCACAAAATATTATAAAAAGTTCCTTCTTTGCATTTATATTTCAAACATATATTTGAAGCATCTTTATACATCTTTAATAATTTGTTAGGTCACTAGATCATTTTATCAAAAAATTCCTTTAAGTTCAATGTACAATTTAAATCTTTCATCCACATATTCTGTGGATGTTCTCCAATTGTTCAAGCATTGTTCAAATATTACATTACACACAACATTCTTTATCCACCAATAACAACTATCTATCTACTTCTGATGTCTGAAGGCTGCTATCTTAATAGTCTTGGAAGTTTCAGAGCTTAAGAAAACTATTTTGCATGGTGCTGCTCTGTGTATAATGCAGATTTACTGATTGTTTTATTTATTAGGTCTTTATCCTATCTGTTCTGAAGAATTTTTGAATGACACATAGTGTTCTTCATCTTGTTCTCTTTCCCTGACCCCAAAGTCTATGTAAAGATTAAGAACTGAATCTAAATCTGAAATGTTGATAAAATCTAGAATCTTTCCCAGTAACTATGAATAACGGCAAATATATGTGTCTCAGGATAATGTTGCAAGATTGAATTTGGGTCAGTTGCTGGGTCAGATGTTTACCTGGTAAACCTAGTAAACATCTGGTCCCAGTGACCAACCTGGATTCAATCTTATAGTAACTACTATGCTACTATAAAAACAACAACTTAGGACAAATCAAATCTGTACAAATACATCTTATTTATCAAGTCTGATGTCTCTAGGCCTCTGACAGCTTCAAATGTCATTGCTTTCTCTTCTTTTTTAAATGGTTTGATTTGTCAAAGATCAAAGTCCAGTATATGCATCTGTATCTGTATCTGTATCTGTATCTGTATCTGCATCTGCATCTGCATCTGCATCTATATCTATATCTATATCTATATCTATATCTATATCTATATCTATATCTATATCTATATCTATATCTATATCTATATCTATATCTATATCTATATCTATATCTATATCTATCTATACACACACACACATGCTGTTTGTTGTTTGAATCTAATTTTTGCCACAGAATTATTCCCAAGGTTACCCTTAAACTATGTAGGTTTAAAAACTGGTGTACCAGCTTATGAAATCAACAGGGTGGTGTAAAAGCGTCATGTGTATGTTTTCTCGATACAAGAATAAAACTGAGGTAAAATAAAATATAGCATTTTCCCCGTATCCAATTTTTATTTCAGTTGTTGTGATTAAACACTGAACATTTGTAGAAAATTTCTAGATCTTAACATGACAAATTTGCAAGCAAACTATTTACATTTCTGATAGGTATGATAAAAAAAAGTGTTGGGGACAGAACATTCCCCTGACTGGCTTGTATAACCATGAATATGCATCTCCATTAAGTTATTTAGAAAAAATATTTTCCTCCCACTAGTATTGTGAAAATATCAGTCTAAATACCCACATCACATTTATAAATATGGGAGAATGTCAGGGTACAAAAATGAGCCTCTGGCTTTCTCTTTACATCTCTACCTTGGCTTTTTATAAAGACTTGTGTGTGATTGATCAGTTTAGATTTTCACATCCAAAGGCTGTGCTGTTTTAAAACGCTTTGTCATGAATAATAGTCTATAGCAAATAAATATTTATTTCTCATGAAAAAACTGTTCCCACAATTTGCTATTGGCAAAAAACTTTTTTTAATGTCTGCATTGCTGACATAATTCCAGCAAAATAGTTACTTTTCTCACTTGTGTGTTAAGGTTAATTCTTTCCATTAATATTTATAAAGTTTATTATTATTTTTCTAGTTACTTTTGAAAATCTGAGAAGAACATGAACATGACCCTGCCAACTGACCAAGCTGATGTTTTATTATGAGGGTAGTGGTCCCAACACTTTTCCTGTTTTACCATTGACTTTCATACATTATAAAGAAAGACATTTTCTTATCAAGTTCAAAGCAGAAATATGGAAGTTTGGTATAAGTTTAATAGCATCAATAGTAGTTAGATAACCCAGACTTGAACTTTGGGAGTGATGGAAAAATTTGGAATGTTAAAAGCACATCATAGATACCCTCATGAAATAGTTAATATGGTGGGCATAGCAAATCCCACTCTGGGAAAGCATTTGCTTTTGGGGGAGCCTGAAATCCCCACACAGCATATCCATGAGTGGCAAATTGGGAAGGCTGTACCCAGTATGGTTTTATGCTGTAATGGCGGGTTGGAGGGAATCAAATACCTCCCGTGGACCAACAGGCCTGATGAGTGAAAGCTGGCTCATCAGTATCAACTGAAGATGGAAGCCATATTGGTTGGAACAGCTTCAGAAGAACAGTACACAGTATGGTGGCAGCCACCTGAACAGTGTGTGCACAGCAGGGTAGAAATCAAAGGAAGACTACTACACAGCAGTCTATAATATTGTTTTCTTTTCACTGACAAAATTATAAATGTGAAAGAAAGGCCCTTGCTATGAGGCTTAAAGGAGAGGCAACAATTGGATAAGAAAATGAGAAGGACACATCTTGTGGAGTGCCTTTGTTGCACATTGGCTATCTTTGCCTGTCTTTGGGATCAAAAGTGTCTACACAAAACATTGTTTGTCCGGACAAATAAATGCTACAGCAGAGCTGAAGTATATGATGTCACAAGTAAGTGCTGTGTATTTCAGCATTCAAATCTTAGACAAATGTTATAGTATAATTTTAACAGTTACTACAGATCCTCTTAATTGATGTATTAATAAAACTCATTCAGATAGAAATATCTTTAATCTGAACATTTAATTTGAACATTTTCCCCATAAATTTATCCAAAAATTGTTAGATTATACAAAAAGATGGAAGGTAAAATTTAGATCTCACTGATGCACAACAAGTATTCAATACAATAAAAGCAATAAAATGCAAATAAAAAGTATAAAAATAAGAGAGGAAATAATTATCTTCACAACCACATACATTACCCTTTTCAAATGGAGCACTAAATGTATTTTCCAAATGGGGTTTGAGTTCTTTCAATGTGAATTTTTTGTGACTTTTTTTGCTTATATTTATTTTTTAAAAGCTATAATATTGCCATATGACATGCTCTTTTCTTGTTCCTTGCATACACTAATAGCTAGGCAGCAGAAACACATTTTCCCCTTTAATAGTTATTCCTGATTTCCTGCTGAGGATATATAGTGAACATAAGAAATTAGCTGCAGAGAGAATTAGAGGGTGTTAAGTATGATTGTCTGAGCTGTGTAAATGGCAAAAGCTTTTTGTGACATTTTTTAGATTTTAAAATGGAAATATGCTATTTGCATTCTAGTTCCTTATGGAATATGACACAGTAAAGGCAAGTTAAGAGTTTCAGTCAGAACTACAGAAAAAAAGGGCTTGAGCTTTTCATAAGCAAAGCATAAAACAATTTGTAAATGATGGATATCCTTTGTTGAAGACTCATGTAAGATTCAGGAAATAAATAAAAGATGAATGGGAATCAAGAACTGGATCAAACTTATTGCTGAATGCTGAAATACCTGCACTTCAGATCTAAATCTTAAGCGTCATTTCAACTTGATACAAATCTTTGGGTTTTTTTCTCCCAATATTTCTTTAAAATATTAGAAGAATAGAATAGAATAGAATAGAATAGAATAGAATAGAATTCTTTATTGGCCAAGTGTGATTGGACACACAAAGAATATGTCTTGGTACAAATGTTCTCGGTGTACATAAAAGAAACAATATATACATCAAGAGTCAAGAATCCTAAGGTGCAACACTTAATAATAGTCACAGGATACAATAAGCAATCAAATCATACTAGGAAACAGGCAATATAAGTTGTAAGGATACAAGTGACAAAGTTACAGTCACACAGTCACAAGTGGAGGGGATGAGTAATAAGGAGTGATGAGAAGATTAATAGTAATAGCAGTGCAGACTTTGTCAATAGTTGGACAGTGTTGAGGGAATTATTTGTTTAGCAGAGTGATGACTTTCGGGAAAAAAACCTGTTCTTGTGTCTAGTTCTGGTGTGCAGTGCTCTATAGCATCATTTTGAGGGAAGGAGCTGAAACAGTTTATGTCCGGGATGTGAGGGGTCAGTAAATATTTTCACAGCCCTCTTTTTGACTTGTGCAGTATACAGTTCTCAATTGAAGGCAGGTGGGTAGTAATTGTTTTTCTGCAGTCCTAATTATCCTCTGAAGTCTGTGTCTATCCTGTTGGGTTACAGAACCAAACCAGTCAGTTACAGAGATGCAGATGACAGACTCAATAATTCCTCTGTAGAACTGTATCAGCAGCTCCTTGGATAGTTTGAGCTTTCTGAGTTGGTGCAGAAAGAACATTCTTTGTTGTGCTTTTTTTATGACATTTTTGATGTTAGGTGTCCATTTTAGGTCTTGTGATATGATAGAATCTAGAAATTTGAAGGTCTCTACTGTTGATACTGTATTGTCTAGTATTGTAAGAGGTGGTAGTATGGAAAGGTTTCTTCTAAAGTCTACCACCATTTCTATGTTTTTGAATGTGTCCATTTCCAAATTGTTCCGATTACATCACAAGGCAACTTGTACAACCTCCTGTCTGAATGCGGATTCATCATTTTCTCGAATGAGACCAATCACTGTTGTGTCATCAGCAAACTTCAGTATTTTAATAGATGGATCATTTGAGATGCAGTCATTGGTATATAGGAAGAAGAGAAGTGGAGAAAGCCTTGTGGGGAGGGCTGTGCTAATTATACATGCATCAGATATGACTCTGCCTAGCTTCACCTGCTGCTTTCTGTCTGTTAGGAAGCTTATGATCTACATACAAGTGTGTTCGGGTACCGCTAATTGGTTTAATTTACTTAGAAGATTGTCTGAAATGATGGTATTGAATGCTGAACTGAAGTCTGCAAAAAGGACCCTTGAGTAGGTATTTGGAGATTCAAGGTGTTGTAGGATGTAGTGCAGAGCCATATTAACAGCATCATCTGTTGATCTATTTGCTTGGTATGCCTACTGCATGGGATCTAACAGTGGAACCATGATGGTTTTCAGGTAGGACAGCACTAGCCTTTCAAAGATTTTTATAACTATAGATGTTAGAGCAACTGGTCTGTAGTCATTCAGTTCCCTGATGGAAGGCTTCTTTGGCACTGGGATGATAGTAAGAGTGTTTGAAGCAAGGATGAACATAGCATGTGTCTCGTGATTTATTGAAGATTCGGGTGAAGATGGGGGCCAATTGGTCAGCACAGATTTTTAAGCAAGAAGGAGTTATCTTGTCTGGCCCTAGTGCTATTCTTGGCTTTTGTCTGTGAAATAAATCTTGCATTTATTTTTCTATGATCGCCACAGGTTGTGAACCCAATGGGTTGGGATCAGTTGTAGGAGGCTTGGCTGTTGTCGATGTGTTTAAGATGCGGGTTGTGGAGATAGGTGGCTGTAGTTTCCTTTCAAACTTGCAGTAAAACACATTCAGGTCATCTGCTAGTTGATTTCCTTCTGCATGGGAAGGTTTGCTGTAGCCAGTGATGTTTTAAAGAGTTTTCCACATGCTTGCTAGTTCATTTGTTGAGAACTGATTCCTTAACTTTTCAGTGTAACTTCTTTTTGCTGCTCTGATCTGTCTTGTTAATATGTTTCTGGCTGGATTGTATAGCATTCTGTCACCTTTTCTATAGGCTTCTTCTTTGGAATGATGCAGCTGCTTCAGTTTAACTGTGAACCAAGGTTTTTTGTTATTATGTATTCACAGGTTCCGTGTTGGTGCACATAGGCCTTTGCAGAAGCTGACATATGATGTTACAGTATCTGTGAGCTCATCTAGGTCTACAAAGGTATCTTCAAAAACATCCCAATCAGTGCAATCAAGGCAAGCGTCAGCGTTGCTTCATCAGACCAAGTTCTCACTGATTTAACTGTTGGTTTCATGGTTTTAAGTCTTTGTCTGTAGGCAGGTACAAGGTGAATCATGCAGTGATCCCGCAGCTGCTCATGGTAAAGATCTATAAGCATCTTTTACTGTTGTGTAGCAGTGGTCTAAAGTATTTTTGACTCTGGTGGGACAATTCACATGCTGGAAATATTTTGGGAGCTTTTTTCTTCAATGTGCTTGATTGAAATTGTTAGGAATAACAAGGTTACCTAACTTAGTTTGGATAAAATAATATATATAAACTATGATTGTAAGTTAAAGTGTGTGTCACTTTAAACAGCAAAGCATGTAATTTTGGGTGCGGCTGTAAAACCGCCATAAGAGGGAGCAAGAGAGCTTACTGTATTGCTGGCTTACTGAATTGCTTGCTAACTTCATGTTCCCTGCTGCTGCTTTTGCTGAAGAGAGAAAGGAGGTTTGAACTTCTTCATATCTCTACTGTGAGAAGATTTTTTACTGGACTGATATTTGTAAATTTACTGACCTCTTTTTCGATACTGGACTTTGCAACTGAATAATCCCCAGACGGACTGAACTAGTGAATGATATATGGACTGTTTTGACTATGCTAAAACTCTTACTGGAATAAACTATTTTAACTAGCACAGTGTATCTGTTTTACTGAGTGTAAGCTACAAAAATGTTTATCTCAAATATTTTGCCTGCCTGCCTGATTGCCATGCAGATTCTGCTAGGGTGTATCCCTAACACAAATCTCCTAAAATAATGGGAAGGAAATCTGGATGTTTGTCTTCAGCCTCCATAATTTCTTCAGCTAGAGTTCATAATGCCTTGTTTACACAAGCTTGTGGAGGAACATACACAGCTATTAGGAGAAATGAGGAGAACTCATGTGGTGAATAAAATGGCTTGCAGTTGATATGTAAAGACTAAATTTTCATCACAGAATTTATATATGAGAGTTATATCCTGAGACCAGCTGTTGTTGATATATAAACATAATCCTCCACCCTTCATTTTACCTGATGTCTCTTCAATTCTGTCTGATCTAAATATCTGAAATCCTGGGATGTATATGTTGTTATCATGAATTTCTGCATTAAGCCATGTTTCAGTTGAACTGCTGAGTTGTAGAAATCAGAATTGCATCTATTTAAAAGGAGTATTTCATCCATCTTGTTAGCAAGCGAGCATAAATTAGCCAGAAAGATTGAAGGGAGAGGGTTCTCCCCCCGCCATTCCTTAGTTTATTTAAAATTCCTGCCTTTAACTTCATCTTCTTTTTTGGCGTTGCTGCTTCTTTCCTTTTTCTGTTGTAATCTCTTCCACGTTTGCAAAGATGGGGTGCATGGGAAAGCTGCTTTTTAAAGAAACATTGCCCAATTCTTAGCAGATGGTCTTGTGAGTATGAAATCCAAAATGAATTGCAGAGAATAATAAAGAATAAAGAAACCATTAGAAAGCATTTAACTGAGGCAGTCATCATTGGCCCCATCTTGGATTTTTTTTGCCATTATTTTTGTAATGGCATATTATATCCATTGTGCACATATTCTGAACATCACTGGTTTGGTAATATATTAAACACATTTATTATGGAATAAGTTTTCACAGAAAAGTTAAAAGAGGCCAAATGCACCTATTGCTGAAAGCAGAAGAAATGTATAGTCTTTATCATCATTTCTTAATGCCAATCTGCTTGTTTAGAAAAAATCTCTGCAAGCCATTATTGTTTCTGGCCATATCAATGATAATTGAATTTACATTGAATCTGCAAATTAACTTCAACCTTACTAATTTGCTCCTTTACTTTGTGAAGTAAGCTTCCTTAACTCTTTAGAATAGACTTCAGAAGACAGATGAGGCTGCAGTGAAAAAAATCTCTCTCTCTCTCTTTGCAAACGGGAGCAAAGATCATATCATTATTGCCAATTCATTCTAGAAATGAACTATGTTTGTAAGTAGAAGTGTAATACTCACTAAATTTAATCAGATACACTTTCTTGTGAAGAAACTACCCTTCTGCCCAGAAAGTACTGTGCTGAAACACACATTTAATAATTGCTGGCTAAAAAAATGCATTGCACTTTGATTATCCTTCCTAGCTTTCTTTTTAATTGATTTCTGGCAAGTTGCAGAATATGCTTGCCTTTTATAGATAATCAGTTTTATATTGTTAAAGGTTGAAAAATGTTCAGATGTGGAAAAATATAGTATCCTGACTTTTTTTTTTGTGGTCTTCTGTTCAGTTGTGTCTGATTCTTGGAGACTGTCTGGATATGACTGCAGTTTTGTTGGCAAGGATTTTCAGAAGTAGTTGGCCATTGTCTCATTTCTAGAGAAAGTGACTGGCCCAATGACACCCAGCTGGTTTTATGCACAAGGTGGGAGTAGAACTCCTGGCCTCCCAGTTTCTAGCCTGATGCCGAAATCTCTACACCCAAGTGGCTGTCACTATCAAGATAAGAACATTCATTTACAAATCTAACAGAATCATGACTTAAGACTTTTGAGGCCCATCATTTGATAATAATTTATTCATCTTACAGCATTCAAATTATTGAAGTATGTTATGAAAACTTCAATTATTATTAATTATAATAATTGTTAGATTTTCTAATGAATAGATCACTAGAGATTCCATAAAGTTTTGCATATTAAAAAATGCAGTTAGTTTTTTTGAGTCTTTTGGAATGTTTTTTCACTGGTGTCTGTAAAACTGACCCCCTGCTGTTAATTTATGGAAAACACACTATTAAACATATTTTTCTGCCCAGGTTGGCATTACAAATTGCAGCATGACAACTTGGTGACATTTTGAAGGAGAAACTTCTTCCCCTTGAGGAATTAACAGTACATATGAAATGATTATTTGCTTTCAATTTTAAGGTAAACATTTTAATTGTATTTACAAAACTAACCATGATTTTGGACACATTCTCTAGTCTGACTATAATCAAGGAAACAGTGAGAAATTATTATTCATATTTATTAGCTTGCTGATAAAGTCTAATTATCCTGTGATATATTTTTAATTTTCCTATATTGTTAAAATCATTAGCACATTCTTTTAAACTCTACTATATTTCTTAAAGCAAATTCTGCAGTGGGGACACAAGTTACAATTCTTTCCTAAGCCACACTGCCTTGATAGCTGGAGAGGATTACAGTCTGTATTGGCAGAGATGATTAGCCATGGCAGAACTCTTTTTCTGCCTTTGACAGCCACCATAGAGAGTTCCACTAATGAATTGCTCTACTAGCAGTCTTTCCATCAGCTGGAACAAGTGAGTGGCTTGAAAACAGTTCTGTGACTGGCCTAGAGACAGATTTTTATCAGGAAAAGTTCTGGAGGATTCAGAAAAGGCTCTGATGGGTTGCTGATGGCTTGTGGCCTGCAGGTTTCCAATTTATTTTGTGTGTTGAAGGGCTACTTCTCAAAATTGTCTTAAGGATTAGAAGCTGTGCATCCACAAGCTAGAGGGGAAGACAAAAGATGAACCTAGACTGAGAAACATATTTTTATAAATTGTACCCATAGGTTTAGCCCTTCCACATGGCCATCCCAATTTAAAGATTAGCGGTGGATAAGACTGAGATGCATAAGAAACATGAGGCTGCCTATACTTCTTAGATCATATTTTATGCACTCATTGTTTAAACCTTCAGTTGCTGGCTGTAATTACTGAGCCATAGTTCCTGTTCTGTGCTGGAACAAGAATAGAAACACTCTGGGAGCAGAAACTGGGAGAAATACTTGCAGCAAAGATAAAAGGTGAAGGACAAGTTAAATAGAATTGTCGCAATTGTTACAGAAGGACAAGCTAAAAGCAGCAGTTTTACAGTGCCAGATTACAACCCCAGATTGTGTTCTGAGGCATGTTTCAGATTGGCTGACATGCTGTTTTGAAAATACAAGTGCCCAAGCTGTCGAATTACTGCCAAGATTGTTTCAGCTTCTCACCAACAGAAAATACATTAGATTCTCTTCATATTTAGACATTTTACTCATGCTACTCTATGGAGGTAACATTTTAATGCAAAATTAACTCTGAGGCTGTTTTTCTTGGTCACACTGATGTTCTTCCTCTCTTTGAGTCAGCAGACAAGTATGCCAGCATATTTTGCACTGCCCTAATGGATCAACTCTATTCTGCCTCACTGATGACAAGATACATCTTATGAAGATGGGGAAGAAAGTTGGTTGGCAGCACCTTCTCTGCCTCATCAGGAAGGTATTAAACTAGAACAAAGAAGTGAGAATAGCAAAAAGCCAGAACTCAATATGCAGCCAAGAACTGAAGCCAAGAAAGCAGAACGGAAAAGGAAAAACAGGATGCCAGGTAGAAAATTTGAGTTTCACAAGAAATTACAAGACAGAGTCCTCTCAAAATGTCAGATATGTCTAAATCAATACACAATGCATGAAAAATAAACAGGAAGATCCTAACTGAGAAAGACAAATATTATGTGATAGCATCATGGATATTTGATAGGATGTTACTCATGATTGGCACCCAACACTGCAGGGCTACAATTTATTCAAAGGAAATGGCAATGAATGAACCCAACAGAAAGGGTGGGGTTGTTGCACGATACAAAAATATACACACTTGTACAGAAATTCAGAAATCACAATGGACAAGTCCATTTGAAAGTACTTGGGTAAGAATAAAAAGTTAGAGAAACCAAAATAATACTGTTGTGGAAGTTTATTGTAGATTATTTGAAGAAGTAGAAGATGCAGATGAAGTCTTCATCTGTCAGTCTTTTAGAGACATGCAGTTATGGCAGTAGGATATTTCATTTATTTTGATGACTGCAGGTATCTAGAGGGTTTCTGCTGGAAAAAATCAGAAGCTCCAGAAAATGTTGTCTGCTTTGACTGACAACTTCATTGATCCAAAGGTAGAAGTAAGAACAAGAGTGATCTAATCTCCTGAGCTTAGTTCTCACCCAAAAAGGGAAGAATTGTTTCAAGAAATGAAGGTGCTGGCAAATTATGTGAGATAAACGTTGTTGTAGTTTACACTCAGTAAGACAGATACACTGTGCCAGTTAAATAGTTTTTTATTCCAGCAAGAGTTATAGCATAGTCAAAACAGTCCATGTGTCATAAACTAGTTCAGTCCATCCAGGGATTAATCAGTTGCAAAGTCTAGTGTTGAAAATAGAGGGTCAGTAAACTTACAAATAATCAGTCCAGCAATATATCTCTTTTGCAGTCAGAGATATGAAGAAAATCAAACCCCTTTTCTTCGTTTCAGCAACAGCAGGAAAAACACGCAGTTGTCACCATCAATCCAACATTGTCAGCTACTACAGTAAAAGCCAGCAAACAGTGAGCTCTCTTGCTCCCTCTTATGGTGATTTTACAACCGCACCCAAAATACAAGTTTTGCAGTTAAAGTGATACATACACTTAAACTCACTAACATAGTTTATATATTATTTTTACTCAAACTAAGTTAGGTAACCAATGTTATCCCTAACAGTCATGTGATCAAAATTCTGACTCTTGGCAACTGACTCAAATTTATGATGGTTGCAGTGTTCCAGAGTTATGTGACCATCTTTTGTGATCTTCTGACAAGCAAAGTCAGTGGAGAAGCCAGGTTTACCTAACAGCCATATTATTAACTTAACAAGTGTGACAAGAAAGCGGACAAAAAAAGCTCTACAGATAACTATTAAAATTGCCTAGAATATCATTGGGCTTCAACTATCAGCCCTGGACGACATCTTCATATCTCGCTGTTTGAGGAAGTTGCACAACTTTCTCAGAGACTCTCCCCACCCTGCTTACAATTGTTGTGAGCTGTTGCCTTCTGGCAGAAGATACAGAACAATTAAAACTTGGACCACACTTTTCTGAACAGTTTTTATCCCAGAGCTATAATTGCACTTAACAATTAACTTAAGGACCACCATCAGTGAGCTGTTGGACAGTATTACTTGATCAATCACAAGCAATTGTGATTGCTTGTGTGTATAGGGTGTGAGGAAATTTGGTGGGTGGGATGTGAGTTTGGGGATTGTCATGTGTGTGCATGTTGGGTCTGGTTTCTGGGTGTTATGTGAATTTCACTGAATGTGTATACCATGTATATACGTACCATGACAATAAAGTATTAAATAAAGAAAGGCCATAAAAATGGGCAAAAGTCACTTAACAAATGTTTTACTTAGCAACAGAAATTTTGGGCTCAATTGTGGTCATAAGTGAAGGACTACTTGTACATTTGTCCACCTGGACAGACTGCACTATCCACTGATGTACAGATGGCATAGACTAACAGCTACTTGTCTCATTAGATTTTTTTCTCATTAGGTTTTTTAAATTAAAAATTATGCTCTTTTAGCTACTATACAAAACCTAAGATCACGTACAAATAGAAAAAAAACATATATAAATGTCATTGTTAAAATAAAAGAAATCCCAGATGAAAGCCCCCAACAAAGTATACTTTCAAGAAATGTTTGAAACAATCTCCAAAATGTCTTTTAACCAGTATCTTTGACAGTTATTCCAAAGAAAACCTAGACAGGATTGTAATAAGTGTCATAATTCTGCAGGAAGAACTACTCTGATTTTCCACACCTTTATCAGAAAGTTAACTCTTACCACTAGATAATGCTTTAAAGCACTGGCTGAAAAAAAAATCAGAAAAGTTTCCATTCTGTTTAGTAGTTCTGTTATTGGTAGTAAATAGCACAATTTTTTCCTGGCCTTTCCTGGTGTTTCAATGCCAGGGTGCCACTTTATAATTCTGAAATGTGATCAATAAAATTGAGAAATGTTGAAGTTCCTAAAAATAAAATAAGCTGATTTCTAGAAAAGTGCACCCTTCTTTAAGGAAAAGAGAGAGAGAGAGAGAGAGAGAGAGAGAGAGAGAGAGAGAGAGAGAGAGAGAGAGAGGGAGGGAGGGAGGGAGGGAGGGAGGGAGGGAGATGTTTTATCTCATAAGCATTATATGTTTTTTAAAAAGTGGAATTTTTTCCCTTCTGCTCTTGGCTAGGCTAGCTGGGAAATTTGGAAGTTTTAGTTCCAATAATGGGAAGATCCTAAGATGGGAAGTCCCATTTGTACAAGAAAATATGAGATCCTATCTAGCTGTGTTTCAGAAACATCAGATTCAAACTCCTTGATATTTTCTATGATCCTCTGAAAGATCAAAGCATGAGCCGTGGTAGCACAGTGGTTGGATGAGTATTGCAGGCTAATTCAGCTCACTGCCAAGAGTTTGAGGAGTTTGGCTCAAGGTTGGCCCAGCCTTCCATCCAGATTGTTGGGGACAATATGCTGACTCTATAAACCACTTAGAGAGGGCTGTAAAGCACTATGAAGCAGTATATAAGTCTAATTGCTATTGTATATTTCAGCTCAGAGAGTTCCATGGTGATTGTTGATTTTAAAAATGTCATGATGGCGATTATGAGAAAAGCAACCCCATCCTTTTTTCTTGTGTTCCATGACAGTAATGTGTAAAAAAAAGGGACTTCCTGTGATTGCATCATTTGACTTTTTAAAAATTCCTCTTTATGGTTGCCCTGTTGCTGCTGGACCAACTTGAATTGGCTTCCCCAATTTTCTTCCTGTTATTCTTCATCCAGTTTATTGCAATGAAGATTATTTACTTAATTTCATAAGTAAAGTATAAATTCCAATGAACCCATTTTGCAACATGACCTAGAATTTCTTTCTAATGGAATATATGCCTAATTTTTAAGGGTTAATTCACTAAATCTGCAATACCTAAATATCATTGAATAAAATGGAACCTCCTTCTAAGTGTACAAAAAGTGTGTTTGTGTGTGTGTATATATATCACATTGGGGTTTTTTTTCTTGCTATGTTCCATGATTTACTGATATAGAAAAAATAAATATATTTATTTCATTTTAACATTGCATAAGTCTTTGGAAACTGTCTAAATGTATTCATATCCTGTTCAGTCACTTTTTGTATTTCATCACATTAAATCTACCATTGTAAGATATTGTCATTAAGATGTCAGAAGCAATTTTTCATTTAACCTTATTCTAGATACTGATTTTTTTAGATTATTATCCATATCCATTGGTCTTCTTTTTTTTCTGTAGTTATAACCGTAACTTCAAGGATATTCTAATATCTTTCTCTTTCAGAGACTGGAATGTTTAAACAGATCTCAGCAAAGGAAGTAATGACAAGTAATCAAATCTCATGTTTCAGAAAAAAACTCAATCTGTTCTTTGATGTTTGTTACCTTGCCTTCCTTTAAAATATTCATCTATGATGGTTGCTGAAGACAGGATGTAAGTCTCAACAGATCAATTATTACATCTGGTATGCACATGAAATTCTATAGGAAACATTCTGAATTTTTCCCCCAAAGTGGATTCCAATTAAAATCAGTTGTCGTTTAGTGTACAATTCAGCAACTGTCTTCTTAGACATGTTTCCTGAACAAATGTCCAGTTTTGAATTCAAGATAGCAACAGAACAAAGGAAGAGCTCCTTTTGATCATTTTTAAAGAATCACATGAAGAATGTAGATTGCCAATAATAAGGAGCAGATGAAGTCAATGATATTTAACAGTATTTAAAAGTTATAAAAATAAGAACAGCAGCAGCCTTTCATGTAGGCAAGCAGAATGGCATGAAAAAGGCAACTGATTCTCTTCATTTCATTACTCCTCTCTGACTGGGTTAAAAAGCTGCTAGCCAGAGCTTCCTTTGTACATGACGAGATGTACAATCAGGGTTCCAAATCCCATTCAAGTGGGAGCTATTGAGCAGGGTCATGAGATCATTCCAAAGTTTTTCTTTTATGTCTTTTCATCTGAAAATATATTGATTATTTTTGGCATATCCTGTTTTCTGCATGTTCACTCTCCACTGAGATCACCAAAGGCCAATTATAGGTTTTAATAATATATTTTGTTGTGATGGTGGTTGTTCAGTTGCTAAGTCATGCCTGGCTCTTTATGACCCCATAGATCATAGCAGGACAGCCCCCCCACCCATCCTCCATTATCTCCTACAGTAATCAGTTTATGTATAGAGAATGACTTATTATTCCAGTCTCCTGCAATAATTTCCCAAGACAGGACCACAATTTGCAAAAAGGTTGAAAATACCCATTGCTTCCTGTGCTCTCTAGTAGGCAGGTTAGGGACTCAAGCCAGTGAGACCTTACTTTCATTAAACTTTGTTCTCAAAATTTCATTCCTCTTTGGATATCCACTTCTATATCCCATGTTATTGTGAGCTGTGAGCATGATCTGTTCAAGAATCATACAGCATTGAAGGTGGGCACCTAAGACTTCCTGAATCACAATTTTGTTTTTTAATGGAGAACAGTCAGCCAGCACCTATTTTTGTTCCTAAGTATGTTCCATGTTCTTGACAATGGATGTGGACTAAAGCTGAAGAACAAAGGAATTCTCATAGGATTTGAACACCAGTCTCACCTGAGGTTGAAAGCTTCTTTTATCACTGCCTTTTGGATAAGGACCAGATGGCTGGCATATAAAAAAAATAAAATAGTTTTGATCAATAGTCTGACGTTCACTAAAAAGAACTCTGAAAAATGCCTGGAAGGCCAAGACAGCATGAGAGCTGCTCTCACTAGCATTCTCAACTCTTCATTGATTGAGACACACATACTGTTTTGGTCATTAACAGTCTGTGTATTCAGTAGTCACTGTGACTCAAGGGGACATTTTGGCCTGTAGGAAAGCCCTAAAAGGTCAAGGCATCATCCTGTGAATGTTGTGCTTAATATTGTTCCTGAACATTCAGAACAACAGCTTATCTGTTTTCTTTTCATGCTGTTTTCTTTCCTTTTGTATAGCACTGTAAAATATGCTCTTCTTCTTTCCCTGACTATTTAGATTTTCTATTTTAGACTTGGCTTGGCTTGGCTCTACTCTGTTCTGAATTCTTTAAATCATGAGGCTTCCTCAAATCTCAAAACATCAAAGGAGTTTCAAGTGCATATAGTTCACCTCTAGTATTTAATAAACCATAATCTATGCTTATGGCTTAACCATGCAAGGGTTAACAAACTGGGGCATGACACTGGAGTAGTCCTGAACAACAGGACGAGAGGGAAAATCCATTTTTAATTACTTATGCTTGCAAAAACCCCTATCTAATCCTGCCATACTAGTTACATAGGTCCTTATGCTGTAGATACATTCTATGAGTTCTGTAATGAAGAAAGGTGCAAAATCTAGACAAATGTCATTTATTTACTTACATGTTTACTGTGGGAAATGCTGCCTCTATTACTGAGTGAAATTTGATAGAATAAATGTTACTTCTGGGAAAAAATGGCCTGCAGAAAGTTTTTCTTCCTTACTTTAAATTTACTATGCATCATGTTTTCATCTTTGTATAAATAGTGAAGTCTGGGATTTTTTGAATCCTGCAGGATTATTAATTTGCAGTTTTAATAGAAGGAATCCCATTTGAATATCTGACCTTTGTAGCCACTTGGTGTTGAACTCTTGACTAACTGTTAGAAATGTATGGTTCTGGGGTGGAATTATTGGTATATGTTTACTGACACTTGACCTGACACTGATTTAATTGAGAAACCAGGGGAATAAGAAAGCAGAAAGAAATGATTGTAGAAAAAGTTATTTCCATCAAAAGCTACACTAATGCTACAGTTGCAGAGACAGAGTTTTGTTGTGGGGCCTAGAGAAGTGTCCAGTGTCCTTTTCAGATTTCTTTGCCTTTCATACTGACATGAATATGTATGATGCCAATGCATCTGTATGCAGCATAGACATTTGTATACTATCTTTTCTTTCTTGTGTAAATTAACATAAGTTCCAGTAAAGTTTTCTTTAAAGATTGAGTTTAGAATTTTAGGGTTTTGCTTCAGATTACCGAATGAGAACTTTCTGAATAAACAGATGTCCCGAAAGTTCTGAACCACTGTTCATTGTAGAGCAGGACAATCCTATATTCTTTCTTGGCATGCTATGACATTAGAACTATAAAAATTCTGCAAGTAGAAAGTATTTTTTTTAATGTTTATTATTTATTTATTCATGTCTGCCTGTGTCAAAGTCAGCATAAAATTCAAAGACTAAAACAATAGCTACAAACAATGATCTCTGATGCCAACATAGCCTAATTACAAATCATATTGGTACCAGAAGTACCATATTGAGTTCAGAAGTGCAGGGAAGCTAACAACAAAGTAAAAAAGGGGATGAAAAAGGCAAAGGAAAATTGGATAGAGGACCAGTGTAAAGACATCGAGGAAAACTTGAAGAGAAATAACACCAAGAAAGCATACCAAATGGTTAAAAGCCTCACCACACAGAAACAAGGGAGACCCTCGAGCATACAGAGCAAATCAGGCAAAACACTCACTGGGGAAAGAGAGGTGATGGACAGATGGACAGAATACTGCGCTGAATTGTACAACCATCAGCACAATGGAGACACTACAGTATTGCAGGGCCCACGGACAAGTCCAGATGATGCCTGCCATCCAATACTACGTGAGGAAGTCGAAGCAGCAATAAAGGCACTTAAACAAGGGAAGTCAGCGGGAATTGACAACATACCTGCAGAACTGATTCAGGAAGGAGGAGAGGCAGTGATCACCATCCTCATCTGCAACAAGATCTGGACCACTGGAGTATGGCCAGTCCCCTGGACTCAATCATTAATCATAACCCTGCCCAAGAAGGGGAATCTTCAGATGTGCCAGAATTATCGTACCATCAGCTTAATCAGCCACCCAAGCAAAGTCATGCTAAAAATCATTCTTAACAGACTGAAACCACAAGCAGAGACTATCATTGCAGAAGAACAAGCGGGTTTCAGAGCAGGACGGAGCACTATTGAGCAAATATTCAACTTGAGAGTGATCTGTGAGAAATATCTCCAACACCAACAGGACTTATACCACGTTTTCGTTGATTTCAAAAAGGCTTTCGACAGGGTGTGGCATGCAGCCTTGTGGTCTACCATGAGGAAATATAACATCAACGACAACCTTGTCAGAGTGATAGAACAACTTTATGAGAAAGCCACAAGCGCCGTCCTCCTGAACGGCAGCAAAGGTAACTGGTTCCGGACGAGTGTAGGAGTGCGTCAAGGATGTTTGCTTTCCCCCACACTGTTTAATGTATTCCTCGAACGGATCATGGAAGATGCCTTGGAAGACCACGAAGGCACAGTTTCCATCGGTGGTAGAACCATCACCAACCTGCGATTCGCAGATGACATCGATGGCCTGGCAGGAAATGAGGATGAACTATTGAGCCTTGTCCAACACTTAGATAAGGCGGCTTCAGCGTACGGCATGGAGATCAATGCCGAGAAAACTAAGCTGATGACGAACAGTACCCAAGGTATCTCCTCAGACATCAGAGTCAGCAGAACACCCCTAGAGACAGTAAAAAATTTCAAATATCTTGGGTCCATCATTTCCGATGAAGGCTCAAAACCAGAAGTAATGGCAAGGATAGCACAAACAACAGCTGCGCTTTCGAAGCTCCAAACTATTTGGAAAGATAAGAACATCAGTCTGCGCTCAAGGATCCACCTAATGCACTCCCTCGCAATATCAATCTTTTTATATGCCTGCGAAACCTGGACACTCAATGCGGATTTACAAAGAAGAATCCTTGCAACAGAAATGAGATGCTACCGAAAGATCCTTGGCATCCACTACACAGACCATGTGACAAATGAAGAGGTCTTAAATAAAATACAACAGGCAATAGGACCACACGACAACCTTCTTACTGTCGTCAAGAAACGGAAATTGAGATGGTATGGACACGTGTCTCGCTCTACTGGCCTCGCAAAGACCATCATGCAAGGGACGGTAAGAGGAAGCCGCAAACGGGGAAGACAACGAAGGAGATGGGAGGATGATATCCATGATTGGACAGGCTTGAACCTGGCAGCATCCCAGAGAGCAGTGGAGGACAGAGACGGATGGAGAAGCGTGGTGGTTAAATCTTCGCAGGCGCCCCAACGACCTCAAAAGAGGTCACGGGATAGGTGAGGTGAGGTGAGGTGATTGGTACCAGAGTTTCCTTAACATGGCAAAAACCTTTGGTCCGTTTTCTTTCAATCACCTACTTATCCTTTCTATCTAATACAATATTTCTCCTGTAAACCCAGATTGAAGTATGACAACTTTTTATCTTTCCCCTAAATAACACTTAAAATAATGCATATTTTCCGTACTGATTCTGTTCTATACATTCTAAGTATTACATTTCAAAATAATAAAACAAACAAATAATATTGAATTTAATAAGTAATAATAAAACTAAAAAAACAAAACAAATAATATTGAATTTAATAATAATAAAACTAAAAAAAAAGTGAAAAAGGAATATTAAATTTATAATATAATAAGAACAATGTTTCATAGGAAATTAGATTCTATTATTAATTCTTAAACAATAAAAATAATATTTCATAAGAAATTAAACTCTATAATTAAATCATGGCTTCCCTTTAATACATTTTTAAATCATATAATATTCTGATTTTCTAACTCAGCTTCAAATACTAATGTCTACAATACATTCTTAGGTACTTTTGCAGAATCATTTTTATAAAATTATCTTACCCCTTATCTCTGAAAAAAAATCGTTTTTTAGCATCTTGTTTAAAGCCTTTCCTTTTCCCCTTTCTTTCTTATTCATTCTAGCTTTTTGACCCCCCCCATCTCTCAGATTTCACTCTTAGTCTTCCCTCTCTGTTGTATTTCTCTTTCCTGTTGCTTTCTGATATCATATCGCTTTTTCATCTCATTTTTCTTTTTCTTGGTTGTTTTTTTAAGTTCTAAGTTCACCTTTTCCTTGCCCCTTTTCACTTTTCTTCCTCCACTAAGTGTGTTTGTCCATTAAAGATGGCTTCTTCTCCTTCATCCCAGCCTTCCTGTCGTTGTTGTATTTCTTGATAGGTAGAAATTGCCATTTCTAAAAAGTGAAAAATAGATCCAGAAGAGCCCTTATCTTCTTCTTTCAGTCTTTGAAATTCTATTTGTAGTCCTTCAAAAGATAATGCCATTTTTTCTTTCTTTTTTGAAACAACCCTAATGTCTTTAGTCCCCCCCCCTTTTTAACAAAAATTCACAGAAATCTCAAAGTCACAAAGCAAACCAAATCAGAGTAAACAGTTTCATTTAGCACTTTCTTATTTCTATATTTTCACCTCCTAGGGTAGGATTCAAATACACAGTTCCAAGATGATCTTCTAGAAGTCTTAATGTCTTTTATTCCTGTTCTTATAGGCTCAGGACTGTCTCCTTCAATACAATTTTATAATAAATCTTTATCTCTTCCCTTCCCCTTATAAAAAATAGAAAGAATTTTAAGTTTTTAAATCCAATATCCAGAAATCCTTTATCCCTTGGCTTTAAATTTCAAATTGAATTACCTTCGGTGCCCAAGTAGATTTTCCAGATCTCCGTCTGCTATTTCTATGGGAAGGGAGAGTGAAGAAAAAAAAAAACCTTTCCCTTGACAGCTTTCTTTGCCGCTTTCCAATCTTCTTTTGGAAACAATGTATACTTCAAGCAATTCAAGCAATTCAGTTTCCAGGATATTTAAGAGTTTCTTATTGCCTCGGTTCAGCCAGCACTTTCACTTCTCCTGCTTCCTCCAGCACAAATCTTACCTGGCTGCAGGCTTCTTTGTGGCGGCCATTACTGACCGCCATTCCACCGCCTTGGGAAAAAGGGGTTTTTCCGGCTGAGGAGAGGGTCTGCGACACCCCCAAACCCATGTCCGGATCCCCTCTCTCTTTGGCTGCCTCTACAGGGCAGCCATATTCCCCAGACCCATTTGGATCGGCGAGTGCAGTAGGAATCACGCAGAGTCGTAAATTCCTGCTGCCACCGAAGCCACGCAAAACCAGAACACCATAAAGCTATTTCTGTGCTCCAAGCCACTCTCTGTATTCTCAATTTTCCCCTCCTGAATAACTTAAATCTGACATCACAGACATATAGAGATTATAATGGTGCTTTCTCCTCTGTGGTTAGTGCTGATTTTGGATAGGAAAAAAATCTGACAATGCAATGATCCCTGGAGCCTCAAATAGACATCCCCCTTTCTCAAATGGCACTCTATTATGTGGCCACTCTTTGCAATAGATAAGGTATCATGAACCCATTTACATTAAAATGTAATGGAGTTCTTTCAGGTCAAGCTTTTTTTATTTATTTAGTTAAATTTTGTATTGAACAAGCAACCATAATGTAATGTGTGGATTCTTCTTTTCTTAAAGAAATCCTAGGCTTTTTTTCTCATGAGCATTAGTTATAGAAGAATATTTACTTCAAAATGCATTTGACTTATCTTGTTAAATGATCCTTTTAGGCATACAATGAGATATTATGCAAAGCTGTTCTTGATGGGTTTAAAAGATGACTTCCTGACACCACTTTATAAGCAGAAAGTGTAATCTGCCCTTCTCTTGCTGAAAGTACCAAGACCTATCAATTGATTGGTATCTGCACACTGTCATTTGAAAACCTGTGACTAATTGTGGAAAGGTCAAGTTCATGAGCCACTTCAGAAAGGCTGCATTTCTCTGATTTGTTGATTTGATGTGTCCATGTGTCATGTTGTATTCAATGCTTTCTGTAAGGATATTTCTAAAACAATGTGGTAGAACACAGTTTGAATTCATTTCTCTCTTTCTAAAATTTGTAGAAATGCAGCAGTTGAAATACTTTCTGGAATCTCTTTCCAAGCATATATAAAAAAACATCTACATGTGCCAATGATATCATCAGCTCACCCTAGCACACTATGGCCTCCTAACATCAAAGATCAGATTAATCTTATCTATACTTTATACTGCACTGATGCATTTTTTAAATGGGCCAGATGTCATTTGAAATATACATGTCTTGAGCTTATTCTAAATATTATTATATTCCAGTTAAAAACCTTTTGGCACTGTTAGCAATTAAAATTTGCCTCACCCTTCAATCTCAGTTCATATATGTCAAGGTCTTTAACTAAACTAATTCTGTTTATGTATATACTGCTGTGATCACAGAAGCATTCCCAAGTACAACCCTACCAAATATTAGGTCAATAATCTGTTGGTGGCAGTGATTGCTTAGTAATTTCCTGTAATTCAATTAGAGTTTGAATGTTAGCCTGGGAATTTGGGACATGTTGATGCTATCTTACTTTTTAATTAATTAATGTTTTAATTATGCTAATTATTTACTGAAGAGGTGGTGTTATATTGTTCAATTGAATAGACCAAGAGAATGTTGAAGCTACCTTTGTCAGTTTTTTGATGGGATTGGCAATCAGACAAGAAGAATATATCATCATTAAGAAGCTAGAAATTTAAGAATAGTGAACCAACCGTGTTCAAATCCATTTATTTCCCATACTATAGACAGTATTATAGTGGGAAGCACTAGAACTTATATTCATTCAAGGGACTGAATGTATAAATCATCACTCAAGTTTTCCAGAATGCCTTGAATTTTCACAATATTAGCTGTTATGTCTTACCTGGATAAATAAAGTAATAAGTCCAAATTTCCAGCTGAAACACAAATAAACAGGCAAGTCCAGTAATTGCAGGGTTAACTTCCTTAATCCTAAAACATTCTTGGCAGTCTCATGCCAGCTATCTGCCAAGTCCAATAAAGAAACATAAATCACAAGCCAACACCACACAGGAAAATATGCAGAAGCTTCTTCTCATAAATCAAGGTGTCCTGAACAAGGAATCAGAGCTAACACGCCCACTTTTATTCCCTGTGGGGCGTTGTCAGTCTCTCATCTCAGTCTCTGATTTGTTCTTTCTTTTTACGTTGCATTTCACGCTTCTGCCTGCGTCTTTGCCTTGCATTAAACCAGCATTCCTCAGCTTGATCCTCAGCCAAGTACTTCGGCACACTCTCCTGATTATCTGCCAACACCTGAGGCACAACCATTGAGGAAGGTCCTGGGGAGGAAGGCAATTCCAAATTCTCCAGCAAAGCAGGCTTAAACCTCAGAGCCAAATCCTCCTCTTCCTCCTGGCTCAAGTCTGTGTCCTCCAGCAAAGCAGGCTCAAACCTCAAGGCCAAATCCTCCTCTTCCTCATTGCTCAAGTCTGTGTCTTCTAACAGAGCAGGCTCAAACCTCCGAGTCACAACAATTAGCTATGTGAGAATTCTACAAGATCTGAAAATTTCCCTCAAACTATCAGTTTATTGCTACAACAGCTCTCCTGGTTATGCTGAAGAAAGTCTACACGGATACTACAAATATGTTTTCCATTGGAGGTTATCTGACTCTTCAAAACTTGGAGCTGATCCTTGTCTGACATTGCTAACATTTAGTTCTGAATTTTTTGAGGTAAGTTTAAAAATAACGATATTTGGTTTGCTATTTCAAAATATTTCCAATTATATCATTGAACATTCAGGGATTGTCCTTTTTTAAAAAAAAGCCAAGGAAGATGGTTTCTTGGCTTAAAAAAAGCCAAGGAAAATGTGCAATTGGTAGGAAAGAATTCCCTAGATTTAAGTTTCTAAGGTTAGAAAATGGAAGAATTATTTAAGAAAATATTTGCAATATTAAAAAAACAGCAAAGGGGACTTTGACCTTTATTGCTTGTACAGAAGCAAGTTGTTCAAACATTCATTTTCATTAAAAATATGTTGTGCAGAGTGAAGATATTTAAAATTATTTGTTAGAGACTTTGCTAATGGCATTTCTTTCAGGTGACCAGGTAAAGAGAATTGATAAAACCCCAATTTTGAGGAGGTGAATGGATATACGATTTGTTAAGCAGAATTGTGGACTACTAACCTCTGTGGATTTATTTTAAAGTTTGTTTTGATGGTAGGTCCAAGCTCTTCCACCTTTCTACTAGAAATAGGTTCGTATTTACTACCTGTACATTATTCAGTTCACGGGATAACAGGATTCTTACTCACATGAAGGAAAATGAAGCTTAACTTTCAAACAAAATGGAAAAGTACATCCCCAATTTTGTTGCAAATGTCAAGTTCACAACCAGAAACTGCTTCTGAGTGCATTTTTAACTGGTGTGAAATGACAGATCGCAGAGATTACTTTTGGAAATGCTATAGGGCTCTAATTTTTACAATAGTGAATGGCTCTTGTGCAATTGCTGAGAGTTAAGAGTTTTTCCTTTAACTTTTTTTTGTTTCATTTGTTGGCACTGAAGACTTTTGCCCTTGGTCACAAAAAAAAAGAGAGCTGAGAGATGATAACTTCTCTCAAGATAATTGCACTGGCTTTGCACATCCTAAAAGGGAGTTTTTTTCAATGTGTCTCTCTGCTTGGATATTTCTTCTTCCCAATATTTTTCTCAGTGCCTACTTATATTAGTAAGTCTATAAACAGAGTATGTCAAAATAAAATTAGACAGAGTCAATAGCATTCCCCTGCCTTCCAAACTCATGGTTTTGTTTTGATAATTTTGCCTATTTTGATAATTTTACTGGATTATTTTACTTTTCCAGAAAAGAATTAGGCAAAACCTGAGAATGAATTAAGACCTCCACATTCTAGCTTTAGGCTCCCCCCCAAATATGGGACTTCCACTTTAGATCATGGATCCTATGTTGTTGTGACTCCGGGTTTGGAATCTGCTCCTGTGGCAGATATGAGTTCAAGCAACGAGGATATGGCAGCAAAATATGAGCCGGCATTGCTTAGTGATTTGGATAGTAGCCAGGATGAGGAGATGGATGTAACAAGGGGAGATAAACCTGATTTAATGGAGTTGTCAGGACCTTCGACCTCCTCTGGTTCTTTATCTGAGCAGCAGCCGGGAATAGCTGTCAAGGAAGGCACGAGAGAGTTTTCCAGTGGAAAAGAAAACTTGGAGAACTTATGGCTTGACGTCAGAAACAGAAGGAAGCTCAGACGCCAATCTCAATTAGGGAGGAGGCATCGAGCCAGTAACTAATTAGGGAAATTAACACGATCCATAAGTGGATAAAAGGACACGGCTGGGCTGGTGGAACTCACCAGAAGCAAAGTATCTAAATGGAGTGAAGACATGCAACAAACTCTCTGAGGCTTGTGAATTACTGCTACATCAGGATTGCGGGACAGAGTGTGGATTTATTGCTGTGTTCTGGAATTACTCCAGCCGTTCTCTTGTGGGGGTTTGTTTTTGATTTGAGTTAATTCTGAAATGGCTGAACTTTGTTTTGCTCACCTGAAATTAAAGGGGAGACATAACACTATGTATTATATTTTAACAAAAAAATAATACAATTAAGAGCACCATGTCCTTAGAATTGTCACTAATACCTTCCTAAACCCATTTTATTTATTTTATTTTTATCCTGCCCATATTATTTTTTATAAATAACTCAAAACAGTGAATATATATAATATTCCTTCCTTTTCCTATTTTCCCCAAACAACTGTATGAGGTGCATTGGGCTGAGAGAAAGTAGCTGGCCCAAAGTTATCAGCTGGTTTTCATGGCTAAGGTGGGATAAAAAGCTCATTGTCTCCCGGTTTTTCCCCTGATTCATTAACCATCAAATTATACTGGCTCTTTGGATTGTGCCACTATTTTGACTATTTTTAATATAAACAAAACAAAACACAATACCTACCTCCCTTTCCCCTCTGACTAACTTCGCACATAATCAATTGGTAGTACTTATTTTTTTTCAGTGAGGAAGAGTAAAACATGTGATTTCATAGTTTAGCTCATATTCATATGGTACTTACTACTGACATGACAGCTCTCTATCCTCATTTTTGTTTACCCTTACTATATAAAATGGTGTATATACTTTGCATTTTAGGCAATTAATTAATTAAATCTAATTAAAATCCACTAAAGTGCTATATTTGAAATTTAAAGAGTTAATAAAACACTGCTATATGAGAGATAATTTTAGATTGAGGAGAAAAAGCTACCATTCATTTCTAACATTTTGCTCCAATTTCTTATATTTTATTCAGCAGCCATGACTATCACTAGGAATAGCTTTATACTCATAGTGCTAAAGAATGTTAATGGTTCCACAGTCTCTCTTCAATTTCTCCTTTGATGATACTTAAAGAAGAGCTTTTTCAGTCTGAAAGAATCACTGCCTGAAGCTCTTCCTTTAGAGATGTAGCAGTTACAGAGCACCCATGAATTTGTTCTTTCTATGAAAATAAGTGGAATTTAATGTACAGAAATTGAATTTGAGAGTGTTGAAGCTATGATTAAATAAATAACACATTGTGAATCCATTTGTTTTTGTTTTTAACTGTTTGATAGATTTGCAAAAAGCTTCCACATAATATATTCCAAGGTATGATACAGTGGATGAAATTCTTTCTGACTTATCTTTCTTTCTCTCTCTCTCTCTCTTTTTTTAAATAAAAACAACTTCTGGTTGGAATCATGTACAAGATCTCAGAAATAATTTCTGTTTAAGTGTGTATGTAGAAGATGATTTGAGGAATTCAGAAATGAGAAAAAAAATTGAACTGAGAAAGAAGAAAGGATTTTAAAATATTTAATCAAGGGGCTGCCCAATTCCTGATGACTTTGCTGCTCAAAAATGTAACAATAAAATTCAACCTGAGTGATCAGAAACAAAATAAGTACAAAACTGGAGTACAAGAACAAGATAGTGATCCACAGCAACATGCAGAACACATCTAATACAGCTTCATCTACCTTCCCTCTTCTCCTTGGAGAATAGCCAAGTTTTTAAGGCCTTCTGGAAAGCCATCAGAATTGGAGCCATATGAAGAGAGCCTCATTCCAGGGAAGAAGGCGGAGTCTCCTTGCCGACGGACGGTAGATCGCAACTCTCTGCGACTATCGTTCGTGCTCTTTCGTCGGAGAGCCCCAATTATCCTGATTAGGGGCTGAAACTGCCTTGGAGGGGCAGCAGAGTAAGAGGAAGCAGCAAGCCTGTCTGTGGGGAGCCGCATCTCCCCCCCCCCGGGCTTGGCTTTTTTTTCCTCCCGAAGACGACTGCTGCGATGGTCTAAAATGGCCATCCCGAAGAGGATGATTCAGCTTGACTAAGATTTGTGCAGGAGGGAAGAAAGAGATGGATAGCATCTGAACCGGGACAACTGGGCAGTATAACCAAATAAAAGTACCCCGGGATTAAGGTAATATGGAATTTTTAAGAAAAGAAAAGTGAACTGCGAAATTACAAAGGGACAGAGAAAAAAAAAGGAAAATATTTTTGACAGCTAAATGGGGCTTTGAACCAGGAAAGGAAGAAGCTGGAATTAAAGATTTAATGAAATTGGACTAAAATAATTTGGGAATAATCAAGTATAAAATTAAAGCTGGAGTTAATATTGCCAAAGAATAATACTAATAAAGTTTATAAATTGGAGACTGGATTGTCTTGGAATATTGAGGTTCGAAAAACCTTAAATAAAAATATACGGGAAAAAAAGTGAAGACTTCGTATAATGGAGAGTGTCACCTTTTGATAAAAATTTAGTTCAAATAAAAAGGAAAGCATTTTGTTTTTGAATGAACTGGTATAAAATTACAGAAATATTGAAACAAAGTAAGAATTTTAGAAAGTGAAAGCAGAACCAGAATAAAGGAAAAAGCAAGGAAGGAAAGATTGTTTGTGGGACTGACTGATGTTTTTGGTATGAACCCTGAACTGGAATAGCTGAGAACTTGAAAAAATTGAAAGAAGAAAGAAGGAAAGTAAAAGTGGTTTGTTTGTTTTTTTTGTGGACTTTGAGGATTATAAAATATAAGAATGATGATATCTCTTTGGGACTTAAAAATGGAACTTAAAAATATGAGAGAATTACTACAGGAAAGAGGCGAATCACTTTGCTCTGTGCTGGAAAAAATGGAAATGGCGATTGAAGAACAAGAAGAAAGATTCTCAGAAGAGCAGGAATTGACTCAAGGAGAATGACTAATGGTTTATTGGGAATTAAGATGAGGGAATAAAGGTATATTCTAATCATTAAGGTGTCACACTCAAAATAGTAAAAGAGGGGAAATTTATACTTGTTCTTTTTTCTTTTTGTGTGGGTGTGTTAAGATCTGTATCAATTTAGAACTTATAAAAAAATGTGTAATGGAAAGGGAATGTGACAGACAAAAGAACCAGCTAAATTAATAAGTTTAATATAGATTATTAAAAGCAAGGAGAGACATTGGTAACTTCATTATTACCACTATTAGGCAAATATATATTGTTTATTTGTATTTTTAAAATAAATATTAGAGATTATATTTGAAATAATTGTAATGAAATTAAAAAATGTTTAGATTGGGATTAATGAAAGAATTTAGAATTAAACCTTATTAGTATTTATTAGGTAAATACATATTGTTTATATTTCAAAACAAATACTGAAGGATTAATTTGAAATAATTCAAATGAAACAAAATTGATTGAAATTAAGGAAAGAGGCTAGAATTAATGTGTTTGTTTCTCTCCCTACTGAAAATTTGGAATGGAAAAGGTAATAATAGAATTAAGTATGCATATATCATTGTATAATTTCTGTCATATTTGTATGTAAAAATGATGACCCGGAAATATGTTGTCCACCAAAAAGAGATTTTTGTTTTTAATGTGAAAACTGAATAAAGTTTGTTAAAAAAAAAAAAGAAGAGAGCCTCATTCCAGAGAACTTTTCTATAAAATTATTTTATGTTATTATCACAGGTTAGGGTTAGTGTTAGTGAACTTTTTCTTGCAAACTAAGCTCTATCTGTTTTTTATTATGGCTATTTAACACTTTCCTACAAAACAAAATTTAGTGATTCTGTAATGGCAAGTTAAAAATTACCATAACAGGATAATTTAAAGAGAAAATAAAGTTTTCCAGCTAATACACAAAGAAATTTCTCCATCTCTGCTAGAATAGGTTGCTGAAATCCTTCTAAGAATTGTTACGTTGGGTCATATTGCTCTACTTTTCCATTTTTTAATTTTTATTTTCTGGAGCACCCATTTGAAAATTACAAAATCCACTTTAAAGTATGCATGCAGATTTAGCCTAGCTAAGCTCACATACTTCTGCTTCTCTATACTCTCTCATAATCTTCCACAGCTTTGTGCTGGGCATGGTCAAAACAGTCGAAATGTTGCCTGCAACAGTGAAATATATATATCTGACTGTTTTTATGTGCAGGTATGAATATTTTTCCCATTTTCTTTAAAATACATAAAGCAGAGACTTAGCTCTCCCTCCCCATGTAAGCTTGAGTACAAATAACATTTATAGCAAGGTATGAAAGAATCTTACATGTTTGTGTAAAGTCACCCAAAGGTGTTGAGATAGGTACTTAACATTAAAAATAATGATCTTCTATTCATTGATTTTTTTTCACTAACTGTAAAATGCTGCAATATGCCAAGTCTTCTCTGTCAGAATAGCTTAACAATTGCAAGGTAACCTGTTTTCATAAACCTGTTTTCATAAACAAAGGTAAAATATTTTTTTCATAAACATAAGGAAACATCATTTTAATTAGTAGAGAAAAATATGAATCACTTTGGGAGATCAAGCACAGAGCTTTAACATGAATTGTGAACTACCTTTGAGCTTTTATCATTTCCCAAACTGTGCTTCCTATGTGCTTTTTTATTACTGTTATTGATGCACAATGCTACATACAACATAATTTGCTCAGAAAGGTTACAGACGTATTTAAAATGCATTTATTTATTGTAATTTACTCTCTAAATAATGGTGGCTTTGTTCCAAGATCTTCTGGAAATACTCCACCTTTTGTTAGAAAGATACATTTTAATTTCTTGGTAATACACGTGCATTTGAATAGTTTTAGTAAATAATATATGTTGGCTTACTTGGGCAGGGAAATGTTTAGAGCTGAAGAATTAAAAATATGAATTGGCAAGGAATGAAAGTTTATACATGTCACAAGAGATTTTGGAAACAATAGGGCAATGCTTCTTACAGATTTTAATTCTTATGTAAAACATTGACAATTACCTAATTAAACACAATGTTAGTTTCAACATTACAAATTGGAACAGGATTTGCAAGGATCTTTATCCCTCATGGGAAAAAAGCAGCTTTATTCCTTCCCTTTAAATAAAAGAATTCTATAAAGAATCCTAAAAGTTACAAAATCAGAAATAATCAAATATTGGTCAGTGATGCTGGACTTACTTAGTTTTCTGTTTCCTTCCAAAAACATATAATGATCCTGGAGATATCTCTATTTTGTGTGGCCCATTTAAAATTTTTTTTTTTTTTAAAAATGGCAAGTGTCCATAGAGATTAAACTTTTATTAAAAGAACAGAAAAATTCATTGTCTACCAACAATGTGACTTCTTCTTCCTTCTGACTAATTTCTAATTTCTTCTAATTTTTTTCTCTTGCTTTTATTTCATTTTGCTTTGAATTTGCATCCCCCTTCTTCTGTGTGAACAGGGCAATGTTGAAATAGAATGAACAGTTTCGAAAGCACCACAAATCATATGATTTTAATTTTATTCCTCTTAGATCAACACAGTATTTTCCTCCCTTTTTGTTTATATCATGACTGATGATGTAAGCTTGTTATTCTTTCTGCCATTATCACAAGCCAAACACTGGTTGAACAGATATTTAGTGCTTCTGATGATTGAACTTTCCTCTGTGCAACATCTGGTGTTTCCAGCATTTCTGAGTTGCTCCCTAGAGATATCTTTACTCATTACAGGGACATACTAATTAGGCATCAAGAAAAACAGCAACCACAGAATCTGAATAAATGCAACCAAGTGCTTTTAATACAGTACATTCTATTCTACTTTACTCAAGAACTTATAAAACCAAAACCTTTTGTTCACTTATACAGAAGTTATCAGTTCCTGTTTCTTACAACTTGCCTCGTGGTGTAACCAGAACAATTTGGAACCGAACACATTCAAAACCGTAAAAATGGTGGTAAACTTTAGAAGAAACCCTCCCATACTATAACCTCTTACAGTATCAACAGTAGAGACCTTCAAATTTCTAGGTTCTATGATATCACATGACCTAAAATGGACAACTAACATCAAAAACATCATCACAACAAAGAATGTTTTTTTCTGCGCCAACTCAGAAAGCTGAAACTGCCCAAGGAGCTGCTGATACAATTCTACAGAGGTATTATTGAGTCTGTCATCCGCATGTCTATAACTGTCTGGTTTGGTTCTGCAACCCAACAGGACAGACACAGACTTCAGAAGATAATTAGGACTGCAGAAAAATCAATTATTACCAACTTCTCTTCCATCGAGGACCTATATACTGCATGAGTGAAAAAGAGGGCTGTGAAAATATTTACAGACTCCTCACATCCCAGACATAAACTGTTTCAACTCTTACCTTCAAAACGATGCTATACAGCACTGCACACCAGAACAGCTAGACACAAGAAGAGTTTTTCCCAAACTCCATCACTCTGCTAAACAAATAATTTCCTCAACACTATCCAACTATTTACAAATTCTGCACTACAATTACTATTAACCTTCACTCCTTAAGGCCATCCCCTCCCACTTGTGACTATATTACTGTAACTTTGTCACTTGTATCCTTATGATCTGTATTGACTGTTTCTTAGTATGATTTGATTGCTTATTGTACCCTATGACTAACATAAAGTGTTGTACCTTATGATTCTTGACTCTTGATGAATGTATCTGTTATGTATACTGACAGCATTTTCACCAAGACAAATTCCTTGTGTTGCCAATCACACTTGGCCAATAAAGAATTCTATTCTATTCTATAAAAAGAAAGGTGTATTACTGCATGAAAAAAGAGTGATACTTGATTTATCTTTGGTTGATTCTGCTCAGATTTAAAGCCTAGGATAAAGTGTAGGAAGATTTTCTAGCCTTAGATGTCTATCACAATGTTACTAAACAACAGTATGACTCACATATTTATGTCTGACATTGGGATACATGTATAAAAAAACTGTAACACACTTTCAATAGTTATTTCATTATTTCGATTTGCAATGGATGCATATACTCGTACCTCTTTCCACACATATATTCAAATGCAAGATATATATCTATATCTATCTATCTATCTATCTATCTATCTATCTATCTATCTATCTATTTATCTATATCTATCAATATCTATATATCTATATCTATATCTATATCTATATCTATATCTATATCTATATCTATATCTATATCTATATCTATATCTATATCTATATCTATATCTATATCTATATCTATATCTATCTATCTATCTATCTATCTATCTATCTATCTATCTAAAGTTTTCACGGGTACTTAAGTTTTCGCGGGTACTTACATGAATGGTATTCAGCTTTGTTTGGGTATTTTCCCACGTCATTATAGTTGTGCTTTTAAAGTTGTAGCAACATTTTGGCAGAATCTCATCTGCCATCATCAGGCTTCTGGATTGTGTTCATCTGTGAGTCAGACTTTTACAGTTGTTTCAGTTTTAAATTAGGGGCTAGCCTACTGCTGTGCCAGAATGGTTTTTTTTTCATCCTGATTGGTTGGGAGTCTTGATCTGTGTTTATTGGTCTTGGAGTTTGCTGTGTTCTGCTTGATTGGTGTTTCTAATACCTTCTGTCTGTTTTTTGGCTTTTTTATGTCTTGATTGGCTGGAACATTGTATTCGTGTATTGGAGGATTTTAGTGCAGCTTGGCTCCGAGTAAATGGATGGCTATCATTTGATAGGAAGCTGGGTTTCATCTGGGTGCCTGGTTGGGGTGTGTTTGAGCTGGAGGTTTTCAGGGGGCATCTGTTTGTGCCCAGGTGTTTGCCTGGATAGTGGTGTGGAGATTTTTTTATTTGTGAGTGCAGGCTTCCAAATAATTGACAGTCTGGTGGAATCATCTGTTCTATTCATGCTTTCAGGTCTTTTTTCAATCTCTATGGCTTCTCTGATAATTCTGTGGCTGGGGTTTACTATAGTGGCTAGGGTTTTGGTGCCATTGAAGTTGATGCTATGACCTGTGGCTTTCATGTGTTGGAACACACTTCCTCACTAGTCCAAAACATGAAACCCACAGGTCATAGTATCATCTTCAATGGCACCAAAACCCTACCCATTAGAGTAAACCCCAGCCACAGAATTATCAGAGAAGCTATAGAAATTGGAAAAAGACCTGAAAGCATGAATAGACGAGATGATTCCACCAGACTGTCAATTATTTGGAAGCCTGCACTCACAAACAAAAAATCTCCACACCACAAGCCAGGCAAACACCTGAGCACAAACAGATGCCCCCTGATACCTCCAGCGCAAACACACCCCAGCCAGGCACCCAGATGAAACCTAGCTTCCTAACAAATGATAGCCGTCCATTTACTCAGAGCCAAGCTGCACTAAAAGCCTCCAATACAGGAACACAATGTTGCCAGCCAATCAAGAGACACAAAAAAAGCCACAAAAGACAGAAGATATTAGAAACACCAATCAAGCAGAACACAGCAAACTCCAAGACCAATAAACATAGACCAAGACTCCCAACCAATCAGGATAAAGAAAAAACCATTCTGGCACAGCAGTAGGCTAGCCCCTAATTTAAAACTGAAACAACTGTAAAAGTCTGACTCACAGACTAACACAATCCAGAAGCCTGATGATGGCAGATGAGATTCTGCCGAAACGTTGCTACAACTTTAAAAGCACAACTATAATGACTGGGAAAATACACGAACAAAGCTGAATACCATACATGTAAGTACCCATGAAACTTAAGAAAATATATGTATGTATGTATGTATGTATATTCAAACATGACTGTGGGCAACCAGAAAACCCTAAAATAATATAATAAATAAAGATAAAAATATTAAACATAAAAAATGAAACATATAACCAATGAATATGACTGCACTTTGTCTTCTGTTTCCTAGCAGGACATCAGGAGATAGACTGTATGGAATACTCAGAACTATTAGACAGTGGATTCTGCGTAGATGAACTAGGTGGATAATTGCACAACTGGTCCTCTTTATTCTTAAACGTACATCTCAAAATGCTATCTGAACATAATTGTTTTAGAGAAAGATAATAGTTCAGAGAAATAGTGCCTATATTTGCAAAAGATTCCACAGCAACAGTTGCCAAAACTTCTTGTTTTACAACCTGGAGAAGTACTTCCCACTCAGTATAGATAAAACTCAACCTGAAGAAAGAATGGTCTGACCTAATGTAAGATGTTTTTTAATATAATTCTCAGTGTTATCTTTTTAAATTTTCACTCCCACAAAAGAAATCCAACTATAAAAAAGGATTTCTTCACAAGGCACAGTTTCTACAGTGCCATTCTTGAACTTCAGGGGTTTAGTGTGATACAGCTTGAAATGGATAAAAGTCTATTTAGATTAGAATTTTAGAACACACTATTGACTGGGAGTATCTGAAGTAATCCTGATTGTTTAAAATAGATTTATTTCTTCACAAATGTGGTGATCTTTATTCCCTCTACTATCCTTGTTTTCTTTTTTTTGGCAGACTATTAAAATTGGTTTCAGTATATGTGGTTCCTGTGTTGTTGTTTTTAAATCATATTCAGACTCAGATTTATAGCCTGTTGTACTGAAGTGTTTTGTGTTTTGGTCCTTTCCTTTCCTTTCCTTTCCTTTTCCTTTTCCTTTCCTTTCTTTAAAAACAAAACACCTCTTTAACATCTGCTAATTATTCTAATTGACTGATTTGTATTAGAATAGGAAGCAGCACCTCTGGAGATGACAATGTCACAACAGTTTCAAACAATCTAAAACTATAAAAAAGAATATGGTTTCTTTTCAAAAAACAGAAGCCAGGAGAAATAATTAGAAGTCAGCTAACTATCATCTGATAATAAGCAAAGTTCTTATTTTTCTACTATATAAATAAGCTTTTTTAAAAAATGTCTCACTTGGAAGTTAAATAACATATACATGTCAGTTTCTCAAAACAACTGATTTATTGCATTGATTTTGTTGGAAATATATAAACAAGTTTTATATCTAAATTTTATAGTATTGCAGCTGATCCATCTGTCCTGACTATTTGTGTACTGTCACATAATGAGTCTGTATTAGAAGCAAATATACTCCCCCCACTTTTTACAATGCATGTAGCACACAGGGCAATTTACTACATAACAGATGTAGCTAAGTAGTTGGGATCATGTGGTGATTCATTCATTTAAAGACAATCTGCTATGGTAATGTACAGGTACTTCATAAACAAAATTATAATAAAGAAAAAAGTAAGCTTATTTCAACAATGGCTTGAAATTGCTAATTGTTACACAGTTCCTCCGTGAATATTCATTCTGTGTTTAGGTAACAAATAGGAATCTTGGTTTCTTTGCATTTCTAATTCTCTGGTGCAAGTCACAACTATTCAATGGAAAAAAAATGAATGAATAATTTTAACAAAGTGTGAAGGATTTTGTATTTCTGCACAAAACTGAGGAACAGCTATAAAGCACTTATCATCAGCTATCAAAAAAGCACTGAGAGACTGACACTTTCCAGCTATGACCAATAGGCGCAAATTCTATAATTGTAAATTGTTCTGTTTGCC